>OW240916.1:106100415-106140415 GCA_933207985.1 Pelobates cultripes
CAAGATGCATTATCTTGCACTTATCCACATTAAATGTCAGTTGCTACAATTCTGACCATTTTTCTAGTTTACCTAAATCATTTGTCATTTGGTTTATCCCTCCTGGAACATCAACCCTGTTACATATCTTAGTATCATCAGCAAAAAGACATACCTTACCATCAAGACCTTCTGCAATATCACTAAAAAAATATTAAAGAGAATGGGTCCAAGTACAGATCCCTGAGGTACCCCACTGGTGACAAGTCCAAGCTTCGAATATATTCCATTAACTACAACCCTCTGTTGCCTGTCACTCAGCCACTGCCTTACCCATTCAACAATATTGGAATTCAAACTTAAAGATTGCAGTTTATTGATAAGCCTTCTATGTGCAACAGTGTCAAAAGCCGTACTGAAATCTAGGTAAGCAATGTCTACTGCACCACCCTGATCTATAATTTTAGTTACCCAATCAAAAAAATCAATAAGATTAGTTTGGCATGATCTCCTTGAAGTAAACCCATGTTGTCTCTGATCTTGAAATCCATGTGTTTTTAGATGCTCATCAATCCTATCCTTTAACATGGTTTCCATCACTTTCCCCACTACTGAAGTAAGGCTTACTGGCCTATAGTTGCCCGACTCCTCCCTATTACCTTTCTTGTAAATGGGCACAACATTCGCTAGCTTCCAATCTTCTGGGACTACTCCTGTTAACAATGATTGGTTAAATAAATCTGTTAATGGTTTTGCTAGTACACCAGTAAGCTCTTTTAATAGCTTTGGGTGTATTCCATCAGGTCCCATTGACTTAGTTGTCTTTACTTTTGACAGTTGAAATAGAACCTCTTCCTCTGTAACCTCACGTGTAATAAATGACTAATTTATCCTTTTTCTCAACTGAGGTCCCTTTCCTTCTTTTTCATATGTAAATACAGAACAAAAATATTCATTGAGGCAGTCAGCTAGACCTTTATCCTCTTCTACATACCTTCCTTATTTTGTTTTTAATCTAACTAATCCTTGTTTTTCTTTTCTCATTTATGTATCTAAAAAATGTTTTATCCCTCTTTTTTACTGACTGTGCTATTTTCTCTTCTGTGTGTGATTTGGAAGCTCTTATAACTTGCTTAGCCTCTTTCTGCCTAATCTTATAGATCATTCTGTCTTCCTCACTCTGGGTTTTTTATAATTACTAAATGCTAACTTTTAGTTTTTTTACTATTTTGGCCACATCTGCGGAGTACCACAGTGGTTTCTTGAATTTTTTTGCTTTTACTGACAAGCCTAATGCAATTTTCTGTTGCCTTCAATAGTGCAACTTTTAAATAATCCCATTTCTCTTGGACTCCATTTAAATTGCTCCAGTCTGATAATGACTCCTCTACCCATATTCTAATTTTAGAAAAGTCTGCTTTTCTAAATTCTAAAACTTTTGTTTTTGTGTGGTGTGACTCAGTCACTGTTCTTAAACCACACTGACTGACTGATCACTGGATCCTAAACTTTCACCTACAGTTATATCTGATACCAAATCTCCATTTGTTAACACTAAATCTAGTATGGCCTCTTTACGAGTTGGCTCCTCAACAACTTGTTTTAGAGACAATCCCAGTAGGGAGTTTAGAATATGTGTGCTCTTGGCACAAGTAGCTAATTTTGTTTTCCAATTTACATCAGGAAGATTAAAGTCACCCATGATGATAACTTCCCCCTTCATTGTCATTTTAGCTATTTCCTCAACTAGTAGATTATCTAACTCTTCAATTTGTCCTGGGGGCCTATAAATCACACCTACACGAGTTACTGTGTGATTACCAAATTCTAACGTAGCCCAAACGGACTCTGTTTGCCTCACTAACTTTTATTAGGCTAGATTTTATGCTATCCTTCACATACAAGGCCACCCCTCCCCCTTTCTTTCCTTCCCTATCTTTCCTATATAAAGAGTACCCTGGTATTGCTATGTCACAGTCATTTTTCTCAGTAACAGTGACTAAATCTACACTATCAGTTGCCATTATTGCCACAAGTTAATGGATCTTATTCCCTAAACTGCGAGCATTTGTAGACATGACTCTAAGCTTATTTTTAAACACACTTGCTACAGGCACCTTCTGTCCTTGTTTTGGGAGACAATTGGATTGTTTTATCACCCTTTTGGCTCCCCCCCCCCTCCTAGTTTAAATACATCCTAGCAAATCCTCTGAACTGCTCACTGAGAACATTTGTTCCCTTTTGAGAAAGATGCAAAACATCTTTGTTGTACAGCTTATCTCCATTCCAAACAGAGCTACCATGAGAAATAAAGCAAAATCCTTGCTCCCGACACCATTCACCAAGCCACAAATTAAAGTCCTTAATACGCATCCGTCTCCAGAGAATGACAGTGTGGAAGCAACCTGCCGTATATCATTGGCAAAAACACTAAAAACTTCCTTAACCTCTGAAACCTCATTGCAAGCCAAGTCATTTGTCCCTAGATGGACAAGTACATCCAATTCCCCTTCCTGCTTTGCTTGCTTAACAATATTACAGATACGTCTCATGTCTCTGTGAGCAGTAGCTCCGGGAAGACACCTCTCAAGACCACCATTTGTCCATCTCCACACCTCTTATAATGGAATCCCCCAACAACAACTGCTTTCTATTAGGCCTCACCATAGTCTCTAAGCCAGTCTCCACAACACCACTAGCCTCAGTGCCTCTCTCCACAACACTACTAGCCTCAGTGCATCTCTCCACAACACCATTACACTCAGAAAATGAATTATGAAGAGCAACAGAGTGTGCAAAATGCCTTTTATCCACAACTCTAAGTCTACCAGATCCTACAGTAATCCATCTGCCATTCCTAGTATGTCTCTGCGGCAGTTTCTTTGCAGCAGTTCCAGTCTGAGTTTGTTCACCAGATAATTTACAAATCTCAGACTTCAAAAATATAATCTCCTGCCGCATGATAGAGAACTGTCTACAGATTAGACAACAACCAAACCTCCGAAAAGTGGAACGTGAAACAAATGCATAGCAACTTTTACACTGAACTAAGTCTGCCATTCCAATGAGGAGAATAATTTAAATTTATCCTCTTGAATACCTCAGATTACTAGAAAATTACAGTATTTATTTTCAATCAGGAGCACTCCATTGTATTTTCAAAATAGTGTTTTTTAATCCGGTGTTAATAAATCACAGGGTTGTGATTTATGAACACCGGATTAAAAAAAAAAAAAAAAAAAAACACACACTATTTTGAAAATCCAATGGAGTGCTCCAGATTGATCTGATATATTTACTGGCTTGAAAGCACCTGAGTAATTGTATTATTTTTTATTGATTTAAAGGAAGAGTGCCAGAGTTGAAAGAAAAAAAAAAATTAAATTTTTTATATTTATATATACTTCTCCATTGAGCCGACCTTGTTAGTCCTATAGTAGAGGACGTTGAACCCAGTAGACTCATTGCTTTCTCTGCTAAAGTCAAATTGGCTGCCAACATTTCTCTTTGATTTTCAATCTCTTTCTTTTGACAATCGTACCGTGCCTTTGGCTGTGTTGAACAGTGCTCCCAGGTACACCATGTTGTGAGATGGGATGAGTTGACTTTTGGCAATGTAGATTTTCCATCTACGATATTGAAGGAATTGTAGACCGATCTTCCCATGAGTTAATAGTGTATCTTTATTTTCTGCTAGTACCAGGATGTCGTCTAGGTCTGAGTTCTGCTACTAGAACTGGAGAAGACCACAGGTGCACATTCCACGCAACTGGCCTCACTGCAGCAAGCTGTAGAGGCACTGCAACTACAGGCAAAGCTCCATACAGAACGTTTCGCAGCTCTGGAGGACTCCAGGCGGAGGAAGAACCTGCAACTGAACTGCCACATGTCCTCAGACGATTATTGGCAGACATGTTACCCCAAAGGCAAGGAAAATGGCTAGGACTTGATGGGTACTTCCGGATGCCCAAGTCACCAAGGGCCCCAGCAGACTCACCCAGAGACATTGTGATCCGGTTCCAGACCATGACGGACAGGGCTGCGGTGCTGGAGGCGATACAAAAAAAAACCACCCCTGCATCTTCGAATCCATGCCGCTGACCTTTTATACTGACCTATCAAGAGGAACGCTTGCATGGAGAAGATCGATGGTACCCTTCACATCCCTGCTCAGAAAGCACAACATACAATACCGCTGGCGACACATACGCACACTTCTAGTTACCAAAGGGGAAGAAAGGCACGCGATACGAGACCCCGCCGAGGCAAATGGCCTTACTGGCCACCTTGCATCTCCCGCAGAACTCACTAGACCCCATGGGGCGCAACGCAGAAGCCGGGGGACCTCCAGGGCTGAACCCAGCAACAAGACCGTTTACTCCTAAGTAGCTCGCTACGAACCAGTTCGCTGCAGTCACAACTTGATTCACTGGACTGGAACCTATACCCCGAAAACCTTCGTAGGTTTCTAAGTAATTAAGTGTTCTTGCATAGCAAGACCACTTAATGTTATCTCACATATATATTATTAAGTGTTCTTGCATTGCAAGACCACTTAATGTTATCTCACATATATATTATTAAGTGTTCTTGCATAGCAAGACCACTTATTGTTATCTCGCATATATATTATTATTCTTACTATAGCCAAATTTGCCACCCTAACTCCTCCCACAGTTTTTACACTACATAGACAAAAATTTACCAAAACGTGCAGATTGTTCCCGATCGGATTGCTATTACTTTGTGGAACGTTTCGCCGAATGGTTCACGGAATATCGTCGTTCTTGTGGCGAAATTTGTCCCATAGGAATGAATGGCAAAGCTAGAGTGGGAGCTGGCAAAAGCTGAAAAATCAGGACATGATTTCTAAACTGCCACCACTCCCTTATTTTCAGGCCCACCTACACAAATCTTATATCAAAACGTTCAGCTATCCCTGCTGCCACTAAACATGTCAACGGCTAAGCCATAGTCCTGATAGTTTTCACAATATAATCATTTGTTTGCAATTAACGCCGTCCATTGACATTCATTGAAACTTCACTCTATAAAGCTCAAATTTAAAGTGCAATTTCTAAACTGCGACTGTGCCTTCATTTTTAATACTTCAGAGACATACTATGCATCAAAATGTAGGTCTGGGTCTTGTGATTCTCACAATATAAAGCTCTTCGCTGTAGGATTTATAGTTTTTAAAATACGACCGTTTGAAGATGGCAACCGCCAAAATACTCTGACCTGTGCCAGGCTGCAGCAGCAAGTGATGTCATAGACAGGGCCTTTTGAACACCTGCTAATGTTTTAATAAATGTATGGTTTAATGTAACTGTGCAACAACATTGCAATTAAATGTGCTATATAAATGATAACAGTTACTCCGCCCACTCCAGTTGTACACTACTGGTGGAGGCAAGAACACTTCCCACAATTTCCCAACTATTTTTAGCTTTTCTAGTTAACTGTTTGCTACACTTAGATTATCCACACCCCTGCTTGCAAGCAGCAAACCACTTATACCATGACTCACAACACGTCCCTCACACGAGACCACCACTCTTAACACAAATACACACAAAACCTCGACCAAACCCCCCCCTCCCCCACCTTTAAAAACTGTCTCAGAGCTAGACACAAGACAGGACTCCGCAGAATATATCTAACACTAGAACCACAAGAGTCAGATACTCCCAATGCCACACCACTGCGCACACAAGACTACAGCAGCACAACAACATAGGAGGATAAGACCAGATGCACTTAGCAACATAAAGCAACTACACTTACTCTCATAAAAACCCCTCAGCTCAGGATCTGATGGGCCAAGCGCTACCTTGCCTACTGCCTACTCTCCCGTTCAACCACCAATACTCTCAATGCACACACAAAGGGAGCTGCACTTATGTCAGTCTGTATTAGATAGCATGACACATTATTCACATCCATGTTCTCTTTTCGATCTTGTTTTTTATCAGTTTGACATGTTTCGCTTTCCCATAAGTATGGAGGCCACGGCATACAACCCACATATAGCCCTTGCTGTTGTGGCATTGCAAGCTTGTTTTGTACCCTCTATGCATAAAAAAATATATCTAGATCCTCGTCCAGATTATCACCCCAAGTCTTTAACCCCTTAAGGACACATGACGTGTGACCTAACAGGATTCCCTTTTTATTCCAGAAGTTTGGTCCTTAAGGGGTTAATGCACTGCAGGATGAAGGTTCAGATCCATTTTTCTATCCATGGGATCTCTGAATGAGCCTGCATTATCAACCGGTAGGGTGGTGCGTTGGCAACTCTAACCACTGCCGCATCTACCTTTTTGGAGCTGAATCCCAGTTGTCAGAGCCCATTTTCTCAAATGGGTATAGGCATGTCATTCTCCCTTGTGCTGACTGCACTGTATGCCTGAAAGGAAGAATCATGTAATTTGAACTGGCCAAAATACACATTGCGTTTGCGCGAAACAGCACTACTGCACATGCGCACGGACGACCGGTTCGCGCATGTGCATTTCCTGGGACGGACTCCAACCAAGATGGCCGCTCCCGAATGCCGGGAGCCGCAAAAAAGTACACATAAGCCCCCAAAAAGTGGCGAAATAGCCGCTGATAATGCAGAAGTGCCGGGGACCACCAAGGAAGCAGAGTGGAGTGATAAGAACTCCAAATAATACTTACCCAATAGTTTAGAAAATTATTACCCATGACTCTTTATGTCCATTTCCTTATGCAGTTTTTCTGTTAGTACCTGAAGAAAAATATAGATTGGAGGTAGAAGGCGGAAACACAGGACCAGAATTTATATACCCATAAGGGTATATATACTTGAAGTGCATAAATTCCACTTAATATAATGGTCCTGTAGTAAAGTCTTCTTTTCCATACCTGCTACCTCCTGGTCACTGCAGGGAGAGAGTTAAAGGCATTTGTATCTTGCTAACCCTAGGGTCACCACAAGCTTACCCCGGTCACTAAATGGGTATCTTCAAGGGGACACCTTTGCACAGGGCCGTGTACTGAAACTTCCTAAGGAAGAGAGGCGGAACTCCCTTGGGGCAGAAGGTAATAACCTTCAGGTAAGCCAAAAAAAAAACACTTTTTGTCTCTGTAAATGACCAACGTTGTCCTATAGGGATAGGACAGGAACAAAAAGACTGAAGGGGTAAATGTACCCTTATTTAAAATATAGTGTGTGTTTGTATATATAATTATAATTTTTGTGTGTTTTTTTTATTTTTTTTAATTTTTTTTTTACAACAGTTACATAGCTGAAAAGAGACTTGCATCCAAGTTCAGCCTTCCTCAAACAGGTTTTTGCTGTTGATCCAAAAGAAGGCAAAAAAACTAGTCTGAAGGGCTTCCAATTTTCCAACAAACTAGGAAGAAAATTTCTTCTTGATCCCAAAATAGCAGTCAGATGTCTCCTTGGATCAAGCAGCTATTACCCCACTAATTAGAAATTATATCCCTGTATGTTATGTTTTTGCAAGTATTTATCCAATTGTAGTTTAAACCTCCACATGGACTCTGATACAACCATCTATTAAGGCAAAGAATTCCATATCCTTATTGCTCTTACTGTAAAAAAACCTTTTCTTTGCCTTAGATGAAATCTCATTTCTTCCAGCCTAAATGTGTGACCTCGTGTCCTATGTATAGCTCTGTTTATGAATAGATTTCCAGATAATTGTTTGTACTGGCCCTGACTACATTTGTATAACGTTATCATATCCCCTCTGAGGCGCCGTTTTTCCAAACTGAAGAGATTAAAAAATTTTTTAACCTTTCTTTGTGACTAAAATGCTCCATTCCTCTTATCAATTTTGTAGCTCGTCTCTGCGCTTTTTCTAGTGCCATGATATCCTTCTTTAGAACAGGTGCCCAAAGTTACACAGCATATTCAAGGTGTGGTCTTGCTGGCGATTTATAAAGAGGCAAAATTATATTTTCATCCCGAGAATTCATGCCCCTATTTATACATGACAAAACCTTACTGGTCTTAGCAACTGCAGATTGACATTGCATATTGCTGCCTAATTTGTTGTCTATAACAATTCCCAAATCCTTCTCGTGTGTGGTTATCCCTAATTCACTACCATTTAGGGTATAAGTTGCTTGTGCTTTCTTGACCCTGAAGTGCATAACTTTGCATTTCTCTACATTAAATTTCATCTGCCATTTTAGTGCCCAATCCCCCAATCTATCCAAATCCCTCTGCAGTAAAGCCATAGCCTGCTCACATTTAATTACTTTACAAAGTTTTGTGTCTTCTGCAAACACTGAAACATCATTTCTAAATATGTTAAATAGAAGCGGTCCCAACACCGAACCCTGTGGGACACCACTCACATTAGAAAATATTCACATTTAGGTCATATTTAATTTAAAAATAATACTATCAGGCTTGTTATACAATCTGGGATTAAAGGTATACTATAAGAGCCCAAGCTTTAATCCTGGCACTATAGCACCCTCTGCCTCATCCCTGTCTGGGAGACAGCCACTGGATGCAGACTTAGTGCTGCAATGTAAACATTGAAGTTTCTCTGGAACTGCGATGTTTAACATTGCAGGACTAAGGGTTATAGGGACCTCAGACCACTTCAGCTAATTGAAGTGGCGTGTGTCTATAGTGTCCCTTTTAACTTAAATATCAGTGTTTGAACGTTTCATTTGGAATTTAACTCCATTACTTTCTCATTTTTTTTAAATCTTTTTTTAAAATTTTTAGACTTGCAGGGGTACTAATCTGTAAACGTTTAAAAAAAATTTTGAAGAAAATGCATGATAAAGTTTAGAAATCGTATCTTGAATAGTTTTGATAATGTTACACCAAAAGTGTCCTAGAAACAACTTGGTGCTTTTAAAATATTATTTAGCAAACAAATGAATTTTAAGCAGACAATACAGGTGTTAAAATTGTGTTATAATTTTATTATGTTCAGTTCAGCTGACATTCAGTTTTTTTTTGTTTTGTTTTTTTATTGTATCACATTGATGGGATAGACCAATATCTCGGTTCTCCAGCTGTCACTGGGGATGGTGTTGGGGCCTTTACAGATAAGGGGAACCAGGATCAGTTCCATCTTTTTCCCATGGGACAATGTTAGGAGAGCTAAATGGCACATTGTCTTAATTCTATTCAGAGGTTTGGGGTTGTCCTTTACAAGCCAGTGGAGATCTCCAATATTCCTTCAAACTATGAGTGTTCAATTGTAGTCTTTTCTCTATAGGCTTTAGAGTGAGGTTCAGTAGCCCTAAAGTGGGCTTGGCGACCACAATTACTCTGCTTCTGCCTGTCCTTGGATCCCCTAAAAATCAGATGGAAGTCCTGGTCTCATTCTTAGCACCATAACATCATTTACTATTGAGTTACTAAGACAGAAAGCCAACGAGAACTGCTTTTTTGAAGTGTCTGACTACATTAAATTATTTATACCACCTATAGTGTCAGCTATCAATGGTGTTCTGGAGCCAATAGCTAAGTGGCTGGATTATCTGTTCCAAGCTCCTGTTGAGGATCTTCATACATGCATCAGATACACAATCACTAATAACAAAACTTACACAGCTTGATATTCGTGAGAATGTACCGATACTCATCACTATAGATGTAGCCAGTCTTTATACAGTCATACCCCATGACGAAGGGGTAGAAGCAATGAGATATGTACCAACACATTCGACAAAGTATCATGGTCCTCCTATTGAATTCATCCCAGAGCTCCTCACATTGACCCTTTAGAACAATTACTTTAGATTTGAAAATCAGTGGTATCTACAGACAGCAGACGTCTCGATGGGTATAGCAATGGCACCAATGTATGCAAACGCATACGTGTGTATCTGAAGAGCAATATATTCTGAGACAGTATGGACATAACATCCAGGGATATATTCGCTATATTGATGATCTGCTGGTCTTATGGAAGGGTACTCCAGAAGAAGCTGAATGTATGGAATTGTTTGAACCAGTTGCCCTCACCGATCAGATTGACAGCATATATACATTTAAAAACAGGTCCATTATCTTGACCTCCAGATTACCTTTGGAAATGCTAAAATTGAATACAGTATTTTTTTTCTAAACCCACGGACCGCAACACATTTTGCACTACCAGAGTACCCATCCTAGGGCTTTGAAGGATTCCCTCCCTAAAGCACAGTACATGCGTGTCATCAGAAACCATTCCAACGATGAAACCATGGAAGTCCAATTGCAGAACTATAATGACTATAAAATTCTTGGAGAGAGGCTACAAGCAAGATGTTCTATAGAAAGCCCTTAAAGAAGTGCGAAGTAAGCCTGTCAAGATTAGTGTTTCAAGCTAGGGATCGACCGATTATCGGTTTTACCGATATAATCGGACGATATTCGGTATTTTCGGCAATATCGTTATGGGCCAATAGAGATACCGATATTGCCGATAATACCTCCTAGGACCGCCAGGCTCATTACAGGTCCGGCGGTCCTGGGGGGGCGGGCAACAAGCGTTTTACTCACCTCCCAGCAGCTCCTCCAGCTCCCCAGTGTAAGTCTCGCGAGACCCGCGGCCGTCAGAGCGTTGCCATGGGTTACCATGGCAAAGCTCCATGCGGCACGCTGGCCGCGAGAGTTACACTGGGGAGCTGGAGGAGCTGCTGGGAGGTGAGTAAACGCTTGCTGCCCGCCCCCCACAGCTCAGCCAATGCCACTGGACCACCAGGGACTGCTATATCCCCCCTCCCTGGCCAAGTATGAAACAGGGAGGGGGGACAACAAAAATAAATCATAATAATAAAATATAAAAAAATAATAATTTAATAAAAAATTCCCCCTCACACACACTCTTATATACACTACACAAACACTGTGTATATAATGCAGTGTGTATGTATGTGTGTGTGTGTTTGTATAGTGTGCGTATATAATGCAGTATGTGTATTGTGTGTGTGTGTGTGTATATAATGCAGTGTGTGTGCAGTGTTTGTATAGTGTGTGTGTGTGTATATAATGCAGTGTGTGTTTGTATAGTGTGTGTGTGTGTGTGTGTGTGTATATAATGCAGTGTGTGTTTGTATAGTGTGCGTATATAATGCAGTGTGTGTGTGCAGTGTTTGTATAGTGTGTATATATAACAGTGTGTGTTTGTATAGTGTGTGTGTGTATATAATGCAGTGTGTGTTTGTATAGTGTGCGTATATAATGCAGTGTGTGTGTGCAGTGTTTGTATAGTGTGTGTATATATAACAGTGTGTGTTTGTATAGTGTGTGTGTGTGTGTGTGTGTATATAATGCAGTGTGTGTTTGTATAGTGAGCGTATATAATGCACACACACACTGCATTATATACACACACTACACAAACACACTGTGTATATAATGCAGTGTGTTTGTATAGTGTGCGTATATAATAGTGTGCGTATATAATGCAGTGTGTGTTTGTATAGTGTGTGTGTGTGTGTATATAATGCAGTGTGTGTTTGTATAGTGTGCGTATATAATGCAGTGTGTGTGTTTTTATAGTGTGCGTATATAATATAGTGTGCGTATATAATGCAGTGTGTGTTTTTGTATAGTGTGCGTATATAATGCAGTGTGTGTGTTTGTATAGTGTGCGTATATAATGCAGTGTGTGTTTTTGTATAGTGTGCGTATATAATGCAGTGTGTGTGTTTGTATAGTGTGCGTATATAATGCACACAAACACACACTCTGCATTATATACACACACTACACAAATACACTGTGTATATAATGCAGTGTGTTTGTATAGTGTGTGTGTATATAATGCAGTGTGTGTGTGTTTGTATAGTGTGCGTATATAATGCACACAAACACACACACTGCATTATATACACACACTCTGCATTATATACACACACTACACAAACACACTGTGTATATAATGCAGTGTGTTTAGATAGTGTGTGTATATATTGCACACTACACAAACACACTGCATTATGTACACACACTATACAAACACACACTCTGCATTATATAAACACACTACATTCACTATACACACACTCTGCACAAACACACACACTTTGCATCTAGTATATACAGCATTCACTTTACGCACACTACCCACACACTACACAAACACTCTGCTTTCATTATATACACACTACACTAATACACACTGCATCCACTACACCCACTAGACAAATACACACTGCATCCACTACACAAACACACATTGCATCCTCAACACACACACTACACAAACACACACTGCATCCACAACACACACAATGCATCCACTACACACACACTACACAAACACATACTGCATCCACTACATACACTGCACAAACACACACCGCTCCCCTGTCTAAACACACTGCATCCACTACACGTGGCATGTATATTTTGTGACCTTTAGAAATAGTTTTTATTTTCCAAAATGGTAAATGTACAGAATATCGGCAAATTAGATCGGCTATCAGCCTGAAAGTTCACAAAATATCGGGATCTGTATCGGCTCTAAAAAAAATCAATATCGGTCGATCCCTATTTCAAGCCTGTCAAGATGGAGTTCCACAAATAGCCACTTTAATTCGGCAAAACGGGCAGATGATTTTAAGAAATGACACGCTTCCAAAAGTCTTCAAAGAGATACCACTACTTTGTTACAAAAGAAACAAGAATCTTAGACTTACTAGTTCATACGGATCCCATCAACCGTTACACACAGAATAAAGGCATTCAGAATTGTGGCTTAGTACGATTCCTAGGCTGTGTTACATGCAGCCATATGCTACCAGCCTGTACGTTTAACCACCCTCACACCAACAAAAAAATATCTGTTTTAACACACCATCACTTGTAGGACCACACACGATTGACCTGCTCCTGTGGCCTTTCTTACTTTGGGAAGACCGAGACAGTTTTGTGTGAACAGATCAGGGGTCATAGGTCGAGTATTAAACTAGCCTACAGAGACAGAACTTCAGATAAACCCGTTGCAAAACATTTCTTACACCTTGGTCATGCTTTATCAACTTGAAATTTGTAGGTATTGATCATATACTACTACGAAGAGGTGGCGACCCAGGCAAAATGCTATTGAATAGAGATCCATGTCCTGGGCACTTTATCTCCAAAGGGACTTAACAAATCCATTCCGCTTTACTCCTGTTTGTGAAAGATAGTCGTTAGGCACGTATCAGTCTTGCTTGCAGATTTTTGTTTTTGTTTTTAAGTTTAGCGGAGAAGTATGTTACCTAGTTTCTGTATAGCTTTGATTATCAATAAGTATGGTAAAATATCATTTCATTAATATGTAAAGGTTGGTCAGGACAATTCCTGCAACTTAAGATTCTTACCCTGTCAAAATTATTACAGGTATCCTATAATAGAATTAAAGTTATGATTTAGACATACCACGCTAGCAGAAATGTTGGTAATCTTTTTGACTATTAAGTTTTTATTAATAGAAGTTATATGTAACATTTTTAATATTGGCATTTCACGTATGCCTGGAAATAGTTCACCTATCCAGGCACTTTATGCTGTAACTAGTACTTTATATAAGTGCTGAGCACCTTTCCCACCCTGCGAGTGAGGCAGTGCATGTTTGCTCTTTTGGAGGCATCAAAATCTCTTGCTTCCTTTGAATTGAGAAACTTCCTGAGGAGTTTGTCCACAATGGTGTGAATAATAAAAGCAGTGTGCGGTTGCCTACTCAATACAATGCATATTGTACCATACCATACATCACCCATTAGCAGTACAGCCTCCAGGAGTAAATACAGTAGGGAGGTATAGAGGCACCAACAAAGTGGGCCAATCGAAAGAGCTGTACCAGAGACAGCCAGTTCAACAGCCCATACCCTGTCCAATAAGGCATCAGGGAAAGTGTAAATATGGTAGAAGGGTCTCCCACAGTAATACCTCAGTGGGTGTATCCCTAGTGGGGATACAGTGGCACAGAGTCGTTGGATCTAATGGAGGGGTTCTCTCCAATTTCCCACCCGTTACAGCAGCATCTATAAAAGAGGGTCCGGTGAGGTAGTCAGAACACTTACTGTAAGAGCAGTAACATCAGCGGAAAACTACAATATGTAGCACAAACAACCATATGGAGTTGAGTTTATGAGGGACGCCTCTCTAATAAGACACCAGTACCCTGTGCTGGTATAAGCCTGTAAGATGAACGAAGGCTGATGGTAGCAGGATAAATAACCATGTTGGGTAGTGTCAAGAGACGGGCTCTCCCTCCAGTAAGGGAAACCGAATCCAGTACTGTAATAAACTGCAATGCTAACCTTAAACTGATGGGAACAGTATAAGTATTCATATTGGGCTGTGCATATGAGAGGAGCTTAGTAGCGGGTTGAGCATATGAGAGGGCCGCACTCTCTAATAATGTAATCAGTATCCATGTCAGCATCAGGCTTATGATACGAGGGCCGCACACTCTAATAATAAAATTAGTGTCTGGCTCAGTATATGAGAGGGGGTCACCCTCTAATCATGCCGTGTGCATCAATATCGGCATGGGGCTGAGGTTATGGGAGGGCCACACCCTCTAATAATACAATTAGAGTCCATATCAATTGAGTATATGCGAGGGGTTCACCCTCTAATGTAAGTGGTTGCAATATCAGCTTTGGGCTGGGGTCATGAGAGGGGCCCACCCTCTAAGGAAATTACTCCCAGTATCAATCATATAAATGCAGCCTAGGGCCGTGCCCATGCGTCTAATAATGGTGTCAATCTGATAAGCTGCAATACCTATAAAAATAAGGAATCTACAAACGGCTGCCTGGATCCTGCGCAAGTGTGCAGGATCCAAGATGGCCGCCGGAAGCCTGAGAAAACGCTGGAGACATTCTCCGCGATCCACAAGAGCCCGTAGTCGGAGGAGGCCAAGGTGAGGCCTCTCGACATTCCGAGCGAGGGGGAAAAAAACAAACACAAAACAAAGAAACAAAACTAAATATAAAGTTGAGATAAATGAAAACTTGTACATCTGAGGGAAGGCAATATAATGGAAAGGAAATGAAGACCAGTAAACCCAATAGGAAATAACGACAAAGATACATGACATATATCTACATAGATATAAAAAAGATAGGCTATGCAGCTGAAGACTAAAAGATTTCCCTGTGCTCCCTCATTGGTGTCTGAGAACTGGTCACTGTATGTGTTTCGTTATGGTTGTGGAAGGAGCATTTACAGTGATCTCCCCCTGACAGAGGTGCCTACCACAAGGAACCACCAGGGAGCGGGCCAGAAGAAAATAACGGAGAAAACACCACAAACACCGGCATGCAGCGCAACCTGAAAACTATAAACCCATAGGGTCAGGATGGTAAGCCTCGACATAAAGAGCAGTACACTGGCTGCCTGAATATGTCCTAACCTGACAGGGCAGGAAAGAAACCTGTGCAACTGGGGGGTACCCCCAGCCTGGGCTCATCACCCACCAAAGGGGCTCGGCATGCACCACAACGTGTCCTACAGTGAGGAAAAATACACCAAACAGACCAAGATATGCCACCTAATAAAAAAAATAGACCCCAAAACCCTAGGGCAGGCATGTGAGCAGATCACAGAAAAGAGGAGGGGTAGAGGCCTGAAAGGAAGTCTGTGGCACATGATGAGCATGAAAGGAAGAGAAGATGCCAGTATAATACAATAAAAAGAAAAATAGAATCCCACGCAAAGGCAATTAACATAGGGATACCAAAAAAACACACATACTTTCACACTTAAATGAATGGAAGGACTAAAAACAGTTTAAGGTAATTCCAACATACCACCTATCTCACCAAGACGTGTCATTAAAATTCCACTCAATGCAAAGTTCCTTGGCTAATGTAGATGGATGGAAGGAGTTAACCAATGCAGTGTCACAATCCTGAACTTTGACACTGTGGAAGGAGAATTAACCTTTAGTATCAGGTTGGCTATAAAGGCCATCTCAGGGAAGCCTGGCGCCAGAGGAGAAAGCTGAAGTAGCTCCAACATGTGGGAAGGGCAGTGGTTAGCCACACTCTCCCCCGTTGCCCGGGCGCACGTGGGCCGCGGTTCAATGTTGACAAAACGGCTGCAGTGAGGGAGGGGGGCTCCAGCCGTGGGGATCTCTCGCAATAGCACGAGGTCCAAGGAGGCCATGGGGAAAGAACATGTGGGACCGCCGGAGATCAACTCCGTAGTCCCGGTGTTCGGGAAGTCTAAGGGTGCAGCAAGGCAGAAGCCCCCGAGACTATGTAACACCCAGTAGCACAAATAAAATAATGGGGGGAAAAACATCAGTTGTTTGACAAACAAATACCAATAATAGTCAAAACAGTGTTAAAGCAGGCAGACATTATAAAAGACATTTTATAGCTCCTTACTGCAAAGTACAAAGGGGTGAAAGGGTAGATCAAGTCGGCCAGAAAAAGGCAAAACAGGCCTAAGGGAAAGATTAGATAGGAAAAACTAGGTAGAAATAATGGAATAAACGGTGGAGAGGAGAGCAAAACAAAACACCTAAAGTCAACCCAAGATTAAAGTAGGCATAAGTTAAAATTCACAGCCCCCACAAGAGCAATAGGCAGTGGTACTCTGACCTGTACTGATGTGGAGCAGCAAAGAAAGAGGAAGTTGTGTGGGGAGGAGAGTTTTATTGTATGTAACTTTTTTTCTGATTGGTTGTTTTTTCTCTGTGTTAATGTGCTGCTGAGGAGTTCTAGTAAAGAGAGACTTAAGCAAATATGAAGCCTCCTGTCATGTTATAAAATGTAATTCACAGATAACATGCGGAAGGGTTACTTATAGCTATTTTTAATGCGATATTTAAAGGCACACAGCTCATGTGAAAGTTGCGTACTGTGTGCGCATACTCCCGTTCATCTCCAAATTCTGCACATTATTTTATTAACAATTCATTTTAGTAGTCTTTGCCCATTCTATCTATCTTTTATTGCGTATTCCTCTCTTCACTTTCCAAACCCCCTCACCTACTCTCTCTGTAGTGTGGCCAGGCAGTACAGAGACTGGAGGTGTTTAGTCTTCTCAGGTCCATGATCTGTCAGACTGATACATTTTACCTGCCCTGTGAGTGGAGGTGGTAGGATATTATGTCATCCTCTCTCTGACTAATCAAGCAGAGAATATTGAATACTGTCTCAATACTACTCGGCTGCACTACAGTATGGGGCAATGCAAAGACAGGCGTGACTAATGAGGGTAAATGTGAGGAACCAGCGGAGGCACAGCAAGCTGAACAATTAGCTCTCAGGTTAATGTTTAGGAGCGCAATGGCCAAATTGGCTGCAGTGACGTTAAGAGAGGAAAAAAATATATACTCTCTAACATGTTATTTGCACTTACAGGTGGATGAGCTTCCTGATGGTGCTGTGAAGCCTCCTACAAATAAAATGCCCATTTTCTTTTTCGGCACTCATGAAACGTAAGTTCATTAGTCATTTTTTATGGGGTTTTACTTTATTTCATTTTTATTTTATTTTTTTTATTCACTCCGTTTGCTTGAGAAGCTTTTTATGTTCATCTTTTATAGGAAATACAATCAACAGGCTTTTCTGAAATGTATTTACGCTTAGCCAAAATAAACTCTTACAATGCATATTTCATATAATTTTTTTGGGTGGCCTTACCTTTTAAAATTACGGCAAATCAAAGTGTCAAGCACTATTATTTTTATTTTTGTTAAACTCACAAGTTTATTGTATAACAAAAAAATTATCTTGACACCTCTAAAATGAAGAGATGACTAAAACAGTTTGATTCCCTATGGTAAATGAGTAGTTTTTTTTTATGATATTTTTTCTGTATGCAACATGGATCCTACTTGGCTTTTTTGAGGTAGATCTGCTGTTTATTGATAATTTGTTGGAATAAAATTAAGAGCTATCTGGTCTGCTGTTGCAAGAGCCTAGTTTTGGTTTAGGAAAGAAAAATTTACATTCTACATATTTTTACTACTATAAAATAGACCAATGCATGTTGCTACAACTTCTGATAATTTTGTTTGTATTTGATGTCCCAAATCCTTGACTTCCTGGTTTGTAGATAAGGCGTGTGACCTATTTGCAAATCATCACTTTCTGTACACAACATATGTATGTTGCCAGTAGTTGGTTATCCTTGTGTGGTAGTACAATCATGTAAAATAATGGTACAAAACTGATCCTATTCGTCCATCTCTTCTGTGTACTCCCATGTGTCAATATGCCTCTCCACTTGCTGTCTTTCTTCCATTTCTGTTTATCACTGTTTTCTGCAACTCACTACCATGCTGGTTTCTTTACCCACCTGTTCAGTTTCTCTTGCACATTCCATGCTCTTTTCATGTTCTATCTACACTCCACTGATTTCCATCCCCTGCCATCTTCTTGCTGTGTATCTTTCTCATTGCTTTTGCTGCATTTATTTCATGCTTCAACTCTACTATTACTCCACTGCACAGTGGAATAGCCCTGGTGGCTAGTGTGGAGGCTAGCTGTGTTTGTGCATTAGCACACTTGGATTCCACGTGGGTGGGTAAGAGTGATGGGAGGATGTGCATCCTGTAGCTCTGAATAATTACACAGGAGCTGTCCTTGGTGCTGCACTCCCTTACAATTCTTACAATTTACAACCGTAAAATTTGTCACACTGGGATGGTCAGGAGAGCTTGTTTCACTTCACAATTGGTTGTGGCTGAAGGTTGTAAATCACTGCTAGGAGAGTGGGGGAACGTAAGAACATGTCTTATGCTGTGCCGTGATAATGTAGTCATCATCAACTTGGTCAATTTAAATGTATCTTATATTGATTTTCCTCAGATCAGTTTGCATTTAAACACAGTGCAACAAATCCTATGAAGTCACATAAGGTTTATACACTGATCAGCTTAAACATTAAAACCACTGACATGTGAAGTGAATAACATTAAAGGACCACTATAGTTCCAGGAAAACATACTCGTTTTCCTGGCACTATAGTGCCCTGAGGGTGTCCTCATCCTCAGGGTCCCCCTCCCGCCGGGCTTTAGGGTGAGGAAGGGGTTAAACTTACCTCTTTCTCCAGCGCCGGACGGGGATCTCTCCTCCTCCTCGGCTGAATGCGCATGCGCGGCAAGAGCCACACGTGCATTCAGCCAGTCTCCTAGGAAAGCATTCACAATGCTTTCCTATGAACGCTGGCGTCTTCTCACTGTGAAAATCACAGTGAGAAGCAAGCAAGCACCTCTAGCGGCTGTCAATGAGACAGCCACTAGAGGCTGGATTAACCCTAATATAAACATAGCAGTTTCTCTAAAACTATGTTTATTAAAAAAAAAAAAGGGGGGGGTTAACCCTAGCTGGACCTGGCACCCAGACCACTTCATTAAGCTGAAGTGGTCTGGGTGCCTATAGTGGCCCTTTAATTATATTGTATGTCAAGGGTTGGGATAAATTAGGCAGCAAATGAACAGTCAGGGCCAAATAGTGATGGCTAGATGACTGGGTCAGAGCATCTCCAAACGAGCAAGTCTTGTGGGGTGTTCCCGGTATGCAGTGATGCAATGCGCCCAAGGCTCATTCATACACATGGGTATCGAAGGCTAGCCTGTATGGTCCGATCATACAAAAGGGCTACTCTAGCTCAAATTTCTAAAAACTTAATGCTAAACCCATATGGGAGATGGGGTTCTTTAAAGGAACATAATGATGGCACCATAATAACTTCATCCAAATTAAGTTGTTTGGATACCTGCTGGTCACTGGTGCCACCTTATATTCAGGGGCCAACTCATTAACGAATGGTTTAACCCCAGAGGCACCTGTGCTGCTCAGCTCTGGCCCCCGAATTTCTGAGGCTTCAAATAGGAAGCCATAGACAGGGGTGCCACTGAGAGGCTGAAGTAAGACTCTCTGCATATCCGTAGAACCCAATTCACAAGTTTGAGTGAGAAACCCATATGTTTCACACTCTGTTTTGTAAATAGGGAGTTACGGATGGACTTCAGTTGACTCTCTCTCTGTATATCTGTGGCTTCCTGTTCAAAGTTTCTTGTTTAATTCAAGCAACAAAAAACTCAACCTGACTCGCCAAAAAAACAGGGGGGAAAAAAAACCCACACTGAACCCTCTCTCATAGCAGAGAAATGGCTATCCCACGCGTTGCCAGCAATTACATAATGTGGGAAATTTTCCCAAGCTATGCAAATCCATAAGAACCAAGTCTAGGGAGAAGCCATTTGGACTTTAATCTCAAACAGGGTTATTCACTAAACAGATAACCATTTTCCCCCCTGAAGGTAAGCCAGCACCAGGGACCTTCTGGCACCATAACACCCTAATTTTCATGAAGTTCTTATTGTGCCTGGAGTGTCCCTTAAATATATGTCGATGAAGGCAAAACTTTGTAAGAGTCGATTGCTTTAAGAAAATGCTTAACAAATATAAAGGGAATATGTAAAAATACATAAATAATGCAATTCTTTCATCCCCCATCTGCAATAGGAGACCCATACGGGTTAATTATTTAAAGCCTGAAATTATGCTAAAATAACCAAACTGTTAATATAACTTGTTGGAAAATGTTACATAAATTTGGAGAATAGGAAAAATATTCCAATTTGATTTCCAGTTCCTTAATATTTGCTGTTTAGTGACTAAACCCTCTAGGCTGCTGGGGCCCAAGTAAGACCTGCTCTTTTCTAGACAGAGAATCAAACTTGCAAGAAGGACTTGTTTATTGCATTAATGATTAACATAACACCATGACCAAAAAATTTTACATTTTTACGGTTTCGAGAAACTTTGAAAAAGTTATCATCCCTCATGCATAAGTGCTTTGGCCTTCCGTTAGTTGTTCCATTCTCTACACGTTCCCCTGGTCTACCTAATTTTCCTCCGAATCCTTGATTACAAAACTATGTGCACATGAAGCAGGTAGCTAAATATTAACCCTTCATGTTACAATATTTTTGCTTTCTTATATTGATTATTCAAAACCAATACTGAGGGAACCATTTTTTTTTATTTATTTTTTTATTTGGAACATTTTTTTTGTTTTGTTTTTGTTTAAGTGCATTCCTGGGACCAAAGGACATATTTCCTTATGAAGAAAATAAGGAGAAGTATGCCAAGCCCAATAAGCGTAAGGGGTTTAATGAAGGATTATGGGAAATTGATAACAACCCTAAAGTTAAGTTCTCAAGTCCACAGGTAATTAAGAATAGAAAATTATGCTGGATTATTTTAATGTAATGTGATCTATTGTGCAAGGGTATTTTGTTTAGATTTTAGCCATTTTGCACTTTTGAAAATACGGAGGTAAATAAGTTAAGTAAGAATGTTTTGTGAAGAAGCTTCCAATTCCATCAGAGGAAACTATCGGTACCAAGAGGACCACTCGTAATTGGTCAATATCAAATCGGTTGACTACTTCCCCCGTGTGTCAAGCCACTTCTAGCACTAAAACCACTACAGTGGTTGTAGTTCTTATGGTGCTTGTAGTGTTCCTTTACGTTAAGAACAACAAGGAAAAAAAAGATCTGTACTTTGCTGCAGAGAGCAGGAAGTGGCTCACTTAACATGCAGTTTCAAGGTAAACTGGCTGTTCCCACAATTTTTAATATCCTGTATACTAATCCATAATTAAGAGATCGGCATTTGTGATGTGTGAAAATGAAATTAAATGTAGAGATCCACATATTTATCCTGCAACTGGGAGCCTCCATCTTGGCTCTATGGCAATTATTGCCCAAAGCTCTGTTCTTTGTATATGGCCGGCAGCACAAAGAAAGCATACATTAGAATTAAACAAGGCTACTTTTTTTTCTACGCCAATGTTTGCCTTGTCTGAGCTGAATTATGATGTGAATTAAAAAATATATATATATTTTTTTAAACTAATTATCTGATGAAAAAAAATGGTTACAGAGACACTCCACTGCCTAAATACAAAATAAATAAAAATCACTATTTAGTATGTTATGACATGCATTTTTTTAATTAGGGTATATCTCAAAACTGCTTACAAATTCTGTTGATCTATTGTCTGCAGTCTTTGCAAGGCCTCCCATTGTAACTCAGTCCAGACTTTCTGTGGCTGTCCAATCAGACTTCCCAAGGTAGCAATGAGAAATCTTTTCATGGCAGGTTTTCTGAACTATTGCCTGCCTCCTGAATTTAGCTACACTGAGCAAACCAGGAAGTAGCCAGACAAGTAACGTCTGTCTGCTTGAAAGCCAGGGGGATGTAACCAAGTAAATAATAAAAGTGCCAATTTCTATTAAAATCTACACTGTTTGCAAAATAAAAAATAGAGGATACACACACATTTCAGCAAGTTAAAGTGCTTTAGGGTTGCGGAATGTCCCTTTAACATGACTTGTAGGAGAGTTTAAATGTTATGTTTTCCCTAAAAATGTAAGTTTGTGAGTTACACTATGGCCCTTTTACTGCCCCCTTAATCTCCTTCCTTAGTAAAAGTTAGTGCACCTAGTTGAAAGGATGCAGTTCACCAGCTTTGCATTAGGTAACGTCAGGAAGCT
Source organism: Pelobates cultripes (assembly GCA_933207985.1). Classification (NCBI taxonomy): domain Eukaryota; kingdom Metazoa; phylum Chordata; class Amphibia; order Anura; family Pelobatidae; genus Pelobates; species Pelobates cultripes. The sequence continues at coordinate 106,122,867 of OW240916.1, forward strand.
GAAAACTATTTATTTTTGTCTTGGGCCCCATGATACCAACTCACACTCTTACAGTTTGTATGTATTCCTTTTTTTAATGTGTCAGTAGCTGATTCACAAGTTCTTTTAGATGTGATCATTGTGATATTGTTGGTTTAGAATATTTTGGCAATCACCAGCGCTGCTGAAAGAGAGGCAGAAGAAGCACAAGAAAGTCTAGAAGAAAATGACGAGAAAGTGTCAAACAAGAAAAAGAAAATTAGCACAACTAAGGTATGGCTACAAAAATATAGCAGCCCTCTTGCTGCTTAATGCTTGGCTAGCAATTGTTATCTTGTATAAGCTTCAAATAAATGACTAATGTGAATAGAAAAGAGGTGAAGAGTTCCCTGAAATGGGAAGTCTGCTTTACTTGCCTGACATTTTCTCTCACGCCCTCTTCCAGTTCTGCACCATCGCATACCCCTTGCAGAAGAAGCGGCAGGTTATTCTGAGCATGCAGTATGATGTTGTAAAACACAATTTCACTCTATTTGCACACTCAGCCAATCGGAGCTGTCCAAAAGTGGACAAAATGCTGACTGTATGTTACACATTTAAAGGGACACTATAGTCTCCAGAACAACTACAGCTTAATGTAGTTGTTCTGGTGAGTATAATCATTATATGCCTTTTACATTGCCCCTAGGTATACCTCCAAGTGGCCACTCCCCAGATGGCCACTGGAAGTGCTTACATGTTTGTGTTCCTGACCCTATAGTGTTCCTTTAATAGCAAGGTCCTTTCGTGTTTCAGTGGTTTTTGGGTTGTTTTTTTTTGTCTCCACACACTCTGTTAACATACACTGCAAATTATGTAACTTAACATTAAGTTTTTACAAACTTGTTATGTAATGGAAATAACTAGAGATGATCTATGCTGCATTGCAAATGTATTTCCCTTGCTTCCAGATTCCTAGCGTTTCAATCTCAAATTCAAATGTATTTTCTTAAACCTAGATAAAGGGCTGTGTTGAGAAATGCATCATTGATTGTTATACTTGCTTGTAACAATTAAGACAGACACTTTGGGCTCCATAACCACTACTGCATGTTGTAGTATAGTTATGGAGCAAGGAATCTCTGCGTGCCGACCTCCATTTACAAACAATTTGACACATGTTTTGGTGCAACAGACACCAGTAGTCCTTCCAGTCACACTTGATTTGATCAAGTATTAAAAACTATTCGTTGGCTGACAGTTATTGTTGGTGATTCTCAGACAAGCAATACAGTTTAAATCTGAAATGAGTGATAATGGCTGGATGAACTTGCCAGTTATCAGACCAACTCAGACTTTAAAGATCATGGGCACACAATACAGCACGGAAAGTGCCAAACCGTTTGATCACTAGATCATTATGCCCAGGGGATTCTTTGCAGTGCTCGGCAGTGTGTATGTTGACTAGAGTGTTCCTTTAAGCAGATTCAAGGCTGTTTTATTAAAGAGTTAACATCCAAAGATCTCTCTTAAAATTATATCATGCATGGTCAACTTGTTCACTGACCGCACACATTACTGTTCACAATATAAGATGCTATTTTAAAGAATTATATTTTCCTCTAGAATTCCCAATTATAGATGAGATGTTTTCCTCTAATGCTTGGAGCTTGTCAATCCTCTCTGAGGTTGGTCAACTTTGGATGAGAATTGAAACTTAAAGAAACACCATCTTGCCCCCTAAATATAGTAAAATCTTACATTTATTCCAGTCTATTGCTGCTCGTGAGCCTGATCTGCCTCCTTGGCTGACCTCATCAGAAGTGGTGATCTCAGGAAAGCATTGGATTGGCTGATATTGTCAAGGAGGCAGCTCAGACGCAGAGCCAGCACAAGCCAAACGCAGCCCTGGCCAATCAGCATCTCCTCATAGAAATGCATTGAATTAATGCATCTCTATGAGGAAAGTTCAGTGTTTTCATGCAGAGGGTGGAAACCCTGAATATCAGTGTTGAACATTGTGCAGCACTGCCCCAGGAAGCACCTCTAGTAGCCATCCTAGGAATGGCCACTGGAGGTATTTCTAGGCTGTAATGAAAACACTGCCTTTTCTCTGAAAAGACACGGTTTACTGCAAAAAGCCTTCAGAGATTGACTATACTCACCAGAACAAATACAATAAGCTGTGGTTTTTTTTTCTTTCTGGTGACTATAGTTTTTAAGTGAGCTGATGTAAAGTGCCTGGATCCTGTAAAGACTGATCAAACATTTTGGCCAGATAATAGGGATGCTGTACCAAAATATTTAATATACCGAATTAAAGGGACACTCCAGGCACCCAGACCACTTCTGCCCATTGGAGTGGTCTGGGTGCCAACTCCCACTACCCTTAACCCTGCAAGTGTAATTATTGTAGTTTTCATAAACTGCTATAATTACCTTGCAGGGTTAACTCCTCCTCTAGACAGCCACTAGAGGGCACTTCCTGCTTCATAGCACAGGTTTTCTGTGCTAGAGCATCGCTGGACGTCCTCACGCTGTGTGAGGACATCCAGCGTCTCTCAATTCCCCATAGGAAAGCATTGAAAAGCATTTTCAATGCTTTCCTATGGAGAGCTCGCATGCACATTACCTTTCCTCAGCCAGCGTGCGGGATCAGTCTCCCCCGCCAGCTGATATAATGAAGAGGCGGAGCGGCAGCGACCCGAAACCACCGCCGAGGGAGAGCTGGGACCTGCAGTGCCAGGAAATCTGATTTAATAGTTGTGTGGCTATGGTGCTTAGAGTGCTCCAGTGCTTTTATACATCCATCATATTCATAAAACCAGTAATGCTGGTAAATCTAAAGCATATAGCCATAATTAAAATTATGTTTTAAGAATTAACATGGTGGGTCTTTTTTTTTTTTTTTTTTTTTTTTTTTTATTTTCCCACCTCAAACACAATAATTAAATTAGTCTCTGGTATTACTTTCTTTAGTAGATCATAAAACAATATTAAGATTTGTTACACAGGTATGGAGTGTAAAAAGTTCTTGTTGATTTGTTATGTGCCCACAGAGGAAAAACTACTCAACACCTTTTTCTTGCTATACTAACACATCTAAAATGGGATTTTTTTTATTTATTTTTTTAACATTCAGAACTTTGCACAATATTTTTTTTAAACTAATTTTGTTGTAAACATTTTTTATTTTTTTTAAATTAAGAATATATCCAAAATGAATGTGTCTGTGTATGTCTCTTTATCGTTATATATTTTATTTTTAATTTTCTATTCTTTAGTTCTAAAATTATGTTTTTAATTTTAGGTTTCTACCAAACATTCAGACACCTCTTCCAGTGGGCTCGGCTCACCTGAGAAAGATCTGAATACATCTAAAGATGACAGTTTTTCTGAGCAACCTGCCAATGAAGTGCGTTATTTCAACCTATTTTTTTTATTTATTTTATTCAAATACATTTTTGTTAAAAATGTCAAGTAACATTACATATATCTATTTTTCATAAAGTATAGTACAAGATAAGGCAGTCATGCTTGTATTTCACAGTTGGGTTAAACCAGCGACATTCTTATACCGTTTTACATAGTAAATTCTTAAGAGAAATTAAATAAAATACAGCGATGTGGAATTAAAAAAAAAATAAAAAATAAAATTATAATAATCTACTTGTCCAAGGGACTAAAGACGTACCTCAATCTACGTTTCCATCACGGCTATCTACTTGTCATGACATGCACAATATTTTATGACTGTGATAACTGCTTAGAGGCCGTGACATAGACTGGATTATTCACTAAACTCTAGCGTTTTTTTTTGTTTTGTTTTTCCTGCTCTCTTTTTCCAATTGGATTTAATTCGCAAAATTTCAATCTGGAAAAATTCTATAATAAATGGGATCTACAATATGGTTTATGATTGGTAGAGGAATTCCTTCTAACATGATTTATACATTTAGGTTTAGGATTTATACTTTTGCAAAGATATATGTAGGGGCTTTTGTTGTACTTAGATGTCGAGTACAGTTTCGAAAATTTTGTAACTGTCACACATGAAATTAAAAAAAAGCAGTGAAAACGCTGTTTATGTACAAATTATACAATAAAAATTCAAACCAAAATGGTGAAAAAAAAATATACCTCTATGAAGTTTAAGCCTGTAATGCTCCCACCATTCTATGCCATCCTGCAGAAGTCTGGCGTTAACACAGCAGGGTTTATATATAATTACATAAATATACACATAGATGTTAAAGGTACACTATAGTCACCATAACAAATACAGCTTAATGTATTTGTTTTGGTGTGTGTATAAACTGTCCCTACAGGCTTTTTGCAGAGAAAAGGCAGTGTTTACATTGAAGCCTAAGGACACCTCCTGTGGCCACTCCTCAGATGGCTACTAAAGGGCTCTGCCCTGATCTGCCTCCTTCATAGCCTCAGCCAATCCAATGGAAAAGCATTGTGACTGGCTCAGATCATCACTTCTGATATCATACAAGCAGGCAGATGAGTGGCAGAACTAGCAGCAGACTGGAATAAAGGTAAGAGTGTACTATATTTAGGAGGGCAAGTGGGGCCTGAGTGGCTAGATGGTGTTTTTAACACTAGAGAGTCAGAAATATAGGTTTGTGTTCCAATCCCTATCGGGGTAAGAGAAGCCGGTAATCTAAACACACATGCACACACATTTTCTCACACACTCCTAAATCATTTTTTTTTTTTTAATTTGAATATTTGTCCACCCAGCCTCCCTACCTTTTTAGAGAGCTGGAGTGGATCATTTCCCTGGAATCCAGAGGGCTAGTGTAATCTTCAAGCTTTTCTTTTGTGCGTTGTTAATTGATGTGGGAGCCGGATTGATGTCACATCCTGGCTATTGGCATAACAGGGCGCGTGAGAAGAAGATTTATGCACTCCCAGGTGGCTGGCTCCATGCTGCCCAGGCTGGTCGGCTCTGCGCTTACCTGGCTGGCCAAAACCCAGACGTCAGGGCGACCTGGCACCTGGGATTTGTCAAGCCCTGCCGTGAGATATCATAGTGTGTCTATTTTCACAAATGTTAGGCCTTTTGTGGGATATTTTAAACCGTTGTACTGCTATAATGCCTTAAATTGAGACATAGGCCCATCAAATCCTTCTATCTTTAAAGCTTCACAGGATACTGGCAAAGGCATACATCGGAGATGCATTTGTATTGAGAAGATGTTGCTAAACACCCTGCCCCGCCTCATTGGCTGAGATCTTCAGAATTGACAATCTCGGCCAATCCGATGCTTTCCTATGGGAAAATACTGTGATTGGCTGAGATCAACACTTCGGATGATCTGTCAATGAGGCTGGGTGGAGTGTTTAGATACATCTTCTAACCCAGCACCAGCAGACTTGAATAATGGTAAGATTATACTATATTTAAGTGGGCAAAGGGGGAGAAGGGGGCTAGATGGTGGTTGTAACACTATAGGCTCAGGAATACAGGTTTGTGTTCCTGACCCTATTATGTTTCTTTAATCCCCTCCTGCCGAATGATGGACCAGGTCCGTCATGCAGTAAAGCTAACGCTCCTCCGGTCTGCCTCTGTATTAGAGGCAGACTGGGAGCACTCGATCGCGCTGCCCCTGCAGCAGTGATCGCTGTGACAGGCTGTCAGAGCAAGCACGTGTGTTGCAGGGACTTACCACCGCCTTCCTGCTCTTACGTGTTCTGTGTGAAGTGCAGGGAGACGGATCAGCAGTGGTGATCTGCCCTGTAAAAAAAAAAAAAAAAAAAGTTAAAATCCCACCCCCCTTTACCCATTTTAAATAAAAATTAACCCCCTCCCTGCCATTTGATCACTGACTACATTTTACTTTGATCTGATTTTTCTTTTTTTTTTTAACCTCTGAGGGTCAACTTTTATTTTTTGTAACCCTCAAGGGTTAATTTTATTAATTTAAATATATTAAAATGATATGTTTAGCTAGCTTGGGTGGGTGGAAGTTGGGGAATTTGGTGTTAGGCTAGCTAGGGGTAATAGTAAAAAGTTGTAATTTTTTTTTTTTTTTAACCAGTTCTAATAAAAATGAACCCCTTCCCTGCCAGTTGATCACTACCCACAGTGATCAAAATACAGATCACAGTATTATACTGTGATCTGATTTTTTTTTTTTACCCTCGGGTTCAATTTATTAAATAATTTAAATATTTTAAAATGAAATATATTGTTATGGGAAATTGGAATTTATGGTTAGTGCTGCTTACTGCTAGTTAGGGGTTAATGGTAAAAAGTTTATAAAAATGTTAAATCTGTTTAAAAAAAAAAAAAAGTTTTAAGAAAGATTAGGAAAGTTTAAAAAAAATTAATAACCAAAAAAAAAGTTTAAGAACTAGTTTTAAAAAGCAAAAAAAAAAAAATACATTTAAAAAGCCTCATTACCACTACACCTGGAACAAACTAGAGAAAAAATGATCCCACGCTAAGGTTCAAAATATGCCTTTTGAATTATCCCAGGGTGTATTCTTTAATAAATAGTTTGTGTTTGTGGGGAAGTTTCAATAACCAACCTACTAAACTACCGTATATACTCGAGTATAAGCAGAGTTTTTCAGCAAATTTTTTGTGCTGAAAAACGCCCACTCTGCTTATACTCGAGTCAGTCTGTATTATGGCAACTTACATTGCCATAATACAGGCCAGGACCGCCGGGCTCATTACAAGCACGGCGGTCCTGTTGGGGGCTGGCAGTGAGCTCTTACTTACCTTCCTGCAGCTCCTGTCAGCTCCCTTCTGCTCACAGTGTAAGTGACTTACACTGTGAACGGAACTGAGCTGCACGGAGGAGGAGGGAGCTGACAGGAGCCGCAGGAAGGTAAGAGCTCACTGCCAGCCCCACCCCCCCACTGAACTGCCAATGCCACTGGACCACCAGGGATTCGATATTATTATTAATATTATTTTATTTTAATAAAATAACATTATTTTATTATATTATTATTGTAATATTTGCATTATAAAAAAAAAAAAAATTGTCCCCCCTCCCTGCTTGTTGCCTGGCCAGGGAGGGAGGACAAAAAAAACATTTAAAAAAAAAAAAAAAAATAATGCAAATATTAAAATAATAGTAATTTTATTATTTTAATAACAATATTTTATTATTATATTATTATTTTAATATTTGCATTATTTTATTTTAAATGTTTTTGTCCCCCCTCCCTGGCCAGGCAACAAGCAGGGAGGGGGGACAAAAAATTTTTTAAAAAAAAATAATGCAAATATTACAATAATAATAATATAATAATAAAATAATATAATAAAATAATATAGTAAAATAAAATGTTTTAAATTAAAATGCCCTCCCCTCACCCAGTTTACACACACTGCATTCATTATATACACACACAACAAACAAACGCGAACACTGCATTCATTATATATACACACACAAACGCACACACTGCATTCATTATATACACACACAACACACAAACACACTGCATTCATTATATACACACACTGTAAATAAATATTCAATTAATGTAATTTTATTTAGAAATTTACCAGTAGCTGCTGCATTTCCCACCCTAAGCTTATAATCGAGTCAATAAGTTTTCCCAGTTTTTTGTAGTAAAAAATTATTATATTCGGGTCAGCTTATACTCGAGTATATACGGTACTCCAAAATGGAACATGGACACAGCGTAAAAAACTTCACAGTTAGAAAAAAAAACTGAATGGCTGTGTATCAAATGTGCCCCTTCAACATCCACATATACCTGACAAAGGTACATACGGGGGTATTGCTGTACTCAGATGACATAGCTGAGCAACATATGTAGCATTATACAGTCATAGCACACACAAGGTTTTGCAAAATATACTGTGCAAGCTCACTTTGTGTGTCTAAAAGGCAAAAAAAAATGCTTATTACCACTAAACTTGAAATACCCTGGGATGTCTTCTTTAAGAAATGGTATGCCTTTATGGGGTAGTTGTAATAAGTAGCCTGCTCAAGTGTTCCAAAATGGGACACAGACGCATCAAAACCTTCCATGAAAATTCACACTTAAAAACCTGAACACGTCACATCTCTTTTACAGCACTGTAACTTCACAAAATAGTGTCTAGGTCATACATTGGGCATATTGTTTTACTCAGAAGATGTAACTGAGCATAATTTGGGGATTTATGGCACTGGTACATATTAAGTGTAAGAAATACAACATATATGTAAAAAAATGCCACTCCCCCTCTCTCACCTTAAACATTGTCATGAATTGGTGCAAAATGGTGACAAGTTAAGGCACAGTATACACAATTTAAGATATCCTGGGATGTCTGCTTTATCAAATGAAAGCCCTTTGTGGGGTTATTTGAACAGTCACACTGCTATAATACCCTAAAATGACACACAGGCCCATCAAATCCATCTATGAAAATTCTAACTATAGAACCTGAAATAGCCTTGTCTCTTTATATGGCATTGTAGCTTTACAGAAAAGTGCCAGAGGCATACAATGGGGGTATCGTTATACGCAGCAGATGTAGCTGAACACAATATGGGGTTCTGTGCAGGAATAGCACACACCAGCTTTATGAAATGCACATTACAAAAACCTTGTTATATGTGTTTATGCCGAAATAAAGAAAAACACAATTTTACTCAAATATTTAGCAGAGATTGGCGATGAAATGGCTACGTAAAAAGTGTCAAACTAACCTTACTTAAATAGCCTGTGATGTCTACTTTATATAAATATATACTTTTGTGTGGCAATTTTTTTTCTGTGTTGGCTTCTAAACCTACAATACAAACATACCAACTTCTAAAATGATTGCAAATGGAAATTTTATTTTAGTCCTTGTATTTTGTGACCTGTAACTTTCAAAATAAGCTGAAATCTTATACATATGATGGACTCTATAAATCAAGACACATAAATTTAATTTATTTTGAATTACTTTTTCTAAGCCCTGTTTGCCCTCTAAAAAACGATCTATAATATGTGTTGGTGCAATAAATGACAGAAATGCAAATTGCATTTGAACACGAACCGCAAAAATGGCTTGTGCCCTTAAGCGTAAGACAAGCTTCTGAAGCGGTGTCCTTAAGGGGTTAAATCACTTGTTTCTGTTTATATCACTCTAGCCACACCTCCAATGGCTGTGACTAGCATAGCCTGCATAAAAATGGTTTCATTTTCAATCCGAACTTAACTTGGTTTAGTTGTTTTTGTTTTGATCTCCTGCTCTGTATATTGAACTTTAATCACATACAGACATGCAGTGCCGAACTGGGAAGAAAATTCTGCCCAGACATTTTCTAATTACAGCGGCCCACTAAAAAGGGGGCAGGGCCAGATAGGATGTGTTTTGTCATCACCGATGACAAGCGCGCCCCATCACAAAGAGAGCACGTTGGTTCAATGCTCATGCGCAGAGCTCTAGCATGAGAAAAAGACCCTGTATTTGTTCTGCACAGCGTAAGCAAATTTAATAACATGCTTGCACTGTGTTTGCTTGAAATTTGTCTCTGGTGTCTCCATAGATGGGATACCAGGAGACAAAAATGCTAGGAAAGCAAATTGTGCATTGTGTGTGTGTGTAAGGGGTGTAGTGTGTGAGTGATAGGTGCTATGTGGGTAAGGGTGCTCTGTGTGTGATGGATGCAGCGTGTGCTGTGTTTGCGTGAGGAAGCTGTGAATGTCAGGGGTGCAGTTTGTGTGATTGAGTGTGCTAGTGAGGATGCTGTGAGTGTCAGGGATGCAGTGTGTGTGTGTGTGGGTGCCGTGAGTGTCAGGGGTGCAGTGTATGTGTGTGCGCTGTGAGTGTCAGGGGTGCAGTGGGTGCTGTGAGTGTCGGGTGCAGTGTATGTGTGTGCACTGTGAGTGCCAGGGATGCAGTGTTGTGTGGGTGCTGTGAGTGTCAGGGGTGCAGTGTGTGTGTGTGGGTGCTGTGAGTGTCAGGGGTGCAGTGTGTGTGTGTGGGGGTGCTGTGACTATCAGGGGAGCATTCATGCCATTCATCAGGGGAGCATTCATGCCATTCATCCCTGGTGGTCCTAGTGGTGAGTGAACTGTAGTGAGAGGAACCCAGCGGAGCTGTAAGTTAGAGCTCCTCTCCTGGTGGTCTCCCTCACTCTCTCCTCGCCGGCAGCCGGAATATCTTTGATCTCCCCACCGTGCTGGCCCTGCAAAGACCAGCAGGGGAGATCCTATGATCTCCCTGTCTGCCTCGGCCCATGGCCACCGGGCCTGCAGGCGTGGTCTAGCAACATTTTTAGGAAGGCTGTGCAGGTCACACGCGGGGAGGTGTGACTAGATGATTTACTCCTAAATGGCAGAAAATTAAACCGTGAGACTGCAGGTACAAAACTGTTTCAATAAGTTGTTTTGGTGCCTATAGTGTCCCTTTAACCCTAAAATGGAAACTTTGCAGTTTCTACAAAACAATGTTTTTGCACTAAAGTTCCACTGCACCCAGAACACTTCATTGAGATGAAGTTCTCTGGGTGCCTTTAGTGGTCATTTAAAGTACAACATTAAGCAAGCTAAATCAGTGTCCTTAAGGGTTAAACATTTTACCCCCAATTTAGAATTCTAGTTTTGTCTGTACATTTTAGGCCTTGTGTAGAATAGTTTTTATTTTATCTAACGGATTCAGAGAGGGTATATTTAGATGGCAAATAATTTAGTTTGTTTTGTAGAGAGTGTCTGAATTTTTGCAATGCATAAATAGCTTTTCAGTGGTATCTGAAACTATACAGATTTGTGTTTGCAGGAGAGAAGGAACTTGAGAAAAAGGTTAATACTGACCTCTTCGTTTTTTTTTCATACCCTTAGGATTCTAGTCTGCTGAACGAGTCTTCCGTAGTAAAGAAAAGAGGTCGAAAAAGAAAGGTAACTTTTTTACTTTCTTATTTAAAACTAAATTCCATGTTTTTGCAATGGTTTTCACCTAAATTTTAACTATGATTTTATTTTTTATTTTCAGAAGTAAGTTAAAGGGACACTCCAGGCACCCAGACCACTTCTGCCCATTGGAGTGGTCTGGGTGCCAACTCAGACTACCCTTAACTCTGCAAGTGTAATTATTGCAGTTTTCATAAACTGCAATAATTACCTTGCAGGGTTAACTCCTCCTCTAGTGGCGGTCTACTAGACAGCCACTAGAGGGCACTTACTGCTTCATAGCACAGATTTTCTGTGCTATAGCGTCGCTGGACGTCCTCACACTGTGTGAGGACCTCCAGCGTCGCTAAAATCCCCATAGGAAAGCATTAAAAGCATTTTCAATGATTTCATATGGAGAGGTCTAATGCATGTGCGCGACATTGCCGCACATGCGCATTAGGTCTCCCCCAGCCAGCGGGCGTGATCGGTCTCCCGTGCCGGATGACGTGGTGACGGGGAGGAGCGTGGGCGGACCCAGAAGCAGCGCCGAGGGACATCGTTTTGTCCCCTTCAGCAACCGGGGAAGGGAGGTGGGAGGGAGAGGGGACTTGCAGTTTCAGGAAAACGATTTGTCTTCCTGGCACTAGAGTCCCTTTAACCCCTTAAGGACCAAACTTCTGGAATAAAAGGGAATCATGACATGTCACACATGTCATGTGTCCTTAAGGGGTTAAAGCTGCTGTCACCTTAAAATTGTTTATGAACATTTTCATGAATATTACATCTTTAATTGAAATTCCAAAGCAGTAGGAAGATGTGTATTTCATAAATTCATGTAGAAACACGTTAATATATCACAAGACAAAGACCTAGGTTTGAGAAAACTTGACCAAAGTCAATGCTTCTGTCACCAGGTCATTTAGGCATGGTTTTGCTCATTGTGGGAGCATTATTATATATTGTGAACTTTGAGGAGGTGACAGAGTAATTTCATAATTTGGCCTAAACAGCGCAGCAAAATATTAGATGTTATCCAATCTGCTTGTGAGTTTGGCCACAGAAGTCATATTGACAACAGTGGCATAAGTTGGGCCCAAACATTTTAAATCTAATTTGTGATATAAAGCTCTTTCAGATGTGCTGCCCAGTAGCAAAATATGGAAAAAGACTTCATAGCTGATAAAATTCAGTTGTTTATGTAATGTTTTTACTGTTTCTAAGGTGGATACTTTGACAGAGACTGATCAGGATGCAGTCGCTACATCAGTCAGTCTACCAAAGCAAAGTCCCAAAAGAGGCAGACCAGGTAATCGATGTAAAGGACATGTAAGTTTTGGGGAGTTCCCCCCCCTCCCCCCCAAAAAAACTAATTCAAGATCCTTATATAGTTCATGCTTTTCAAGTAAACACTGCAATACAATTAAAGGGACATCCCAGTCTGCATTAGACTTCTATAAGGTTTTGTATGTATTTATAGACCGTGCATTAAACATATGCAAAAATAAAGAATGAAATGCTGCCATATTTAAGCTCTCACCAACTCACAAAGCTTCCCGTTGTACTGTTGAGTTATATCATAAGCAGAGCCTTATGGGTACAGCAAGGGTTTCTTGGAGTTATAGCCAATTGTCAGTTTTTTATTCTTTATGTACAGCAGTATGTTTGTAGAAAAAAAGGAAACGCACTGCAGGTTAGGAGGGAGCAGGAGAAAGGGTGGGTTTATGAATCAAAAATACTTAATTATAATTAAAATAATGTCTAGCATAACTAATCACAAATTGTACCTAACTTGCATGGGTGACATACTTGCCAACATTGGCAACTGAAACCTGGCTAGTCTTAGATTGTGTGTCAGTGTTTCACTGAAATGATCCTTCTTTTCCCCACTGCGGCCAGCTGGTATGAGAAGTAAGTGTACAATATGGAAATCAACCATGCAATCCATTTATTTTTAATTTTTTTGTATAGGTACTGTGTAACAGTATTGATAGCAAATCAAATTTCAGGGCAGTTTTCAAAAAGTAGAAGAGGTCTTGGGAAACCCATTTGTTGGGACAGAAGCCAGGAAAAGGGGGAGAAAAATGGTTTGGTCCCTGCAAAAACAGGACATTTTGACAAATACAGTTGTAATCAAAATTATTCAACCCTGTCACGAACGCACCCTACTTCGAGTGTGTGTGATGTAGTTGTGGTGGTGAAAGGGTTAAAGTTGACTATTTGTCTGCACTAGCCTGGAAATAATTATAAAAATCTCCCTTAACACCACCCGCACTTGACCATAATATAAATATTACTATTTTAACACTGCCACCACCAAGACTATTTATAAGTGGGATGCCTTGGTCCCCCAGGTAACTTAATAATAAAAACCCACCAAATACAAATAAGCACAATATTAAAGCAACTGCAAAACACTAATTAGTCTCTTCAGGTAACATGATTCTTTACCAGACCAAGGCAGACCTTAATAAAGGAATATTTATGAAGAGCAAAAAATAGTCACCGTGCATACAAAAAATGGATGATAAACAAATTATTTACACCAACAACAGATAAAAAAAACAAAATGGATAAAATAACAGAAGTCCTAATTACTTACTCAGGTTTTCAAAGTAAAACTTCTGCTCAGAGGATCTCCGGCAAGGAAAATGGTGACTCACTCAAAATTAGATTTTGGCCCCAAGCAAGTAAAATATACATCTCTGTATCATTGGATATATACCCTGTGGATTACCAAGCATGGTTCAAAGATGGATATAAGACGTACCTATAGAGACAATAAGTGACCACACCCTTTTCCAGACCAACATAAATCCAAATAGAAACTTTATCTTCTATCTCCTCTTTTGTACTTGCCACAGAAATAATAATTGCATCTATGAATGTGTTACCATTTTCCTTTCCATAGATATGTTGCACTTCTTACTTGTGACCCAGTATAGCGGACATCACAATCCCGCCCCACGGCGTAAGTTACGCAACTCATGCTTAGGCTTGATTAGAAGACTGCTTGTCCCATTCTAAATATAATAAAATTATGCTTTAATTATTAATCTGTGGGTAAGTATTAATGTTTCTTTTGGATATGATACTGGAACACAAAACTAATGGACACTTACATATCAAAGGACCCCTTATCTAGGAGGGAATCTAGATATATGGCAAAAGATAGTTGGTTTATACTGAAACAAGTCATCCAGGCCACTTATGTGTGACTTCTCACACCTTACAGAGTGGATCTGTTGGGGTCCCAGCTTCAAAGAGGAATTTAGCTTATAAACCTTCTGCTCTCCCATACAATCAAATTAACCCCTTTTGGAATTGTCAATACCACCTATACCAGTGACGGCGAACCTATGGCACGCGTGCCACAGGTGGCACGCCGGGCCCTCTCTGTTGCCGGGGGAGGGGGCCGCTGTCTGTCTGCATCAATGCATTACCATGGCAACGCTCCACACAGCATAGCGTGGGAGGACAAGAGAGCTGCTTCCCTGTCCACCAGGGATGGCTGTGTCCCCCCTTCACCAAAGGCAAGAAGAAGGGAGGGGGATACAGATTTAATATACTTTTTTTTTTTTAATTTTTTTTTTTTAAATATACATAATGTATCTTCCCTACCCCCCCACCCACACACAGCACCCCTCACACAGCACCCCTCACACACACACAGCACTCCACACCCTTACACATAAACACATACACTGCACCCCTCAATGCAGTATGTGTGTGTGTGTGTATTCAGCAGTGTGTGTATGTATTCAGCAGTCTGTCTGTGTGTGTGTGTAGTCTGTGTATGTATTCAGCAGTGTGTGTGTGTATTCAGCAGACTGTGTGTGTGTGTGTGTGTGTGTATTCTGCGGACTGTGTGTGTGTGTATTTAGCGGACTGTGTGTATGTATGTTAATTAGTTTGGACAACTGTACGAGTTGTTTTTTCTAAACTTAAACCTCAGTATTCAGGTTTAATTGCCGTGTTGGCACTTTGAGGAAAAAAAAGTTGGCATGTGTTGTGGTTTGTGCACTGTGACCCAAAAAGGTTCGCCATCACTGACCTATACCAAGCAGCCAGTTCATCTGTGCACTACACACATTTACAATAAATGACAATATTCCATCGTGCAACAATGAATTAGGCACCCTTGCCATAACAAACCCCCATTGAAAATCAGGTTTTTAAATTTGCAGACTTTCTGCTGTTTGCAATGAACAAATGAAACAAAAGCAATTGAAATAGCTCAACATAACGAATGCTTCAGGTGATTTCCCCAAAATGCAACTTATAATAACTTCCTCAGTGTAAAAAAGGATTAAACCCCTTAATGGCAAGCTTCTCTATTACTTACTAGAGCACCCTTTTGCTGTTATGACCTGCTGCAAACGAGATGCATATCCAGACACCAGCTTCTGGCAGCGTTCCTGTGGAATCTTAGCCTATTGCTCATGAGCAATGGCCTCCAGTTCAGTAATAATCTTGGTTTTACCTGTTGCAACCGCCTTCTTTTAATCCCACTAGAGATTTTCTACGGGGTTCAAGTCAGGTGACTGTGATGGCCACTGTAGAATTTTCCGGGACTACTTCTGCAACCAAGCCTTGATGGAATTGTCTAGTTGGAAGGTCCAATGATGCCCAAGCTTCAGCCTCCTCACAGACTGCATGACGTTTTCTCCTAGGATTTCCAGATACTTTAATGAATCTATCTTGCCTTCCACATGTTACGGGTTTCCAGTGACAGAGGATGCAAAGCAGCTCCAGAACATCACTGAGCCACCACCATGCTTAACTTTTCAGCGTATGTTTCATTCTTCCTCCAGACATACTACTGATCCATTGAGTTGAAAAGTTTCAGTTTTGTTTCATCTCTAAACAGAACAGAATCCCCCTACTTATTTGGCTTATATATATGATTTTTAGCATATTGGAGTATGTTTTTCTTGTGCTTTTGTATCTTTAGTGGTGTACGTATTGAAATTCTGGAACGGAAACCTTCAGCGTTAAGTACACCCCTCACTCTGCTCTCTGAAACCTCAGTGCCTGTTGTCATCTGTTCTTGTTGCAGATCTTTTGCAGTCACTTGAGTGTTTTTAACATCCTGCCTTCTCAGAAATGTGTTTGCAGCCATTGCTCGCTTCTTTTTTCTGCCCCGTCCTGGTAGTGTAACCACTGTTCCTTCAATTTTGAACTTGCAAACTATACTTCCAACCGTGTCTCTAGGAACATTCAGTGCCTCAGCTATCTTTTTGTATCCTGTTCCTTGTTTGTGAAGGGCGATGATCTCTTAACTTTGTGGACCATTCTTTTGACTTAGCCATTTTTCTAACATGCAGTCAAACGTGACACTCAACAATACCCTTCAGCTATTTCAAGTGTTCCAGCTCAGGCGCACCTGGTGCAGCTAATAAAGCTCTTGATAGTTTCATCAGGTATGTTTGAGACCGCACATGTTTTGCATATATGTGCAGTTGTGAGGGATTCTATTCAGGGGATTGAATAATTTTGAGACTGGAGAAGTCATTATAAGTTGCATTCATTGTGTTGAGCTATATTAATTGATTTTGTTTGATTTGTTCATTGCAAACAGCTGAAAGTCTGTAAATTTTGACAATAAACATGATTTTCAATGTAGGTTGGATAACTTTGATTACAATTGTATTCAATCCCCCAAATAGATGGGAGCTACAATTTAGGTATTTACTAGCAATCCTCTATTCTTATATAAATTATGTTTAAGGTCAGTGATGTATGTTAAAAAGTTGTCTGAATTTGAATTGCGTACACATCCCATTTTCATTTTTATGTGCGTGTTAACATAAGAATGGGTGTAGGATGCATTCTTCTCCCCAGATCAATTTGACCTTGCGCTGCAAGGGATAAAAAGCAGATAAGCTGCTAGTTATATATCTACTTTAGATTAGAAATATGCCCATCACAAGGCTACAGACGAGTAAACTTCTAAACACCTATCAAATTTCCTGTTTATGTGCACTCTTTTCTTCAGGAGCTTGTAACGACATATTAGAATGGGGAAGGTGTAGCTCCTGAAGAAAGATTGATATGCAGAATGCTGCAAGAGATTAATATTTTCAAAATCTATAAAAAAAAAAAAATTGAACATGCCAAAGATGGTTAATTACAAAGACCTAAAATGCACAGAAGTAGTAGTGTCTGTACTTGGCGTGTTCACGTTAAGTTTTTAACAGTCATACAATGAATCTGTGGACAGAACTACTTAATATTCTATTTTTAATTTTGGGTGTAAATGTTTAAAGGGGTGTACTGTAACTTTGCAGTTGGTTGTCCAATATAGTTTTTGTATTACCTCTCTCACCTTTCAGAATGTGTGTTTATTTCAAAGAACACTCTGGGTAACAGCACGTTGTTTTTTGTGTTTTTTTTTTTGGCCTTGTGTTCATGCTCTGTTTTACAATGCAAAAGGCTACAAAGCATTTAATTATTTTAGCAAAACTAAATAGATTTGAATGCAGAAAGAAATATAACATTAATTATGAGGCCAAAACGTGTGAAATACATTGACGTTTTAGACTACTGGAGTGTCCTTTTTGATCAGATACGTCTTTTGGAATTTGTACAGACATATTCAGTTCTATGTGGTTTGGTTTTCAAGAAAATATTTAACGTTCCCCCTCCTTTTTACAATAGCCTTCACTGAAGCTAAGGTTCCAAAACCAAGAGGAAGGCCAAGGTTAATTAAGCCACCTCCATCA
>OW240916.1:106142915-106278941 GCA_933207985.1 Pelobates cultripes
TGAGTTTTTGGCTCTGTCCTCGGAGTTGACTGCTTGGTGGGAGCTGTTTGGATGCCGAAATCCACGGCCCGTGACAGGAACAGCAGGAACAGATGAACCACGTGGAACAGGTAAGTTTTACAAGATGGCGACCTGCAAGTGACTCGGAAGTAGTAGCATGCAATCGCTAGACCTCGGACATTGTGAAGTAAGGTAAGGGGTTCCCTTATGTAGGGAAGCACATATAGCCCCTCCCACAATTACAGGCCAACCGGCCTTAATACATTTTAATATATATATATATATATATATAAAAAAAATTATTTTATTTTTTTAATATTCTGTATTATTTTGGGACCTTTATGGTCGTTGCAATCCAGGTTTGGTATATAATCTTGAACCCATTTTAATTTTGCGTTATTGCTTGTGTATGTGCTGCTTCACTTTGTATATGATTTGTTTAATTGAGCCATATGAATATAAGGTGGAACACATACTTAGAGTAAGGACTTAAAAGATTTTCACTCCTAGAACGCACTCTGAATGGAACGCATGTTAGAAGGGGAACTTACATTTTAAAATGAGGCATGGAACGCAATAGAAGAGATAGGAATCCACATGGATGCAACAGCACACACAAATAATTGGCTGATCTCTGGTTTGGGGGTATGCCGACATTGATGTTTTGGACAGAAGTTACATTGTATGTTTTACGGTTTAAAACAAAAAGTCTGGACTCACCAGACGAATCGCATAGGGTTGTTTTTATATATTTTATTTTTGTATATTGGACTTGGAGAGGACTCTGCCTGCCAGCTACCACTTGGTTTGTGCGTATTTGGAGGTTGTGTGAGCCTGGATCCTGTTCTTTGCCATTCATATTGGTGGTATGCCTATACATTTTGCAAGTGTACCAAAATTCTAAGTATCTGTACTTTGTGTTTCTTCTTAGTCTTATCTTTGCATGAATCAATTTGAGGGAAAAAGATTTAATACACATATATTATTATTACACCTGATATGCCTTCATCAAAAATCTTGTGAATGCAATACATGCAAACACATTGTGGTATACAGACAATATTGCTGTACCTATTCTCTGTATTTTCTTTGTAGATATTTTATCTAGAATATAAAATGAAATGTAAAAATATATTCTATAAATAGCTCATTATAACTGATGTTTTTGAGAGATTTCAGTTAGTACTAAATTTGAGTATTTTTACGTGAAGGGCAACCAAAGAATCCTTTTTTTTTTTTTATATATATAGCATAAGTGAGGATGATCAAATCAAGAAAAAAGGGACTGAACATAAACCACAAAAGCAGCAACTCCAGAAAAAAGATGATGGAGATAAAGAGGATGATGGAAGAAAAGAGCCAGACCAAAAGGAAACGGAAACCAAAAAGAAATTGGCTGCCAAAGTTGATTCCCCATCTCCTTCTGATTCAGATTCTGAGGACCAGGATGAAGGAAAGGTAACTGTAAAAAAACATATTTTGAAGAGTGAGAAAAGCTTGCTTAAATAGGTTCTCTAAATGGTCACTCCAGGCCTCACAACATCCTCATCAGAATTAGGTTAATGTGATGAGAAGATGTGACTTTCCTCAAGAAGTTAAACCATTAAATGAACGGTTTAACCCCAAAGTCTTCAGTCTGTGCCCGCCAGCTTGGCCCCTTCACTTCCACTCAATCAGGAAGTCTCTGACTGGGCGCTACTGGTGGATTGAGAATGCCAGACTATCTGGTTCCATTGTCACTCCATTTTGGGAATGAGTAACTACTGATAAACTGAATGCGTCACCACAAGTGAAGGGGCAGAGCTGACAGATGCCAGTTTGAAGACTTTGGGGTTAATCTGTCAATGGTTTAACACCTTGCAGTAAGCCGGTGCCTGGGACCTCTTTGCACCATAATGTCATTCCAATGATGTTATAGTGCCTGGAGTGTTCCTTTTCAGAGGACTATTTTGGTAACTGATGGGTAGTAAAGCGAAAATGCTTGCATGAGAGTGACAAAACAGAGTGTTTACAAGGAAGTCTCCAGCTGCTGTAATCCCAAGTACAGACTTTCAGGAGGAGAGGGCATGGTCTGCAGCTTTTGCAAGCTGTTTTTTTGTTGTTGTTTTTTTCTCGATATAACCTTAAAGAAAACATACAGATAATACATGCATGTTTTCTTTCGGGTTTATCTGTTAAATGGTTTCATTTATTTTAATGACATTTTCCTTTCATTCAACTTTTACCATTGTGTAGGCAGCTAAACAATGATTCCAAAAACAACTAGTGAGTAATGTATACAGTACTTGATATGTCGCTCACACACACATGCACGCTTTCTACCCTGAAAAATTGTAAAAAAGTAAGAATTGTCCACTAGCTGGGCACAAGGTTAGAGGGGCTCCAAATACCGAAGAGACATATTTGAAGTGTTCTTACCATGAAATCTCTGGGCTATGGGAAAAGCATTGATAGCTAATTATCTAACACCCAGAAACTGTAATCGTAACAGTACGTTAACAATGTCACTTAGCCGAACCATTGTTTCAGAGCTCTGTGTTTAGCTTTTAAACTCAAATACTATGTGACTTTGCAGCATTATAGCGTTGGGAATTTGAGGCTGTGTCATTACCACTCATTCCAATGAAAGCAGTACAGCAGTTATGTGAGATACAAGTAAAGGAGAAACCACGTCACAACACTAAAAGTGATTTAGGAAAAAGGGACATTTAAAGGAACACTTTAGCGTTGGAAGTACAAATGTGTATTCCTAACACTATGTGGTCAGATCTGCCAGGGTTCAAAAAAAGTAGTCAACTCACCTTTTTTTATTCCCCTCGCAACGCCGGTCTCCCTGCTCAATCTTCGCCTCATTGGCTGAGATAATCAAGATTGCCAATCCAATGCTTTTGGAGTCTAGTGTGAATGCGTAAAGCAGTTTGCCTTATTTTATTGTCCATATTTATTTTTGCAAAATCTGTCCAATATTAGAAATGCAGAGGTGGCAAACCTCCACACTCCACACAGAAGCGTAACCTAAAGACTCCACAAGAAAAAGAAATTGTGGATAAAAGGCGTAAACCTGAGGACTCTTCTGAGAGGTAAGCTACATTATTATTTGTTATTTTTTGTTTTTTTTAACATTTGAAAAGATTAGTGACTGATCATTAACCCTTGAACCAAACAGGCAAGGGAAATGTTGCACTTTACTAACTATTCATAGGCTACAGACCACAGGAAACTTCACCTGTAACCATAAGACCCCAGTTCTACTCTAGCTTTAAATGGACACTCCACACATAATGCATTTTAGCATATTAAAGTGCTTTATGGGTCTCTTCATATATTGTATGAATAGTCTGTATAAAGATTTATTTTCTTTTTATTAGTGTCTTAGAATAGGTACATGACATCACATAATATTCAACAGTCTTGTATATCAGGTTTGGGAGTTTCTGGTGCTAAATGAGTTGTAGATAGGAGGCAACCACATCTGTGGTGATTGTGATAGATCAAGTGAGATGGGTGTTTGGATAGATTGAAGCTATAACTCATTTATTTGTACCAATTGTCAAAAAAAAAAAAGTGTGTATGTTTATATATATATATATATATATATATATATATATATATATATATATATATATATATATATATATATATATATATATATATATATATATGTGTGTATGTATGTATAGAATAATACAAAATTTAAAATAAAGTACAGCTAAGGTAAGGGAATAAAACATCACACATAGTTACTGTAATCAATATTTATTAAAAACAAAGGTTGTAAAGTATATAAAAATAGGTTAAAAAGAAACCACGTGACTCACAACTGTATGACCGCATCTCTGGGTCACAGGATAGATTATTCAGTACTGTGCTGGAAGAGTCCCTGGGGAAAAAGAGCCCGCTAGAATGGATAGAGCAACTGAATGCTTATCATACTTGTATTGTCTGGTATCGATCAGGTATGCTGTGCTAAGCTTATGGAGTAGTTAACAACTGAACAAATGAGTGCAAGTGCTTATCAGGCTTGTAGTATCCGGTATCGCTCAGGTATGCTGTGCTTCAACTGGAGGAGTAGTGAACTGCCTATCGAGAGCTAGATAAACCTATATCTGAGAAAGACCCAGAACCCTAGGCTAAAAGCAGCTGCAGAGCGGTCTAAATTAAAAAACCCACAGAAATGTGGATTCTACCTCAACGCGTTTCGGCGCTAGGATGCGCCTTTGTCAAGAGGTCCAACTAAACAATGATTTATTTACTAAACAATGATTTCAAATCTTAGAGATTGAGAAATATATATCTCTCTCATACAAATTAAAAACAAAAAAATCTGAACATAGCAGGGGAGAAACCACAAAACTAATATGTTACTGTCTGAGATGGAAAGTGTCTCAATAGGATTATTTGTGCATATGAAATTTGAGGATCACTGTAGGTTCATTAGATTTTTAAGAGAGCAGGAGATCCATATTGGTATTCATAAGGAAAACTTTACATTCCTAAGAGTGAATGCAGCTGTGATAGAATAAAGGGAAATAGATACAATTTGGTAAAGGAGTAATTCACTTTGTTACCTATTCAGTAGTTTCTTAGGCTTTTTTTTTTTTTTTTGCCAAAATAAAAAACTGACAAAGTCCTTCACAGATCTTAAGAGGAAAAGTGAATTATGTCCATATTGCAATGACTTTAAATGTATAGAGTCCTTTGTAGAATTAGTATGCAAAGAGGTGGAAACTATTTTTAATACAAGTCTCACCTTACAACCAAATTCTAATCTTACATGAAGGTTAAGACATTAAAAGACCTACAACTGAGAGATGAAATAACCATCAAGCCCTCTGACAAAGGGGGGAACACAGTGGTTCTAAATACTGAGCATTATGTAGAGATGTCTAAAACAATTGACAGATAATACCACGTATAAAATCTGATCCAACCACAACCTTCCTGAGCAAACAGAGATCCTAAAAAGAAGTCTCAGAGACAAACTGATCTTGAAGGAAGAACATGATTTCATGCTGAATACTCAACCTCGTAAGGCAACATTTTACAGTATGCCCAAAATACATAAGAAATACCCAAAATTAAGTGGGAGACCAATAGTACCTGGAAATAGTAATCTGACCCAAAATGTGAGCCTACATTTGAATTGCATTTTAAGACCTTTTGTTGTCAGGCTGCCATCCTACTTGAGGGACACCAAACAAACCTTATCAGAATTATCCTCCAAGGAAATGCCTCAGGGTTCCCTATTGTGTAGCCCTATACCCCATTCCATGGGTTTATAGCGTGTCAAATATTTCCTGTCAAAAAGATTAAGACATCTAGAAAGACATAACCAATTTACTATTGCTCTTACACACAAATACTTTAGTTTTGATGGAGGGTACTACCACCAGGTTCAGGGGACTGCTTTGCGGACGTCTTATGCGCCCTCATACGCCAACCTGCACCTGGGTTGGTGGGAAGAGAAAGTAGTGACTCTGTAAAATACATTCACACATGGAAAAGATACATAGACAATATTTTAATCATTTGGAGGGGTTCTAGTGAAGATTTTCTCACTTGTGCCGAATCATTGAATAATAATGATCTAAATCTGAGATTTATGGCAGAAGTGGGAAATCCCTCTCTAAATTTTCTGGACATTACATTAACTCCCAACATTTAAGGTACCTTAAGATCAGATCTCTACAGAAAGCACTGCAACAAATAGTCTTCTGAATTGGGAAAGTCGCCATCCCAACGGGACAATATTTAGGCCTTAGGTGTAATTTCTCCACTATAAAGTTTTTTTTTTAAAGAAGAGCAAAAGAATTGCAATCTATGTTTAAAACAAAAGGATATCCCAACAAATGCCTTGAGAGCATTCCTCAGGGCACTCCTAATGGATAGGGACAGCCTCCTAAGATTAGATAGCGATTCCCAATTCACACGCAAAATCCATGACTCAAAACATCTAAGATGTATAGCAAAATACAACGCAGGGTGGGACCAAGTCCTTGGGTGACAGCCTCATCCCTTGGTCAATATGAGCGTTTGGGTTGGTTTTGTTTTCTAAACTTAGAAGGTCTGAGGGGGGTCGGGTATGTGTGTTTGATGCCTGTGTCTGTGGGGGTTTTGTGGCTGTGTCTACGTGTTGTGTAGGAATTTCTCCCATGGTTCCCATACTTCTCTAAAGAGTTTTGTGAGCGATGGATGGGTGTGTTTCTTCCATGATCCTGATTGTCTACCTTAGCAATCCATACCCTGATTGATGGAGCTGCAGAGTTTTCCACTTGAGTAGGTTGGCAGCAGTTATGAGGTGGGTAAGGAGTCGTTGAGGTTTCATGAGGGGGTGTGGGAATATTAGGTATAGTAATGTAAGTGGGGTGTGCAGTATTTGGATATTCGTTATTGTTAGGAGTAGTTTCTCTATGTTGTGCCAGAATTTCTGTATTAATGGGCAGCGCCACCATGTATGTGCTAAGGAGGCTCCTGGTATAATGAATAGGTACTGGCCCCTCCTGATTCAAGACGAACACCATAAAGATGTAATCCCCCATATGCGTCCATAACTGCAAGAAGAGGAAAGCTTTTAAAAGACATACTTGTTCACAGCCATTTTCAAAAACTTTCAACAAAAAATTGGCTGTCGAATAAACTAGTAGGAACATATGTGTGGGTGTTGTAAAGCCTGCAATTTTTTATCTAAAGATTCCAAACACTTTGAGAACAGTGATCACACTGACAGATTGAAATCTAAATCCATCTTCAGTTGTAATACTAAAGGACTAGGTTATTTGTTTACATGCCAATGTGGACTTATGTATGTAGGCAAAACACTCTGCCCCTTTAAATGACTCATATTAGAACACACTAACTATGTAGGCACAGTGAGACAGATTGAGACACCAATTTCTAGACGCAGACTAGCTCACCAAGGTAACCCCAAGGGACTGAGGTTTATGGGTATAGAATTAGTGACTCTGGATCAAACAAAGGATAACCTAGACAAACGTCTCTTGAGGAGGGAGTGCTTTTAGATTTATCGCTTAAAGGGACACTATAGTCAACAGAACAACTACAGCTTATTGAGTTTGTTCTGGTGAGTAGAATCATTACCTTCAGGCCTTTTGCTGTAAACACTGTCTTTTCAGAGAAAATGCAGTGTTTACATTACAGCCTAGTGATAACTTCACTGGCCACTCCTTAGATCACTGTTAGAGATCCTTCCTGGGTCACGGCTGCCTAAAATGCATCCAAACATTCAGTGTCTCCTCCCTCTGCATGCAGACACTGAACTTTCCTCATAGAGATTCATTGATTTAATTAATCTCTATGAGGAGATGCAGATTGGCCAGGACTGTTTGAATTGTGCTGGCTCTGCCCCTGATCTGCCTCCTTGTCAGTCTCAGCCAATCCTATGGAGAAGCATTGTGATTGGATCAGACCACCACTTCTGATGATGTCATCATAAGTGTTTGTTTTTCTGAGGCAAACAGCATGCAGATCTACAGCTTCAGGCTTGAATGCAAGTAAGACTTTGCTATATTTATGGAGGCATGAGGGGCCCAGGGGGGCTAGATGGTGGTTTTAACACTATAGGGTCAGGAATACATGTTTGTGTTCCTGACCCTATAGTGTTCCTTTAAAAACACTCTCCGTCGGGTCTCAGTGAGGAATTTACCTACTCTCCTTTTATCAACGACCTGTAATTCAAACAGAACTAAAGGAACTTGTAAATAAGAAGCAGTTATCATTCTCACCATACCCTTATATGGATTTACTTATCACTGTATAAATTTCCATTAACGCATTGCCTATCCCAAGTAAGCAGTAATAATAATTTAAGATCCCTCATATTTAATTTAAAACCATTATTAAATTAGCGCTTCAAAGCTGAGGGGATCCCTATATTGTCCCAATAGAAAATAGAACATATTTGGCCATATAATTCTTAGCGCCGAGAGGATCTCCATACTGTCCCAAAAGTAAAAACAGGAAGAATACATTTGGCCACATAATATAAACCAATATACCTTGCCCATATACCCCTATGAGAAATGGCAGGTACTGCTTACACACCCTTTAAAAGTATTGAGCATAATCTTCACTGGAGTGCCGAAGGTTGCCTATCCCTGCTTTAGAGGGATTATTGATACTCCCATTACGTCAATAGACACCCTAAAATGAATTTCTCTGTTACCAAATTGTATCTATTTCCCTTTTTCTATCACAGCTGCATTAACGCTTAGGACTGTAAAGTGTTCCTTATAAATACCAATCTAGGGATCTTCTTCTGGGATCTCTTGAAAACTAATCATTCTAAGTTAGGGTTAAGCCCAAAGGTGGAATTGGTACCACCAACACTGATCAACTCCTAATAGTAATATCTACTAAATAAGGGTTTCCTGGTAATTTTTGAAAATATATATATATATATATATATATATATATATATATATATATATATATATTAACCCCTTTTTTTTTTTTGGCTGGAAGGGCTAGGTGATTTTAGACGTGGATTATATAGATACTCTTGTAATACATTATGTTGCTGTTTTCAGTATAGCTGTTGCAGACCATCATTCTTTTCGGGACATGTGACTTGTAAACTTTCTTCTTTTCATTCTCAGTAGAGAAGATTCAAAGAAACCAGAAGTTAAGAAACTTGACAAAAAAAAAGGTTTGACTTATTTACATTATTTCACAATTTACAAATACCACTCTTTTAGATCATAAAGAAACCTTATATTTTTTCACCTCCCCAGAAACATCTACAGATGCCAGACTTCAGAGGATACATGCTGAAATAAAAAAATCTTTAAAAATTGACCATCTGGTATGTTCCTTTAACCTATCATTTCATTTTCCGCTGTATGGGACAGCAAGGAGAAAAGCAAGTCACTTATTATTGGTCAGATTTGTGTAACCTTTAATTTACAACTGTAATTTCTAAGAACCAAAGAAAAACAAGTTACATGCGCTCTCTCCTTAATCCCTATGTATTTTTAAACAAATGGAGGTTTTTTTTAGTTACTTCCAATGGCCATGAGAGGATAAGCCCACCTGCCCCCCACGGGCCGCTGGGGGAACTCCGCGTGGAGTTCCCCAGGTTTTTTTTTTTTTCAAGTCTGCCCTGCCAGCTGACGTTGGCGGGGGAGGAGCGTGAGCAGAGCGCACGGTTTTCAGCCAAGTGGCTGTATAGGTCCTAACCCC
This sequence comes from Pelobates cultripes, assembly GCA_933207985.1. Taxonomy (NCBI): domain Eukaryota; kingdom Metazoa; phylum Chordata; class Amphibia; order Anura; family Pelobatidae; genus Pelobates; species Pelobates cultripes. The sequence continues at coordinate 106,152,114 of OW240916.1, forward strand.
TTCAGCCCCGAGGGAGGGGAGCACTCCAGGAGCCTATAGTGCCAGGAAAATGGGTTTGTTTTCCTGGCACTATAGGATCCCCTTAACAGACACCACAAACGCAATTCCTACGATAAAGTGAGGAAAGAGAATATCCTGAGGCTGTGAATTTAACAAACAGCAGATGCAATCTGCACACATACAAACTAGGTCTTCACACGGTTCTTTAGACTTAAATACAAGCTAACTTTCTTTTCCAATTTTTTTATTTATGATGAATATTTAATTGAAATTGTTACAGACAAAAATGTTCTACAAAGAAAAGCAGGCTACTAGAATCACAATGCAATAAGATCAGTAAATCCGTATTAGTGCGGGTATCAGCCTGAAGGTGCGACGTGAACCAGAATCATAAAGGATGCTGATTTTCCAGGAGAGTATCCTGGAAAACAAAGAGAGAAGAGGCGAAGATTGTAGAGTAAAACAGGGATAAGTAGAAAGGAAGTGAAAAGAAGGTGTGTGGGAGGAGGTTGTAGAGGAAGGGAAGTTTGGTGTCATTGGTATCATTGTTCTAGCCCTCCAACAAATGATACATGATATGATCTTCACTTTCTCTAGGTGTATTTCTCCTACCCCTCATTCATATCTGTTTATCGTTCTACTTCCTTATGAGATACCCTATCTTTTTTCATATTTCTATTTATTTTTTATTTTTTTTAGTGACCGCTCATGTTCCAATTTACTCTCCCTCAGACCATTACTCTCTCTAATACATTTTCTTAAAATCTTTGGCTGTCAATCTTCCCCCATTATGTGCCAAGCATCTATTCATGTCACTCTCTTGTTGCTCAACCCTCTCCATATCAAATCTGTCTCCTCCATTATTCCATAACCTTCTCTCATTTCATGGATCTTTCTCATCATTGAGTGCACCATTACATTTCCCACCATCATAGTTGCCTCATAGTTGCCTTCTTGACCACTTATGCCATCTATTAATCCAATATTTCACTTACAAAGTGTTATTCTCCATATGCAGGATATAAATAGATGCATTAATGCTTTGGATGAGCTGGCCTCTCTCCAAGTCACCATGCAACAAGCTCAGAAACACACAGATATGATCACTACCTTAAAAAAAGTAAGACTCTTCTAATCTTCCCTTTAGTTATTTAATGATCACACTGTGAGTTCGGCAAGTTCCTATAAGCAATTTTTTTTGTTTGTTTTTTTTGATGTATGTACATATTTTTAAACTCCTTATTTGCCACATCTTCTAATTTTCATTTTAGTTAAAAATGTTATTTAAATATTTATACCATGACATTTATATCTGATTGATTTTTAAATCTAATGGGTTTTAATTTTTAATTAAACTTTTAGTGGCTGTGTCTTGGCAGTATTATAATGATTTTGCTCTAAAAGAAAGCCATAATGAATGTTTATTATTTTGACAGATTCGAAGGTTCAAAGCTAGCCAGGTGGTTATGGAGAAGTCAACCATGCTGTACAACCGATTCAAGAACATGTTCCTGGTAGGGGAAGGAGACTCTGTTATAACTCAGGTCTTAAACAAATCTCTTGTGGAACAGAAGCAGCATGAGGAAGCCAACAAAGCCAAGGAATCTGGGAAGAGAGGTCCTCCAAAGAAGAATGAAAAGGAGCAAAGTACGGGTAAGTCAAAATCCCATTAGAATAATGGATGGTTACTTAAAGCTGACATGGCTGTATTCATTTTGAATATTTTATAATATTGTTTATATGAAAGTCATGATTGCATTAGCATTTTACTAAAATTCCAACACACTATTATATAAAGGTAGAGGGAGTCCACTCTTTACTATAGTAAAAATCTAAGGTGCAAATCTGTTCATGAGGCTGGGTCATATTGCATTTTTTTCATGCGTGGGAAAAAAATGCAATATGACCCAGGCACTCAGGATAGTTAACGTGGCAGTTCAATAAAGACCTAATTTGGGCTCAAAACTTTGCTGCTGTTACTTAATGCAATGCATCTTTCTGAGTGCCTGGGTCATATTGCATCCTTTCACTAAAATTCCAACAGTCAAAAGATGTCCTATTAGATAAAGTAGGGACTACTTTTGTCTCGTGGTCCTGTCTCAAGCCTGATAAGAGTTTACAAAAGGAAGGGAAGAGCTTTCACTGTCAAGTTTTGCCAAAATTCATAGCCATCACTGGTGATGCCTGAGGGAATAGGCTATCCTCTCTCTGACCACGAGTCACCATTGTCATTTCTGTAATTTCAAGCAGAGACAAAGGCTGTAAATGGTGGCCGAGAATCCCAAGATCAAGTACAACAAAATGGGGACAGCAGTGAGGAGAGTGAAGGCAAAGAAGATAAGACTACAAAGCGGTGAGACTTTGATACACAAATTGTGTTAGAAATGTCCAGATTGTATCCTGTTATACTGATGTAAGCAACTCCAATTATTGCCATTATGTCACCATTGGCTGTAAAAATTCATATTTTTTTCCAATTGGATATACAGAGTGAATAATCTGATAAAAGAGGGGAAAACCCCTCAGAGCAGCTGTTGAGCAGAATCATGTGTTGCTGGTATGTCTATATCAAACAACCTCAACCCTCATTCATGATTTTGTCAAGAAGTTTGAAAAATGACGGACTGCAACTTAACAAAAAAAAACCCACTGCTGTAGTTATGGCCCTTAAAGTGTCTTTTTAAATCCATAGGTCTATGCAAAGCCATAAAGCATAAGTGATCATGGCAGGATAGTCAGTTGAAGATAAATGTAAACAGAACTTTGACTTCACAATTGCCTGATACCTTTCTACTCTGTGCATATGCTTGGAGATCTGGAAGGCCTCATTCCATGCTGGTTCCACATTATGTGATTGTGTTGGTTACCTGAACAGCTCACACATGGAGCATTGCATGGAACTTTGAAACCTACATGCATGAGTGCTTAATATTGAATAGATGCCAAAAAAAAGAGAAAATTCTTGTAATAAATTTCAGCGCTTACAGCCTGTCACAAAAATAAAATATAGAGAATGAGAGAACATAATCTGTCCTGGTTGGTTAGGATCCTAAATAAACTAGACGCAGAAAATCTAACGTTTAATAGATTATGTATAACCATACAACTGTGCCTTGTAGTGTATTTTTAGTTATGGTTGTACTTTGGAGACCGACAGCTTAGCTTTATATCAGGTTCCCTTGAAGGCACAGTTGTAGGGTTATATTATATATACGGTTAGGAATTGGCATTTATCCATGTAAGACTTTTATAATGAAGCGGACATCACAATTAACTGTTATATAGATCGGGGCTTCACTGCATGATACTTACTAATCAGCACAAGCTATTTTTTCAAGTTAGCCCTCTAAGCTTGGATGCCCTAGTTTATACCACAGATCACATGTTATAACTATATGCAAAACTATTCTTGGTTGTTTTTTTTTATTTTTTTTTAGAGGGTTGAGAAAGGATTTCACAAGTAGTTAGGTTTCACCAAACTAGACATTTAGGTGATCTCCCCTTTCTCCCTCTACCTTCTATTTTTGTAACTTAAGAGATACTTACCTTTCCTACTATTGTTACTATTATATATATATATATATATATATATATATATATATATACTTTCAGATAGTAATAAGGTCAGTGACTGAAACAAAGTAACTAAGTATCTATTAGCCTTACCAGCACTTGAAAAGGTATTTCTCACTCTGTACTACCTCTTTTCTGTATATATTCTTCTAATCCCCTGTATCCCTGTGTTCTAAGGATACTCAACCTTTAAGTATATCTATTAAACTTTTTAAATTTTATGCGTGTAGTTTATTTAGGATCCTAACCAACCAGGACAGATTACGCTCTCTCATTCCCAAAATATTTTCGTATTCACGGCATGATTATATGAGTATAAATACCTCCTTTATGTGCAACAACCTTCCTCCCATCAGATTAGCTTTTTAACATGTTTATTTTTGTTTTTCTTTTTCCCGTACAGTAGCCTGAGTGGATCTAAAGGAAACGAGACCAACAAACACAGCAGTGATGACTCTGCCTCTGACAACTAACAAAGAAAGAGATCAGAATAGACCGATGCGGCTGTTTGACAGTGGGCTCCTTTTAGACTGATAGTTTTAAATATTTTTATACTGGTGTTTTGATGTTCAACATAAAACTAACAGGTAAAAAAAAAAATCCTTAGAATAGTACATTATCTTGTGAAAGCCATTCAGCAGTATTTAATCCCATTGTTCATATTTTTTTTTTTTTTTTTTTTTTTTTTTTTTTTTTTTTTTTTATCTGGAGGTACATTTTAATGTGGTTTTTCTTTTTTTGTAAAGCCTCGACATAGTATTTTGGTTGTGTTCAAATGGTCTTCAGTATTTTATTTCCAGGGGATATCAGATCTGTTTGAATGGCAAGCATTGCTATACATGCGTCTTTTGTATCTGCAATGTGGCTGCTAATGGGCACATCTTAAACTTAATTGATATCACATCTGTTGATTCTTTTGAGAAGGACTTTTGCTGCAGATTGCAAGTAAATGGATAGCCCATGAGGAGTTAATTTTGTCTCCTAGAAGACTAACGCACATAGTACATCTAATGTATATAGTTCTTATTTGAAAAATAATGTATACGTATTATACCTATTTAAAAATGACCTTAAAATGGTTAATCCACAAATAATGACTATATTATTGTCAGTAAAGTATTTACCACTAGGTGGAGCACCCAGCTGTATTTAAGAAAACAAGCCAAATGGTCTTGGTAAATGTGCCATTCCAGTATATTTTATTTTCCTTTCAAAGAAGGAAGTAAAATGGTTAATTTTAGTATACCAGTTTGAATGTTGTGTATTTTATTCGATTTCCACATATACAAAGTGAATAGAGTTTGAAGAGGGAAACTATTTTGCTGGCTTTTTGCATGAAAGCTAGTTAATGGTTCATTTCCTGAAAGAATGTTCACCAGTATATCAAAGTGTAAGTTTACAAAATAATGAAAGTATTTCAAAAGGTTGAAGTTGCTTTATTTTGCCCCTCAAAAAGCTTTTTTTTTTATAGTGTCAGTGTTTCCAAATCATTGTTGGGCTATGCTAGCAGGGTTATATACAGAGACTTAACCAAGGAATAATAAATACAGATGGGGAAAAAAGTCTGGAGGCCTTCAAAATGTGCTATCTGGCCTCAAATTTAAACTTCCTGATGCATAGAATAACCCTGCTTACTTCTTTAACGTGATTTCGTTTGGAGTCTGCTACAATGCTCAAAATATTTGGCTCTTTTCTTCATGTTGTTCTTGTGCAGAAAATTAAGAAAGCGTATATTTTTTTATATAGCAGTGAAAATAGTTGTGAACCTCTTTTGTCTTCTTTTAATAGACTTTGTTTGTCTTGTGCAAAATTAGCTTGATCTGTAAATATATTTCTGTGATGAACAGATTTTGTTGTGCTTTTGTATTGGAGGCTCAAATAAAACTGTTATGTGATTTGTGTGATCTCTTTTCATGATTATGAATTTGCTCATTATGTTGCAGATGTTTAGTAGTTTGCACAAACTAGGACGGTGTTGCCTGTTCCCTGCTGACACTACAGTTACACACTTTCTTTGCAAACCATGGTAGCAGTCACTGATGGCTTAGTCCATCCCGTAACAGCCGAAAATCTGTTATTAAAATTAATAACATAGTGCCAACATATTGTTTCTATTCTCCATAAGGAGAAGAAATAGAACAATGAAAACTAGATGGAGTCTGAAGAAAGATATTTTTATTGTGGGAGGAGTGAGTCACTAAAATATGAGAGCAGCAGAGGTCGGGCAACATTTGGCCTGTGGGGCAATTACAAAGTACACAGAACGACCGCACTCAGAGATCTGTGCAGGATGACAGAGCAACCAGAGGTCTGTACATGCTAAAAGACAGCGGTTTCCTGTGACCCTATTGCCACAAATGACTACAAGATGAGACTATGCTCATGCATAATAGATGCAGGTTAACACCACCAGGGACATCATACATGTTCATTATTGTCTGGCAGCCTGCTTGGCCCCAGACTCGGTCCACCAGGAAATATTACAGTGTGCTAGTCTAACCCTGGAGAACATTGAGAAAATGAGCAACTGGTAGTCCCTGCACAAGCTCATACACATTGTTGCAAGAAAATGCCGTGCACAAATCCTGCCTGCTTTCTCACTTTTGCAGTTGTGCACTAACAGCCATCTCCACACGTCTGACATTTTCAAAAAGGGTTGGAATGAAAGATTAGAAGAAAAAAAAAGCCTAGGATATGTAGTAGGTTCTCCCTAAACTTTAACAAAACGCATTTTAAAGCAATGTATAGATGAGAAAATATATACAAAACCAAAACAAATCCACAACAATCTATGAAAAACTACTGCATTTTAATGTTCCATCGTTTTTTGTTGTGTTTAAAAAAAAAAAAACAAAAAAAAAAAGAAGAAAATACTACAGCCAGTTATTTAGGCCAAAGCTATAAAGCCAGATTAGGTTTTCCTTCTTGGAGTGTCTGCTTATCCATTTGATGGTTGTGAAGGAAAAGGGATCTCCCAAGTGGCTTTTGCTGCAACGAACGCATCTTTTTTTGTTGTTTTTTTTTGAAGCAGGATTGGGCAGTAAAAGAGTTATTCACAACAGGGCAGATATCACATTAGTATAGAAAAGTAATTCCCAAACCAGCCCCTGTGACCTAGCAACATTTGAGGGTTTTGTTGTAAATCAAAATAAAATACTTAAATTCTGGACTGTCCGTGGGCCATAAAGACAGGTTTGGGAAAGACTGTGTAGAAGAATTAGATAATATGGCACTCCAACAAGTTGTGCAAGAGTAGCCCAGAAGCCGTTTAACCCCTTAAGGATACATGACATGTGTGACATGTCATGATTCCCTTTTATTCCAGAAGTTTGGTCCTTAAGGGGTTAATAACATGAACAAAAAAGTCAGGAGTCTGGGGAGAATAATATGAAGAAATCTGGTGGATTTTATACCTTTTTATTAAAGGATCACTATAGGGTCAGTAACACAAACATGTATTCCTGACCCTATAGTGTTAAAACCACCATCTAGCCCCCCTGAGCTCCTCGTGCCTCCATAAATATAGCAACATCTTACTGTATTCAAGCCAGAAGCTGTAACTCTGCATGCTGTTTGCCTCAAAAAAAAAAAAATAAGCAGTCTGCTGACATCATCAGAAGTGGTAGCCTGATCCAATCACGGTGCTTCCCTATAGAATTGGCTGAGACTGACAAGGAGGCAGATCAGGGGCAGAGCCAGCATGATTCAAACACAGCCCTGGCCAATCAGCATCTCCTCATAGAGATGAATTGAATAAATGAATCTCTATGAGGAAAGTTCAGTGTCTGCATGCAGAGGGTGGAGACACTGAATGTTTGGATGCATTTTAGGCAGCCATGACCCAGGAAGGATCTCTAACAGTTATCTGAGGAGTGGCCAGTGAAGTTATCACTAAGCTGTAATGTAAACATTTTCTCTGATAAGATCGGGTTTACAGAAAAAAGCCTGAAGGTAATGATTCTCCTCACCAGAACAAATTCTATAAGCTGTAGTTGTTCTGGTGACTATAGAGTCCCGTTAAGATTAAATGAATACACCTAAGTCTCTATGTAACTAGAACATGTTTGGGTATAAACATTTTATAAAACACATAAATTGTAAACCCAATACCTAGATTTCTCTTAAAAGGTTTCACAAATTAGTTTGGAATAGAGGTGTTTTAAGAAGTATAAAAGCATTTCTGATTAAAGCAATAAAACACACAAAAAAGTTTTAATCTGCATTACCTGATGTCTCAGAGAAGGGGGGTATCTAGAGTTTCTAAGGTTACCGGTGTATGTTGGCACTAGATCATCCTGAGACCCAGCCTATTAACTTGAGTTCTGTGTACTGGACATTTCGTTCACATGTATCTCGTTTTATTCTTTTGAGCTACTCTATCAATCCCTGCTGTATTGTAAAGAGGACATCCTGGGCTTTCCAGTGATATGTCATGTGATAAGTGGTATGCTGGGAACTTTTTCTTCCACTTCATCAAATATGGATGGAATATTGGAAGACAATTTTTTTTCCTCAGTTCCCAGGAGTATATAAATGCTAAAAATAATTTTGATAATACACTAAACCTCTTGATGTTTTAGAACCAATAGGGGGAGTAAATAATGTGAAATTATTGAAAACAAAAATACATTTGCAATTATTTTCTGCTTACTTATTTGCTAGATATATTTATTTACAATATATGCATAAACGTGTATTGTTTTTGCAGCTAAATGCATTTGTACAGCAACAGAATGATTTTGTGGCTATAAAATAAAATGTTTAGGTACTTTCCGGGTAGATATATTTTAGTTTAAGAATTTTAACCTAAGTAATATTATCCCCTTAAGGACGGTCAGCGTTCTATGCCGTCCTGGGAGGGGGTGTTCCTAAACGCCGCAGGGCAGCATAGAATGTCTCTCCGTCCAGTGGACTTACCGGGTCCCCGCCGATACCACGCTGGTGGTCGCGATCCTGGGGACTGCCTGGAAGCAAGGCCATCGGGCAAAACGGGCTAATGCCCGGTGTGCCGCCGAGGCCGGAAAGAGAGATCAAGTGATCTCTCCTGCTGACCCTAATAGGGGGTTCTGTCACCTCACGGGCCACTGGAGGAAAGATTTCACAGTGAGCGAAACGCTCCATGCATGCAGGGAAAGCAGCCTGACTTCTCGCAAGCTCCGATATTATCAGAGCTCACTGGAGAGATCTGCATGCTCCCTCTCCCCCTGCAAGGTAATAAGGGGGAGGAGGAGTACCCACTATATACACACACCCTCACTTACTTACTCACTCCACACAGTTTATACCCCTATATACACACACTACAGCCCCTGCACTACCACACAAACACTTCACACACTTGATACCCTTATAAACACACTAAAGCACCTGCACTAACACAAATACTTTGTAACACACACACTATACCCCTACATACAAACTGCAGCCCCTGCACGAACACACTACACACACTGTACCTATATATATATATTATATACACACACACACACACACACACACACAAACACTACAGCCTCTGCATAAACATACTTTCTACCCATATATATGCACACAGCCACTGCACTAACACACACACACACACACACACACACTCACACACTCTATACTCTTATATACACACTAAATTCCCTGCACTAACAATACACCAACTGCACCCACACAAAAACTACACAAGCTATACCCCTTATATAAGCACTGCATCCCCAACACACACACACACAAAAAGCAGATAATCTGACACTACCCAAAATGAGAGCACTATATATTTACTCTTTTATTGGAAATCCAGCGAGTGCTCTCATTTCTTTCTTTGGATTATATACCCAGCGCTGAGTAGCACCATGGTTTGAGCATTACTGAGTGCTCTCAGTCCCAAGCTCCTCCCCAATTTATCAAATTCTTAGATTTTAGTCATATAAAATAGTTTCATATATGAATATTTGATGTCAAATGAAAGCCCTGTTTTTCCTGAACAACATTTTTTATAAGTGTGGGTGCACTTAATATGAAAGAGGTGAATTATGGTTGTAGAGACAGCCAAATTCTAGGTTTTGTTACGTATACATATATATTTTATATGACAACGTGTCAAGTCACAGTGAAGATTATTCAGTATGTTTTATTAAAAATAAAAATTTTACAAATCTGATGCATACTAAAGGACATTTGTTAATTTGCAAACTCTTCTCCATGTAGATCTGGGCTAGAGTTGACTTAAACTAAGCCTAAACTAACTTAATTTCATTATGAGAGAGACTTGGAATTTAATTTTGTTACAAACTGCAATTCTTCAGAATTTTGTGAAATTGGGTGATTGCTCAACGTTTCAAACTCCAAGCCGAAACATAGCCAGATCACGAATCAAACTATATACCCAATGGATAAGCATGTTTGTTTTGATTAAAAAACAAGATAGAAAGAAACAGAGTGACACAATCACTATATAGGTGATATAATTGGGTTAAAAGGAAAAAAATGAGTAAATTGACAAAGAGGAAAAATAAGGATAAAAAGTAACAAAAAATGTATTAATTATAAAATATCCATATTAACAGCACAAAACATGTGCAGTATAAAATGCCACAATAGGCTAAATAAGACCCTTAGGTACAGCAGTTAAAAACAATAAAGTACTGGATATGCAAAGTGCCTAGGTGCAAATAAATGTACAGATAAAAGTGCACAAAAAAGACAATCTTCTATAGGTTCAGATAATGAACTGAAAGCAGAGTATTGCACAAGCATTAAACCAGTAAATATGTAAGATAAAACTGCCGATACCAAACTGCAGAGTCCAAAGGTGAGCTCAACGCGTTTCGTCTCTCGACTTCCTCAGGAGCATCTCACTTCAGAATCCTCTTCTCTTTTGAATCCGCCAGTCTGTGTGGTCACTTCCGCCGTCGCCCATGCGTGCGCCATGTCGCGCGCACCGTCATACGTTATGACGTGCGCGTGACTGGCTTGCGCATGCGCAGCCAAGTTGGAGTGCAAAATAACTTTATTGTTAATGTACACAGTCGCACTAAGAACGTTCTATGTAAAAAACGTCCTTAAAACTTTTGCGATCTGTGTGTACAAAACCTGCCTGACCCCCAGCTGACCCCTAACAATCATCACTACCAGCCTACCAAGTAATATAAATAGTGCGGGGAGGAAAAAAGTGAATAAAATAAATATTAAAAATGATTAAAATAAAATGAAATAAAGAGAGGTATAAAAAATATGAGGTAATGTTGAATGAAGATAAATCTATTATGTTTATATTGTTTTGATTAAAGACTCAAAATTCCACCCAAGCACCAAAACAGAAATGATTGATGGCTAGAGGTCACTTAATTTTGATCTTATTCACAGATCAAAATATGTTAGTATTGTAACCTATCCTTTATAAATAATTTAAAAAAACTAAATTTATCTTAGATCGAGTGCTAGATCAGTCTCCTTAAGTAAGCCACACAAGAAAACATGCAACCCTTGCATTCCAATTGAGATAGAGATCCAGTCCTTAAAAAGAAAAAGCTTACAAATCCGCTTTATAACTAAAAATACAGAAAATTGTATCATACTTACTGTAATTTTATTTTCCTGGCTATTATTCATGGCAGCATCACTTATAGGTAGCTCCACCCCCTGCAGGAACAGGACCTGAAACATCAACACATTAGAACAAGACTGCTCCTCCTTCTAACCCACAGTCCTTATAAAAGTTCTGAACAAATATGGGAGGGTTGCTGGTGCTGCCATAAGTAATAGCCAGGTAAAGAAAATCTGAATTGATAATGCCTTCCTGAGACAAAATTGTAGGAACCTGCAGTGACTCTTGTGGTTTGGAATCTAATAGCATACATCTTTCAGATCGATCAATCTCATCCAGTCTCTTTTCTTTATATCGTATTGGGAAGAATCAAGGAAATTTACTTATTCGAAATTAAGATTTTTTGGGGGGTCTGAGTCTCCACTTGCTCTGTGATTTGGGAGCCAAGAAGACTGTAGAAAGTGTGCTCTGACTTTCTAGTAAATGTGAAATCCAATCTCTCATGGCTCTCTCTTTTTCTCTTAAGAAAGATTTAATTTGCCTAGACTTCCTACAGTTATGCCTACCACCGCCTTCTACCTCCTCCAGGGCTGGCTTAGAAACTAGAGATGGTTCAGAGTAGTGTTCCCCATGGCCCACCACAACCATCCAGGTTTTGTCAGTATCTCCATTGGAATAAAATAGGGAAATACATTGTTGGTGGGCCTTCCAAGGAATGCAAATGATCAGTTTGCTCACGGGGAGTACAATCAAATTTGGGTGAGGGGCCAGTTTTACTATCGGTACTCCCCCCAACAGAAGATCACATTACTATAACATTATATTAGAAATGTTGTTGGCATAAATAACTTCTATTTATTATGTATGTACTATGACTATTTTTTGTTATTAAACATTTGACTTTATTATGTTCTGCCCTTTTCTGGTTAAAAGAAAAAATATCATGGAACCTGGACAGACGCATTTAATAGTGTTTTTGATTACAGTCATTTTGCTAGCTTTAATCTAATTTGCTTGGAGAAGTGTGTTTGGTATTAAACACAATTTTTTTTTATCATAAAAAATTAACATTTTGTTTAGCAACACTTGTTTTCTGCTTTGATTTCGAGAATCCCTGGAAACGTTGGCACACAAGAGGTATTGCTGCATTATTTCTGATAGTCATAACACTGGGCTGTATATTTAGATCATGTCAATCTGATGGCAATTACAAATGCAGCGATTACAAACAGTGCTTAAATTAAGTGCTACTAAAACTGAATCAGTACAATAGAGATTTGTTTTAATGTTTTCCTGATTATCGTAGATAGTGTAGCCTGTATAGGAATATGATTTATTATTGTGGTCTTAAAAAAAAAAATTAAAATAATTCCTGGCCTTATCCATTGTACTACAAAAAATGAGTAGCTCCTTCCCATCCCTAAGGAATTATAAAGGAACCTAAATAATTAAGGGGGAAATATTTTAAATAACCCTCCCATGCTGCAGTCTTTTTTCCTGTCCTATACATATAAGACAGTCAGCCTCTTTTTTTTTTGACAATTTTTATTTTTGGCTTACCTAAGGGTTATTTCCTCTGCCCAAGTGAGTTCAGCCTCTATTCCTCAGGAAGCTTCAGGATATGGCCCTGCTCAAAAGGTGTCTCCCTGAAGGCTTCCCTTTAGTGACCAGGGGAAGACTTGCAGTTACTCTAGGAGTAGCAAGTATTGGTGTGCCCTATATTGCCCCTTCTACCCAATACTGCAATGTATTTAGTTTTATAGTGGAACTATAAATTCATGATAATACATTTTTTTTATAAATACTATATATATATATTTAATCCTGCTGTTAGTTCAGCCTGCTTTCTCGTGTCATTTTTTGCAGTATTTTGTGTTAATGTCCCCATTTTAGGGGATTCTTAACCCTGGTGGTCCCGTGGCATATTGTAGGGCTCATTTGGCTTTTTGCCACATATGTTTAGGTCTCCTATGGGTTTTATGGTCTTTGAAACTTGCCATTTTGGAAATGCCAGTTTTTCCTACTTTCCCCAAATGAGATTCAAGAACTGACTATTCACTTGCTGCCTATATACCATCCCTTGACAGGTGCCATTGTAATGATGTAATCAATGTTATTCACAGCAGTGGTTTTAATGTTGTGGCTGATCGGTGTACATCAAGCAGGCAGTTTCTGTAGGGCTGGCACAGAATGCAAAAGTCCTGGATCTCCAGCTCTTGAACGGGAGTCATCAGATGACTCTGGAGTTGGATGCATATAGGGAAGTCTTCTCCTTTTAAGAAGATGAACAGCCCGCTCCTGATTCACTGGACCCTGTTTGTGTAAATCCTTTAATTTCTTGGGGCCTGAAAGAATCTGCAAAGAATGAACCTTCAATTCTCTACTTTTTAAATCTCAGAATAGAGAAAGTCAGAAGAGTGTGACTTTCCTGGTAAATTAAATTCTGTCTCCAGTGCTCTTAAATTATGGAATGAGACTTTAGAGAAGTATATTAGAAATAGTAGAAGCAGATCTTCACTCACTCATTGAAAGCTTACAAGACATTTATGCTGAAGCGGACTTTACGATAAAAGCATCAAGAGACATAAGGCCCTCTCTGTCTGCTAAGAGAGACCTTTGGCTTAGATCTAGAGTCACAAATGCTTCTTCAAAGAAATGTAGTTTGGGAAACACATTGATATGTCAAGAAAGAAGCTAAAGGGAGACTAGCGTTTCTGCCTCAGGATCATAGGCAAATGAGAGCATTTTGAGGCAGGAAATTATGATTGAAACCCTGATTCAAGCTAGGAATTATTCCACCTCAGCTACATATTACCAAGTATGGGATGCCTTCATCTCGTCGGCTTTACTTAAGATTGATATTCAGAATCCTTCTACAAATACTGATATACAGATTAAAGAAAAGTACACACACACACACACACTAAATACAAGGCTACTTAAAATCACCTATCTCAGCAAACAAAGATAGGGATTCAGTTCCACAATATGTCCATATCGTATTAAGCCCACCAGTACATCACAGCACCTCAATATCGGTGGGTTCTACACTAATTTTAACATGAGAGACCAACAACTACTTAAAGGACAACTATAGGACCTGGCACCCAGACAACTTCATTAAGCTGAAGTGGTCTGGGTGCCTAGAGTGGTCCTTTAAATAGTGCCAGTGCTAAATTAATATAATAAGCTAAAGTGCATTCAATAATCCACTGTAAATAAAGATCATACAAAAAAATAATGTGATAAAAACACATTTGTAGTGAGCTTAACCCCTTAAGAACCAAACGTCTGGAATAAAAGGGAATCATGACATGTCACGTGTCCTTAAGGTGTTAATGTGGAGATAGTCACCTAATTTGTGTGTGCTGTTCCTTAATCTGTATTTTGTATAGATTTTGGTCTTTACAGCAGCACTATTGATAAGAAATGCCTGTTCCGGGTGTGCCCTAATTTCACTTTTTTTTTTGTTTTTTTTGTAAATCTGCTAAAGACACTTTAGAGTTCCTACAGTCTGGTCTGGAAAAAGTAATCCAAACACAAAACAGATGTTTTATAATTATAAAAAATAAAAATCAACATTTTGGAAAACAGAGTGCACCGTGGAAAAATAGCTATATATTTTTTTTTTTTTATACAAGCAGTACAAAATAAATAAAATAGCAATTAATTCTGAAAAACTATAACAATATACATAAACAGTCTTATGTTTCGTTTGCAATACAAACCAGTCCCCATGGTTGCTTAATTAACAAGTTATTAAGATGCAGATTAGAAGTCTCATTTTATGTAATGCAACATTTCACATTGTTCAGTCTTTAGTTAAACGTTCCTGGGTCAACATAAGGATAAGCTAAAAATGTTCCCAGTTTATTGCCTTCTGTGTCATAGTGTAGCATTCTGAAGCAAACATCACAGAAAAAGCAAGGGTCATCTGGAGCGAGGCTGTCCTCATTTGTTACCCACCTAGAAAGTAACAAAAATATATTTAACAAAATTAAAACCATACCTTTGTACATTACTGGCATAACAGTACATCTGTGAGACACACACATACACCTCAGAGCTTTAGTGTTTCTATTACAATTTAACCAAGTACTTGGTCTTCTTTCCTTTGTGCCTTTATGGCAGATGTAAAAAAAAAAAAAAAAAATGTATTTGTTTTTTTAGATTCTTGTGCATAAACCATTTTGTGGGGAGATAGGACAGATAAATAGTGCTAGAAAAATGGTGTTATGTTGTAATAAATGCAAAATGTTAATGGAGTAATTTAGGTTACAAAATTAAAAATACATGACCCAGTTAAGAAAACTCCCTAGCTGTGGCTTCTATTGCTGGCTAGGGAGTATAAGAATGGAGTGACATGAAGTCACTCCGTTTCGATCCCAGCAACGAAGCAAACGTGCCGACAATACATCCCACCAGGGCAAATCAAAGAAGAGACCACGAGGAGCAGAGGACGGCCAGGAGGTGGGTGTTACACAAAGTTACAACCACGAGGTGGTGCTGGAAATGAAGAAAAATCTCTATATTTTAGATTGATTACATCGTGTATCTTTGTGATACATGGTGTATAAGCGAGTGATTTAAGATAAGTGAAAATATTCATTACAGGCTATAAATTCTGATTCCCAGTGATGAAAAGTCAGTTCAGGTGTAGGATGAATGCTAAAATGAGAGGTTCTCATACACCAGTGGTTCCCAACCCAGTCCTCAAGTACCCGTTAACAGTCCAGGATTTAGGGATTACCCAGTTGTGTCTAAAGTGGTTTTCTTTTTTTTCCCTCCTAAAGACACCTTAGACACAATTGGGTAATCCTTAAATCCTGGACTGTTATTGGTTCCCAACCCAGTCTTCACATACCTCCTGTCATACCCTCTACATCAAGCCTGACTGTATACAAGTAAAATTAAACATTTTAAATATTTTCAGGTATTTTACATTCACTGTATACTAAATTAATACTGCCCTATAGCACGTATAATTTATTTCTTAATAATTAAAATAAAGTTAAATATATGAGGTGGCATTAGGTTTGCAAACCTCCCTAATGTTTTTACTTGTGATGTGATTTATGCCTGGGTCAGCTGGCATGCAGTTACATTTATAGTAACATCACTGGAAGGGAACACTGTATTTAGGTTTAGCAATACATTTGCATAATTGGCATGATAGCTAGCAGGCATAACAGAAAAATCACATTTAAGGTCAAAACGAGCAATCTAGTAAATGTAATCCATGCAAGTATAATTATACAACACTGTACACGAGTATAGCGTCTGCGGGGGGGGGGAGGGGGGAAGGTGAATGGAGGACGGGGTCTCACTGTCATGGAGGGGAGTTGCATGTTAAGTGAGCTCCTCTATTAATTTGCCCTAAGACAAATGTACAAAGGCAAAGACAGCCCACTGACCTACTTGGTGACAGTCGAAGAAAGTCTCCCTTCCTCCGCTCTGCTGATGTTGCGTGGTACCCGAAAGGGTGGGAAAAGCAGCCGATCTCCCAGCCCAGTGGGACCTAGAGGGAACTACTTGCCAGCGAGTCCCCCGTTTGTTATCCCCATGGACCAGCGTGGGTTATCCCGCTACACTCCGGGGAGGCAGCCCAGTGCTTGCAAACATGCAGATCAGAGCCATCCAAGCCGTCGAACCTCACAACGAAACACAAAATGGCGGAAACCGCATGTTTACCTACCATCAGTGAAGCACTCTCAGATATGGAATCTAGGATAATCCAGCACTTCAACGACTTCTGGAAGCAGTTGATTAGCAGGCAACCCTATTGTGATGCACAGCATACCCCACCGGAACGCCAACAACATTTACAAGCTCCAGATCCCCATCGGAGAAAGCAAAAGGTGGTGATGTTGAAGGCTCCAACATGGAAGAAGCGCAAGCAGCGTAGCTCAACGAAACTAAAAGTGGCACGGAGGCGGGTACCGACATGAAGCAAGCCACAGCCCTGCACCAAGCCTGATAAACCATGGAGAGCCCCGGTCCTGGTCACCGAAACGCACCGCCTCTCGTCTGGCACGCTCCTGTATAGGCAGGCACTGTGCTCTACCGATACAAGATATAGGGTGTATAGGGATTGTAGTATGGTTAAATCTTAATTTCTCACAGTTTAATTTTATATATGAATAGTTCATGAGACATTAAAGCTCTGTTTCTCCTGAACAAAATGATATATAATAGGTGTGGGTGCACTTAATATGAAAGGGGTGAATTACGGACATATAGCGCAAATTCCAGTTTTTGTTTCCATTTTGTTTTGTTCAGAACTATTGACTCCGTCCTGAAGGGGTTAAGAAGAAAGGTAAACGTTTTCATCATCACCAAATCTGAATGAGTGTCTATAAACTAGGGATCAACCGATATTGAATTTTTAAAGCCGATATCGATAATCTGAACTTTTAGGCCGATAGTCAATAACTTACCGTTTAAAAAACAAACAAACAATTTCTACATATTTAGTGTTCCTCTCCCTTCCCCTCCCTGTCCCTTAGTGTCCTCTCCCCTCCTTCCCTGTCCCTTAATGTCCTCTCCTCCCTCCCCTATCCCTTAGTGTCCCTCTCCTCTTCCTATACTGATATTTGCCAAAATCCAGAATATCGGCGGATATTTTCCGATTATCGGTCTATCCGTACAGTATAAGCCTTCAGAATGTGATGTATTTTTGGCAAGTAAATCCATATATCAACTTACTTAGCAGTATAAATTTTACACACATAGCACTTTCTAGTCCAGAACCAATGTTTCTTGACTTGCAATGGGTAAAGAGTTCTATCCAGGCAGTCTTCATAATGTATCAACCTAACAAAAAAAACAAAACAAAAAAAAAGGGTAAAAATAAATTTGTTATTACACATGCACACAAATGTATAAACCTTTATAGAAAAGAAAGGGTAAAAATAAATAAGAATAAATTAATTACACATGCGCACATGGGTGTAATCAAAAAATATGCAAGTTCTCCACAAAATTAAAAAAAAAAAAAAAAAAAAAAAATTTTAATTTAACAACTTCCTAACCTAAAGAGAAATCTGACTAACACCTTGGAGTTTAGGCGTTCCGTTTTGTGGCACAATTGGAAATAAACTCCAATTGTTTCTTACCTTCTTTTGGACAACAGGCTGAATGGATCTGTACAAGATTGAATTTGAGAAACTTCAGCCTTGGCCTCTCTCTCTCTAGAGATCAAGGGTGATTTTATTCACCTTTTCTCCCACGGCGTGGCTGGCCCCACCTCCATGGCTGTACAGTTCTTTCCCTTAGGAAAAACACAGCCCTGCGCCATTCAGCATCTCCTAGAGAAAGTTCAGCGTCTCCATACAGAGCATGGAGACGCTGAACGCCAGTGACTGTGCAGCACTAACACAGGAAGCACCTCTAGTGGATGTCTGAGTGACTGCCACTAGAGGTGTAACAAGTCAGCAATTTCTTGTTACACCTCTTATCTCTGAAACGGATGAGTTTACAATTCTAGGACACCAGAACCCCTACTTTAAAAGGACCACTATAGGCACCCAGACCACTTCAGCTCAATGAAAGTGGTCTGGGTGCCAGGTCTCCCTAGTTTTAACCCTGTAGCTGAAAACATAGCAGTTTCAGGAATACTGCTAGGTTTACATTGAGGGTTAATCCAGCCTCTAGTGGCTGTCTCCCTGACAGCCACTAGAGGGTGCGTCCATGATCCTCAATGCGAAAAATCGCATTGAACTCAAGCTGGATGTCCATAGGAGTTTCCACTCTGGAGCTGACGTCGGCAGGGGGAGGAGATGTCACCAGCGCCGAGAGAGCCCGGCGCTGGACTAAGGTAAGTGGCTGAAGGGGTTTTTACCCCCTTAGCCCAGCAGGAGGGGGGGCTCCAAGAGGGGGGGGGACCTAATAACACTAGTTTGTTTTCCTGGCACTATAGTGTTCCGTTAAGCTGTAGCAGTTCTGGTGACTATAGTGTCCCTTTAAATAACATGACTGTACAAGGCAATGATTTTTTTTTATCTATTTTTTGCTCAGCCACCAATATGGCACTGGTTGCTGATGTATCAAAGGAAATCCATAACATTGCAATAACTATTAACAATGATTTGTTTCTATAACCTAAGTCAACAGGCATTGTGCCTTGCCTTCACATACTTCCCACCTTATATCTGTTATTGTAACAATGTGTTCACAGTCTCCTTGATGGCAATACAAGTAAGGGAAACCGATTTTTATTCGCAAGTCATTAAATGTGTAATCCTCCATCTTAGCACTCTGAAATTTTCCATAGCCTCTGTCACGGGATTCTGCCCAATCAATGGTATTTCTACAAATGATAGAACAACAAATGTCAAAACACAAAAGTTTCTTTGCTATTCAGGAGAAGACGGAATAGATTTCAGGTAAAAACATAAAACAAGGTCATATTTATTCTTTTTATTTACAATTCCTTTTATATTGAATTTTACTTTGAAATAAAGAAGGTGTAGGGTTCATCAATGTATATGAGAGTTGAAAACTTGTATATTTTATAAAAAATAAATAAAATCCATTTATATTAAGCATTTATTTTATTTTAAAGGGACACTATAGTCACCCAGACCACTTCAGCTCAATGAAATGGTCTGGGTGCCAGGTCCCCCAGGTTTTAACCCTTCAGATGTAAACGCAGCAATTTCAGAGAAACTGCTATGTTTACATTAGGGGTTAATCTTCCTGACAGCCGCTAGAGGTGCTTCTGCGATGCTGGATGCGAAATTCGCATCCAGCGTGCAGAACGTCCCTTGCTGTGCATGCGCATTCCGCTCCACTCGGGAGCTGACGTCGGCGGGGGAGGAGAGGACACCAGCGCCAAGGGAGCCCGGTGCTGGATTAAGGTAAGCTGCTGAAGGGGTTTTGACCTCTTCAGCGCCACGGGAGGGGGATCCTTAGGGAGGGGGGGTCCTAAAGGCACTAGTGTCAGGAAAAACGCTTTGTTTTCCTGACACTATAGTGATCCTTTAAGCAAGTAGATAAATGAAGAACCTAATACTAACCTGCTCAGATCTTTGCATTCAGGATATCTCATGTCGTTATAGAATATGCCTTCAAAATAGAAGAATGCCGATTTAAAAAGGTCCTTTAAGGAGAAAAAATAAAGAATAACCAGTTATAAAAAATAAAATAAAAAGTACAATCTAGAACTTTCATATTAGACTAACATGCAAGTACTTTACTGGAAATGAGACTGAAATAACAACTACGCTGTACCCCCACCACAGATTACACACATGGTCATTTAGGGAGAATTAAAAGTGAATTTCAAATTTAAGAGTAGCCAAACTGACAGCATTTGAAATTCACTTTGATGAAATCTCACTTTATAGAATGACCCTGTCTGTCTCACTCTACTAACTTTAAGGACTGTGATTTAACCCCTTAAGGACACATGACATGTGTGACATGATTCCCTTTTATTCCAGAGGTTTGGTCCTTAAGGGGTTAAAGGACCACTATAGTGCCAGGAAAACATACTCGTTTTCCTGGCACTATAGTGCCCTGAGGGTGCCCCCACCCTCAGAGCCCCCCTCCCGGGCGGGGGACTCTCCTCCTCAGCTGAATGCGCATCCGGAGCCGCGCGCGTTCAGCCAGTCCATAGGAAAGCATTCACAATGCTTTCCTATGAACGCTGGCGTCTTCTCACTGTGAAAATCATAGTGAGAAGCGCCTCTAGCGACTGTCAATGAGACAGCCACAAGAGGCTGGATTAACCCTATTATAAACATAGCAGTTTCTCTGAAACTGCTATGTTTATAGAAAAAAGGGTTAAACCTAGCTGGACCTAGCACCCAGACCAGTTCATTAAGCTGAAGTGGTCTGGGTAACAATAGTGGTCCTTTAAGTACCTTTTGATTTCCATCTTGTAACTTTGGGTTTCAGTGAGCCCACAGATATAATAAACACAACCTTCATTATTCAGGCAAATCGGATGAAACAAAGGAATGCTGAGTTTCCATCTTGACTTTTAACTGGTGACATATAACTATTACAAGTGTAACTAGACATGTGCAGTCTTGCACTCTCAGAGCCATCTTACTCTTGTACCCCAGAATATAATGCTTTGTGTTCCTCTCAAAACTCTGATAAAGAGGACATAATTGGAGGAAAAATATAGCAAGTTTGTTATATGCAATCTTTGCATACAAGATCATATTGTAGTACAGTTATTCAGCATTACACTTTACAACAGGGCTATAAACCAGCAAATGCATGACACACAAATGCAAAGAGGTGAAAAAGGCCCTGCACCTTTACTATAAAACACATATAAACAGTAATTATGGAAAGCAAAATATGATGTGGTGTTTTTATTTATTTTCTGGAATAAAAAGCAGTAGCTATCTGAGGAGTGGCCAGTGAAGTTATCACTAGGCTGTAATGTAAACACTGCATTTTCTCTGAAAAGACAGTGTTTACAGCAAAAAGCCTGAAGGTAATGATTCTACTCACCAGAACAAATTCAATAAGCTGTAGTTCTTCTGGTGACTATAGTGTCCCTTAAAAATATCAAATATACAAGTTGAAGAGCAACCCTAAGCCCTAACTGGTACCTTGCAAATGTTTTCAGGGGCTAGGTCAGGGTTTCTGCTGAACTCTCCTCCAATCTGCAAATCGCTGACGCACTTAATAGCATCCCGCAGCTCTGTGAGTTTCTGGCTACCCAAGACCAGCATGGTTGCATAGGGTTTGTAATCTTTGTGCTGAAATATACAAACATAGTTTTGTGGTCATATTCAATATTCTGTTTATGTTCAAAAAGGTGTTAAGAAAATAAATAAATAGCCTTGTATATAATATATACTTTGTTCCTGTTCCAATTTGCCCTTTCAGTTACATAAACACTGAAGTTACCCAAGTGGCTCCTCCCCCTGGCCACGCTTCTTGAAATGTTTGATGGTATGCATATAATGTGACGTGAAGAATGAAATGTGGGACATATATCTTCATGAGAGTTAATGCATAGAAATGCATGCAAATTGTATATAAGCAAAGAAAAAAAAAATGTATATTCCAATGCAAAATGGTATTGTTGCAGTGATCTAGCGTACTGTTAATCTAGCCAACATTCAGTACAAGACCTAAATACCTTCACTTAAATTATGCAGTTCCTTTATTCTATGAAATTAGAAATTTTTTGTTTATCTTTTCTTTTTTTAAAAGCAACTTCTCTCCCATTATTAAACCCCTTATTGATCACATTTCACCATCCAGTGATTACACATAAGCAAGACAAATGGTTATAAATCGTGGTTTAAAATTAATTTGATAAGAGAAATAGGCTGACTTTGGTGCATCAGATTAAAAAAAAATAAAAAAATAACATACAATAAATATGTTAACATTGCAGGTGACAATATTCAGGTTTCTCTTGTTTTAAATAATATTTTGTGTGCTGGGAATTTATATTGCTGATATAATGTTTATTTCAAACCTTCTGAAATATGACTGGATACATAATATTTAGTGTGAGGAGCAGTTCTCCTTCTTCTATCATATTTGAGGAATCTTGAGGCCTCTTTCCCAAAGCATGATATTCCTTAAATAAATAAAATAGTAAAATTAGTATTATGAAGATGATCACGTTGAATTACTTAACAGTTTCTGCTTTGTTTTCAATAAAAACAGAGGATGGATATGTGGTACCAGCAACTTACCATTTCATAACGAAGTGTCTCTTGTCGGCAAGCATGATCAATAACCATGGCTTTCCGTCTTTCCACTACCTTCCTTCGAATACTAAATAAAGAATAGCGAATAGAAGACACAGTCAGTCAACCAGTACCTTTTTAAAGGTTGCCTATCCAGTCAAACTGCAGGTTCACAGTATTTGAAATAATGATTTAAAAAAGGGACACAATAGTCACCAGAACAACACATTTCATTGCATCCACGCTAAAAAACATATAGTTGTTCTGGTGTCTGTGCCTGCAAGCTTTTTGCTATAAACACTGCCTTTTTAGAGAAAACACTGCAGCCCAAGAACACCTCCAGTGGCCACTCCTCAGATAGCCAAACTCTGCATGGAGACGCTAAACTTTCCTAATAGTGATGCAATGTTTCAATGCATCTCTATGAGGAGATACAGATTGGCCAGGGTGGAGTTTGGCTCCGCCCCCACCCCCTTGGCTGAGTCATCAGAATTGATCCCATAGAAGAGCACTGGATTGGCTGAGATCACTTCTGAGTGACGTCAGCCAAAGAGGCAGATTGGGGGCCTAGTCAGCATTAGCAGATCCCTGCGGTGCTGCATATAGGGTAAGATTAGTATATTTAGGGGAGAAGGGGAGAGAGGGGGAGGGGGGATGGAGGAGAAGCAGGAGGACTTTGTTTGAAATAGTGGCGGGCATTTAACTGGAAAGGTCACGGACATGATGAGAGCGAAACTGGGAAGACAAACCGTGTGATTCTCTCTGCAGCTTCTTTCCAAGCATATATTTAATGTTAGAAAGGCTGAATTAAAGGCTGGGGCATTAATAGTTTCTGTTGCATTGGGTGATGTCACCCACCATTCAGTACGGGATGTGAGAACACAAACTGCCAGTAGAAATAAACAGATTGTGTGCATATTAGTAATAAACATAAATACACATAGAGGGAACAACATTTTCACTCACTCACTTGACATAGTAGAAAATTATCCCTGGAAAAAGTCAAATGAACTCTGGAAGGTCTTCCATGAGCTCCACACTGTCTGTGAGGATCATCAGTATTGTCTAAATTCAGTCATATATATTGTAACAGTTGCCACACAGCTTATATAAATTCACAGTGATCAACTTTTAAATTCCTGTACTTAAATTACAAAATGCCATACATATAATGTGCTAGTGAAATAAAAAAAAAAATTTCTGACTTTCATATTCACTTGTAATATACCAGTTAATGGCTACAATTGAGTACATATATGCAACTTTGTGTTGGTTGTTACCCCAATGTTACTAGGTTACTGTCTTCGGGTATATTCTGGGAATCCAAGTCTTCATTTTCACCACATTTCAGTGCATCCACGCTAAAAAGAGAGAAGCAGTGCTAAGATGATTCAAAAAGCAAATTACACACACACACACACACACAATATTAAAGGGACAAAAAACACTGAGACAAGCTTTAGCTTTGAATGACACAAAAGCTTTAGTGTGCAAGCTAAAAACAAACAAAAAAAACAGGCAAATAATTTTTTTCATATTCACCTACTTCTTCTTTCTTATGATTACACACCCATTTTAGAGGGGACACTGATTTAACTAATCTGTGTACCATTCCTAGGAATGCTAGAAAACTGCATTGGCATGCATCTAACATATTTACACATGTGCAGTTGGAACATCTCTTCACCTTGCAATATCCTGGCAGGTGGAGAAGAGAGTGAGCATGATCAGCGTGATTTATGCCTCTTTCATAGGTTATATAAATGAAAAAGCCACTTCTAACAATTCATTTAAAGCAAAAAAAAAAAAGAAAAATGTAAAATGCTGCCTATTTTATTAAACCATTTACACAAATAATAAAAAAAAAAAATAAAAAAAAATTAAAAAGAACATATATACATAAACCCAGAGTTTCCAATGAAGCCCTTATTAGTCGGTCTAACTGCAGCTGCAACCAGTCCGCTCTTTAACCAGGAAAAAAAAAAACGTATCCTGTAAACCACTGCACAACAGAGATTTACAGAATGCTCAGTTTATATATAAATGCAGTGCAACTCATCATTGAGGAGCAACAAAAAAATAGCAGCAACAAAAATCGCAAATGCTACATTCTAAGCAGTCAAAAAGACCATATGGCTAATTGCACTGACTGTACAGCCGATTTAAACACATTCTAGCAAACATGGGTTGAAAACTGTGTGTTGATTAATAGTCAAATTACTATGGTTTGATAAAGAGAAAAGAAATAAAAATAAATAAATAAAAAAAATTGGCTTAAGGGGACATTGTAGGCACCAGATCACTTCACCTCATTGAGGTGGCCTGGGTACAGTGTCCCTGTTGCGCTTCCTGGATGTTAACAGACTTTTGGTCCGGTAACGGACATTGGATGTCCTTGCGCTCTGCACGAGGACATCCATTGTCAGCTATTTCCCCATAGGAAAATATTGATTCAATGCTTTCCTGTGGGGAGGCCAAATGTTCGCACGGCACTTGCCACACATACGCATTAGCGCTCGTGATTGCCGCGGTGGGGCAATTGTGGGCATACAAAGCGGATTGCCACGGTGTGCCAGTTGTATGCATCTAAAGCGGATTGCCACGGTGTGCCAGTTGTATGCATCTAAAGCGGATTGCCACGGTGTGCCAGTTGTATGCATCTAAAGCGGATTGCCACGTGTGCCAATTGTATGCATCTAAAGCAGATTGCCATGGTGTGCCAACTGTATGCCTCTAAAGCTGTTTGCCATGGTGTGCCAACTGTATGCCTCTAAAAGTAATTGTCATGGTCTGCATCTATAGCTGATTGCCATTGTGTTCACTTTTTAAAATATGTATTAAAAGCAAGTGGGTCTCGAAAAATTACCGTTTTGAAAAGTGGGCCCATAAAAATTTGGGAAGCCCTGCAATAAGCTATAGTTGTTTTGGTGACTATAGTGTCCCTAGTGTAGTAAATTGAGCAGTCAAACTTCAGAGGCATGATCTATACACAAAAAAACTGCTTCAATAACCTCATGTTGTTTTGGTGATTATAGGGTCCCTTTAAATGAGGATTTTCAGTAACTGTCACTTCTCTGGAGTTTATACCACAAAGCAAACAAAAAACAAAATCACCTATGACTTCTGTTCAATTTTATTTCTTCCATGTGATGCTTTGCATCTCTTAAATTTACATGAAATATTTAGAAATTGACATCATAAACCAGTTCAGAAGGGGAAAGCCAAACTATCAATGCTTTCGTATGGTGGGAAAAAAAAAATCTGATGCTGAGGATGTCGAGCATCAGGTAGTGGACCAAATGTCTGTTTCAATCCAGACAGAGCTCTCTGGAACTGCAATGTTTTATATTGCTGCACTAAGTGCAAAAGGGACATGACCCAGACCACTTCAATGAGCTGAAGGGGTCTGGGTGCCTATAGTGTCCCTTTAAGCTCATTGAGCAGGGCCCTCAACGTACGTACGTACGTACGTACGTACGTGAGTATAAGTGTTATAATAATAATTTAAGGCCAAAGTAGCGGAATAGAAAGCATAGGTGTGTTAGATCATTTTTTTTTTATTTAATTTTTTTTTTTTTTTTTTTAAAACAGTTTGGCTATTTTGACCTTAAATTTGAAATTCACTTTCGAATTGACCTTGAATTCTCACTTTTGTGAATAACCAGATAATTTACAACTACAACTTCCATGATGCCTCGTCATTCTAAAGGCATGCAAAGACAAGCAAAGCATCATGGGAGCTGTAGCTTTACACCTTAGGATCTACATTTATGAGCACCCCTGATGTAGTGGTTCTGATGTCTGTAGCTTGTCCCTTTTTTAATGTAAACGTTGCCCTCTCAGAGAAAAGGCAGTGCCCACACGATGCCTAGTAACACCTCTAGTGGCAATCACTCAGACAGCCACTAGAGGTGCTTCCTGGTGTTAAGCATCTCCACACTCTTCATGGAGGCTCTGATCATTCCCTATAGAGATGCTTATTGGCATGGCACAGTGTTGTGCGGCACATGCAGAATAGCCTCCCAATACTTCTTTATAGGAAAGCATTGGATTGGCTGAGATCATCAAGACTGATGATCTCAGCCATGGAGGCAGAGCCAACCACTGAGAGACTGGAGCGGTGTTGAAGAAAAAGTGAGTAAAATCACCTTTTCACTGCAATTGGAGTGGGGCGGCCCACCTAAACAGCCACACGGACACTATAGCTCTGTCCATTGCCAAAAATCACATTATCCATGAGGAAAATTAGTCCCTACAGGTTTTTAAGTATAACTGAAAAAATAATAATAATAAGATTAACATAACAAGTAGAAATAGAGGGACAAAATATGTTTTTATAAAGCAAAACCTGCAAAGTGACAAATTCACTTTAAAGAGACACTTCAAGCACCATCATTATGTTCCTTGCATTGATTATGGCACAAGAAGGGCCGAGCTCCGGCACATAGTGTCTTACAAATGTTGTAAATGGATGTATGGGATAACTTCCACACTGTTTTAGAATGTTAACAGGATTATCGGTGTCACCTTCTGGACTGGGCATGGCTAACTGCATTACCTGTAAACCGGTGTGAATTTAATGTAAGTGCTTTAATAATTAATTAGTTAAAGGGATTCCATAGTGCCAGGAAAACAAAGCTGTTTAACTTGCACTATAGAATCCTACAGTGCCCCCCTCCCTTGCGCCTTTCCCCTCCCTGCCCCCCCGACACTGAAGGGGTTAAAACCCTTCAGTCACTTACGTGAACGCAGCACCGTTGGCGCTGGGTCAGGCTCGCATTATGATTTCCCCACAGGAAAGCATTCTTCAATCCTTTCCTATGAAGAAAAAAAAAAAAAAATCTGACGCTGGAGATCCTCATGCAGAGGTTCGTTTCAAAACAGGAAGCCCTCTAGTGGCTGTTTGGTAGACAGTCACTAGAGGTGGAGTTAACCCTAAGAGGTAATTATTGCAGAAACTGCAGTAAATACCACTGCAGGGTTAAGGGACATGGGACATTGCACCCAGACCACTTCAATGAGCTGATGTGGTCTAGGTGCCTACAGTGTCCCTTTAAGAAAAAAAAATTTTATATATATTATCTACAAAAGGCATAAAAAATTATTTTTACTATAAATGGGTCAACTCAGGCCTATGTGGTCCTATAATCCAGCAACTAGTAGCATAAACATGGAACACATGATTACAATATGTGCTATTATTGGAGTCAGATAGCATCTATCCCCTAAGCGCTCATCTATAATTCAAACCAAAACATCTGTAAATCTATGCAATGTGTCATCAAGGGTGCAAATTAATTTTTTGGACGTCTGGGTTGTGAGATGCCCTCCACATCCCATTAATGGTGGCTTCTCATTGATTTAACAGACAAAAACAAAAAAGTACAAACATAGCTCAAAGGCATATTAATGTTAGAATAAATGGATGGGAAATGTTCAGCTGATGGAATTTCCATTGCAAACACACACTAAAAAGTATACTGAGGTTATCCCAGTTTTCACCGGGATCACAACATATTGACAGTGTGAAACTTATACAACGAAGACAGATCAATCTCAGCCATAAATTCTCAGTGTTATTTCTTGAAAAGAGTAAATATCAAAATGTTTGCCTACAGTGTATGTAGAGTGTTTACTATATCTTCTATAAAAACGTAGATGTAAAAAAAAAAAAAAACAGATAAAATTTGTATCTTGTAATACCTTTTTTATTGAACAGAATTTTTTAATGACAAGCTTCTGGGAGAACCTCCCTTTCTCAAGTCTAAAGCATTTCTGACCAACACGACACATAGAATTCAAATTTGAGTTGTGAAACAGGGGTTAAAGTGACATGAGTGCAGATAAGACACAGGTTTGTTAGAACATAGTGTGGCGGTACTTACCTTATCCAGGGGACAGCCGGGGTCCGCAGCTTGAGCAGTCCTGCTTCCACATGAGCCGCTCGCAGATCAATCTTTCCTTCCGAGAAGCCCATGTGCACTGACCACAATGAGCGGTCACGCGGCCTGCCTGGCACTAGGAGCGTGTCTCGCATCACGAGCGCGCTCCTAAAGGGGCAGTGGGAGCCAAAACTAGATTCAGGCTCCCTTCTGCCCACATCATTCTGACGCCCCCACAAATGCACGTTTTGGGGGCGTGGGCCAAACAAATGTTAGTTAAGGATATTTAAAACTTCCCTAGCCCTATCCACATCGTGGTCTCTGTTTCAGTGCTCTTTAGTGCGTTCCTTGATCTATTGTGTTTATTCTGGTATTGACCTTGGCTTTGTATCGGACTCTGAATTTATTGTTAACCCTTTCCTGTCTTGTTTGCCCGTCTGATTACCATGTACCTGACTCTGGCTAGTTCTTGTTTTCGCTGTCTCTCCGTTACCTTGACCTCGGTTTGTCACTGATTATGCTTTTTCTCTGTCTAACATTTAGGCTGGCCATTCAATACGTTCTTTCCTAGTCTTGTCCCTTGCTATCCTAAACTCTGCGTGCTGGTATTACATAGTGACACAGACACCATTCTTGCAGATGGTTGTAAATATCTTGTGTGAAGATCACAAAGTGAGGGGGGATAGAGAGAAATAAAAACAAGCAAACAGTGGTGCTAGAAGCGGAGAGTTAAAAAAAAAATAATAATAATTATATTAAGAATGCATAGGGGTGCAAGAATTAATGCATTCCTAACATAAGTTGTTGGGTTTTTTTTACACTTTCTTTTCTTTTACTCTTTCTAGGGATACTCTAAGCACCAAAACAACTTTGCTACTTTATCTCATTGTAGTGGTTCTAGTGTCTAGAGTCCCCTGGTACCGTCCTTCCATTCAGAATTAAAATGCTTTTAAATGTTTTAGTGCTAAATGAGAGTCCCCAGTAGGCCATCATCTCTGTGCTGCTTGAGCGAATGAGGAAGCATAAACCTAAGCAGCAATAGGCGGTGTAGCAGGCTGGCCGGGTCTTGGGTCATAAACAACAGAAACAGTTCTTTCTTTCAATATGAGGAAAGCTTTATTTACCAAGCAGGCTCTAATTAAGCCACAGCAAAACATGAAAACCAAAATAAACTCCTACTCCACACTGGAGACTACCTAACATAGAGTACCCTTTCTATGCTACTGGACAGCTAAGCTGACCCCAGTAGTTTAACAAATAAAAATAAAGGCTTGCAAAATACCTTTTGTTCCCATAGTTTCAGCAGTCTCTTTGACTCACAGTCTCTCTGTCTCGACCCCAGCTCTTCACAGGAGAGACTGATTTCCCTCTGCATAGGGTTTATGTAGCTCTCTAATTGATGTACTAGAGCAACCTGATTTTTAACCCCCTCTAGTCAGGGAACACTGAAAGTGCCATTCTGGAGCTAACATAGCAGTGTTTCCTCACACTGCCACAGCGGCTGTTGTTGACTGCTTTCAACCTATTACAGTGCTGATATGAATTGTTATGTAAATGTATAATCCAAGGCTCGACAAATCCAAGGCTCCTTAGCCCTAGCTGTAGCTTGCTGTCCTAGGTAGCATCAAGGCAACTGGCAGAGGGAGCAGTAATATCTACCTGCAGCTCCTCTCTCTGCTCCCTTGCACTATTATTTATGCTGGAATCTGATGTCACTCCGGCCCCGGCATCACTACAGAGAGTACGCAGGGAGCAGAGAGAAGCTGCAGGAAGAGAGAGCAGCCCCACTGGACACCAGGGAAAGATCCACTCAGCTCTCCTAAAGGTGCGAGTGTGTGAGAAAACGTGTGTGAGGTAATACATTTGCTCTGTCAAGGTACCTGCCCCACTTCTGATCACATGAGGAGTTTTTACTCACGTTTTTCAAAAGCCGTGTGGTTTTCGGCAAGGCTTTTCCCATTTCCATAGCTGAGATCATCAATCTTTAGGATCTCAGTAAACCAATGCTTTCTCATAGGAAAGCACTGAGAGAATATTGTGCATGTTCTCCATGGGTAAAATTCAGTGCCTCCATGCAGAGAGTGGTGCTGCACACTGTACAGCACTGACACAGGACTCTAGAGGCCATCTGATTGACTGTCACTAGAGGCGTTACTAGGCAGTGTTTATATTGAAAAGGCAGCAAAGACAAGCTATAGGCACCAGAACAACTACATTAAACTGTAGTGGTTCTGATGACTATACTGTCCCTTTAAGAATTGCATATTTTTTGTTGTTAATTAAACTTGGCAAAGCTTTATATTCAACAACAAAAATACAATTCTTAAAAAGGACACTATAGTCACCAGGACCACTACAGCTTAATGTAGTGGTTCTGGCGTCTATAGCCTGTCCCTGCAGACTTTTCAATGTAAAAACACTGCCTTTTCAGAGAGTGTAACTTGATAAAGACCCTGAAGGATTGAAACGTTGATGTGTGTACACACACACACACACACACACATATATAAAAAATACATATATTATACACACACACACACACACACACACACCCCCCGAGTGAGTGCTCCTGTACTTCGTATATACAGTGGGACCTCGGTTTACAAATGTAATGCGTTCTCCGGGACGTTTCACATAAGAATGTATTAAAGGACCACTATAGGCACCCAGACCACTTCAGCTTAATGAAGTGGTCTGGGTGCCAGGTCCAGCTAGGTTTAACCCTTTTTGCAGTAAACAGCAGTTTCAGAGAAACTGCTATGTTTACCTATGGGTTAATCCAGCCTCTAGTGGCTCTCATTGACAGCCGCTAGAGGCGCTTCTCATTGTGATTTTCACAGTGAGAAGACGCCAGCGTCCATAGGAAAGCATTGATAATCCTATGAGACTGGCTGAATGCGCACGAGGTTCTTGCCGCACATGCGCATTCAGCCGACGAAGAAGAGGGAGGAGAGTCCCCAGCGCCAAGAGAGCCTGGCGCTGGAGAAAGGTGAATGTTTAACCCCTTCCTCCCCCTTCAGTGCCACGGGAGTGGGACCCTGAGGGTGGGGGCACATTCAGGGCACTATAGTGCCAGGAAAACGAGTATGTTTTCCTGGCACTATAGTGGTCCTTTAAAAAACAGTTCATCTGTCTGGAGGTAAGAAAAAAAGTCAAAATGAGCTGGCATGGAAACCAACCCACAATGCAGAACACACAATAAAAGGCATGCAAACGATGAAGCTCAGCTCCCTACCTTTCCACAGCTTGAGAAATGCACCAAAAAGTCCCAAAACAACTGCAAACAATTTCCAGAATAGTTCAAAAATTAAATTAGTAAAAGCCGCTCGAACACCTCCACACTCGACACCACGTGCTACCCACAGGCTCCAGCATGCAGGGGGCGGTGCTATAAACCTCCCAGGTGCAATGCATCCTGGGGAAACTTGCTTTGTATTGCGAAAATTTTTTGTAAACCTAGGCATTATTTTCAATGGATTTTCATTTGTAAACCAAAAATTACGTTAACTGAGGCGTCTGTGTGTATGTATATATGTACACATAAAAAAAACACTGGATACAGCCTGATATGGTACACTAGAAGAAGGGGGATAATCCCTAGTAGAAATAGACAAAAAATTTAAAAAGTAGGGTACCAATGGAAAAGTACTGGGGGAGAAAGTAGTCTATTAAAGTACTAAATAGCTCCACAACAGATATAGGAGTCTAAAGTACAGATGTAAAACTAAGACAAAAAGAAAAACAAAAAATAATTTATTTATAAGATATAAAAATTGCAATTAGCAATCACCCAAAGTGCTACACACTAAAACAATAGTGGAAACCTAAAAATGATTAAAAAAAAAAACAAAAAAAAAAACAATTACTACGGAGCACAATAGCTCAATATTAAAAAAAAATTACGACACATAATTTATGGATAATTAGCAGAAGCACACGTCTGTGCTAACAGGAAAGCTGTGGCTAATAATAGCTAATAATAATAATAAGAAGAAGAATAATAATAATAATATCATCAGGGGGATATAGAGCCAATTGTTGTTAATCAAACGGCATAGAATATGAAGCATATGAGTGCTATAAATACAGGATACAGGTAATTATTTGGATGGTCGCAATATGTATGGTTGCTGGTCTAAAAATACTAGGATAAATTGAAATCCAGCTCAACAGATAATACGCTGTATGAGTGCTAGGATAGCATAGGAATACCACCTACACAACACAATAATTTATTGTGTAGAGGGGGAGGGGGGAGAGGGATATATAATCAGCACTCTGTATTAAAAGTCCAAAGTTTATTGGTATATAGTTAAAAAAAAAAAACGATCAACGTTTCAGTCCAGCATTGAGGACTTTCATCAGGTATATTTTGATCCTGATAAAAGTCCTCAATGCAGAACTGAAACGTCGATCTTTTTTTAACTATATACCAATAAACTTTGGACTTTTAATACAGAGAGTGCTGATACCTGCCTACTACAAATGGATACTACTAGCCATGGTTTGCTAGCACCCGGGCAATAAGGGACTTAAAAAGCGTGAGTGCAAGAGATTTTTCTAGTGAAAGATCGCATATACACACACACACACACAAAGTAAAGACAGGAGCACTCTCTCGGTTTTCCAAGTGTATTTTAAAAGTTACCACCTATACATCAACATTTCGACCCTGATACACTCTCTGAAAAGAAGGCAGTGTTTACATTGAAAAGTCTGCAGGGACAGGCTATTATAGACACCAGAACACACACCACACAAGCTGCTAAAGGCTAGATTTTGTTTAACATGTATTTGTATTTTTTCCCCCTTTGATTGTACTTGCCTCCTTTTTACAGTTTCATAGAACGTGGTGTCTAGGGCAGGGGCGTACCTGAAACATTTGGCACCGAAGGAAGATTCTATGACACCCCCCCTCCCAACTTTAAAATGTAAAAAATACCTGCAAATGTTTTAAATGTATTAAGCACTGACCAGTGTTTGTGTGTTTGAATGCAAGCATATTTTTTGTATGGAGTATGTGTGAGTGAATGGATGGGTGTGTTTACATGTATTGTTGGTATTTCAATGCAGGCGTGTATTTTTCTGTGGTGTGGTTTTGGAACACCGCGGATCGCGAGAGCAGAGGACCTGCTGCTGTTGGATGTGAAGCTAGTGTGGAGACTTCTAAAAACGGCCCGGTCCCTAGTAATAAAAAGTTGCCTGACACTGGACATCATCACGCTCAAAGCACACAAAAGATCAAATTTACTTTAAGTAGATATGTATATTATTTAAGCCCAACTACCTTGACATATTAAGAAAAGTTTGGCAATTGGACTGAAATGGTGAATGTATGCTGTTTTACAGCTGTAAAAAACAAAATTATGTTATCTTGTTGATTTTGAAGTCCTATAAGTGTGTTCTCCCCCCTCCATCCAATTTAATGCACTGCCTCTTAAAGGAGCACTATAGGGTCAGGAACACAAACATGTATTCCTGAACCTATAGGGTTAAAAACACCATCTAGCCCCCCTGTCCCCTTCATGCCTCCCTAAATATAGTAAAACCTTACTTGTAGTCTGCAGCTGCTTACTTTGTCCCCGTTTCCTTTAGACCTGCCCCACTGCCTGCTGACATCAGCAGAAGTGGTAGCCTGATCCAATCACAATGCTTCCCCATAGGATTGGCTGAGACTGACAAAGCGGCAGAGTCACTACAATTCAAACACAGCCCTGGCCAATTAGCATCTCTTCATAGAGATGTATTGAATCAATGAATCTCTATGAGGAAAGTTCAGTATCTGCATGCGGAGGGTGGAGGAACTGAATGTTTGGATGCATTTTAGGCAGCCACGATCAAGGAAGGATCTCTATCCATCTGAGGAGAGGCCAGTGAAGTTATCACTAGGCTGTAATGTAAATACTGCATTTTCTCTGAAAAGACAGTAATTACAGCAAAAGGCCTGAAGGTAATGATTCTACTCACCAGAACAAATTCAATAAGCTGTAGTTGTTCTGGTGACTCTAGTGTCCCTTTAATCTGATACACTGCCCCTCCTCCCAGCACCCTAATTTATTACACTGCCCTCCCTCCCCCCCTTCCTCAAATTAATACAATGCCCTTCTCCCTCTCTCCCCAATTTAACACGCTACCACGAAGATCCCCCAAGCCCATCTATCCCTACAATAAGATGAGCCGCCCTCCTCCAGCAGCCCAGATGCTCCTCTGGCACTGCGAGCAGGAGGGAAGGAGGAATGGCTGGCCTGCAGGAGCACGCGATCGGCCGTGGGAGGGAAGACAAGAAGCAGATAGAAAATATCTTTCCTGTCTTGCGGCTGGTTGCAGCCACAACACCTGGGCCGCAAGTTGACATGCTTGCTCTAAACGGTGGTTCCCAAACCAGTCCTCAAGACCCACCAACAGTCTAGGTTTTGTCAGTATCTCCACTTAAATAAAAACAGGGAAATCCAGAAATCGTGAATTGTTGAGGGGCCATAAGGACTGGTATGGGAACCACTGCTAAACCCCCAAAAAATATTTATCTTCTGGAGCATAGATTCTGTCCCAGCACTCTGGCAGTTTTAAACACTGCCATTTTAGAGAAACAATGTTTACATTGGGCCATAAACACACTTCTAGTGGCTATTAGACTGAAAGTCACTAGACTTGAAGCTGATTCAAGAATTTAAATTAGTAAATTATTTCAAATTAAAACATTTACACACTGCTTTAGAAGATATTTTTGGTCCACAGCCTGATGGAGGTGGAGTTATGCTTCTGGCTAGTGCCACAAAGATTCATACAAGGGATTTGGGCAGTGATTGCCTGAGAGTACTCAGCCGACAATCTCAGCCTGGCACTGCCCCTTATCACTTGAGGCAAGTAGTGAGAAGAAGCACTTGACGTATAAATTGCCTCTAGTAGCTGTCAGTCTCACAGTAATCAGCCGTGTGTTTTTTAAATGTAAATATTGCTCTCTATTATGAACCACAATATTTAGAAATACTCAATAAAAGGGACAAGTTCCACACACCAAAACCACTCTATTAAGACTCACTGGTCTTGGTGCTTTGAAGATGCACTATAGTCACCTGAACAACTTTAGCTTAATGAAGCAGTTTTGGTGTATAAAACATGCCCCTGCAGCCTCACTGCTCAATCCTCTGCCATTTAGGAGTTAAATCCCTTTGTTTCTGAACCCTAGTCACACCTCCCTGCATGTGACTTGCACAGCCTTCCATAAACACTTCCTGTAAAGAGAGCCCTATTTAGGCTTTCTTTAGTGCAAGTTCTGTTTAATTAAGATTTTCTTATCCCCTGCTATGTTAATAGCTGGCTAGACCCTGCAAGAGCCTCCTGTATGTGATTAAATTTCAATTTAGAGATTGAGATACAATTATTTAAGGTAAATTACATCTGTTTATAAGTGAAACCAGGTTTTTTTTCATGCAGGCTCTGTCAATCATAGCCTGGGGAGGTGTGGCTAGGGCTGCATAAACAGAAACAAAGTGATTTAACTCCTAAATGGCAGTGAATTGAGCAGTGAAATGATCTATACCAAGGGCAGTCAACCTTTTTATACCTACCGCCCACTAATGCATCTTTCTTGATGGTAAAATCTCCTTACCGCCCACCAGTGCTGCAGTAACTCGAACCTTTTTCGCGCAAGTGTCTTCAGATACTCTGGTAAATAGCCACGAGTTTATTCCTTTTTTTTCCCCAGACGTGGGTTCTAAATTTGTTGCACAATTTAACAACTACTTTTACTCTTACCATGTTTTGATCTGCAATCCACACCGTGCTCCCCCCCTCTTTTCCCTTTTATTACAAGCACCCAAAACAACGCTGTATTAGGTGCCAATTTTAATTACATGTCACCATAAAAAGAAATTCCCCCCTTTTTTTGCTACTTTTCCTGCCATATTCTTCACCTTCCTTATATTATATCAATATATCAGGGGTCTCTTTTTCCCTTTATTCTCTCCTTCCTTTACTTATTTTTCTTCTCTCTTATTTTATAAGATAAAAAAAATCTTAACTTGCCAACACATGAGCCACTCTAAGTACAGCTTTCTCTCCTGCTTTATTTTATCCCCATTTTTCTATTTTTCTTCGATCTTTTCCTTTTTATCTCCTTTAATGCTTTTCTTTTACCTTCCTTATGGCAATGTCCAAAAGTAAGGCTGAGCTAGTTAGCCCACTTATTATTATTATTATTATTATTAGCAACAACAATTCTCTCCTTCTCGTGCCTATAACTTTTCTTTCTCCTATTTTACAAGTGTTCTGCTCTGCTTCTTCCTGTCCCTGCTATCGTGCATCAGCTCCCACTCCTCCCCTTCCTCTTCCCACGTGTTACACTCATGTTGGCACACACGCAAATGCACACATTCTCTTGTTCTCACGAGTTTGCGCGCATATGTACGCGTTCATGAACGTTTGTGCACTTGCGCCCGCCCACTCTCTCAATGGAAGGAGGATTCAGCTTGTTGTGCAGCCGAACTCCCTACCGCCCACCTGGAATCCTTAAACGCACACTAGTGGGCGGTAGGGACCAGGTTGACGACCCATGATCTATACACTAAAACTGCTTTATGGGACTATAGTGTTCCTTTAAAAAAATGCTGTAAAGGTGGGTTGTCCCTTTAAGAAAGGCGGTTAGGATGGACTATCCTTTCATACAGTGAGTGTTCTACTGGGATGCTCTGGCTCATTACCTACACAGTAGTTTGAGCTCTGCTGCTGTCTCTTCTGTACAACCCAGGTCTGCAGCAAGCTCGGCATCTGTCGCGAGGTTTTGGGTGGGTTCCTCAGCCAGACTCACATCATGGCTGGTCAGCCGCTCCCTCCACAGGTTCCCGAACGAGCCCACGTGGATCACCTTGGTGTTGGTGTCAGTGAGCTCGAACACCGGAATGTTCTCATCTACACCTTCAGCCATTCCTTGGCCGAACACACAGCACCTTATGCTCCGACCGCGTGCATTATGGGATTTGTATTGTTCGTTTCATAGGCGGCGGTTGGAGTCAGGGTAGATCAAAACTACATTTCCCGACATCACACTGATGTTTTCAGCGCCATTTTTTTTCCAGATCAAACCGTGTTCATCATGTGTTATAGCTGGAACACAGCTGATTTAACCCTCTATGTGTGGGACACATTTCTAACTTAGTTAATGCTGATATCCCATATGCTCGGGCTATGGAGTTATTCAGATAGGGCGGATCCAGAACAGATTATAAACGATTTAAGATTCAAATCACGTAGTTAGCTTGATGTAGAGACCAAACTATAAAATAAGTCTTTAGGCAAGCAGTATTTATTTTTAAAATTATATTTAGTAATGGCTGTTATGTCTAAATAAACTAGTACTCACTTTTTTGGAGGGGGGGGGAGGGTTAACATATACAGACATCATAATATGCAAAAGCTCACTTTAGGGAGGTGGCTTTACCAGCAACTGCACACCCCCTGCGCATACCTCTATACACACACATGCGCATACACACACACACATGCACGCTCACCCCAAAACATGTATTAACAATGATGTGATATTTTATTACTATTAAACGTATTTTTTTACTATTAACACACGGACTCTTGCACACGCCTTGACACACAGATATGGACACTGTCACACATTCAGATACACATTGACATACACACACTTGGATTCATACAAATACACACAGATGCACACAGGTGGGGGCTTTTCTTTGCTTTTTTTCCCCTTTACCTTCTTTTCCAGATAGGTGTCCTCTGTGTTTCACGTTCCGTTTTTTGGAATGCACGCCAATTGCGAGCATTCTCTTTCCGGCACTTCCGTTTGGGCTCTCCCCTTTGGTTTGAGCACAGCTCCCAGAACTTTCTCAAAGATCCTTGTTTCTTTAATAGCTCACATCCGTATGGAAGGATTTTCAATATTCTATTATCTTGACGATATCTTCATCCTCTCGTACAAAAGGGATTGTCTCCTCCTTAATCTTCACTGAAGCAAATTTGGCTAATAGTAAGGATAGACAATACTTCCACGGTAGCATACATCAACCACCAAGGGGGTACAAAGAGCAAACTTTTAATGAAGGTTTTGACTCCCCTGATGTCCTGGCTGGAAAAGAATTTGAAGGGGATCAAAGCAGTGAACCTCCTGGGCAAGAACAATCAAGCTTCTCTGGTAACTCTAACGTTAAAAACTGTTCTTCTGGTTGCACTGACCTCAGGTAGAAGAATTTCAGAGCTTGGAGCACTTTCCTGCGAATCTCCCTTTTTAATTCTACAAGAAGACGGAGTTATTCTTCATACGGTTCCAGCATTCCAACCTAAAGTAGTATCCACATTTCATATGAATCAGGACATCATCTTGCCAGCCTTTTTCCCTCATCCTTCAGCTGAAGAAGAAGAGAAATGGCATTGTCTAGATCTAGTTCGTTGTTTGTCTGTTTACCCGAACCGTACTTCTGGAATAAGGAAATCCTCTAATCTGTTCATCATTCCTTCAGGATACAAGAGGGGTCAGGCTGATTCTTCTACTTCTATTGGCCGATGGATAATCTCTGCCATTAGTCAGGCTTACGCAGCTTCCAGGGTTCCCGTTCCACCAGGTCTTCGAGCTCATTCCACCAGATCATTGGCCTCTTCATGGGCAGCTGCAGCCAACATTTCTCTGGACCACATTTGTTCTGCAGCAACATGGTCCTCCTTTAACACATTTATTCATCACTATCAGCTGGACGTAGTTTGTTTCTCTACCACGGAATTTGGTAGAAGTGTCTGCTCCGCTGCCTTATAGTTGATTTGTCAATAAAGACTTTTAATTTGCATTGACTTGGGCTTTTTTGGTTGTTTTTTATTTCCCCCTCCTTTGTACCTTTCAGCTTGGGTATAACCCATACATAGTGCTGCCATGGATAAATCCGGGGAAAACAGAAAATTTACACCATACTCACCGAGATTTTCTTTTCCCGGATATATGCCATGGCAGCACTATGGTCCCACCCTTTCTTAAAAAAAAAATTATTTTGGGACTTTGAACTAAGACTGAAGGGACATGGGAAGAAGTCTCTTTAATTAATTAGGAGGTGTTTCCTGTCCAGTTGAGAAGGGGAGGAGCTATACCCATACGTAGTGCTTCCGTGGCATATATCCGGGAAAAGAAAATATCGGTCCGTGAGTATGGTGTAAATTTTCTGTTTTTTGTTTGTATGTGCTCTTTCCTTAATCTGTTTTTTGCATTCACACCAGGCTGACCTGCCTATTCAATGTCTGGACCAGGCCTGGATTAACATAGGGGCTAATGGAGCTGCAGCTCCAGGCCCATGCCTATGGAATAGGCCCATTGATGGGGGGGACTGACTTTGGGCTCTATGTGATTTCTCTTGCTGATTCATTCTCTCTAACGCTGTGGATGTTCCCTTTCTTCTACACTCACTTCATACACTTTTTCTCTGTCCCAGACTGTAAAACAGGGGCTTCTGCCTGCTACTAAGGTGGTTAGGAGAGGACTGGACCAGCGAGTGCTAGGGGACTATCCTTAGAAACCGTAGAGCTAGCGCATCACTAGACGCATTTATGCCAAGTTCAGGATGCCGTCTGCATAGTATGCCCTTAGTTGGCCATCCTGCATGATTGGCAGGCAGCCTGACATGCATTCAAGCCAGGCTGACATCTAATTCTTTGTGCGGACATGCCCCCTTTTTGGGCATGTTTGTCCCTTGGGGAGGTTCTGGTTACGTAATTCTTTTACCCCACCCACCGAAATCCTGCTGTTAACGGGATATGGATTTACTTGAAAGATGAAAGCGAGAGATTAGCATAGGGTATGTGTTTTCTGATAGTTATAACCTGTGAGTTTCCCTCCAGCACCACCTCCACCAGATACATGACGATTGGGTGGTATGACTGTTTTATTGTTTTCTGTCGATAAGATTCTGTAATTAAGCCCATCATAATTGTCTGCACCAGGCCCAATGGGCTCTTAATCCATCCCTGGTCTGGACCTGATCCCACTTACCCAACCCACCAGCGTTCTGTGAAGCGGGACGCCGATCTTGGGGACGTGTGCATAAACTCTTATACTCTAAATAGAAGTAAGGTGCTGTATGTGGTTAAATGTAGTTTAATGCCGCAGGGCGTTCTATGGTGCCCTGAAATATATGGGGGCTTGAAGGCCACAGGGCAGCATAGAACACAGCTTCCCATACTTACCCTCAGCGGCGATCCGGTTCGGAGTGACTGCAGGTAGACTTGTGGGTTGTCAAGCAGTCTCCCAAAGCTGAAATAAAGTTTAAAAAAACATTTGCAGACACTGTTTATGAAATGAAATACTTAGAGATATATATTTAATCTAAGTACATAATATGTTGTATTTGTTGTTGTTTAGTCGTTCAGTCGTGTCCGACTCTTGGTGACCATATTGACCATAGCATGCCAGGTACATCTGTCAGTCACTGCCCCTCTGAGCTTCAACAACTTCATGTTCCTGGCCTCAGTGACCTCATCTATCCTCTTCCGTCTCTGTCGTCCCCTTCTACTCGTGCCTTCAATCTTTCCCAGCATCAGAGTCTTCTCTAAAGAATCCTGCCTTCTCATTATATGGCCAAAATATTTGAGCTTCATTCTTATGATCATAGCTTCCAGGGAACAGTTTGTCTTGATTTCCTGTAGTACGGATTTATTGGATTTTCTTGCAATCCAAGGAATTCTAAGCAATTTTCGCCAACACCACAGTTCAAAGGCATCAATTCTACGACGCTCAGCCTTCTTTATAGTCCAGCTCTCACATATGTTACTACTGGGAATACCATAGTTCTGACTATGCTGACCTTTGTTGATATCTTTAATATCTTTAGTTTTTACAAGCTTCCCATAGCTTTCCTCCCCAGAAGCATTTCATGACTACAATCACCATCTGAAGAGATCTTGGAACCCAGGAAAATAAAATCTGTCACTGCCTCCACTTCTTCCCCATCTATTTGCCAAGAACTAAGATTGCGGTTTGCCATGATCTTAGTCTTTTTAACGTTAAGCAGCAAGCCAGCTTTTGCACGCTCTTCTTTTACCCTCATCAACAGGTCCTTTCAGCCATCAGAGTAGTATCATCCGCGTATCTGAGGTTGTTGATATTTCTTCCAGCAATATTGATTCCAGCTTTAGATTCATCCAGCCCAGTCTTACATATTATGTATTCCGCATATAAGTTGAACAAATAAGGTGACAATATACTACCTTGTCGCACACCTTTCCCGATCTTGAACCATTCTGTTTTCCCATTTTCGGTTTTGACTGTGGCTTCTTGGTCCACATACAGATTCCTGAGGAGGCGGATGAGATGATCTGGTACTCCCATCTCTTTAAGAACTTGCCATATGTTGTTGTGAGCCACACAGTCAAAGGCTTTAGAATAGTCTATGCAACAGAAGTAGATGTTTTTTTGGAACTCTCTGGCTTTCTCTATTATCCATCGTACATTGGCAATTTGATCTCTTGTGCCTCGTTCTCTTCGTAACCCAGTTTGTACATCTGGTAATTCCCGGTCCACATATTGTTTGAGTCAAACTTGTGGGCAACTTGTAAGCATTACCTTGCTGGCATGTGAAATTAGTAAAATTGTTTGATAACTGGAGCACTCTGACCTTTTCCAGTCTTTTGGCCACTGTTGAGTTTTCCAAATTTGTTGACGCAAGGCAAGCAGAATTTTCACAGCATCATCTTGCAGACTTTGAATAGTTCAATTGGGATTTCATCAACTCCTGCAGCCTTGTTATCTGCAAGGCATCCTAAGGCCTTGGCTCTCCAAGATTTCTCATTCTATCTCATTGGACCAACTATTGAGGTCATCACTGCTGTTAAGATCCTTCCTGTATAGATCTTCAGTGTATCTCCTCTTTATCTGATCTTCTTCTGATAAGTCCCTGCCATTTTTGTCTTATCACACCCACTTTGGCATGAAAGGTAACTATTAGTTCCCCAATTTTCTAGAATAGATATCTTGACTTTCCCATTCTGTTATCTTCTTCTATCTCTTTATATTGCTCATTGCATAATGTCTCCTTGTCTTTTCTTGCTATCCTTTGAAATTCTGCATTCAGCTGGACAATTTTTTTCCGATCTTCACTACCTTTCACTTTCCTTTTTTCCTGGGCTTTTTTTTTTTTTTATTTTTTTTTTGCAACGGTATGGAGTAGACAATGCAAAGGGTTTGGCTCGTGCAAGAGCGTTTCAATAGTACATACACATGCCAGGTACATATGAAGAGTTTTAACATCTCTACTTTCATCCGTTGTTGTTGTTGGTATTATTGTTTCAACAAGAACAGTGTGTACAGAAAAACAAAATAACTGAACTGTGGGCCGGGATACCGGTCATCTCGGTCCAAACGGTCGTAGTCCGGGTGGGGGGAGAGAAGTTGAGGTAGAGTGGGGGGGGCAAGGGGTGGGGGGGGGTTACTGCAGTCCATCGTTCGCGTTTGCGACTCCTTTCTGCTACATGGTCTTTATTGGTCTTACTGGTCATTATAGGTCTCCCACGGTTCCCACGTCTTAGTAAAAGCTTTGGTTGTGCCCCTAATTTGGGCCGTGAGTTTGTCCATTAAGTGGCATTCTTTGATTTTGTTAATCACTATTGCTACTGAGGGGGTGTCCTGCTGTAGCCAGATCTGGGCTATCGCTCTCCTGGCCGCTAAGGTTATTTTGTTAAACAGATGCTGGTTTGGTTTAGACCAATTCTCCTGAGGTCTGGCCAGTAGGAACGTCCATGGGTTCAGTGTCACTGGCCTATCAAATATTTGGGTCATGAGGGTTTGAATGGCCGTCCAGTAAATTTTAATCTTAGGGCAGTGCCACCACATATGGGTATACGTCCCTCTCTCCCCGCAATTGCGCCAACAGAGGTCTGTGGGTGTTTTTTTCATGTGGTATAGCTGTACAGGGGTGGTATACCACCTGAACATCGTTTTGTAGGCCTGCTCTTGCATCGTGACGCAAATAGAGGTTTTAGCAGTGGCCTGCCATATGTCCTGCCAGTCTATCCCCTCTAATGTTTCCCCAAGGTCGGTTTCCCACTTGTCGGTGTAGTGGAGGGCGCCCCAGTCCCGTGTAGTGGAGCAGAGATGGGAGTACAAGAGGGAGATCAATCCCTTTTGGTAGCGTTCGGCCAGGCATATGTTTTCAAAGAATGTTGGTTAGCTAGTGCAGCTCTTTTAACAGATTCTTGGGTAGCGTAGTGTCTTAGCTGGAGGTACCTAAAGAAATCTGCGGGGGTTAGGGTTGTTCTGGTTTGTAATTCAGCGAAGGTGATTATGTCGTGACCTGTGTAGAGTTGATGAATTCTTTGTAGGTCTGCATTTTCCAGGCCTTTGAAATCTCTGGGTCTCATGCCTGGAATAAAT
Source organism: Pelobates cultripes (assembly GCA_933207985.1). NCBI lineage: Eukaryota > Metazoa > Chordata > Amphibia > Anura > Pelobatidae > Pelobates > Pelobates cultripes. Next base: position 106,196,142 of record OW240916.1, read on the forward strand.
GCCCTATTTCTGTATATGGGGGTGAGGGGGGAGGACGATGTTGTTAGTTCGTATTTTGTGGCATATTTGTCCCAGATGTGAATTGAATTTGTAATAGCTGGGCAGGTAGTCCTTAAAAGTGCTCTGTGCTCTTTCGGGGTCCATATGTAAAACTGAGGAAGGTCCGATTTCATAATCAGGGATTCCAGGTCCACCCATCTCCTGGTGTCCGGAGGGGTGTGCCACATCGCTATTTGTGTCAAGTGGGCCGCAATGTAGTAGAAATGTATGTGTGGTAGGCCTAATCCCCCTCTGGGCTTGGGGCGATATAGAATATTACGGGCCACTCTGTGCCTTTTGTTGTGCCAGATAAAGCGGTCAATGGCCTGCTGTAGAGGCTTTAAGTCTTGTTTCGTTATGGGGATGGGTAGGGCCTGGAATAGGAAAAGAATACGGGGTAGAATGTTCATCTTTACTGAGTGTATCCTGCCAATCCAGGATATGGGTTTATCCGCCCAGGTCTCCATGTCCGTTATGAGTTTAGTGATTAGCGGGGAGTAGTTAAGTTGGTGTAGTTTCGTGAGATCTGCCGGCAGTTTTATGCCGAGGTAGGAGAGGTAGGTCGGTGCCATGCGTATGTGATAGTCTGACGTGATTTGGGTGGTCTCATTCTGCGCGAGTAGTATTGGGAGTGCGCTGGATTTCTCCATGTTGACTTTGTAGCCTGATATTGTACTATAGTTTTGCAAGAGGGGCATCAGCGCGCGCATGGAGCGGATGGGGTTAGTTAATGTGATGAGAACGTCATCCGCGTATGCGGAGACCAGGAACTCTTGGTCTGTTATCTTTGCCCCCGTAATTTCGGGGTGTTCTCTGATCGCCTGTAAAAGGGGTTCGAGTGTTAGTGCAAAAAGTAACGGGGATAGGGGGCAGCCCTGTCTAGTACCGTTATAGATGTTAAATCGTGGGCTGTTTGATCCGGTCAGCTGTATTTGGGCTGTCACGTCTGTGTATAGCGCCCGTACTGCCGTGATGAAGGTGGGGGGTATGTTTAAGTGGCTTAGTAGTGTGAACATGTACGGCCAGTTCACCCTGTCGAACGCTTTTTCAGCGTCTAGGGACAGGGCAATCGCTGGTGTGTTGGTTGTAGTGAGTGTCCATATCACGTCTATGTTCCGTCTGGTATTTTCAAATAACTGTCTGCCAGGGATAAACTCGACTTGGTCTGCGTGGATGAGCCGCGTGAGATGCGGGTTTAGTCTTGTCGCCAGTATTTTAGCAAAGATTTTACTATCATGGTTTATTAGTGAAATGGGTCTATATGCTTCTGGTAGGGTGTGGTCCTTGTCTGGTTTGGGTAAGAGTATGATATGTGCTTGTGTCATGTCCTTGGTAGGAGGGGTTCCCTCGAGTAGTTCGCGGAATAAGGTCTCCATGTGTGGGAGTAGTATCTCGCGAAAGGTTTTGTAGTAGCTCCCCTCGTAGCCGTCAGGGCCCGGGGCTTTGTTGCTCTTCAAGGAGGATATGGCCATATTGATTTCATCTGTGGTGATTGGGGCCGATAATTCTTCTATGGCTGCGGTGTGGAGTTTGGGTAGGTTGAGGCGCGCTAAGAATTCCGACGTCCTCTGGCAGGCTGTCTGAGTGAGCATGTGACCTTGGGGGGTGTGGTTGTATAGGGCTTCGTAATAGGAGGTAAAAGTCTGCGCTATCTCTGTCGGTGTGGTTTTCATGGTGCCGTCGGGGGCTTGTATGGATGTAATGTGAGGGCGTTGCGTTCTAGGGCGGAGTGTACGAGCGAGTAGTGTGTCCATTTTATTCGATTTGTCGTAGTATGTCCGTTTAGTCCACGTTAGTGCTCGCGCTGTGTCGTTTATTAGTAGCTGCCTGATAGCAAGGCGCGTGTCGTGTAGGTGTTGTAACGTTTGCGGATTTGGGTCTGTTTTGTGGCTCTGTTCCGCTTTACGAAGGGAATCTAGAAGTTGGGTCAGTTTTTGGGTTTTCAATTTCTTCTTATGTGTCGCTATTTTGATAAGGTGTCCTCGAATGACGGCTTTGTGCGCTGCCCAAATTACAGTCATCGGGACATCTGGCGTTAGATTTTCTGTGAAATATGTCTGTAGTTGTGTTTGTAGTTCAGTTACAACTAGTGGGTCATTGAGGAGGGAGGTATTGAGCTTCCATGTCCACGGGGTTGGACTATATAGGCCTTCCAGATAGATGGCTATGTCTGCATGATCTGACCAGGCTATAGTGCCTATTTCTGTTTTTTGGGTTTTAGTGAAGCCTATTTGGTTGGTCAGAAAGATGTCAATACGAGAGTAGGTGTCGTGGGGGGCAGAGTAGTAGGTGTAATCTTTATGGCTGGGGTGTTGTGCCCTCCACGCGTCTATGAGACCCGTTTTACGTATGAAGTCGTGGAGTTGTTTGTCTTGTCCTCCTTTGCCGTGGGATCTGGCTAGTCCCGGGCGGGAGCTTCTGTCTGCAGCTGGGGAAGGGGTGGCGTTGAGGTTGCCCCCTAGTATCACCACTCCATTGGGTAGTGACAGGACTTTATCTGCCAGTTGGTTCCAGAATTGTAGGGATGGGGTGTTGGGAGCGTAAATGTTGATTAGATGTATGGTTTGTGTGTAGATTTGTCCCGTCGCTATAAGGTATCTGCCCTCTGTGTTGTTGTCTATGTGAGTGAGGCGTGTAGGGCATCGTTTATGAACGAGGATAGTTACCCCGTTTCGTTTTTGGAAGGCCCGGGCTTCTGCTGCCACACGGTAGAAATGGTCGCGGAGGGAGACCTGGGCGGATCTAGGTAAGTGCGTCTCCTGTAGGTACGCGATGTCCGGGTTAAGTCTTTTTAGTTCCCTAAAAAGTGTGCGTCTCTTGCGTGGTGAATTGAGGCCCTTAACATTTAGTGAGGATATCTTTAGTGCCATGATGGTAGAGTGAAGGTGATTCTTGTGTTATCTAGCCGTGTGGGGCATGGCGTGGGGGGCGATCTACTCCCATCTCTGCTCCGCCTCCCCTCAGTAGGAGTGGGGTTCCCGTGGGAGGATATTGTCGTAGCAATTAGTGACCAAGGTGATGGTAAGGAGTGGGTTGAACTGCAGTGTGGAGACGTGTAGAATGACGTGCGGGGGAAAGATGGGGGAGGGAGGTAGGAAATCTGAGGGGGGTAAACCCGTCTGGTCTTATGCCTTGCCAGACTATGGGGGGGTACTTGGGTCCTTACCTCCTTCAGGGCTCTTGCCGCCCGAGGGATCTGGGTCATGAACCAAGCCACCGAGGGTGGCCCCTATACCGTAAGGATTGCTGTAGGCATGATATGCCAAGCGTCTCTGTTTTGTGGAGCTTATTGTGGGTGCGAATTTCCCGTGTACCGGGGATGGGGATGTTAACTGAGGGGGAAGGGTAGGACCCCTTGGAGAAGGTCAGTAGTGAGTCCGCGTTCGAAGTGATAAGTTGGAGAGGAATGATGGGAGGAAAAGGTCCCGTCTCGTTGGGCTCTCAGAGTTGTATACGGCCTGTACAGGGTCCAATAGGATCCTTAAGGCGTTCCCGGCCTGGGTTCCATATGTACATGTAGTCTATTGGCTGGGGTGTATGATGGGAGTTCCGGGGGGTGGGAGCTATAGTCTATTTACTCCACAGTCGATGGTAACGCAACGTAGCGCCCGCAATGGTATTGCAGAAGTGGGGCTGTCTATATATGGAGCCTTGCTACGTCTGGCCTGCTCTGATCTCCCTCCCAAGCATCTCTGTTCGGACTGTCGTCCCTTCCCTCAACGTATGTTCTGGTAATAAGCAAGTGAATTAAAAAAGGGGGGGGTAAGGGATGGGGGCTACATGAGTAGGCGTGAGTTTGGGCCATTAGCATACAGTTTGCATTACAATTAAACATTTGCATACAATCAAACATAAACATTAGGTACTCTGGTGAAACATTAGGCTGTCCGTATACGGTGTGTGGTTCTTCTTCCCAGCTGTATGTCTGGCCTACTGTGTTTCCAGTGTAACCCCTGTCTGTGCTGGAGAGCGTGTCTCGGGTGTGGATCTCCGTCGTGTTAGTAAGTTATGTGGGTGGTGTTTCCATTTTTATTTTTTGTGTTTTTGTATTATTATTATTATTATTATTTTTTTTTATTTTTTTTTTTTGTGTTTCGGTAATAGGGATGGGTTTCTGTCTGTCAATCCTATTGTGTTCCATTTCTCTAAGTGCGTGTGCTGTCTGTGCCCCAAAACTTATATATATGAGTCCAGAAATACATTACAGTTCCGATGAGAGATGTCGGGGGCCGCCGTGGCAGACGCAAGGCTGGCCATCAGTCCATTTGTGTCCTTCGTAGGTCGGGGTAGCGGCCTTGTTGTTGCAGCTGGAAGTGCTTGTCCCCAGTCCTGATGCTGATGTGGTTGGCGGGTGGTCTCATTGCAGTGTTGGTCTCAGCGCTGCTCCTTGACGGGTTGCGAAATGTTCTCCGGTGGCATCTTGCTGGTTGCGTTCTGAGTTCTGAGAGTCACTGGTGAAATTGTCTTGAAAGAGAACGGGTGAATAAAACGTTGTGGGTGGCAGCTAGGGTGAGTTTTTTTTTTTTTTTGCTTTGCTGTTCGTTTGTGCCATATTGGCCCGCGGCCATATGCCAGTCTCTCGGCAGGGTGCGAAGCGCTGGGAGCGCGGTCGTAGGCAATCTGAGGTCGTTGGGGGGCGCTATCCCCAGGTCGCGTAGAAACGGTATAGGATTTGCTCCTGGCAGGAGAACATGAGGCCTACCCTGCTTGAAGACCATCAATTTGAAGGGGTGGCCCCATGCATATCGCACTGAGTTGTTCCGGAGCAGCTCCGTGACTGGACGCCACTCACGCCTGCGCTGGAGCGTGACGGGGGCCAGGTCCTGGAATAAGGTGAGCGCTGTGTTCTTGTAGGTGATCGGGGTGTCTCGGGCCCTCCTGAGTACTGCCTCTTTTGTCCGGTAGTGTAAGAAGCGCACTATGACGTCTCTGGGCCTTGCTGTGTCTTCCCGTCGGGCACGGAGGGCTCTATGTGCCCTGTCCAAGTGCCATTGTTCTTCTGGGACGTCTGGGAGGAGAGGCTTGAGGATGGCAAGTATTGTTGCTGCGAGTGGGCCCTCGTCAGGCTGTTCAGGCAGGCCTCTTACCCGTATATTGTTGCGGCGTGTGCGATTTGCCAGGTCCTCCAGGGCCGCTTCTGTTGCTTCTACACGCGCGGTAAGCGTGTTAATATGGTTTGTTGCTGTATTATGTGCCTCTACTGTAGCCTCCACCCGCTGCTCCAGCTCTGTCGTCCGCGCCCCCAGCGAGTGAATTTCCGCCATTACCGCTTTGGAGCTGCGTTCTATCTCCCGGGCCAGAAAAGTTTTCATTGCCGCCATCTCTGTAAGGATATGTGCCGTCTCCAGTGCTGGTGACTGTTGCATCTGGGGTGTGCCAGCGTCCGTGGGGGTGGCGGAGACCCGCAGGTCGTTTTCGGCGCCATCTTGGGCCTCATGGCGGCCATGCCGCGAGGCCGCAAAAAGATCCCGCACTGTAGCTGCCGCATCGGCGGTTTTTTTGGGCTGCTTCCTGGGTGTCCTCCTGTCCATCCTCAATGGTGGGTATAAGTACAGAGGGTGAATTCGCGTTTTCGTGGCGTTTGTTAGCTTTCGGTATTGGGGTCGGTGAGGAGCGCTAGTGACTCGCGTCCATCTTGGTTCCCGGTCAAGCCACGCCCCCTGGGCTATTTTTAAAGCCTCAGATAGCCAGTTTGCCTTCGTAGATTTTTCTTTTGGGGATATTTTTTCTTGTGGTTTCCTGGATAATATTGCAAACTTCGGTCCAAAGTTCTTCAGGCATTCTATCGTTCATGTCTAGTCCATCAAATCTATTCTATACTTCCATTGCATATTCACAAGGGATATTATTTAGGTCGTATCTGATTGGTCTGATGGTTTTCTGTCTTTTCTTCAGTTTAATTCTAAACTTTGCAATGAGAAGCTCATGGTCCGAGCCACAGTCAGCTCCAGGTCTTGTTTTTGCTGACTGTCCAGAGCTCCTCCATCTTTGGCTGCAAGGTATATAGTCAATCTGATTTCTATATTGCCCATCTGGTGATGTCCATGTGTAGAGTCGTCTCGGAGGCTGTTGGAAAAAGGTGTTTGCTATGACCAGAGAATTATCTTGACAGAATTCTAATAATCTCTGACCTGCTTCATTTTGAACTCCAGGGCAAAATTTGCCAGTTATTCCAGGTGTCTTTTGGTTTCTTTAGCAATCCAGTCTCCTATGATGATAGTAACATCTTTTCTTGGTGTTATATCTATCATGTGGTGCCTCTATCATGTTCAGCCTCTTCAGCATCCATGGTTGGAGCATAAACTTGGATCACTGGGATGTTAAATGGCTTGCCTTGAATTCAAATTGAAATCATACTGTCATTTATTGGGTTGTAGCTGAGCACTGCTTTGCCCACCCAATTATTTACTATGATGGCTACTCCATTTTTTCTGTGGAGTTCTTGACCACAGTAGATGTGATGGTTGTCTGATGTGAAATGTCCCATTCCAGTCCATTTAAGTTTACTAATTCCCAGGATATCAATGTTTATATGTCACCTCATGTTTGATCACATCCAATTTGCCTTGGTTCATAGTTCTAACATTCTAGGTTCGAATGTTAAATTGTTCTTTGCAGCAGAAGGACTTTCCTTTTCCCTCCAAACACATTCGCAGTTGTGTGTCCTTTCGGCTTTGGTCGAACTACTTCATTAGATCTGGTGCTACTCGTACTTGCACTCTGCTCTTCCTCAGTAATGTGGTAGGCACCTTCTGACCTGAGGTGCTAATTGTAACGGATCACCTGGCACCCTGACTGGGTAAAAAAATGCATAAAAGTATGCATGCAATATTAAAGGGACACTATAGTCACCTGAACAACTTTAGCTTAATGAAGTAGGTTTGGTGTATAGAACATGCTCCTGCAGCTTAATCCTCTGCCATTTAGGAGTTAAATCCCTTTGTTTATGAACCCTAGTCACACCTCCCTGCATGTGACTTGCACAGCCTTCCATAAACACTTCCTGTAAAGAGAGCCCTATTTAGGCTTTCTTTATTGCAAGTTCTGTTTAATTAAGATTTTCTTATCCCCTGCTATGTTAAAGTACCACTATAGGCACCCAGACCACTTCAGCTTAAGGAAGTGGTCTGGGTGCCAGGTCCAGCTAGGGTTAACCCTTTTTTTATAAACATAGCAGTTTCAAAGAAACTGCTATGTTTATAAATGGGTTAATCCAGCCTCTAGTGGCTGTCTCTTGACAGCCGCTAGAGGCGCTTGCGTGCTTCTCACTGTGAAAATCAGTGAGAAGACGCCAGCGTCCATAGGAAAGAATTGAGAATGCTTTCTTATGGACTGGCTGAATGCGCGAGCGGCTCCTGCCGCGCATGCCCATTCAGCCGAAGAGGAGGAGAGCTCCCCGCCCGGCGTTGGAAAAAGAGGTAAGTTTAACCCCTTCCCCTCCCCCAGAGCCCAGCGGGAGGGGGTCCCTGAGGGTGGGGGCACTATAGTGGCACTATAGTAGTCCTTTAATAGCTTGCTAGACCCTGCAAGAGCCTCTTGTATGTGATTTAAAGTTCAATTTAGAGATTGAGATAAAATTATTCAAGGTAAATTACATCTGTTTGAAAGTGAAACCAGTTTTATTTTTTGCATGCAGACTCTGTCAATCATAGCCAGGGGAGGTGTGGCTAGGGCTGCATAAACAGAAACAAAGTGATTTAACTCCTAAATGACAGTGAATTGAGCAGTGAAATTGCAGGGGAATGATCTATACACTAAAACTGCTTTATTTAGCTAAAGTAATTTAGGTGACTCTAGTGTTCCTTTAATAAACGTTACATATTTGAAATCAGCATCCTTCAAATATAAATATACTCAAAAATCATTCAAATTGGTCCAGTGGTTCAAAAGTTAGGTCGAAAGTCCTTTGTGACCACTGAAGCATGGCTTTTCCAACTCAAACCAGTTCTACAGAGTCCTCTATCCTGGAGATAATTGGGAAGTAATCCAATTATCTCCAAGGACAGAGGCAAAACTCCATTAGCCACATGGTAGCAAAAGACAATAAAATACATAAATATATATAACTGTGCAGCTATTGCATAAAACAGGTACATTCAGCATATCCCCAGATAGCTTAGATCTGAGCGCACATTATTACTGAATGGCGCTCAGATCACATACATACAGTTCAATTGCCATGGAGCCAAAGTCTTTCACATAGTCTTTCTTTATACGAATGGGCTCCATGGCATAGCTATCTGGGGTATCACTGTTCAAATTGTACAGCGCTACGGAATTTGTTGGCGCTATATAAATAATAAAATAATAATAATAATAAATAGGCAAAGTACCGAATGACCCTGCTTTCGGGTCTTTGCAGGGGAAAATCAAGCATTTCAACATGGGGCCATAGTCACAGGGCAGGAGGCTGGCAATCAGTCTTCTCCAATGCCCAGTGGCGAGGCTGGTTTCACCACACTCATCTTCCAGTGCCATATCGTTATGTCTCTGGTTGTGCTTGTCCATATAGTTATCTTAGCAAAGTTACTGGAGTGGGTTGCTAGTTGTCACGGCTCCCAACATCTCTGTATGTTTGAGTGCAGCCACGCCGTCAGAGATGTTTCAAACTTACCTTGGGCTCGGCAGGCAGTCTCCCTCCGTTGCGGTCCCCAGCAGGTACGACGTTCTTAAGAACGCCAGCTGCTGCGGATCGGACATTTATAAGAAACATACCTTCACCCACATCAAAGATGGCGCACGCACGTTTGGGGTCATAGGTCAGAGGCAGCCAATTACTGCCTAAGGAGGGTTGTTTGAACCCAAATTACCTTTTTGTCAGTGCCCTGTCTGGTTTCCACTAACTGGTTATCTGAGAGTGTGTTCCTTATTGCGTTTTTCTGGTATTTGACTTTGGCTTCATTTTGACTTCCCTGATTTCTGGTATCCTTGACTTCTGGCTTTCCTCATCATTGTGTCTCATTCTGTGTCCTTGACCTCAGCAAATATTTTGACTATTCTGCGGTACGTTAAGGTCTAAGGTACTGTTAGACGTTTTCCTTAGTCCAAGGTTTGATCCTATTCTGCGTGCTGGATCAACTATAATCCTGACATTACGACATGTCCATAGATCCTGCAGATTTGTGTCAGCACATAGCAGCTTGCGAGAGAAAGCTACAGTAAAATGATCACCGTATGGATCAATTTGCCCAGGCTTTCAATATGCTCCTTATACATACGGCTCATTTACAGCCTGAAGTTCCTCCTGCAGTTACACCTCCGCTTACTGTACCTACACCTATAGTATATAAGGCACCTACTATATCCCTATCTCCACCTCTGCATTTTGAAGGTAATACTCAAGATTGTCAGGGATTCTTTAATCAGATTGAGTACCATTTTGAAGCCTCACCTGGGTCCTTCCCCACGGATAGAGCATAAATTGGGTACCTAATGAACCAACTGAAAGGTAAAGCCTTAAGCTTGGGCCAATCCATTATTGGAGAGTAATAGGACTATTGCCCATAATTACCCATTATTCCTTGCAGAATGCAAAATAACGTTTGAACCCTTAGGAAGGGAAAATCACGCTTCCACTGCACTAATGCATATTAAACAAGGGAACCGATCTGCCTCAAATTATGCCATAGAATTCTGCACCCTGGCTTCTGAGGTAGACTGGACTAATAATGGATTAATCTCTGCATTTGCAGAAGGATTGTCCAAAACTATCCTTGACGAAATTGCAGCCAAAGAACTACCAAGTAGGTTAAATGAATACATTACGTATTTGATGCATATCGATAACCGACTTAGGAACAAGGAGATAACTAGAAATATAACCAGACATATGAATATGTCACTGGCACCTCACATCTCCAATCCCGTTGTCCCTGCCCTTTCTGTACAGTCTAAACCTGAACCTATGCAGTTAGGGGTTATGAGACTATCAGAGGCAGAGAAACAGTTTAGGAGAAAAGGGGGCCTCTGCTTATACTGTGGCAAGAAAGGACACATAAGAAATGCTTGTCCCGTACGTCCGGAAAACTTACGCACCTAAGAACCATTAGGGGACCTCCCTTAGGTGTGATGTATATGTCCCCTGGTACTACCCAAAGTAGATTGCTCCTTAGTATTACTGCTCAAAATGATAAGATAAGTTTTACATGTAACGCCCTGATTGACTCAGGCGCTGCAGAAAACTTTATAGATATGCAATTTGCCAGCAAACAACTCCTACCCATCAAGGAGAGATCATCACCCCTGGCCGTCGAGGCCATTGATGGGAGACCACTCTCTAAGCCTTTAATTACCCACGAAACACTACCTATCACTGCCACGATAGGAGTGTTACACAGAGAGCTCATCACATTTCAGATAATTGCTTCCCCTTCTTGTCCCATTATACTTGGATTCCCATGGCTTGTTAAGCATAACCCCCGTGTTGATTGGGCCAAAGGGGAAATACTGGAATGGGGTAAGGTATGTAGAGAGTTGTATGTCACCTATTACTAAGAGAGTGGGTATCATTAATCTACCTACTCCTATGTCGACCGAAATTCCTGTGCATTATAAGGAGGTTAAAGAAGTATTTAATCAAGTCACACTGATGCGCTACCCCCTCACAGATCCTATGATAGCTCCATAGATCTGTTAGCCGGCACTATACCCCCTAAAGAAGGAGTATATACCTTGTCACCACAGGAAAGTAGAGTTATGGAAGAATAAATTAGAGTCTCTGCTAAAAGACCACATACGTAAATCTTCTTCTCCTGCAAGTGCAGGTTTCTTTTTTGTTACTACGAAAGGGAGTTACAGCCATGTATTGATTATAGGGCATTAAACAAGAATACCATCAAAAATGCTTATCCCATATCCCCATTCCAGGGTGCTAAGGTGTTTACCAAACTCAACCTTAGGAGTGCTTACAATTTGGAAAAAATTAAGGAGGGACATGAATGGAGAACTGCATTTAACATAAGAAATGGCCACTATGAGTATCTTGTCATGCCCTTCGGCTTATGCAAAGCTCCAGCCATATTTCAAGATCTCATTAATGATGTTCTCAGAGACTACATTTATACTTTCATATTGGTATATCTGGATGAAATACGTATTTATTCCCCCGATATCCAGACACATCATGGGCATGTTAAACAAGTGTTGCGAACTTTTCTAAAAAACGGGTTATATTGCAAACTTGGTAAATGTCTATTTGACTAGACAGAAGTTCAGTTCCTGGGCTATAATATTTTAGCCTCTGGTTTTCAAATGGATCTATATAAACTAGAAGCTACAGTTGCAAGAAAAAGTATGTGAACCCTTTGGAATGACATGGATTTCTGCACAAATTGGTCATAAAATGTGATCTGATCATCATCTAAGTCACAACAATAGACAATCACAGTCTGCTTAAACTAATAACACACAAAGAATGAAATGTTGCCATGTTTTTATTGAACACACCATGTAAACATTCACAGTGCAGGTGGAAAAAGTATGTGAACCCCTAGACTAATGACATCTCCAAGAGCTAATTGGAGTGAGATGTCAGCCAACTGGAGTCCAATCAATGAGATGAGATTGGAGGTGTTGGTTACAGCTGCCCTGCCCTATAAAAAACACACACCAGTTCTGGGTTTGCTTTTCACAAGAAGCATTGCCTGATGTGAATGATGCATCGCACAAAAGAGCTCTCAGAAGACCTACGATTAAGAATTGTTGACTTGCATAAAGCTGGAAAGGGTTATAAAAGTATTTCCAAAAGCCTTGCTGTTCATCAGTCCACGGTAAGACAAATTGTCTATAAATGGAGAAAGTTCAGCACTGCTGCTACTCTCCCTAGGAGTGGCCGTCCTGTAAAGATGACTGTAAGAGCACAGCGCAGACTGCTCAATGAGGTGAAGAGGAATCCTAGAGTGTCAGCTAAAGACTTACAAAAGTCACTGGCAAATGCTAACATCCTTGTTAGCGAATCTACAATACGTAAAACACTAAACAAGAATGGATTTCATGGGAGGATACCACAGAGGAAGCCACTGCTGTCCAAACAAAACATTGCTGCACGTTTACAGTCTGCACAAGAGCACCTGGATGTTCCACAGCAGTACTGGCAAAATTTTCTGTGGACAGATGAAACCAAAGTTGAGTTGTTTGGAAGAAACACACAACACTATGTGTGGTGAAAAAAAGGCACAGCACACCAACATCAAAACCTCATCCCAACTGTGAAGTATGGTGATGGGGGCATCATGGTTTTGGGCTGCTTTGCTGCGTCAGGGCCTGGACGGATTGCTATCAAAGGAAAAATGAATTCCCAAGTTTATCAAGACATTTTGCAGGAGACCTTAAGGCCATCTGTCTACCAGCTGAAGCTCAACAGAAGATGGGTGTTGCAACAGGACAATGACCCAAAGCATAGAAGTAAATTAACAACAGAATGGCTTAAACAGAAGAAAATACGCCTTCTAAAGTGGCCCAGAAAGAGTTCTGACCTCAACCCGATTGAGATGCTGTGGCATGACCTCAAGAAAGCGATTCACACCAGACATCCCAAGAATATTGCTGAACTGAAACAGTTCTGTAAAGAGGAATGGTCAAGAATTACTCCTGACCGTTGTGCACGTCTGATCTGCAACTACAGGAAACGTTTGGTTGAAATTATTGCTGCCAAAGGAGGTTCAACCAGTTATTAAATCCAAGGGTTCACATACTTTTTCCACCTGCACTGTGAATGTTTACATGTTGTGTTCAATAAAAATATGGCAACATTTCATTCTTTGTGTGTTATTAGTTTAAGCAGACTGTGATTGTCTATTGTTGTGACTTAGATGATGATCAGATCACATTTGCTGACCAATTTGTGCAGAAATCCATATCATTCCAAAGGGTTCACATACTTTTTCATGCAACTCTATTCTACATTTGCCATTACCCAATGGGTTAAAAGCCATTCAAAGGTTCATTGGGTTTGCGAATTATTATAGAAGATTCATCAAAGGTTTCTCTTCTGTAATAGCACCCATGTCCAATATGACACGAAAGGGGGTTGACTGTAATATATGGTCTAAAGCAGCTAAAGAAGCTTTTGAGCTACTTAAGAAATTATTCGCTTCTGCTGACATATTGGTACACCCTGACACTAGCAAACCCTTCATACTAGAGGTAAACGCCTCTGAGACAGTGGTAGGGCCTGTCCTTTCTCAGAGGATACCCCTTTGCATCCTTGTGGGTTCTTTGTTGGCCATTATCCTAGTTCTGAAAGAATGGCAACATCTTTTAGAAGGTTCCAAGGACCCTCTCCTGATCATAACGGATCACAAAAACTTGGCATATATTGGAGATACTAAAAGACTGTCTTCTAGACAAGCTAGATGGTCATTGTTCTTATCACGCTTTAACTTTATGATCACGTACAGACCTGGTCCTAAGAACGTTAAGGCAGATGCCCTATCTAGGCAATTTGACCTAGAGACGGAACAAGAACAAGAAACCTCTCCCATCATACCACCTGAATGTATCATTGCCTCTACGGTTGTTTCCTTGTCTTTTCCTCTTCTTTGTGCTATAATGGCAGCTCAGGCTCAAGCACCTAGTGATAAACCTCAAGATAGATTGTTTATTCCTTTACTGGAAAGAGACGAGGTACTAAGAGTGTTAAACGATAATGTGACAGCCGGTCATCCAGGTATTAATAAAACTGTGTCCGCTATCTCTTAGAAAGGACATCAGAGAGTATGTGGAGGCACGTACTATTTGTGTGGTTTCTAAGGTTCCCCATAAACTACCTTGTGGCTATTACAATAGCTTCCTATACCCAGTATTCCATGGTCTCATTTGTCTATGGACTTTATTGTGGAACTACCAATTTCTAAAGGCTACAACACCATCCTTATGGTTGTTGATTGCTTTTCTAAAATGGCACACCTTGTTCCGCTCAAAAAGATACCCTCTTCCCAAGAGCTGGCTCATATATTTATATGCGAAATAGTCAGATTACATGATATTCTGCAAAATATTGTGTTAGACATGGGTTCCCAATTTGTGTCACGATTTAGGAGAGCATTTTCTAAACAGTTGAGTATTTAATTATCGTTTTCTTCTTCTTACCGTCCTCAAACCAATGGTGCGGCTGAGAGAGCCAACCAATCATTGGAACAATATTTAAGCTGTTTTATTAATGGCACTCAGGAAAACTGGTCTGATTTGCTACCATGAGCCGAATTCACCAGGAATAATCCTACCCATGACTCATCTGGGCATAGTCCATTTTTTGTTAACAACGGTCATCACCCTACTGTTCTCCCTTCGGTATTCTCTGACACTGCTATTCCCGCTCTGGATGACCATCTCACATGTATACGTAAGACTTGGACTAAGGTCCACACAGCTTTGGAAAAAGCTGCTGCTCATTTCAAAATGCATGCTGATAATAGGCGTGGTGCCAACCCTGGTTACCAGGTGGGTGACAGGGTATGGCTCTCCACACGCAATATTAAACTCAAGAGTCCTAGCATGAAGTTTGCATCTAGGTTTACTGGCCCCTTTCAAACAATTTGCAGTGTTAATCCTGTGTCTTATTCTCTGGCTCTCACAGCCTCTCTGCATGTACCAAATACGTTTCATGTATCCCTACTGATGACACTTATCTGCAACATGTATATCACCTCTTCTGACCCTCCCCCTCCTTTGGTTGTTTCTGGACAGGAGGAGTATGAAGTCTCCTCAATAATCGACTCCAGATTTTCTTGACGGTCTCTGCAGTATTTGGTTGATTGGAAGGGTTATGGGCCTGCCGATCATTCTTGAGTTTCTGCTTCGGACATACATGTAGGCCGCATAATCCGTTCCTTCCATGCTAGATTTCCCCTCAAGCCTGGTCCTGCCCACCCGGTGGGTTGTCTTCAAGTGGGGGGGTACTGTCATGTCTCCCGACATCTCTGCTGGCATGGCTGAACTCAAACAAGCAGCCACGCCGTCAGAGATGGTTTCAAACTTACCTAGGTCTTGGCGGGCAGCTACACGGTCTCCCTCCGTGTAGGACAAATATCCATAATTTACTCCACATTAAATTCAAACACTTCACCAGAAACCCTAGCATACACAAGAGCATGGGAGAGAGACTAGGCCCACCGGCAGAGACCACAGACTGGGCAGATATCTGGGAGGCCACGGCCTCACTCACGATCTGCGCCAACTACAAAGAACAAGAATATAAGACGCTACTTCAACGGTACCTCACACCACTCCGACTTAAAGAAATGGGGAAAGCAGAAACGGACATATGCTGGAAAGGTTGCGGGCACCGAGGTACATATCTCCACCTATGGTGGGAATGTCCCCGGGTCTCCGACATATGGGACAAGATAATAAATATAACCTCCACAATCCTGCACGGAGACCTCCCCAAGGACCCCTGGATCTGGCTCCTATCCAAACCCCACACCCCACTCACCAGAGTACAAAACAAACTGGTAGCAAAACTCGCACTGGCCAGTAGACGTAAAATAGCAGAGCAATGGGGAAACCAAAACCAACCCCTGCTGGAAACCATGTTCCTAAAAACAGTGGAGACCATGGAGATGGACAAATTGTCGGCCCTGGTACATGAAACGACCACAAAACTTCCACAAAATCTGGGATCCATGGTTGTTTGAATATTAACACCATACCTAAGGAGACCGTGGAGGGGCGGACGCCCTCAAATAGGGTACACCCCTCCTCTCGATCCTCCATGACCCACCCTAAACCCAACCAAAATGCCCCCCCAGCCCAAATGAACCGAATATTGCCTCTTCCATATAAACGCAGTACTGGAAAGCCATAATTCAACTCATCCAAAAAGCACAAACCACTCAATAAGGGGTGCAAATAACGAAATACATGCACACATCCCGCCAAACCCAAATCTCCCCGAACAATCATATCATACACATTGCACACTTCCCCTAACAAGAGTGTTCAAAACTGCACAAAAACAACCAAACAATAGAAATCAACAGAGGGAATACTTACTATACAGAGGACGAACCGAAACACAACAAGAAAGTAAGCAAAAGTACCCCCCCCCCTCCATATCCTCCCTTACCCAAACCCCGCACCTTAAAATATCCACTCCTATACATAACTAACCCCATGATTACACCCTGGACCCCACACTCCCTCCCCCCCTCCGCCTTCACGTATCCTCCCCTAAACATCACAACACTGTAAAAAAATTAAAACCCAACATAAATCAGAAACTAAAACAAAATCAAAAAATATTCGAAAAACACCCCAACCCACACCTTTCCTGACCAGGGACCCCACCTATAACCCAAGACTCGAAAGCAACAGTAGCTGACAAAAATAGAGAAAAGTTTTACTTGCCTTTAACATAAGCTGTATCTACTGACAAACGACTGGTATATATGCTTAGACTGACTAACTACCACAAGAAAACACATGTATGATATTTGAAGAATGTACCACATAATCTGAACCCTTGCTTTATTTTCTGTACCCCTACCCCAAAAAAATAAATAAAAAAAATCTGAAAATAAAGAATTTATAAAAAAAAAAAAAATAGATGGCACTGACGTGCGTGCGGCGTCACGTCATAGATGCGCACACAAGTTTTGTGGTCAGAGGTCAGTGACAGTCAATTGCAGCCTAAGGAGGGTTATTTAAACCCAAATTACCTTTTTGTCAGTGGCCTGTCGTGGTTTCCACTAGCTGGTTATCTGAGAGTGTGTTGTGGTATTTGACTTTGGCTTCGTTTTGACTTCCCTGATTTCTGGTATCATTGATATTTGGCTTTCCTCATCATTGTGTCTCATTCTGTGTCCCTGACCTCGGCAAGTATTTTGACTATTCTGCGGTACGTTTAGTCCGGCCATTCTAAGGTCTGGTTAGATGTTATCCTCAGTCCTAGGTGTAATACTATTCTGCGTGCTGGATCAACTATAATCCTGATACTAGTTCCTTCTCCAGTGGACTGCGATTTGTCTGATTTCTCTGCTATGAGCTGCCCATCTTGGGTGTCCCTACATGGTATAGCTCATAGCTTCATTGAAGTACACAAGCCCCTTCACCACGGCAAGGTAGCGATCCAGAAGAGGACATAATATATACACACACAATTTCATTCTACATGTATTTTAATATATATATTACACGTAGAATGAAATAACATGATTTTTCTATATCATGATTTTATAAAAGACACGGAGGCGAGTACTGTGCTTAATTCTTTATTAAACACAGTAGCATGGATAAAAGCAATAGGGAAAAAGGATGCCAACATGTGACCTCGCAAACTCCACCCCCATCCTTACATCATCCTAAACCAAATCCTCAACTTCCTCTTTTTTTAGAAAGACCTTCTAAAACTACAGAACAGAAACCAAGAATCAGAACCAGGGCATCACCAACAGTGAGATGGACATCAGTTCAGGCCGTAATGAAGAACAAATTGGGAAGAGCAGGATCCAATGAACAGCTCAGCCCCAAGGAACATTATGCTGAAGGACACAAATAACAGAGGCTGACCCCAGCTAGACATCAAGCAGCAGCCAATGGTTCTTAAGCAGGTCATAAGTGAATCCAAACCACAAGTCCACATAAATGAAGCATGCAATTGCAATAACATATGTCAACATAATAAGAGTGCAAATGTAAAATAAATCATAAAAAATGATTAGTGTGACATGAGGATCTTAAAGTAGAAAGGAGAAACTTTGGTTCCTATCCGCATAGATATAAAAAAATCAGAAGTTATGGAAATACCCTTAAAGGTTGATGTAATCATTTCTATTGATAGCAGGTCTGTTAAAACCACACTATAATATCAGTGAGAAAACCACCGAACATATAGCCTCTAAAATCTCTGGGAAATTCCTATATTAAGTATTAGGGATAATTTCTAGTGGTCCATAAACTAAATGGTTAAAACATATAGGAAATAAAGACTAACATCAGAGACAGAGTGAAATTAGGTATTGTGCTAATAGCCAGAGCCCTACAGAAGATGTGAAATTCTCATAGAGGAAAGAGACATTGTAACATAAAGGGCAGTTGTAAGATTGTTAAAGCTATAAACATAAGTAGCTAATCATAATGTAGCACAAAAATTCAATCACGGCCAGCAGTATCCGGCCATATGAGAAAAGGGTACTTGGAGACAGGGAGCGTGTTTTTAGGGAATTATTAACCTAGTAACTAGTTCACATGGATTTTAGTTCAGTTTGTTTACTTTATTTTGGGGAGCATTAGTTATGGGATTTTTGGTTTTCTAGTTTACACCAGGGAAGAGTTTGAGGTTCCTGCCGTCCACGTTAGGTTTAGGAATTATCTATGAGGCTCGAGAGCCCAGTTCAGTATGTTTCTCTTACCTATGTGGTAGACAGGTTCAATACCAGTGAGGAGTTATTCCGTCCATGCAGGTTTAAGGATTCTCCACGATGCTCAATTGCTCAGTTTAGTAAGCTTTTCTGGTCTATGTGGTAGGCAGGATATGAGGTACTTGGAGGCGGGAGGTTTTTCTTACCTCGTAGGATCAGTTGCCGTATGTGGACTTTTCTAGCCCTTATGTATATGCTTTGACTTCTGACTATATCAGGATTATATATCTTGATCTAAAATCACTAGGAGTTAACTATTATTACACATATTGGTGGGGACGTTTATCCCTATTAGATACCTTTTCCTAGTTAAACTCGATGTGCTACAGCCTATGATTTCATTATTTATTTTTGGGCTATACTGTATATATTGATCAAGCGATCATTGCTCCCTGTCTCCTAGTACCATTTTCTCATATGGCTGAATACTGCTGACCACGATTGAATTTTTGTGCTACATTATGATTAGCTACATATGGTTATAACTTTAAAGGGACACTATAGTCACCAGAATAACTACAGCTTATTGAATTTGTTCTGGTGGGTAGAATCATTACCTTCAGGCTTTTTGCTGTAAACACGGTCTTTTCAGAGAAAATGCAGTGTTTACATTACAGCCTAGTGATAACTTCACTGACCACTCCTCAGATGGCTGTTAGAAATCCTTCCTGGGTCATGGCTGCCTAAAATGCATCCAAACATTCAGTGTCTCCTCCCTCTGCATGCAGACACTGAACTTTTCTCATAGAGATTCTTTTGACATGAGGATCTTAATGTTGCAGTATCAGTTATATGACAGACCCAGGGTGGGCAGAACTCTCTCCCCACATAGTTGCATAGTTACCACCACCTTCTAATTATATATAATTCAGTAATATGTGTATTTGGAATCTGATTTTCTAATCCACTGCATAAGCCTTTTATGTATTGATTGCTCAACTACTTTGTACTGATTGATTTTTCCAATAAAAATTGACACACAAAAAAAAAAAAAAACCATTTAGCCACAAAATAGACTGATTAAGTATATATTAAGAAATATAATGTAGCATTAACCTAAACATTAATGAGAAAACAAGGGGGGGAGAATCAAAGCAAAGACCTCAAAGGGTGTGTCAATACTCGCCTCTGTGTTGTTTATAAAATCATGACTTTTCTTCATGAAATAGCAAAATCATATAATTTTACTTCAAGACATGGAGGCTCATATTGTGCAAGTTCAAAACTACACATCCACAAAAGAGAAAACATGACAGCTAGGCTTAAAGAAAAAATTCACAGAAGGTGGACTCCCGTGACCAATAAGCTGAACGCATCAAAACCTCCAGATGGCTACCCAGAGGCAGATGCCCTGTGGACTGAGTGGGACCCAAACCAAGTGGCATCCACTAAGGCAGAGGACAATACCAACTTGACCCAGAGAGCCAAGGCACAGACAGAAAAGGTGGCGCAAGATGAGAAACAATGGGAAAGCCATTGCAGAAGGACGGTAAGAAGCAGTCCTGCGTTCATACTCCTGAAGGCAAGAGAATGGGCGCAAATTCGGTCTAGAATGGAAAGTTGGGTAAAACACAGATCGGCAGGAGGTCTTTGCATATTGTGATCTATTAAACGTCACACCTTCCGGAGTAAAAGCACAGGCGTCTGAATCCAAAGCCCAAACATTGGACACATGCTTGCACGACACAGCAAAATAAAGTCAACAGTGTAGCGGGCAACTGTTGAAGCGACAGATTGGCATTCGGAGGTCATGTCTCAAAAATCATAAGGACATAATCAACATCCCAGCTTCAGGTATACCTAGTCCGGGGAGGCCAAGAAAGGTGTGCATCTCGAAGGAAGAAGGTGACACACGAGAGGATGCTTGCCCATCTGCAGACCAGAAAACTCTTTGTGAGCCAAGGAGATTGCGGATCAATACACATTGAGCATTTGATACACCTGGGAGCCCTCACACACTGACGAGAGGAACTGGATCCAGGTCCAAAGCCCTCAACAGCTAGCTCAGATGCGTCAGGCTAAGCAATAAGAGTTACTAGTTCCAAAAGCCCATGTACCTACCAGAAGACATTGAATCAGAAAGTCTTGAGATATCCCATGGTACCCAGAAATCAGGCATGCCAACAAGGGCATAAGCGGATGAGGATGACTGTTTGGATCCAAAGGAGAAGAGGATCTGATCTGAGTACCCTGGGAAAATCAATGGCTAATTCCAGGTCTTGAGGGTACCAGGGCTATGCCAGCCAAAAGGGCGCAATGAGGAGAATCATTGCCCAGTGTCAAAGGACCTGCAGAAGCATCCAGGGAAGCATTGAGAATGGGGGAAGGCATAACTGAGTCCTACCCCAAAAGAATATGTCCATAGCCAGAGAGTACAGATTTAGCTGCAAGCTGAAGAAGAGGGGCAGGTGCTGGCTGAGAGCCGAGGAAAATCAATACAGACAGAGCAAGCCCCACAGGCATAGAAGGAATCAAATGACAGAAGGGATGAATCACCAATTGCTGGAACCAAGAAGTCCAATCGGGTGTGATATTTGGGAGGCCACAGCATGATGTGTCATGCCTAACAAATCTCTTGCCAGTGTCGCCAAGACCACTGAATATGTCCCGCCCAGGTGGTTTATGTATTGGACCGCCAACACATTGCCCATATGGAGCCTGACACAATCTTCCAAGTAACTTTTGAAGGGTAAGGAATACACCAGCAACTCCAAACAATTGATGTGCAGGTGGAACCAGCAACCAACCATGGAGATCGGACAACAAACAGACTCCCCAGCTGTGGAGACTCACATCTGACTCTATGGATAGTTATGACCACAGCCCGAAGATGGCCCTGCCATTCTAGTCGTCCAAGTTCAGAATCCACAAATGGAACACTGCCTTCGTCTTTGCATCCAGTATGATGAAATCCTTGTATGATAGAACCCTGCGCAGGTAGAATATTTTGAGGCATTGAAGAGCACAGTAGAGTAGGGGTTCCGGAAAGATCGCTTGGACCGATGTTGCCAGTAGGCCAATCACCTGTGTCAACTGTTGCAGGGAAATCCATTGGTAAGGCAAAATCTGATGGATCTGTCTACGGATGGAGCCGGAGTTTGAGGCTCCATCAGTGTTTCGTCTAATGAGTCAGGAATCTCAGAAATCTGGGTCATAATGATCTCCACTGGGATCAGGGGATTTGTCCACATGCCTGGCAGCTGGGGAGTTGTCAGCAGACTCCATCAAAGCCACCTCATAAGACCCGAAATCAGGTTTGGATTTGCTGTTGGATAGTGCTCTGGTACTTTTTCATTTACTTGTTCGTTCTGCTTAATGCAGTAAGGCTTGTTTGCATTTGGTATTAACGCTATCATGGATCGCTTTATAACCATCAGTCAAGGTTCTGGAGGCAGGTGACCCCAAGTGGCGTGTCTTGGCAATTTCCTTCTTTCTTGTAGCTTTAGGGGACATTGGGTTGGGGGCCAGTCTGGGCAGATAGAGGTGGGGCCTCAGAGTGGGCAAGGTGTACCTGCAGAAATACCTGGGAAATGGTAGAAAACATAATCACTGTGGCAGACAAAATGGCATCAGATAGGAAGTGCTGAAAAGCCAGTATTACGACAATTTAAATGGGATTTCTGTGTTATATTCTGTCAAAGGTGACCTTCTGTCAAAAATCGATATAAGGTTAACAGACGAAACGCGAAACTGTTCTTGCAGTGATGGTGGTTTGCATTACACTGAATCCTAACCAATCTGACACGGCAATATTGTTTTAATTCACTACAAAGCCAGTCTGCGACAAGGAGACAGACTATTTCATAATTGCAAACATTTTCATAGTTTTCTGTAAAGCCATATGTATATGTAACTCTCCTCGATTCCAAAAATGTCAAACTGCTAAGATGATTTGTGCTATTGTATAACAAAACAATTGTCTTCATGAAAAGTGTGTATTGCTAATTGACATTCTGTAAATATAAATTTTTTTATTTAAAAAAAGTAACACATTCAGCTGCTTTTTTTTTATTTTATTTTTTTTAAACGATTGCAACTTTACTATTTGCAAGGTTACCCACTAACAAGGACTGCTAAGTGGCATAAAGACAAGCATCTTCTGGCCAACAGTAAACTTTATTGCCACTTTCATTCTGTATTTGTTTGCTATCAGAACTCTGGCAATCATTGATTTAACTCATATTTGAGACCCCTCTAGCTTAATAGCGGCTAAAGGGTAGATCCTGAACTACCATACAGCTTTCACAATCCTTTGCCAGCTGGGGATCTGTTATTTGATCATCCTTGTAGGGATGTATTTGAGAGCAGTGTATGTTTGTTTGAATGGAAAAATATGAACCTGCTTTTTTAAGCCTGTAGACTGAGGCAAGTGTCTCATTCAAAGCTAAAGCTTTTGAATAAGACAGGTCTCAAAGTGATGCATATTCCTTTAATCATGTGTACACATGTATGTGTGTAGTGCTACACCTATCTTTGGTCATATCAAAACCAGCTGACAAGTCCGATCTGATAAGCGATCCAGATAATTTAGGAAATATCAGGTTTTACCCAGGACAACCACTTTGCATAGACATTAATTTCCATTTTAGAGTGGGTGTGACCAGGGACGGGACTGTTCTCAAAACATTTAGGTTACTTACTAATAATTTCTGCGTTTAAAATGTTAGAAATTAGAACAATGTATTTTATTTACAAAGACTGACTTTTCAACACATTTATCGTAGTTTAAAAACATATTACATTGTTTTTTTTGTAAACGTCGGTTACACACTCAGACACACCAACATCATGCACCTCCTAGTAAAACTCATTTACTACATGTGGAAGCCCATAGGAAATAAATAAATAAAATGTTTTACTATGGGGAAGCTTAAATGGCACTGACTGTCACGCCAAGGGTGCATAATTCATTGTTGCGCAATAAAATATTGCCATTTAATGTAATTTGTTTAGTGCATATATGAATTGGCCACTTGGTTGCAAGGTCAGATGACAGAAGGGATAATATAAATGGTATAGGAATGTGAAGGGGGGCAGATGCTTTGCAACATGGATTGATCCTTTGATGAATGAAAGGCTCTGCAGGGTGTCAGATTTTACACTTGAGATGCCTGGATGTCTAGTTCCAATGTAAACAAGCTGACTTCAGTCATATGGCCTGTACCTCTCAATTGATGAGTTGATTTCTTTGATATGTTAATGATCATTATTTTTCAAGAAAAAAAAAAAAAGGAAAAACAAGCCTTGTGTTCCAGTATTATATCCAAAAGAAACATTAATACTTACCCACAGAATAATAATTGAGCCTAATTTTTGTTATATTTGGAATGGGACGGGCACAGTCTTCTAATCAAGCTTAAAAATGATTTGCATAACACCCATATGGGAAGGGATTGTGATGTACGCTATATTGAGTCACAAGTAAGTAGTGTGACATATCCATGGAATGGAAAAATGGTAAATTCATAGATGCAATTATTATTTCTGTGGCAAGTACATAAGAGGAAATAGAACCAAATGTTTCCATTCAGATTGATGTTGGTCTGGAACACAAGCGGGTGGTTACCCTTTTTGAAGTAGGGTGCGTTTGTGACACTCACCATGCATGCAAATTAGGTCCTCAATGTCCCTGTATGAGCAGCATTGAATTGAACCATTGCGTAGGAGGCCATGCTGTGGTGAACAGAGTCAAGGTAGCCTGTGTGCTGGGAAAACGCAAGTAATTTGTTTATTATTATTATTATTATTGTTTTTATTGCAAACTGGTTTGTATTCCTAACACTATAGTGCTACTTTAAGGTGATCTTGGCATGCCACTCTCACTTTTCACTTCTTCACAAAAGAAAATTAAACATAACATGAAAAAATATTAAGAGAAGTTATAAGTAATTATCAGCGTTTTGTTCACTGTTACCCTTTAAAAGGCAAGTTGCAGTTACCCTTTAAAATGCGATTATAGTTAAAATTGATTGGCGGAAGATAATGTCTACGGCCAGCACACTAAAAAAAATTTTTTAAACCATTTTAAAAATGTGTCCAAAAATATAAAACCAGTTGAAAAACTTATACAAAAATATCAAATTGGGGCTAATACAAACCAGTGTCTGGAAATCTATTCATAAACAGCACTATGCATAGGACGCAGGGTTACCCATTTAGACTTGAAGAAAGGAGATTTTGTCTTAGGCCAAGGAATGGTTTTCTTACAGTAAGAACAATAATGATGTGGAATTCTCTGCCTGAAGAGCTGGTTTTATCAAAGTCTGTACAGATTTTTAAACAGTGACTGCATGAATTCTTGCAAAAGCCTAATAGTTATGTATATAATATTTAATACGTGGGCTTCTTGATCCAAGAATAAATCTGACTGCCATTCTGGGTCAAACGGGAGTTTTTTCCTAGTCTGTTGCAAAATTGGAAAGCTCTTTAAACTGTTTTTGAAACAACAGCTAAACAGATGTTAGAAAAGTTGAACTTGATGGATACAAGTCTTTTTTTCAGCCAATGTAACGGTTTTAAATTTAATTTAATTGGATTAACAACAGGAAATACACTTACTACTTTAATCTCGGCATTTATCTACTTTTCATGCTCTGGTTATAATTTTCTTCAGAAGGTCATTAGCTTTAAGGAACATCATTTAAAAAAGGCGAATAATTTATCTGACATTCCAATTGAATCAGTTAGTAAAACTGCACTTTATTTCATTTTAAATGTGACATATCTGGGTGTGGAAGATTGATTAACCTACAATATCATGTATAATCCATTTAAATGGTTTCATAACTTTATGAAAAGAATCACGAATGTTGTTAAAAATTCTACAGTCTATTCCAAATGTGTCCAACAGCTTCAAAATGGCATTAAGTTGACCAAACTCTCTGTTTCAACAAAACTTGTTTTTATGTAAGAGCCAAGCATCTATTCACACAAGGAAAATGTGATTGTTTCAGCTGTATTTGCACTAAAATATGATTGATGTTCAGTTACATACTCAATCTCTGTATATCTTAGATAATGACAACCAAAATGCCACAAAATTTTCTAATTTGAATTTCAATTTGATTAAGATGACAAATACTAAGGAAATTATACCCATAATCACTCTAACTCTATGTCACCTGAGAGCTATCCCCAACCCTCTATACCTTATAAAAATACCCCAACTCTTAATCCACACCTAACTCTATTTTAACCTTAGTATGGTCTTTTTTTTACTACAGGGGCATTTAGTTGCTATTTTGTTAGCATAACGCTTTCAAATGGAGCTCTGTATATAGCATCGACCCATTTGGCTCCAAGCAGTATTACTACAGATGATATTGAAAGAACCTCATCTAAATTAAAGAGAATTGAACAGAATGGAAATTGTCTAATTTGCCACAGCAATTAGTGAATGAACCACTTATATTTTCTATGTTTTTAAGTTTTGGAGGAAGTGTGATGATACAAATCAATAGTGAAGAATCTACAGGTTCAACAGGATATGAATGTATAATATAGGTTTATTGGTAACAAACACAATAAAATAATACAATGTTTTGTCCAAAAGGCCTTAGTGTCACGGTAGTGTACCCCAACACGCAAGATTTAGTCCAACAAGAGACAAGATAAAGCAGATACGTCTTACCGGGCCTTAGAATGGCCGGACTCGATGTAGTACAGAGAAGTGACAGAGTCAGGAACGAACCGAGGTCAAGGGAACAGAGAGACAGTGAAAACAAGAACTAGCCAAGGTCTGGTACACAGGAGTCAGGAATCCGGCAAACAAGACAAACAGGGATAAAGAGAAAAACGTAGTCAGATACAAAGCCAAGGTAAAGCACGGAAAAAAAGACCATGGAAGGTGCCCCACTTGTGCTGGAATACCAGGGGTATTAAACAATGTCAGGTTCAAGAGGTTACAGGTGCCGGGACCACAACTAGATATGGCTGGAATTTTCTGCAGACTCTCATTTAGGGTATCTGATTTATAGGTCATGTTAGGTCTGGTCAGGGTCTGGGAGTAAAATGGCTGGGTTCAGTAAGTAGCCAGTTTCTCACTTATCTTCCTACTTTGTCATTCTATTATTACTAAACCAGTGGTTGCCCTTGTAGTCAAGGAGGGTTTAAAACAGCATGTGGAACACGGACTTGGAATTCCTGTCCTAGGGTCTATTTATTAGCTTCTGCAACAAGGAGGGCAGCCACAGCCACTGCTCTCAGACGAGGGGGTAGGCCTTGGGCCACTGGATCCAGTTGTTTGGGACAGGTAGGCAATAGGACGCTGTCATGAGCCCAAGTACTGTGTTAGGACGCCTACTGCAGACTTCCTTTTCTCCTGGACATACAGGAAGAATACTCGCTTGTGGTCTGGGAGTCCCAGTGCAGGAGCTTGGACTAAGGCCTCCTTCAGAGCTTTGAATGCTTGCTGTTGTTCTGGTTCCCAAAGGAGTTGGTCATTCTTAGAGCCTTTGATGGCCTTGTAGAGGGGTTTAGCTATGATAGCAAAATTAGGTATCCATATATGACAGGATCCAGCAGCACCCAAGAATTCACGCACTTTCTGGCGACTGGTGAGTGTGGGAATGTGCCACACAGCTTCTTTGCATTCTGGGCCAAGATTATGTCTTCCCTCTGAAATATGGAATCCTAAGTACTTGACTGATGTGCAGCATATCTGGGCTTTTCTTCTGGACACCTTGTATCCTGCTTCCCACAAAATCTGCAGCAGTTGGTTGGTAGCTTACAGACACTTGTCTCGGGAGGTTGCAGCAATGAGGAGGTCATCCATATATTGCAGGAGGACACATTGGCCTGGCTTAGATGTGAAATCCTGCAAATCTTGACTGAGTGTTTCTCCAAACACAATGGGGGAGTTTTTGATACCCTAAGGGAGCCTTGTCCAGGTTAGTTGTGATGTCATTTTCCCACTGGAGGGCAAATATATGTTGGCTCTCTTCTGCCCCTCTCAGGCAAAGGAAAGCATCCTTAAGATCCAGACCTGTATAGTAGAAAGCACCGCCAGGGATTAAGGCAAGCTGGTTGTATGGGTTAGGGACAAGAGGGTGAATAGTGACAACAGCATTGTTGACAGCTCTGAGGTCCTGGACGGGCCTGTACTCGTTAGTATCTGGTTTGTGTACAGGTAATAGGGGGGTGTTCCAGGGTTACTGGCAAAATTTCAGGAAACTGAAGTGGATGAACTTCCCTAAGAATCTCTGAATACCCCTCACTGCTGCCTGTGGGATATGGTACTGTCTCTGACTGACAGGGGACAATTTGGACAGGAGGCCTGTTTAGGGCCAGACCAGGGGGTTATGTTCAGCCCATATACCTGGAATGTCTATAGTCCCTGGGGGTAGTGGAGGTTCAACCAGGAGTGTTTTAACAACAAATAGTCTTCTTTTCTTGGGACAGATACAGACATGATTCTGGGGCTATGCAGGAGGTTAAGGGCTGTAGCACCATGTTAATTAAAGTCTAGACTATGCTTGGGGGGCGGCCAACCAGAGCATATGATGGGCCACTCCCATTCACACAGAACAGTTGTTTGGAGTATATTTTAACACCATAGTCTGCTCTATAACCCTTTTTAAAGGGACACTATAGTCACCAAAACAACTTTAGCTTAATGAAGCAGTTTTGGTGTATAGAACATGCCCCTGAAGCCTCACTGCTCAATTCTCCACCATTTAGGAGTTAAATCACTTTGTTTATGAACCCTAGTCACACCTCCCTGCAAAGAGTCATCTAAAGTTTATCCTTTCTTTATTGCAAGTTCTGTTTCATTTAGATTTTCTTATCCCCTGCTATAGCTATAGTTAATAGCTTGATAGACCCTGCATGTGATTAAAGTTCAAGAGATACAATTGTTTAAAGGCTCACTTTAGGGTCAGGAACACAAACATGTTTTCCTGACCCTATAGGGAAAACCCACCATTTAGGTGGCTTGCCCCCTTAGCCCTTAGTTAAAACTCACCTTATTTTCAGCTCTTCATGGGTCTGCCAGAGCTGGTCCCGCCCCCTTGGTGACATCATCAAAATTGCAGATTTTTAGCCAATCCAATGATTTCCCAAGGGGAAAGCATTGGATTTGCTAAAATCCGCAAGGGGGTGGGGCCAAACACCATTTTGGCCAATAAGCACCTCCTCATAGAGATGCATTGAATCAATGCATCTCTATGAGGAAAATGCAGCGTCCCCATGCAGAGCGTGGGGACGCTGAACGGCAGGGCTGCTTACTGTGCAGCCTTGAGCCAGGAAGCCCCTCCAGTGGCCATCTAAGGAGTGGCCAATCGGAGGTGTCCCTAGGGGCAATGTAAACACTGCCTTTTCTGTGAAAAGGCAGTGTTTGAATAAAAATGCCTTAAGGGAGCCATTATACTCACCAGAACAACTACATTAAGGTGTAGTTGTTCTGGTGACTATAGTGTCCCTTTAAGGTAAATTACATCTGATTGAAAGTGAAACCAATTTTTTTTTCCTTGCAGGCTGTGTCAATCATAGCCAGGGGAGGTGTGGCAAGGGCTGCATAAACAGAAACAAAGTGATTTAACTCCTAAATGGCAGTGAATTCAGCAGTAAAACCTGAGAGGCATGATCTATACACTAAAACTGCTTCATTAAGCTAAAGTTGTTTAGGTGACTATAGTGTTCCTTTAAAGTTACTGATCATACAGTCCAGAGGTTTGGGTGCTTGCTTTAGACCCCCCCCCACCTCTTTTCCCCATAGTGAAGGACAGAGATACCAACAGATAGACAATACAAGCAGCTTCCCCTTATCAATGACTAGGGTGCGGTCGCCCGGCCAAGAAATGCACCTAAACAGGGTTCACACTCACTTCGTCACTGATAGAAGTATCAAACAGAAACAAGCACACCAACACAACACCAACAAAAACACAAGTAGTATCAAGCGCTTAGTTAATACTCCCCTGTAACCCAAAAGTGGGGAGAAAAATCTGAGACTAAACAAAACCAAATTAAAAGAGTCCCAACAGTATTCCTAATTAGAAAAAAAGGATATTATTCCAAGTTGTAGGGAATAAAACGGTGATCTGTGCCTTCTTTCAATTGACAATCTAGTCTAACCTCACCCTACCTCGGGAGAGGCCCATTTGTCTAGGTTTCAATCAGGTATTGAAACAAGAGGTTTTCTTTGAGGGGACTTGTTATGCAAGTAAGACATATTGAGAGATATTACTCTATCCACTGTTTTGACTTAATTATTATATTTAGTTAGCTAACATATATAATGGTCATTTGGATTTTCATTTTAGGAAATGATAATAAAGCCTGGTAGTTCACTAATTAGTTAAGTAGTTAATCTGTTGCTAAGTAGTATCCATTTCCTCAGACATTGTTAACTGTTGAATTCATATTTAATAGCTAGTCTAATACTTTACCTTGCTTCTATTGTAATGTATTAGGGTTATGCCCTGAGTGGATTGGGTACCACTCATACCGAATAACCCTTCTTTGGAATATTTTCTGCACAGCGGTAACTAATTTTTCTGATTTATTTCATTACTGCCATGTTGCAAAGGGCTCTTGCACAACACTTGTGGTAGAGGGAAAATGCAAATGAGAGCCTCAAAGGGTTAAATAGCTTAAAGGTTAGCCTTCAATAATATGTGTTTCCCGATAGGAAAAAGGTTTTACACGTATTATGAATGCTACATTATCTTCCAAGGGCCAAAACTAGACTCTTGCAATGCAAGAAACAATATATCCTCCTGCAAAATCCCTACCTTGTAACACTGGGTGACAGACTAGTGTGTTTTAAAAAGTGTGCAATTTCAGAGAGCAGGGACTGAATTGCACTCAGGTTTACTCTTGAAAAGGAAGAGCGCTTTGGAATTAAATGCACCAGGGAAATTATGTAGTCAGTGAATTTGACTGACAGGCAGTTACAGAGTATATAAAGTCTTTCCAGTACTCTTGATACTTGTACTATACAATTTCTCCTAATGGTTTGTGCTCCCTAGAGTTGACTCACAGGAGATGTAAAGCAAGACATAATAAAAAGAAAATACAGACATACAGATAGCCAGACAGACATACATTATATAATATTCACCATGTGTCTTCAATGGATGTCCTCATGTGATTATTCCCTTTTATTCCAGAAGTTTGGTCCTTAAGGGCTTAAATATAGGCAATAAACATAATAGTAGGAATTATGGTGAGCGACAGATTTTCATTAATCAAAACAATTTCACGTAACATATAATAATGTATTGATGAAACATACTGCATACATTTAATTTCTTCTTTTGGCATACACTATGTTTACAAAGAAATGCATAGCTGAAATATGCTTCCTGTTCACAGCGATAAACCCATGACTTAAATTGTTCCTAATGAGCCCAGCAGCTGTTGCTCCATTTCCCCAGTATACGGAGTCTCTATGACAGGGTTGTCAGTCTCAAGAGATGCATACACATCAGCTGGGTAATACTCAGCAAATTGCTCAGTGATCCACAATGTTAATCTTTTAATTATTTGTTAGACAGAGAAATCATAAAACATCCAGGATTAGAGTTATCCGGGATAAGGTTGCTATGTATACATGCGCATATTCAATAAACATTAAAGTTTAGTTCACAATTCAGTTTTATTTATTGTAATGAAAAAAAACTTACTGAAAAAGCCAGAAAATATTACGTCACATAACTATTTAACATTATTATTATTATTGCTCCAGCATATTCCGTAGCACTTTACAATATTATCAGAGGGGGAGATTTAACAATAAATAAGACATTAACGAAAACTTATAGGAAGAATAGGTTGAAGAGGACTCTGCTCAAACAAGCCTACAGTCTATAGGAGGTGGGGTATTATTATTATTATCGCCATTTATATAGCACCAACAGATTCTGTAGCGCTTTACAATATTAGTATAAAACACAACAGGACAAGAGATAGCAATCAAACAGGAGACACATATGGAATTTTAGCAGCAATTTCATATAAGATTTGGAATGTTCTCTAACATAGCAAAAGCATTTTGTTGTTCTTCCAAAAGGATGTTTACATATTTCTATAAAATGTATGGAAAGGAACCTGAACATGGTACCTTGATCATCTCTGGCATGTGTTTTTAGTTCTTGTTTTTTTTCCCTTTGTTTGTTTTTTATAGTGCTAAATGTTTCAGGTGGAGATTTATCAAAGTGTTCAGTTCTAAAACTGGATTTAATGTGCCAAAAGTGGTGCAATCACCATGGAAACTAGTGCAACCAGCAGGCACATTCTACTGGTGACTGGTCCATTTTACATCAGAATATTTTACAAAATCTCCCTCCCCTCTCTGCCTGATTGTACACGGTTTAGAAAAAAAAAAGCATTTTGCTGGGAGAGATTTGGCCAAGTGTGCTGTTCTTAAAAGTGGTGCAAATATGTAAAGAGAGGGGGAATTAACAATGCAATGTGTCTGCTGATTCTACTAGTTTCCATTGTGTTTTCCCCACTATCAGTACTCTAGAATACCGTTTGAATAGAATGCTATGATAAAATTCTTCACTGAGTGTATATTACAACATTCCTGTGATATGCTTATATGTATTGCATATGAGAAAACATATAGGTACCAGGATGCTAAATATAAGCAGGTCAATTTAATTTTTTTTTTAAAAAGCAGCATTCATGATAACATAAGTTATGCTCAAAGAGCAGTTGAACAAGTCATAATCTTTACCAATGTAGTACGTTCTCCGATTTAACTCAGTCAAGGTATCCTGTGAGACATGTGGGAATTTTGCTTGAATATCTCCATATCTTCTATCTTCTTTTCATTTTTATATATGCCCAGATGTTTTAGAAAATTAATGTATTTATTTTTAACAGGCTTTAATTATTCAAGTAGAGGTTATGGTCTTTCGCAACCACTTCTAAGACTCCTCCTGACACAAATGCATACTACGCCAAGTGCGCTCACCAAAGTTTGTCTACCTTTTAAATGAAATTTTTTTCTCAAAAATACCACTTAACAGCACCCACACTTAACTCTAATGTCAAAAGCTGCCACCACCAAGACAATTTTTAAATTGTGTGCTTTGGTCCCCCAAGCAAATTTGACCTCCCAAAAAATAATCAATTTAGCACAATATGCAATTGAAAATAAATTGGTCTGATTTTTTTTTAATTAAAAAAAAAAGGCAGGACTTAATAAAGAAATATATTTTTTGTGAATAGTCAAATGCACACAAAAGAAAAATGTATGACAATTTATTTATATCAACAACTACAAATAAAAAGAATACAATTAACAGAAAAACCTACTCACTCCGCAGTTACGGCAATGGTCTTTTCTGTCTGAAGGAGCACAGATAGAAAATTCCACAGCACTAACACGTTTCGACCTCCAGGTCTTTATCAAAGTGTGTGGTGAATGATGGTCTTCCTTTCTTTAAATAACATACCAGGTGTCCAGTTTGGCGCCGTTTACCGGCGTCCAACATCACTTCCGGATCTGCCGAACTTCCGCGTCACGTGATTCTCCGTCCGATCACCTGATTCTGACGTCGTACATATTGATGTCACTTCCGGGTTCTCGGTCTTCCGATCACCTGATTCCAACGTTGTGGATATTGATGTCACTTCCGGGTTCTCAATCTTTTCTTTTTGAATCCCTAAACATCAATAGCACTAACAATTTTGCCATATTTATAGTGGGAAAAGCCCAGCTATATAGAAATAAACTTCAAATAAAATAATACATTAATATATATAATACCAAATGTAATGTTTAATTCACACACATCTCACAAATAGAGATGTCGCGAACCATCCGCGAACTTCCCGCTAACGGTTCACCACGGTACTCCGGTCAGCTGACACATCCCGGCCAATCTCCAGCAGACCCTCCCTCCGAGACCTTCCTACTTCCTGGACAGCATCCATGTTGAAGGCAGCTTCAACATGGATGCTGTCCAGGAGGTGGAAGGGTCTGGGAGGGAGGGTCTGCCGGAGATTGGCAGGGATGTGTCAGCTGACCGGAGTTCGCCGCGAACGGTTCGTGGCGAACCGTGGCGAACCATTCGCGGGAAGTTCGCGGATTGTTCGCGACATCTCTATTTGTGATCACAAAATATGTCCATGATAATATAGCAGGCTTCCATAGTGCCTTCAAATGGCTTAAGCTACACTAGCCATGTTTAAAATCCTCTTTTAGAGTACAATGTTACTGTTCTGAATACACCAAGAGGCCAGATTTATTCACTTCTAGATTATTATTACTGTTGTTTTGTTATCCCCAAACAGTAATGTCCCTTAGCATATCAAAAAGATCCACTATCTATAAGAAAAGGAAAATAGTATGTTACCCAGCTAGTCTAGTACCCTCTTTGTAAAGTAATACTTCCTGATTTTATGTCCTCATGTTATGGTAATTTCTGCTTTTAAATATACTTTACTGTGTTGGCTTATAGGCAATTTGTATGTAAAATTTCACACCTGGCAAAGGAACATGGTTGGAGTATCAGCTTCAAAAGAAGAATTCATATTGTAAACCTCATTCTTACACATCTAAATTTACTCATGCTGGAATCAGCAACAATGTCTCTAACTAGGTGACCAATTCATGAATCCACTATGCACACCACATTTCATAGTAGTAATTCTATAGTGTGACAATTAATCATGCTTGCTTGGCATGACTCCCCCAATCCGATTTAGTGCAACATATAGCTTTCCGAATAACTTTCAGTCTTGCTCAGGGAAACACATCTGACATTTGGGCTCCTGAGTCCACTTTTAAGTCAAATTAGAATGGATTTCAGGGAAACTGAGGTGATCAGTAATCTATAACCTCCCTGCTAATTTTCTATATAGGAAACCTAGATTTTGGCAAATAAATAAAAAAGTTCACACACCAACTTGATCCTTTTCACAATATTTTGTGTATACACATGACTTGAATAAGCTTGAATTCCCTCCCAGCAATAGAAAATCCCTTAGCAGAATGATTTCCTTAAAGGGACACTATAGTCACCTGAACAACTTCAGCTTAATGAGGTTGTTCAGGTGAGAACTATAGCTCCCTGCAGCCTCTCTCATGTAAACACTGTATTTTCTAGGAAAATACAGTGTTTACATTGAAAGCTAGGAACACCTCCAGTTGCAGTCACTCAGAGTGAACCAAAGGGACTTCAGAGTTGATGGAGGCATAATATGCCTCCATCCACTCAGATCTGCTATCAGCAGAGCACAGGGCAGCACTGTGCACAGCATCCTGTGATTCAGTGTCTCCTCCCTCTGCATGCAGACACTGAACTTTCCTCATAGAGATTCATTGATTCAATTCATCTTTATGAGGAGATGCTGATTGACCAGGACTGTGTTTGAATCATGCGTGCTCTGCCCCTGATCTGCCTCTTTGTCAGTCTCAGCCAATCCTATGGGGAAGCACTGTGATTGGATCAGGCTAACACATGTCAGCAGACTGCTTGTTTTTTTGAGTCTAACAGCATGCAGATTTACAGTTTCAGGCATGGACTTATGTGGAGCTTTGCCCTCACAACATTTGTTACATTAGTTTATATATATCCCATTTGTTGCTTTTTCATACTATATGCCAACATTGCTCAGAATCATCCACAGTTAATTAGTAACCTGTTTTTCTGAGGTCTCGTTGACCCCGATTTGGATCCATGCAGGAGCATAGGTTTTTCCACTTAGATTGTTTCACATATGTGTATACATTTATTTATATCCATTCTGTTTGTTTTTTGGAATGTTGATGTATGTAATTTTTTTATATTTAGTATGTATTCCTCTTCAGTGTCTGACCTTCCATGAATTCTTACTTGGGGTCATCCACTAGTTTATGTTTAATTCTTTAGAGGGTCATTTCCCTCACTGAGAAATCTTTAGTTTATCCCCAGCTTTTTGAGGTTGTCTTTATGACATTCTCCTTAGTTTCTTCTGTTTACATTGCCTTTCCTTCCTTATATCTTCATAGCAGTTCCACAATATTCTCACCAATCATGAGCTCTGAGACGGTGATTTCTACTAGTTTGTAGTTTAAGGTCATCACAAAACCTACTTTATATTCATTTTATTTACAACATTATTGATTAATGTAAAATCTCACATACTAAAGCAAATTTTATTAATATAGTTGGTCCAAAAAGGAAGAACTTCTATATTAGCCGCTAACACACTAGCAGTTGAAATATTATACCAAGAGAATGATGCAGATGCAAAATATAATCTTCTTGGGGGGCGTGTCCTAGCCGCACATGTGAGCAGACGTGCAGAACTGGAGCTCTCCCGGACCGCAGCACTAAAACAGCTTTAAAGGACCACTCTAGGCACCCAGACCACTGCAGCTTAATGAAGTGGTCTGGGTGCCTGGTCCAGCTTGGGTTAACCCATTTTTTTGTAGACATAGCAGTTTCAGAGAAACTGCTATGTTTATAAATGGGTTAATCCAGCCTCTAAAGCCTCTAGTGGCTGTCTCATTGACAGCCGCTAGAAGAGTTTGCGTGCTTCTCACTGTGAAAATCACAGTGAGAAGACGCAAGCGTCCATAGGAAAGCATTATGAATGCTTTCCTATGAGACTGGCTGAATGCGCGCGCAGCTCCTGCCGCAAATGCGCATTCAGTCGAGGAGGCGGAGAGGAGGAGGAGAGCTCCCCGCCCGACGCTGGAGAAAGGTGAGTGTTTAACCCCTTCCTCTCCCCAGAGCCCGGCGGGAGGGGGACCCTGAGGGTGGGGGCACCCTCAGGGCACTATAGTGCCAGGAAAACGAGTATGTTTTCCTGGCACTATAGTGGTCCTTTAACAGCATGACAAAACCTTCAAACATCGCAGAAAACGCGCACAACGAAGGGTAAATACCCCTATACCCCACAAACAAAATTAAAGCACTGGAAGAAAAGGTGGCCGATCAAGAAGACAGGAGTAGAAGAAACAACATCCGCATTAGGGGCATACCAGAAACTATTATGCAACAAGACCTACCCAGGTATGTCAAAGACTTGTTCAAGGCCTTAATCCCCTCCTTGTCTGAATTTGACTTAATTCTAGACAGAACGCACCAGCTCCCCAAGCCTAAACACCTTCCCCCTGACAGCGCAAGAGACACCATCACTAGAGTTCACCATTTCACTGTCAAAGACAGAATCATGCAAACTGCCAGAACCACGAGCAAATGGCCGGAAACACACAGCAACATCAAGCTATTCACACAGACCTCTTCTCAGCAACCATGATCAAACGCCGTACTTTTGCACCAATAACAGAAGCGCTGAGAAATGCAAATATCCCCTACAAATGGGATTTCCCCGCAAAACTACTGATTAAAAGGAACGGCATTGACAAACCCATTATGAACCCAGAAGACGGCAAAAGAATGCTGCAAGAGTGGAACATAACGCTCCCAACCAGCAGCCCCCGGAAAAAACAAGCAACAACCCGGGCACCAAAGACGCTCCCAAAAGAATGGTCAAAAGTGCCCCAAGCATCTCATGCAACGGCTGATCCAGAGACATCACCAACCTGAGAGACCTGTAGAACAACGCCACACCACCCAAATGGACTTCTCGTACAGGTTTACACCAATTTTCTATTCTTGGTTTATATGTACAAATGTTATTTACCTTAAGGACACATTGAAAAGGTTTACTAGAAGGCCAAAAGCCTTAGCCGCGGCGGGTGGATTCCACCCGGATGCACTACACTCAGACTCAGACTATTGTTAATCTCTTACTTGTCGGGATCTCAGTACTCTAACCCTGAGAAGTATACCCCCAAGGCTCCAGTAGCCCTACTTCTCAGTTGCCCAGGGCACCACATGTCACTGAGAAGTGACTTACGGAACATTGTATATAGTTTTTCCCCCGTTCTTTTACCCTAACCCCCACTGAGTGTGTCAACTCAACAGAATGCACCTACTATGCTAGTTTACCGAGAGCTTGGGACACCCGGGACCAAATACCGAAATGCAAATATTTAGCACAGCACAATACACACTAACCCAATGGTAATTAAAATGATATCAATAAATGCCAAGGGGTTTAATTCCCCTAACAAACGGCGACTGGCCATACAGGAGGCAAAGAAATGTGGGGCCCAAGTGGCATTCTTTCAGGAGACACATTTCACATGGAACTCCAGACGCAAATTCACATCGAAATGGTACCCACACGACTTCCACATGTTACTTAGCTTAAAAAAAAGGATTATCCACTCTGATAAGTAAAGATATAGCATTCTCACTGGTGCGGAAAATAAGTGATAAAAAGGGTTGATATTTAATTTTGCAATGTATGTTAAACAATGTATACAGTCCAAATGAAAATCAAAATGAGTCCTTGCAAATGATTCTAGCATTAACAGATATGTACAAACACGGGGTAATCATTGGAGGCGACACCAATTTTTTACTAGACAGTAGAATCGACTCTTCTACCACTGCACAGATTTCCAGTTGCACGCTCAAACACAGAACAGCACTTACAACAAAAATATGCTCTACTCTCGCTGCTTACCACATGGTAAACCCATGGCGCATTCTCCAACCAACAGAAATAGACCATACATGCCATACGGTGGCTCATAACAGCTACTCGCGAATAGACAGATTCCTCATTCCGGCTACATCAATGCCCCAGATAGAAGAAGCCACAATTGGGGTAATGACGTGATCCAATCATGCTCCCATCACACTCAGCTTTAAAGAATCATTTGCTAACAAAGGGTCGGGTACATGGAGACTTACCGAATCTCTCCTAACAGACCCCTCTATAGTTTCCCAAATAAAAAAAGATCTACAAAACTATATTGCTGAAAACACAACCGCTGACTCCACCTTCAAACAAATTTGGCTTGCGCACAAAGCGGTCATAAGGGGCAGCTTTATAAAACATGCCAGTTATGCCAAGAAACAGAGAACCGCAGAATACACTAAACTTTTAGAAGACATCCAAACTCTAACACATTCTAATAAAAAAAGAACCAAAATCTACTACGAAAACAAAACTTTTAGCCCTCCAAAACAAATTAAAAAACATCGAACTGGCTAAAACAACATACTTACTCCGAAAAATTAAACATAACTTCTTCACAAGTGGTAACAAAGCGGGCGCTATCCTAGCATCACAACTTAAATGAAGGAATGTCGCCTCCAGGATTGCCTTCCTAAACGATTCTAAGGGCAAGAAAATAACAAACCCTCAAAACATTGTAGATCAATTTGCATTATACTACAGCGAATTATATAACCTTAAAAACGACCCTAACGTCACAATACCA
This sequence comes from Pelobates cultripes, assembly GCA_933207985.1. NCBI lineage: Eukaryota > Metazoa > Chordata > Amphibia > Anura > Pelobatidae > Pelobates > Pelobates cultripes. The sequence goes on from OW240916.1 coordinate 106,234,782, forward strand.
ACCCAGGACAAGAATTTTTAACTAACTTAAACCTACCCAAACTATCGGAGGAAGACCTAATACCCCTGAAACAACCCTTTTCCCTTGACAAACTCACGACAGCAATTTCACAACTCCTGGCACACAAATCACCCGGGCCCAACAGTCTAACGAATGAATACTATAAAACTTTCTCCTCTACAATAGCGCCATTACTCCTACAATTAGTAAACAAATGTGCCACAGAGAGCGCCCTGCCAAAAGAAATGCTCTTAGCACACATCTCCACCCTCCCCATGGATGCGGAGAAGGCCTTTGATTGCTTAAATTGGGCTTACATGACCAGGGTCTTATCACAATTCAACTTCCCCACATCTATCATAACGAGCATCACCCAGCAGCAAAAGTCTCACACGGGGGATTCCTATCTACACCATTCTCCATCACAAATGGAACCCGCCAGGTATGTCCACTGTCACCCCGTTTGTACATACTCACCCTAGAACCCCTGGCTCAAAAGGTCCGAACACACCCCGAGATAGTAGGCGTCAATATCTATGACAAGCCTAGCTTTATTTGCGGACGACATCTTTATAGCACTGAAGGACCCTAAACGCTCCCTTGATCCCTTACTTGATCTGCTACAACAATTCGGTAACCTGTCATATAAGACACAAGCCCTACCGTTAAACCTGCCAAAGCCCCTGCTAGAAACACTACATACCTCATACCCGTTTGACTGGAAATCAAACTCAATAACATACTTAGGGGTGAAGATATCTACCACTTCACAATTAAACTATAACCCCCTTCTAACACTATGCAAGTCAGAAATGAACAAATGGAAACACACAAAAATCTCCTGGTTAGGGAAAGTCAACACGTACAAAATGATGATTCTCCCCCATATCCTCTACATTTTTAGAATGATACCCCTTGGGATGACACCCCATTACTGTAAAGCACTACAAAAACTATGTGTTACCTTTATCTGGGGTTGTAAAAGACCCAGGGTGTCCTTGGCACTCCTCCAAACCGCACCACGAAGGGGGGGAGTGGGACTTCTGAACATTAAACAATACCACAGAGCAGCGATACTCTCAACCGGCATACTCCTCCATGCCCAGCCTGGCGCGCTCCAGTGGGTTGACGTGGAAAGAGCACAATTTAAATAAATGCCCTTAATTGACTACCTGTGGACACCCAAGAGGTTCAGAACTAGACGCACAGACCTATTCCCAACTACACACCTCACAATATCTCTATGGGACACCTTCATGGATATGATAGGCCACAAAAACACATTACACGCCAAATCGCCAATTGCAGTCCTTAAAGCAATTGTACCAGAAATTCCTCTCAAAGATTGGACTTCGGCAGGGATAACAACAATATCACAATTACTAAACACCAAAGGCATAATCCCATTCCCAGTCCTGCAAACACAATGGCAAGTCCCGAACCGAGCAATTTTCTCCTACTTACAAACAAAAAGTGTTCTACAGACACACATCTCCACCACAAAAATCAAAAGACCCAGCTAGAACCACCTCATGTTTAATTTTAGATAGATGCTGGGCATCACCCACGAAACCCAAAACACTCACATTATGCTACAAGGCATCAGCACCCAAGCCACACATATATAAAGCCCAGTGGGAGATGGACTGCGGAGGGACACGGAAAGACAAATGTTACATGCACATCGAAGCCCATAAAAAGCTCCTATACCGCTGGTATATGACCCCACAGAGATTCCACCGCATATATCCCAATATGCCCCAGACTTTCTGGAGGTGTAACACATCTACGGGCACGTTGGAGCACCTGTGGTGGTCATGCAGCAACATCCAACCCCTTTGGACCGCGGTAACCAAAACGCTGGAGCAATTAGACACACCCACATTCCCATTAACGAAAACCTCATGCCTCTTGTTGTTACTCCCTGTAGCGGTACTTACCTTACCCGGGAGCCGGCCGAGGTTCTCTCTTCCCGCCGCGAGCGGCTCTCGAATGAAGGCGGGCACGGACCGCGAGATGCGGTCACGCGTCCAGCCTAGCTCTAAGAGCATGCCGCGCGTCTCGGGCACGCTCTTAAAGGGGCAGTGGGAGCCAAAAAATGCAATGTGCTCCCATTGCCCCCTGTCATCCCACATTCCCCAGACACTCACATTTTGGGGACGTGGATATGACAGGGGCCAATCAAAGTAAAGTTTAGGGTATTTATACTTACCTCTCCCTTAACTCCCTGCCCTATCATGGTTTCTGTTTCAGTTCCCTTTAGCGCTTGTTGTGTTCAGTTGTGATTTTCATGCTTGACCTTGGCTTTGTATCTGACTCCGTTTATCTCTCTATCCCTGTTTTGTCTTGTTTGCCGGCTTACTGACTACTGTGTACCAGACCTTGGCTAGTTTTTGTTCTTGCAGTCTCTTTGTTCCCTTGACCTCGGCTTGTTTTTGACTCTGTCTATTCTCTGCTATACGGCGAGTCCGGCCATTCTAAGGTCCGGTAAGTCGTATCTGCTCTGTCTGTCGATTGTTGGACTAAATCTTGCGTGTAGGGGTAAACTACCGTGACACTCCCAGAGTGCCTAACCTTCGGGCAAAAGCAAATTGCAGCCCTTACCATATTAGCTGCAAGAAACATGATAGCACTGCATTGGAAATCTCAGATCTGCCCTTCCTTAGCTCAGCTCCAAACCAAACTCACCCAGTACAAAATATACGAAAGAATGGCGATACTATCTCCACGAAAGAAACTCGAATTTGATATGAACTAGTGGGACTGGGAGGGAGAGGCGGACGAGACAAAAAGGTCAGACATGGATAACTAATGTACCAACAACAAAAGGGCAAGCAAAAGAAACCACCACCATTGGGAGTATACCGACGACCCAGGTTCAGACACTGGCAAAACCCATAAACAAAATTGACACACTCACCCCCCCTCCTGCCCCACCAACGATTCAACTCCTCACTTCCCCATCCCATACCAAGTTCTAACCCCGACATGGGGGACCACCCAACAACTTTCCTACTTGGTCCACAGGGACAAAGACAAATCAATGTACATCACTAACTCTCATACTCAGGGTTAAGCTACTCTGAGAAAAATAACAAGGAGATGTACAGAATTAATGAAAGGTAGCCAGCAACGCACTACCAACGCACCGGAAAACCACTTATGGTAAACGAGAGTACATCTCACTTTAGCATCTACCTAGACATTTAATAGCACAAGAATAAAGGCAATCGCACAAACGTGATCAAAAGAAAGTATACTGTGCAAGCATGTAAATATTACTGTACCGAGAGAATATATGTAACAAAACTGTCCTTTGTTCTACCAACTGCTAACCGTTGTGAAAAATACAGAATGATGTGTACCCCTATTAACCTACCCTTTTTCCTTCTGTATCCCTTTTTGCATTTTGAAAATAATAAAATACGAATTATAAAAATATATATATATATATATATATAATCTTCTTGTATGTAATATAAATCAATTAACAGTAACATTGATAAATGTATATGCTGCAGCAAGTGAACAGATAAGTACCCTGAATAAAATAACGGAGACGATAGATAAAGTTAGGAGAGGACAAGTTCTATGGGTGGGAGACTTTAATATGGTCATGGAACCCTCAATAGATAAATTATTACCCAAAGGCGCTCAATTATCCCATGAGGTAATTAAGCAGGCACAAAGTTTTAACAGATTTTTTAGAAGAAATCTCCATGATGCTTTGTGCACTTTTCACCCAGATAAAAGAGATTTTCCACATTGGTCGAGGGTGCATAATTCGTACTCCTGAATAGATTTGGTCCTCTGCGATTATATATTTCTGCAGAAGATAAATAAGATTGGCTTCATTGAAATAACCTAACTGGTCAGATCACAATGCAATCTTCTGGGATTTAAAGACTTATGTAGAGACAAGGCCCCGCACATCTTGGAGACTTAATGAGATCCTTTTAGAGTAGGATGATAACTATAAATACATAAAGGAAATAACTTGAAGAAAATATTACACCAGATATTTCTTTTGAAAAGATATGGTGTACTTATAAATGTGTGGTCAGAGACCATCTGATCCAAATGGGCACACGAGCTAAAATAAATAAAGGTTTAACCATAGTAGATCTGTATATAGCAGTTTCAGTTGAAAAAGAAAAATATAAGGTCAACCCTTCTGAAGAAATAGCTTCTCGAATTGGAAAGATTAGAGAAGAAATAAATCAAAAACTCTTGGATAATGTCAAGGAATCCTTAACAAAACTTAACCAAACATACTATCTAAAAGGAAACAAAGCAGATAAAATTTTGACAGCTAAATTAAAAAAGCGTACCCCTAACCAAAGGATTTATAAAATATGCAATAATGGGAAAACCAAATACTCTCCATTAGAAATCGGGGAGGCTTTTGGATCCTACTGCCAGAATATGTATAATATAAAAACTAATAAGACGAATGAAGAGATCCAAGAATATCTAAACAAATGTAGCTTATCCTTTCTTACAGAAGACCAAATTAAAGAATTAAATCAACTAATAACGGAAGAAGAAGTGGCCTCAGCTATAGATAAATAGAAAAAATAAAGCCCCTGGTCCAGGTGGCTTTCCCGGAATATTTTATAAAATTATGAAAGATGATATATGTAAACATCTTGCAAAATTATTTAATTCTTTTTCAGAGAATAGTATAATTAGTGCTGAATTACTTTAGGCAAATATAATACCTATTTTACGCATCAATGCTGATATAAAATTATACTCTGCCGTTATAGCTGATAGATTAAAATCTATTATTCCATCTATAAAACATCCAGATCAAACAGGGTTTGTTGTCGGAAGACATTCTTCTGATAATATAAGAAGAGTCACAGACCTAATAGATTTGACTAATAAAAAAACAGATCAAACTATCCTACTCTCGCTTGACGCAAATAAAGCCTTTGATCGTGTAACCTGGAATTTTATGTCCCAAACATTGATTAATAGAGGTTTTAGTGGCTGGATCTTCAGGGCAATATCTGCTCTTTATACTAATCCCTCAGGCAGGATTATTGGCTCAGGTATCACCTCTTCTTGGTTTAGGGTTCATAATGGGACTAGGAAGGGCTGCCCTCTTTCCCAATATATCAGAATGAATGAAAATATTAAGGGAATACAATATGACCACAGAGAGACAAAAATAAGCTTATATGCAGATGATGTCATATTGATATTAATAGATCCTACAACTTCCATAAGCTGCCTACTCAAGGAATTAGAAATCTATGGAAAAATGTCAGACTATAAGCTGAACACATCTAAGTCAATTATTATGAGCTGGAATTGAAATAAAATTACTAAGGATTTATTACAGAGAGAATATACTTTTAAATGGGAAACAGACAGTATTGAATATCTAGGTATACTTCTTACCTCTCAGGTAAAGAACTTAAGTAAGGCCAATTGGGAGGTTGTGTTTAATCAGACTACCAGACTGCTTAATGAGTGGAAATCTCTGGAACTCTCATGGATGGAACGAATTGATGTAATAAAATCGTATGTGCTTCCAAATGGAATTATCTGTTTGGGGTGATCCCTATATGTCTATCTAAAGTAAATTTACTTAAAATCTAGAGAATTTTTTTGGATTATACATCTAAGGGGAAAAAAAACAAGAATAAAAAGAAAGATACTCGAGAAAAGAATAGATAAAGGAGGTTTAGCCATTCCCGATATTAAAATATATCACGATGCTGCTTTGCCTAAACATATCTACAAGTGGTTTAAAATAGAACCTAAAGATCCCTGGTATGATCATGAGGAATTTATGTTGTGTATCTCTGACCTCTCTTTTTATTATGGATTGATCCAAAAAAAATCAGTATTGTTTCTAGCTTAGATAAAAAATCTGGGAAACATTTTTTTTTTACAGGTCAAATTTAGAAATTTTGGGCCAGATTTAAGAAAGAATACAATTTAACATGGGATAATAATATCAGAGCCAAGAGTAGTTTCAGTCTTTTGGAATATAATATGGAAGATGTTAACTTATTTAGATTTTCATTTACCTTCAAAAGATGTTTTCTTATATTTACCTTCAAAAGATGTTTTCTTATATTTTAGGATTAAGAGCTACCTGAGAAAATTGATATGCAAAAAAGATAATGAAATCTTGGGTTTGGAATCTTTATTAAAGTATGGAGATAACACCAGATCTTTGATGAATAGTCCTATCTTTGATAATGAAGACCTATTTACAATAGCTCCAGTTTTTGGCATTATAAACAACTGGAAAACAGATCTCGAAATTGAGATACAAGTATTGGACTGGAATAAGATTGAGATATTAACTAAATGGCATTTGGTTCCTAAGAAAATCAATAAGCTATTTCCCACATATTCTTCTTCTGGAACAGAAGGAGCCCCCAACATGGGCAATACTTAAAACACAAATCTCTTTTCAATTAAAAATGGAGAGAGAGCCCTTGCTATAACTAAATATGGATGGAATATATGGAAGAATATATAAAAAAAAAATCTGGGTGAGCCTTCCCTGAACGATTGGGAGATATTCCTCATTTCGAGATGTGCTCCTCCCGTCCTCTCTGTTCCTCCCTCCTCCTATGAGACTACAACTTAGGACCCCAGGACGTGAATATGGTATTATATACATAGATTTCAAATGGGAACCTACTTCTTTCCATCATGTTTTTGTTTTTTTCTTTGTTTGTTGCTATGTGATGCAGTACGGTATGGTCTTCGAGGTTTTGGATTGAAGACTGACTGTTTAATATGGGTTTTGAATAATATGGACATGGGATAAATGGCCATTTGGAGATTGTTAATGTACTGCATTTTGATGTTCTGTACTGTGTGTCTTATTTAAAATACTTAATAAATATTTATAAATTTAAAATATATATTTTTATATATATATATATATATATATATATATATATATATATATATATATAAATAGTTGGTCCATGCAAATTTAATTGTACCATTTTCTTTGGTATGTCACCATTTGAAACAAGAAAAAAAAATGGAATGCTGTTACTCAACCATCATGTGAATAAAGCCATTAACATATGCAAAATCAATGACAAGCCAACTCTTACAACAAACCGCAAGACCATATTTTTGACACTAGAGCATTGTGTCCACACAAAATATTCTCAATATGAATTATAGTGATCATGAGATTTAAAGATCTTACCTAAAATGACTCTTTCCCTTTTCAAAGAGCATTTATTTGAATGTTTCCATGGTTTGTTTTTTAAAATTATTTTTTATCTGTCGTACCCTATTGGTGTATTGCTTTATCAGTAGCCCTTTGTAATGATATTAATGTTACAAAGGTTTGGAGTCCAGTAGCCAGCAATGCTTTCTGCCAGAAGTAGCCACTCGTTACCTAGGTGGTTGAGCCCCTGAGCCTTGAGTGGCCGTCTGGTCTTAAGCAGAGATGAGAGACTGGAACAGAAAGATGGTAATCGTAGTAAGGCAAGCCCGAGGTCAGTGGGAAGGAGAAGCAGCAAAGTCAAATGGGCCAAATTCAGCAATAGATAGAAGAAACAGGAACCAGATTGATTACAGCGTACAGCAACCACAATGATCTGGCAAAGGTACAGAGCCAGGAAGTGGCTTATATAGGCCAAGAACCAGACACCTAACCAGGCGCAGCTGAAGAGAGTTGGCACGAATATCAATGCTTGTAGAGTCAATATTATAAGATCTCAAGTAAATCTGTAAAAGGTAAGCTGGTGAACCAGTAAAAAAAGAGGATCAGCAGCATGGAAACCATGGTTCAAAACCCAGCAGAGTCAGTTCTTTACACCCTTTTTATTATGTATAGCATTTATAAATTCATAAAATTTTGGGATTCTCATTTTAGCATTTAAGTAATGATTGTGGTAAGAACAAGGGATGCCAATAAAAACCCTCTATATTGCCAAAAACACTCAAATATGTATCTTTTTAGATTTTGACAGCTTTTATACTTCTGTCCTTTACCACGTTTCGTACCACTCTATAAAATGTGTAGGTATAGGTACACTTTTAGAACCTTTCTAAATTGTCCAATTTGAAAGTATCAGTATCCTAGAAATTAAGATGATTCCGACAAGTTTAATTTTTTACTTGGAAAGTATTTAACACCTATGTATCGAGGGAAAACACAGACAATGCAATACATTTTTACTCCACATTCTCTGGGCATATCACTAAAGTGACCTGAATTAAGGACGGCAGTCAAAATTGTCAATAACCAACCATGGACAGACCTGGTCATATATCCCCTGGTGTAGCCCTAAGTTCAATGGACTCTAATATAAAAAATAAATAAATTTAAAAAAAATATCATATATGATATATCATATCACTCATGTATATTAGGAGAAATACCATCTTAGGGTTCTGGAAATATCTGTAAACCACTTGTCTTCCATAATGGTTTTCCATAACAGATGCTTCTTGGAGAGAGAAATAGATAGATTATATATATATACATATATATATATATATATATTTAAGGCCGCAGGCCTGTATTTGTGGGAGGAGTTAGCGTTCCTATAAATGCTACTCCCCCTTCTTACTTTCGCTGTGACGTTGCTGTTCACTCCTGGTCTGCTCGCGTCTCCTCGTCAGCCCGCACTTCCGGTTTCCGGCCGCCGTTCGTACTTCCCGCCAGTTCAGCGTCCTCTGTTCGGGAAAGAAATTCAGTCTAACCACTTTCAGCGCCGTCAACGCAAACACACGAATGACCAGGTAATCAGCGAGAATAGCTGCATTCGTGATTTGATACATGTTTACATGTTTCATTGTGCATCTGAACAAACAACGAATGACTTTCAGACCTGCTATACCAGGTCCATTCATTTAACAATTTGAGCACTTTACTATGCTTTCGCTTAGGGAATGGAAGAATACAGTGTAATTGCACCAATAAATATACACCTGTCTACGGTGGCGTACACACAACCCATGGAGCCCCAGTGTGAAAACTGATCCGTGCCCCCCCCCCCGCGCACTTACTTTGCGCGGGCTGGGGCTGCAACATATGGCGGTGGGCACCTGGTCGCAGGGGTCGCAGGGGTTGCAGGGCTGCGACCCCTGCGACCACGGTATGTACGCCAGTGCATGCAGATACACATGCACTTAAAGAACCACTACACACACCCAGATCACATCAGCTCAATGAAGTGGTCTGGGTGCCAGGTCCCTCTAGTTTTAACCCTGCAGCTGAAAACATAGCAGTTTCAGAGAAACTGCTATGTTTCACTGAGGGTTAATCCAGCCTCCAGTGGCTGTCTCATTGACAGCCGCTAGAGGAGCTTCCGTGATTCTCACTGTGAAAATCACAGTGAGAAGATGCTGAACGTCCATAATAAAGCATTGAGTAATGCTTTCCTATGGGCGGTTTGAATGTGCGCGCGGCTCTTGCTGTGGAGAGATCCCCAGCGCCAAGGGAGTCTGGCGCTGGAGAAAGGTAAGTGCTTAAGACACACACACACACTCTCATGAACAGACGCATACACACTAGCTAACAGACACACACATTTACTGACAGACACACACTCAGTGACAGACATACATACATACATACACACTCACTGAGACAGACACACACTCACTCACTTACAAAACACACACTTACTAACAGACGCACACAGAGTAACACACTCAGTGACAGACACACACAGTAACACACACACACTATAACACACACACTCTAACACTAACACACACACACTCTAACACTAACACACACCTCTAACACTAACACACACACACTAACAAACACGTTTTAAACGTTTTAAACCTTAGGGAGTGCTGAGGGGATTCCCTGGGGTCCAGTGGTGTCACCGGGCGGGCAGGCAGGCAGGCTGGCGGGCATGCGATGGAGCACTCTCCCCTGAGTGCTCCCTGTTCAGCTCCCTCGCGCGCCGCGTCATCTTCCGGCTATCAATGCGCGACGGAGCTGAAGAGGAAGCACTCAGGGGAGAGTGCTCCCTCACGCGCCCGCCAGCCTGCCCACCGGGTGATACCAGGGCCAGCCTCGGGGGGTCCTGAGGTGGCCGGCTCCTGACCCCCCAGGAGAAGAGGCTGGCCACAGTGGCATACATACCGGGTCGCAGAGTGACCCTTGCGACCCCAGTATGTATGCCACTGCCTGTCTACTGTTTAGAAGGGGGATCTCAACTAATTATAATCATAAGTTTCTTATGTCAGTATGCTAAGTCACAGTTCTTAATTATCCATTATTAAACTTAGCAATTGTCCAATACTGTTATATCATAAGTAAGAGAGAGGGGTTAATATCAGGTCTTAAATGTTACTTTAAAGATATCCTTTCCTTGTTTGACATGCTACACCTCAATTTCAGATTTCCAGAAGGTCGTTCTACCATAAGCCGGGTAATTGGTTCATTATTGTCTCCTGTTTCTATCAGGTACAAAAAAAAAACTAAAAAAAAACCACTTTTCGTTCACATCGCTCTACTAATTGCCTCTACAAAGCCACGCTTCATCCATAATGGGGTCATCAGGATCCGGGGGCTTGATTTCCCGCCTTGCCTCGTTAGGCCACAGCTCTACTCGACAACTCTTTCATATATTATCCAAACTCACTATCTGTCAAACGTCCAGATTAAAAAAATACCTTTCGTTCATGTCACCATTATATACTGCCACGCTTTATAGCACGACATCTTCACAGATTACCTTTCAGGGGAATATAGTAACTATCGCTGGACTATCCAGCTCACTCAGAACTTAAGGATACAATACTATCAGCAATATAGCAAGAACTCCACTATACTAAATATAGATTATCAATTTTTTTATTTTTTTTCTCTCCTTCTCCTCTTCCCTTCCCTCTTCTCTCTCCCTCCTTCCTTTCCCTCTCTCCCTCCTTCCTTTCCCTCTCTCCTTTTTATTTTATGTTGTAGGTCTCATATGGATCTGTTGGTCACAAGAACCGCAACTTGGTTGTCTAGGTACGTTGCATTACCCCTTTATCAAGCCCCCGTCCAGGGTCAGAGAACTGGCTGTCTAGGGTAAGATGCTGGCCTTAGTCATACGGCATAACTGTTTCCGCGAGGCCAACTCCCCAATCTCAACACAGAGATTTTTCGCCACTTGGCCCAAATCACAGTTAGAGCCTCGCATTCGCCCACCTATTGGGTTTATAGTCAGGGCCTCACCTGTCACGGCCACATGTTTTTGGATCTTTTACTATCACCGATAGGCCAACACCCCGCCACCACGCTAGTGACTCGAGCCCCACGCCCAAATCATAGAGCCTCTCACCTGTCACTTGGCAACTAGCAGGGCCTCACCTTTCACGGGGTAGATAGTTTTTCACTTCGGCACTAGTTAGCCAGCCAGTTCTACATAGTTCAGCTGTGTGTTATTAATCAGACCTTTATTGTTGTGTTGTTCTTTTTTACAGTATGTCCTAGGAAGCCAATGTAGAAGAATTATCCCCCCTAGCACACCCACTAGGCCTAATACTCCCATTAGGTATGGTACGCCCAGGGAATTCCAAGAACCTTCCCCGCCAGGCTCTTTAAGATCATGGACTATCCCCAGGATCTCGGCTGAATTGCGCCGGAGGGGAATCCCCTTCCCAGCCACAGCAAGGAAGGCAGAACTTTTCAAACTGCTCACAGCGCATCCTGAGGATCCTGGGCTGGGTTCCAGCTCACAGGGGCACAACTCAGACATACAAGGAACTCTAAACACCATCTTGTCATCCCTTCAGTCTATTAACGATAGGCTGATTAAATTGGAAAATGCCAGCCCACTCACGTAGCTCCTCCTCCCACAGGACCCGCACAAGCAATCACACCTTCTAACTTACAGGGTAGGTTCCCTACCTCACCCCCTCCACTCACGTAATTACCCCAGTACACATGGTTCCCCCAGCTCTCCGTAAGGATATTTGAGATGGTAAAGATGTTAATCTGGTCTCATTGCTTCCCAAGACGTTGTGGAAAATAGAACATACAATTGCGGCGATTTGGCTGTCATTATGAAGGCTAGAGACCCATGTCTCAACAAAAAAACTAACCATACTGAGTTTGTCCTAGCCTTCGGCATTTACAGAGATGTTGTGTGCTCTGTTTATCCACAACGCCAGAAGGAACTTGGGTCACAAGTACGGGGGTTTTATGTTTTACATTTTGCAGGCCTGGTACCCCCGTCTTGTGCTGTCTGCTCATCCACTTCCCATACCACCAATTTGTGCCCCTCAGAAGCTGATCATTCTCAAACCAATCAGGTGGGGCTAACAAGCCTGATCAGCGTGGCTTAAAAGACAAGCTCGGACATCCCATAGTCTACCTAGGCAAAGCACAAGTCTGTAATAACTTTAATGCAGGAGTTTGCAGTTTCAGTGCCTGCAGATTACTGCACGTGTGCTCCATATGCTTTAGGGCTCATGCTAAAACCATGTGCCCGTCCAAGTTGAACCCAAAACAATGACTAACTGAGGTGAATATAGTAATTTGGCATTCTGCTTGACGTCACATCCATCTCCTCACTTGATGGAATACGTAATACACAGGTTTTCACAAGGGTCACACACTGGGCTTGTGTCACTCCCCGTATGTACCTTAGAATGTCCCAACTTCCTATCCGCTATTCACGAGCCACATACGGTAGACAATCTTATTGGGAAGGAAGTTCAAAAAGGTTTCACGATAGGCCCCTTTTTCCTCCCCCCGCCAACTTCACCTCCTGGCTCACAAATCCAATTGGGATAGACACCAGCAAATACACTAATAAAAAAATCTTATTATTGATCTATCTGCTCCTCATTCATCCACCGAATTCTCTCTACACTATACCACCATGGATAATGCTATACAAGCAATCTTGAAAGCTGGTAAAGCCGCATGGCTCAGCAAGACAGCTCCTCCAATGCCTTTAAGTTGCTACCTATCCATCCCTCTTTATAGCATGTTTACGGGGTTAAGTGAAGAGAGAAATATTACTTTGCTACCAGACTCACTTTTGGGACAAAAAGTAGCCCCAAAATATTTGACACGTTTGCTGAGACACTCTGCTGGCTTCTCCTCAACATTATTAGATGCCCCATGGTGATACACTATCTAGTTGACTTCTTAGTGGTGGAAAATAGAAATTGCACTCCTACAACCCTAAAGGGCACTATAGCACTATTTTCAATTCTAGGTGTTCCTATGTCACAAGACAAAACTACTGAACCCAGACTTAATTTTCTAGGCATCACACTGAATTTCAATACCATGCAGTCAAGTCTACCCGAGGATAAACTCATGCACATTCGTGAAGACGTGAGCAAGTTCCTTCAATTAAGAACTTGCACTCGGAAAGATCTACAATCTCTGTTAGGTTCCTTGAACTTCGCCATGCGCTTTATTCCCCAGGGGAGAACACTTATTTTTAGGCTGCTTTGCTTATTACCAGGTCTGAACGACAGGGATATTGGTCACTTAGATCCTCTGACAAAGGCAGACCTGGTCATGTGGCATGAGTTCTTAGAGCACTGGAATTGGATTTCAGTGTTCATTCCCCCAGTATCTGACCAATCCCCAGTCTTTTGGACAGATGCAGCTGTTAATACTGGGTTTGCAGCAATCTACAAGACCCACTGGTTGGGAGATTGTTGGCCGGAAGAGACACTTGATCACCCTTCCTTTCGTGAGACCTCTGCATTATTCGAAATTTACCCGATAGTGGCGGCTGCATTCACATGGGGCAAATCCTGGTTGAGCATGGCAGTCAAATGTTATACCGACAACATGGCAGCCTGCAACATAATTAATAAGTGTAGATCATCTTCTTTGACCATTATGAGGTTAGGTCGCAGACTGACCTGGTTGGCTGCCACATATCCGTTCTTTCTCTACTGTGAATACATACCAGGCTACTCCAACTCTGCTGCTGACGCTTTTTCTCGTTGTAAATTGTAGGAATTCTTCATTCTTCACCCAGCAGCCAACAAATACCCGACCACACCTGGATGGCACAGGGATTACCCTGACAGGAACATTCTCTAGATGCAAAGAATAAAAACCTTAAATCTCCAGTTGATCAACATTTTCACCTTTGTAATGGAGGTCACATTAACCCCTTCAGGACGCAGTCAATAGTGCATGTTCTGATCAAAACAAAATGTAAACAAAAACTTGAATTTGCGCCAAATGTCTGTCCAACCATAATTCACCTCTTTCATATTATATGCAGCCACACTTATTATATATAATTTTGTTCAGGAGAAACAGGGCTATAATTTATCATTAACTATTCATATATAGAACATAATTTATTATGAATAAAATTTAAAAAAGTGAGAAAATAAGATTTTTTCTTAAAATATGTATTTCCGTCTGACATTTTAGCTGTTAATGTCATAATACTGTTAATACTGCAAAAAAATGCACATATTTGTAATCAGTGATGTCTCACGAGTACAACGGTACCCCCCATTAACAGGTTTTATGGTGTTTTGGAAAGTTACAGGGTCAAATAAAGAACATTCCATTTTCAAATTGAAATTTGCCAGATTAGTAATGTTACCTTTGAGACAGTGTGGTAGCCCAGGAATGAGAATTACCCCCATAATGGCATACCATTTGAAAAAGTAGACAACCCAAGGTATTGAAAGTGGGGTATGTTTAGTCTTTTTTAGTAGCCACAAACACTGGCCAAAGTTAGCATTCATATTTGTTTTTGTGTGAAAAAGGCAAAAAACGAATATTTGGCAAGTGTTTGTGACTATGTCAAAAAAATAAAATGCAAGCCTTATATGTGACTCTCTAACTTTCCAAAACACCATAAAACCTGTACATGGGGTACTGTTATTCTCGGGAGACTTCACTTATCACAAATATTAGTGTTTTAAAACAGTAAAACATATTACAACAATAATATAGTCCATAAAAGTGCCGTTCGTTTGTAAAAAAATTTAAAAAGTCACTTTTACTTAAAATATAATCGTTGTAATACAATTTACCAGTTTGAAACACTAATATTTGTGTTCAGCGAAGTCTCCTGAGTAAAACAGTACCCCTATGTACAGGTTTTATGGTGTCTTGGATAGTTACAGGGTCAAATATGGTGCTTGCGAATTAAATTTTCTGCACTTTCTCCATGTGTTGTTAGGCATGTCAATCAAATTTTAATTAATCAAATCACATAATTATTTTAAAAGATTACTTAAATATACATGTAGAATTTTAATATATATGCATTTATAGGTATTTAAATTCTACGTGTATACTAATGTAATCTTTTATGAAATTATATGTATTTTTCTATATATATATATATTTGTGGTTATTTGTATTTTATATAAAGATATATATATATATATATATATATATATATATATATATATAATGTCATTTTAAGTGTATTTTGTTACCAACATATATATATTAATAACAAAATACAGTTAGAATGAAATTACATATGTACATATAATTTATATTACATTTTGTTTCCATATTTTAGTTATTTATTTTATTATTATTTTTTTTTTTAAATTCTTTATTTTTGGTCTGACGAAGAGGTCAACACAGAAATATGCAGGTGTACATATGCAAGTGACAGCGCAGTGTCGTACATCGTTACAGAATGAAAGTTGCATTGGTTATTTTAAGCATTTTACCAACACTTTATACCCTGCGGACGTCCCCGTCCGATATTTTCGGTTATGCTGGCAAGCACAATTAACTATATACAATGGTGGTAGTGTGGAGGGGTAGGCGTAGGGAGTAGAGTCGCAGTCCCAGACCTCTTGGGGCCCGTGACTGTTCCCCCGACTTCCCCCATTGTCTGCAGAGCATAAGCGTATTGAAGCCTGACTCCTCTTTCACCAGCTTGCGAGTCTGGAGTGCCTGCTTGTAATAGGTAGGTAGAGATGAGAGATAGGAAAGTATAGACAAGTAAATGCGTTTAGGTGTCGTCTTAGTATGGTTTCCCGAGGGACCAGTCGCAGAGGTCCCCGGGTTCCCCGGGTAGCACTCCGTGTGGTGTGTGTGTCCGTGCCCCTGTCCCATAGTGGCGCCGCTTCCGCCAGTCCAGGCGCTGGTGTAGTATTTAGCATTGGGTATGTCCCAATTATTGCCATTTTTGCGGAGCTCCCGCATGCCGCCCTACGCCCCGATTCAGGATTTAACTGTCGTATTGCTCCCACAGGTCCCAGACCTTCTGAAACTTAGTCATAGTGTTTCGCACCTGTGCTGTTAATTTATCCATTATGTAATTGTCTCGCATTTTTGCCTTGACCAGGGCTATTTGTGGGAGGTCTGGGCATGACCACTGTTGTGCTAGGGCCCTTCGGGCCGCTAGATATAGCATGTTGAGAAGTCTTTGTTCGTGTCTGGGGAGGCCCTCTGTGGGCCTTGATAGTAGGCACGCCCATGGGTCTAGCGTCAGTCGTTGTTTTATGATTTGTGAGCCGAGCTCTACTATGTTACGCCAGTATGCCTTGATCTCTGGGCATTCCCACCACATGTGGATGTATGTGCCCCGTCCCCCGCACCTATGCCAACAGTCGTCTGTGGGGTTCAGTCCCATGTGTTTCTGTTTTACCGGGGTCGTATACCATCGGAATAGCGTCTTATAAGATTGTTCTTGGAGTGTTACACACATTGTGGTGCTGGAGCATGCCTCCCAGATATCTTGCCACTCCGTGCCCTCCAGGACCTCCCCCAGAAATAGCGTGCTCCCCTCCCGTGTTTGGTTGTACAGTAGTGTTATAAGTTTAGTTTGTGTAGTTTCATCGTGACAAAGTTTTTCGGTTAGTGGAGTCAGGGCCGCTAGGTGGTCGTATGTGACCACTTTTTGGTTCACAAATAAATGGACATAGCGTTGGAGTCCCGTGGCCTCCAGTCCCTTGTAGTCTCGCGCCCTCATGCCTGGGGGAAAATCTCTGTTTCTGAGGACCGGCGCCATGGGAGATAAGCGGGGGCTAAGGGCGTATTTAGTTTTGGTTTGGTCCCATATCTGTATGGAATTGAGTATGGCCGGGTTTGTGGTTCGTAGTATGGCTCTTTGAGTTCTAGGTGCCCATATGTGAAACTGTGGAAGGTCTTGTCCTGTCATTAATGATTCCAGATCCACCCACCGTCTCCTGTCTGGAGGTGCGTGCCATTGTATGACCTGAGTTAGCTGCGCTGCTAAGTAGTAAGCGTATAGATTAGGCAGTCCCAGTCCCCCTCTGGGTTTTGGTCGGTACATAAGTTCGCGAGCTATTCTTGGGCGTTTGTTGTGCCAAATGAAGGAATCTATCGCCCTTTGTATGCCTGCGAGGTCTCCTTTGGTAACTCGTACCGGGAGTGCCTGGAAGAGGAACAAGAGCCTCGGTAGCACATTCATTTTTATAGAGTTTACGCGTCCCAGCCAGGAGATGGGCCTGTCTGTCCACTGCTCTAGTTCAGTATGGAGGGTCCGGAGTAGGGGCGTGTAGTTTCGTGTAAAGAGAGAGGATGTATTGGATGTTAGGCGGATCCCTAGGTACATGACTTCGTCTGTGGCGATCTTGAAGTGATATGTGCGGTGTATGTGGGCAACGTCTGGGGGCTCTAGGTGGAAGGGCATTGCCACTGACTTGGAGTAGTTGATTTTGTACCCCGCTATATCCCCGAAACGCTCCAGGACTTGTGTTAGATGATGGAGCGAGGGTATCGGTTCCCTTAGTGTTAGTAGGATATCGTCGGCGTATGCCGAGACCGTGAAGGGTGTGCCACCAATTTCAATGCCTTTAATGTGTGGGTGTTGCCGAATAGCTTGTAGCAGCGGCTCTAGAGTTAGAGCGAATAGTAAGGGGGATAGGGGACAGCCCTGTCTGGTGCCGTTTCGCAGGGTGAAGGGTGTTTTGTGTGCCCCCGTGATGAGTATTTGTGCCCTCAGGTCAGTGTATAATGCTTGTATTGCTGTTACAAAAGTTGTTGGGAACCCCTGGAGACGGAGTAGTTCGAATAAGTAAGGCCACAGCACCCTGTCAAATGCCTTCTCCGCATCCAGTGAGAGCGCCAGAGAGGGCGCCTTGGATTCCCCCATGTGCCATGTTGTGCTAACCCCTCGTCGTGTGTTTTCATAGAGTTGGCGTCCGGGCAGGAAGCCCACCTGGTCTGGGTGGATCAGGCGCGGGAGAAGGGGGTTGAGTCTGGATGCTAATATTTTAGCGAATATCTTGAGGTCGGTGTTGATGAGGGATATTGGCCTGTAGCTGGGGGCTAATGTGTCATCTTTCCCGGGTTTTGGCAGTAGTACTACATTTGCCGTTGCCATATCTCTGTCGGGTTTCCCGCCCTGCATAAAGTGGTTACTGAGGACTGTGAGTGGGGGGGCCAATACTTCTTTAAATTGTTTGTAATAACTGACGTCATATCCGTCAGGCCCTGGTGCCTTATTGCCTTTCAGGGAGGTTATGGCTGCCTCCACTTCGAGTTGTGTGATAGGGTCTCTAAGTGCGTCAGCATCTGCTTGGCTCACTTTTTGGATGGTAAGTTCGGTGAGGAATTGGTGGATGCGTGCCATGTAAGTCGCGTTGGTGGCCTGGAGGTGGGGGGAGTGATTGTAGAGGTCTGAGAAATATGATGTAAACACTTCACTAATGGCGTCCGGCGTCTTTGCTAGTGTGTTCGTTGTTGTACGTATTTTCGTTATGGTTTTGCCTTGCGGCCGTGGGCGCAGGACCCTAGCCAAGAGTGTATCTGTCTTATTTGCCTTTTCATAGAATAGGCGTTTCGACCACCGTAAGGAGCGTGATACCGCCTCCAGCGTAATGTCCCTGATGGAGTGCCTAAGTGCGTTTAGTTCCCTGAGGTTCGTGTCAGTTGGGCTGGTTTTGTGTTGTTGCTCCTTTTTACGGAGGGCTGACTGTAGGTCGAGCAGCTGTTTTGTTTTGGCTCGCTTTTTTTGGGTGGCTAGTTTAATGAAGTGGCCGCGTAGGACTGCTTTGTGTGCTGCCCAGATCGCGGTGGGGTTAGCTTCGGAAGTAGCGTTGGTTTCAAAGTATTCTGTGATAGCCTGTCGGGTCAATGTTTGTATGTTGTCATCCCTCAGGAGGCTAGTGTTGAGCCTCCATGACCAGTTGGATTTATAGCATAAGTTGTCTAGCGTAAGTGTTACGTCCGCGTGATCTGACCACGTGATACTGTTAATGTCTGAGTGGAGGAGTTTGGCCATCCCTGCCCCATTAAGGAACATGTTATCTATTCTGGAGTAGGTGTTATGTGGTGCGGAGTAAAATGTGTAGTCAGATGTGGTTGGGTGCTGCAGCCGCCAAGCATCCAGTAGGCCTGTGTGTGTCAGGAACGTGTGTAATAGCTTATCTTGGCTCCCCCTGCTCTGTGATCTCACAGTACCAGGTTTTGAGCTTCTATCCGCCGCCGGGCTTGGCACCGTGTTGAAATCTCCTCCAACGAGGAGAACCCCCCCCCTAACCCCCGCCACCAGCATCTCTAGGTTTGTCCAGAACAGTTGGTCTGGTTCGTTGGGTGCGTATACGTTAATGATGTGTATTTTTGTGGTGTATAGAGTGCCTCCTATGTATAGGAATCTCCCCTCTGGGTCGGCTTGGATGGTGGTGACGTGTAGGGGGCAGTGTTTATGCAGGAGGATTGCCACGCCTGCTCTCTTACGTTGGGAGCGTGCTTCTTGTACTATCGTGTAGGTTCTGTCAGTTAGTCTGGTGGGCGCCGACCTGGGGAGGTGTGTCTCCTGTATCAGTGCAATGTCAATTCTTTTGGTCTTTAGGTCCCTTACCAGTAGTCTACGCTTGTTGGGGGAGTTAAGACCCTTGACATTAAGGGACAGTACCTTAAGTGCCATGGGGGGGTGCGAACAGTGCCTCTGATGTTGCGGGGTCCCCAGTCCTCTCGGAACCGCGGAGCTCAGCGTGCGTGTGGTCAGTCGTGAGAACCCCTCTCGGTGGCGCGGGCGGCATCCCGGCTGACAATTTGGGTAGCAGATCAATACTTGTCTTAAGAGATAGTGGAAGGAAAAGAGGGAAATGGTGAATGTCAAAGAACGTTTTTAACATACATGCATGTAAACAAATATCATGAACACATGAAAACAATCTGGTCTTAACCTGTGCCAGATTAAGGTGGGGGCGTTCACCCCTTCCGAGTGGCGTGCAGAAAGTCACCTCTCGGAGTTGGTGATCCCCCCGCGTCTGTCCACTATGGTGTGGTGGGCAACCCACATTGCTTCACCGCCCACAGTCTAGGGTGATTCAGTGGGGCGGTAAGCCACTGTGTCCGCCCCTATGTGCCCTGTGTTTTTCACCCTGGCCGCTTTACCGCGGCACCTGTCCCCGGTTCCTGTTATCACACGGGTCATAGGGGTTTTACCCTGAAGTGAAGTGAACCCCGGTCCCATTTGGGTGGAGGATGCCTCAGGAGGGTTTTGTTGTTTATTTAGTTATGTTTATTTATTTATTTTTATTATTGTTTATTTATTTATTTATTTATTATTTTAATTTTTATTTTTATTTTATTTATTTTTTTTTTTCAGCTATTGTTCCCTTGTTTGTTGGATTGGGGGGGGAGGGTGTAGGTATTCCCTGCTGCGGTGTTAGCGGGTGCTTAGTGCCTCCCGGTTATGGTGTCTAGATGCCAACGTTGCTTTTGTGGCACTGCCAGGGGCTTCCTGGTTAGGTGGTGGTGGGGGTTGGGGTATGTACAGGTGGTCCCCGCGGGTTTAGCCCCCCGGGTCCTAGCGTGCTGCTGTGCGTCTGCTTCAGCCAGATTCGTGTGTGTGTTAGGTATGTAGTCTATCTGCTCTCCCCTCCCCCCCCCTCTGGTATAACATCCCCAAAACTAGTAGCTGGGCCATGAAGAGGGAGACTACGAAAAAGAAGAAAGGGAAAAAACAATAACATTTCAAGAAAATAAATGTGCATTAGAGTAAAGTGGTAGCAGGGATGGTTTTGCGTAGTATAGTGTCCCCTGCTGTAAACTTATCTGTCCCACGTGCGGACAATGCCGCTATGAGGTCTGAGGATGTAGTCCAATTTTCGGCTTCAGTTCTCCTGGGCTGCTGGTGCCGCAATCGTATACCAGTCCCTCGGGAGAGGTTTGAGGGCTTGTCGGGCGGGTCCTGGTAAAGCAAAGTCCCGTGGAGGGGTGATGTCCAGGTCTCGGAGAAATTTACGTGGGTCTCCTCCCGGTAGGTAAGTGGCTGTTCTTCCTGCTTTAAAGGCCACAATTTTAAATGGGTGGCCCCAGGTGAAGCGGATTTCATGTTGCCGCAAGAGATCTGTCAGCGGCCTCCAATCCCGCCGTCTCTGCAGTGTGCTTGGAGCCAGATCTTGGTATAGGGAGATGGGTTTGCCTTTATATGTGAACTCGTGGTTTCTATTGTGCCTCAGGAGTGCCTCCTTGGTGGTGTGGTGGTGGAAGCAGATGATAATGTCTCTTGGCACGTCTGAGTTCAAGCGCCGGGCGCGCAGAGCCCTGTGCGCCCGGTCCATCGCCCATTGGGCCTTCGGTATGTCCGGTAGTATGCTGCTGAAATATGCCTCCATAATGGGCGCGAGGGGGCCTTCTTGTGTTGCCTCCGGCCATCCCCTGACGCGGAGATTATTCCTCCTTGTGCGATTGGATAGGTCCTCCACTTGCATTTCTAGCTCGCTGAGGTGGTGATTTAGGGATGTGGAGTGCTGCACCATCGCGTTATGGCCTTGTACTATGGCTTCCATGCGCTGCTCCAGTTCTGAGGTGCGGGCGCCTAGGGCCTGAATCTCGGCCTTGATATCCAGTGTGCTGCGCGTGATTTCGCCCGCCAGAAATGTTTTAACTTCCGCTAGTTGTTGCAGGATTTGTGTGGTGTTATCGCCGTGGTGCCCAGGTTGGCCCCTGTCTGTTTCTGCTGAAGGGGATTGCGAGCCTCGTGCGCCCGTCCGGCGGCCATCTTGCGCGGCCTGCGTGTTTCTCGTGGCCGCGAACATGTCGGCCACTGTCGGGGATGAATCGGGTGGTTCCCCTCTTTTTTTCCTGCGTGGGGTGACTCCAGGGCCCATGTGGGACATGTAAGTGGCTGTTTGTGGGCGCGATGCTTATTGCAGGTGCTGGATTGAGCGTGGATGCGCGGGAGCTCCCTTGCTAAGCTGCCATCTTCGTCGGCCGCCAAGCCACGCCCCCTTATTTTATTATTTTATTTATTTATTATTGTAATTATACATATATATATATATATATATATAATATATGTGTATATATCTATTATATATATATAATATATATACATATATATATGTAACATCATTCTAAGTGTATTTTAATACTAATATATGTACTTATATTAATATTAAAATACATTACGTATGACGTTACATATATATAATATGTATATATATTATATATATAATAGATATACATATATTATATATATAAAAATGCATTTATTTTATTTTAACATGTTTAATATTTTTTATTTTTACACTTCTCACCAGCAGGGGGACTGTCTGATATTTCAGACAGTCCCCCTGCTGGCAGATCCACAGCCAGCTATAGGGGGCCATGTGATCGCCCCCGGGGGCCTCATTTGCCGTGGGAGGGCTGCCTGGGCTGTCAGGCAGCCCTCCAGAAGAGGATCGTGGCGGAGGTAAGTACCTCCGATCTCCTGGGGTTCTATGCCGCCGCAACGGCTTTAAAGCCCTTTAAATGCGGGACGGCATAGAACGCCGTAACTGCGTTAAGGGGTTAAAGGGACACTCAAGGCACCAAAACAACTTTATCTAAATATCCCTTTAATTATTTTAACTTTAGGGATATTGAAAAATGTTTGGCCAGTAGTGGAGGTGATAATGTGTAAAATAAAATTAGATTTCATGAAGCTTATTGGATTTTTTGGAGCTGTGCACAAGAGGGCCTTAAGGCCTAAATAAAGAGTAGGTCTTAAAATTCCATAATATTCATACTTCCATTAGCGTTCATTATTTATTATGGAATCCCCTTTTTCTTATATTTGATTGAAGGAAATCCCTCTGTGTTAAATCTCTTCTAGTTTATTTGATTTTGTGGTACTGTATGTTTTTCATATTTCTCTAATTTTCATGGCTATATATAAATATATTATTTTACATTGCAAAGGGTTGTAGCTGATATTATTTAGATCTTATAGAGCTGAAATATACAAAAATCCTTTTCATCTAGTTTGAAGCTCAATTAATTTACTGTATCTTTGTATTTGTTTTCTGTTTGTAACAATATAATAGCTAGTTGATAATGTATTTCACCTATATGTTTGTAGTAAAAATTAGGATTATGACTGTATTTTCAAATTTAATACAGGAGCTCCAAGACTATACTCCAATACTCCCCCCAGCAACCAGACGACACATAGTTCTGGGAGTCAACTGAATTTATTTTGGCCACACACGGCTTTTATGCACAGACCTCTACACATGGTCTCTTATACAAAAATACAGGGCGTTTCCTCCCAAGATCCTCTGTGCCTGAGAGACAAATGGTGGTTCGGTAAATGAACGGGGTATACGGACAGCTGAACAACAGGGAATAAAAGTGTATTAAGTGCGTACATTCCACTACACATAGGAAAGCATTATAAATGCTTTCCTATGGGGGGAACCTAATGTGAGTGCAGCCACTGCCAACGTCAGCTGGCAGTGGAGGAGCGGGGCAGAACCCAAGCCACCGCCGATGGACATCGCTGCTGGAATCAAGTAAGTCACAGAAGGGGTTTTTAACCCATCTGCACCATGGGGGGGGGCTGCAATTTAGGGAGGCACTATAGGAAGCTATAGTGCCAAACAATAGCTGTGTTTTACTGGCACTATAGTTTCCATTTAAACTTATTTAGCATTTTACACTACTTAGGCGATAGTTCCCACTGCACTGTAAATTGTTTCTATGCTTTTATTGGGCTTTGGGATGAGTGTGGCTGTGTTTGATCACTGTTTAAGCACCCGTTAAACCTGTTAGAATGTGAATGGAAGTCTCTAAGGAAGTGCCTTACACGGCAAGAAACACGCTAGCATCTTCCTTCTCTATGCACCCCACCCCTGCACATTGTGTTCTGATGTGATACTGCGTTTCAAATAAAGGACAACTCTAAGCCTATATGATTGAGTCCAGTACTTTAGTTCTGCATCTGGACCCAATGCTAATGATGTACAGGGATGTAACAAAGCCGTGCTGTTCACATTTGCCCCAATGTTTGCATTGAGTCTGTATTTCAGTGTATCATGTATTTAGATATGGAGAAATATTATTATTCCTTATACTTTTTGGTAATGAAATCAAGAAGAAAATGATACTTCAGAGCCTATGCTGGTACATGGAGGTAACCTAAAATAATTAATTCCAGTAGGTGGCACTAGAGATACTGCTACTAATATACCACAATTAAAACTGACAAAATATTTAAAGGGACACTATAGTCACCAGAACAACTACAGCTTATTGTATTTGTTCTGGTGAGTATAATCATTACCTTCAGGCTTTTTGCTGTAAGCACTGTCTTTTCAGAGAAAATGCTTACATAACATAACAGCCTAGTGATAACTTCACTGGCCACTCCTCAGATGGCTGTTAGAGATCCTTCCTGGGTCATGGCTGCCTAAAATGCATCCAAACATTCAGTATCTCCTCCCTCTGCATGCAGACACTGGACTTTCCTCATAGAGATGCATTAATTCAATTCATCTCTATGAGAAGATGCTGATTGGCCAGGGCTGTGTTTGAATTGTGCTGGCTTTGCCCCTGATCTGCCTCTTTGTCAGACTCAGCCAATCCTATGGAGAAGCATTATGATTGGACCAGGCTACCACTTCTGCTGATGTCAGCAGGCAGGTCTAAAGGAAACATGGACAAAGTAATCGGCTTCAGACTTGAATACAAGTAAGATTTTACTATATTTAGGAAGGCATGAGGGGACCAGGGTGGCTAGATTGTGGCTTTAACCCTATAGGGCCAGAAATACATGTTTGTGTTCCTGACTCTATAGTGCTCCTTTAAAACTTTTTTTTTTTAAATGTCTTTATTTCCTAGAAAACAAGTAGCACGGTATGAGAGAGGTTCTATTCAATGTGCATTATATGAATGGCACTTTTGAGGGGTTATTGCATATAAGTATAACGTTCCTCCCTAATTTAAAAAAATATATTTTTAAGACAATCTAGACATGTATTAGTAATTATGATAGCCCAATGTATAGATGATATTGAGTGTCCTAACATGTTTACAATATTTATACATTGTGTGTATTGATCTGTGGTCATATATATGCTGTACAGTGGTACATGTGAAAAATTTCTTTGAGGGGTCAATAAAGATAAGAAATTCTTTATGCATGATTACTTTTATAAAATGTATTTCTGTTTTGTAATTATTTTGTCTTGAAGTTTGTGCAAATCCCAAATTCGGGTTACCCAATTACTTTCAAGTCTTTTCAATAACCACTTAGTTGGTGGGTGCCTACAATCCCCAGGCTCACCATTAGCTCATCTTAATGCACCACAAGTGAATTGGAGGAGGCACACTACCTTCTCTTCAAAGAGCAACATTGCCTATAGTGTTAATATTGCTTGTAAAAGCAAGTATGCCCGACTGGCACCAAGGGAACTCTTGGTTTGTATCAAACCACTCAAAACAGTTAGACAAAGGACCAGGGGACAGTGCTGGTGCTATAGTATCACCATAGTCACTACAATGTGGTGATTCCCCTTTAATAAATCTCTTTATTTTTTAATTCTTCAAAGGAGTGTGTTTTACTCCATCTTGTTTATATATACAATAAACCTTACCTACCATTACAGCTGCTCCAATATTTGTTCACATGTGAATGAGATACCACTTCCCCAGCAAAAACTTCAGTGTCTGTCACAAAAGCACTATGAACAAAATGACTATACAAGAGCAAGCATGGATTATGTGCAGGGATTTTCTGGAACAGCATCCAGGTTAGAAGATGAAACTGTATTAACTGTACATTAACTCCCATTAAAATAAATATTTAATCTTCTTATTTGTGGGGGGCATGAGACAATGGAATTAAAAAAAATATAATTTTCAGCTATGATTTATGCAGAAAATCCATGTTTTTTGTTTGAAGAAAATAAATGTTATTTTCCATATGTCTAGCTGTCAATGTTGAAGAAATTATGCATGAACTATCCTAAATTCCTTGACCCAAAGTAAATCTTAGTAATACTAGATTTGAGTTAATTCTGTACTTAAAACAACCTTGACTACATAATTAATTGAACTGTTATCTAACATGTTATCACAAGGAACTGTGTTGCCAGATACCTGGTTATCAACTACTCTTTATATCACACCCTTGGCAACAACTTGCTTACTGTGTACTCATTGTTTTCTAGTCTCTAAGATTTTGCTGTATGGATGTGTCATATGAAAACTTAATTTTATTACAAGACACGGAGGCTTCTATTATGCTTTACTCTTCCTTTACTTTCAAATAGAAACAAAGAGAAATAATGAAATGAACGGAAATAGAGAAAGAAACATTAACATTAATGACATTAGAAACTGATAGACAATCACATTATATGACAGGTTATAAAGGGTGCTATCAGCATTCCAAAGTCCTCCTTCTTGCTCCTTAACAGACAAAGTTGAATATTGCCCCTATTACATACCTTTAATGTTACACTTTAATCTACTCTGATTTAGAAAATTCTTTATTCATTTTTTTCCCATTTACCTTTTATTCATAAATTTATCGGTATATACCAGGTATACTAAAAAGACATCTTTATCTCTTGATATAATTTATTTGGCTTCCTTCTGCTGTTCAGGGGTGAGATCAGAAAATACCTTAACATCAGGGATTGGGGATTCGTGTAAAGTACCCATACAGCTTTCCCTATTCTTCCAGGGCATCAGCGGGTTTATATGGTAAACCAGTACAACTTTCCTATGATCAGGCTGCCTAATTTTATATTTGACTGGCCATACTTTTTTTAATAACTTTGTACAGGCCTTGCAAATGAGACAATAGTTTACTCTCTGCTGTGGGAACAAGGGCCATCACTTGATCCCCAGGTTAGAAGGAGGGAAGAGTACTACTGCCTGACGGTTGTAGATAACCTGTTGGCTCCTTTGAGCTTCTTCCAGGTATTGTCTGACCATGGAAGAAATTTGTATAATGTGCTCTTTGAGTTGATCCACATAGTGAATGACATTCTTTCCTTGTATGGTTTGTTCTTCCCATTCTTCTTTCGCTATATTTAGTAAACCTCCTGAACAGCAAACAGTAAGTATGGTAAGTGAGTGTCCCAATTTTTTTCCATCTTGATCTACAACCTTGCACAACATGTGTTTTAGGGTTCCATTACATTTTTCTACTAACTCATCTGTTTGAGGGTTGTACAGAGGTCCTGAATGTTTTTATTTGTTGTAATTGGCATAGTACTTTCATTAGTCAGGACATAAAAGGGGTAACTTGGTCAATTAAAAACTCTCTTGGTAACTGTATCAGAGAATATACCTTACCAATTCCTTTGCTATTGTTTTGGAAGCAGAATTGTGAAGCGGAATGGCTTCTGGATAGTGTGTGTCATAATCCAATACAACCAAGATGTACTGATTACCATTAGCCGACTTTTCCAGTGGTCCCACCAAATCCATAACAATTTGATTTAAAGAGGTTTCAATAATTGGTAATGGGATTAAGGGTGCCCTTAAGTAAGGTTTTGCGGATGCCAGTTGGTAGTCTGGACACAAGACACAGTTCTTCTTAACCTCTTCATATACCCCTGGTCAGAAAAATCTCAAAATCCCCTAAGTGTCCCCCAAATAAATGAGAATGAACAAGATCTAACACCTTCCTTCTGAAAGATCTGGGTACCAAGAGCTTCTCAAACTCTAGTCCCTCATCTTTGATCACTCTATAATGAAAGTCATTTCTAAGAATGAAATAGGAATACATCTCTCTAGATTTCCATTCAACCATGGTTCCATTCATTTCTACAATTTGGTTATGGGCATTTTGCAATGTTAAGTCTTTGACTTATTCCCTTCCAAGTTGATTTAAACCAATGTCCAAATCCATGATATGAACCAGTTCTAGTGTTTGGAACTTGGGTTCAATCAATATTTCTGTTGAAGGTAATTAGTACTAGGAGCCAGGTAAGGCCACACCTTCATTACTCTTAACTTTATTTATCAAAGCCATTTGAAAGTTCATAGATCCTCTATGCTTATCTTCCATTCTTTCATACTTTGACTTGCACCTTTTACACTTATCATAAAACAAGTCAGCGTGTGAAAATTGAGAAATACAAAATGGGCTCTCATTTATGGACTCACACAGAATTTGAATTAAGCTTACAAAAGCTGGGAAATTTCGCCCAAGAAATTTGAGTCACAAGGAGAAATTGAGTCACAACTGCTGCCAGTTGGAATGTTTGGGCAAGATAACCTATATTTACAGAGGTAGTAGGGTATGATACAGTACAACCATGTACACAGAGTACCCCCAACCTTTTTTTCTGGGATCAATTAAGAAGGCTGAATCAGACTGCTTGTCACCAGGTTAATATCATAACCTGGGTCCACAAGAGCAACAGTTGCCTTCCAACCTAACAGAACAGTTTTATCATATATACATGTTTCAGTCTGTTTCCCCACCAAAACAGATCAGTCCATTAAAGTTCTCAATTATATCCACATCCCAAAGGGTCTTGCAAATGTGGACACATCTTTCATGTGTCCTAGCTCCCCACATTTAAAGCAGGTAACTGTGGGACTTCTGGACTGTAATCCTTTTGAGGGTTTATAGCCCTGGCTTCCATCCTGGGAAACTTCAGGGATTCTGATTTGGATCAAAAGTTTTTGAGATTTGCTATAGTTCAATGCCTTTGAGCCTGGAAGCAGTCATTGGTTTTGTTGTACTGTAAGTGGTGATGTGTTTTTTTTTTTTAATATATATCTTTTTTTTTTTTCCAAAAACAACTGCAGATTGGAACACATTATAAGTACACATTATGTTTTGCAACATTAACCCAATACTAACAAAAATTAACCATCTGATCATCTTAAAGTGCCCCGTGGTCAACAGCCGACATAACACTATATACTTAATAAGTATACAGAATTACAATTATATGACAAATAAACAAACAGTTTTAACATAAAATTAAATACAAGCACATACATATACAAGGCCGGATAGAATCTTTAAGTGAAGTTACATAGAAGCAGACTATAGTTCTCCCCTCTTCCCTTCCCCTCCTTACAGCCGGAGAGTAAGAGGCAGAGCCAAAAAAAGAAAAAAAGAGAGAAACCGACCCAGGAGAGAGAGCATAACAATCAGGTTGCCCCCTCCTTAGTCCCATTTACAAAATTACCGCAAGATTCAATGATACAAGGAGTGTCATAAAAGTACCTGAGGTTATAAAGTTTCTATCCGTTTTAACCAAGAATTCTATTTCTCGTAGGATAGTTTTGATATACCTATTTTTCATTTTTAGTTGGTGTTTAATGATATTTAACTAAGAGCCAAGTTGGAATATTAGGACCTTTCCAATTCCTTGCTATGGAAATTTTTGCCGCCAACAATAAGTGTAGTACTAGAGGGTATCAAAACCAAACAACTGTTTTACCTTCATATGGAGCAGAAAGGTATCTGGAGTAAAGCAGCCAGCCTTGTTAGTCAGATTTAGCTGCTTATTATGAATCATGTTCCAAAAATTACGAATTGATGGACAATACCACCACTTGTGTAGGTTGTCCCCTTTCCGATCCCCACATCTCCAGCAAAAATTAACTATCTGGGAAAACATTTGACATCCTAGAAGGAACTAGATACTAACAGTTTGAAAGTTTCTATTGACATTTTAGCAATTGAGACAATGGATGCTCTTATAGGTTTCATTCAGTGCTCTTCTCCACCGTCGTCCTTGATTGTAATATTTAAATTTAAAGCCCACTTCTCAAGGATAGGTTTACTGTAAGAACAATCAGTATGTGGAATTATCTGCCTGAAGAATTGGTTTTATCAGAGTCCATACAGATGTTCAAACAGCTACTAGATGCATACTTGCAAAAACAGAATATTCAAGGATATAATCTTTCAATGTAGGGTAATAACTGCTTGATCCAAGGATAAATCTGACTGCCATTCTGGGGTCAAGAAGGAATTTTTTTCCTAGCTTGTTGCAAAATTGTGCTTCAAACTGGGGTTTTTTTGCCTTCTTTTGGATCAACAGCAAAAAACAAATGTGAGGAAGGCTGAACTTGATGGACGCAAGTTTCTTTTCAGCTATGTAACTATGTAACTATGTAATGAGTGGTTCTGTGTCTCTAGAGCCCAGTTCCATACAACCAGCCAACATCCTCTTTAAAGATTATCTTTCCATCATTTGTCCCAGAGCCTTCACCCTATCTGAGCTCAGAGCTAGATGTTTAATCAGAAACCCTTTATTCTTGAATAGTTAAAAACCTCATTATGACCCAGGCTAAATTCCCTGTTTAGAGTATGTTAATCTTTAAAATTATTATTTTCTGTTAACAAGTTTCCTATTTTGTAAATACCATTCTCATTCCAATTTTTTAAAGCTATATCCTCTATGTTAACCTCAATATACTTAAGAGAAAGACATGGAATCAGCTTATTTAGAATTTTATGATTTTTCTTAAATTTTTTCCAATGTTTCCATATATCTTGCAAGATTTTGCTTTGAGTTCTCACAAAGGGGGGACCTCTCTGATCTCTTTTGACTTGCCAAAATACCTAAATCATTATTGTGATTCAAAAATTGAGTCATAGAAAGTTCAATTTTATACCATGCTTGTTGTTTAGCATTTTCTGATTGCGTGGTAAGAGCATGTGACAGGCTGACAGCCTGCTGGTAATCTTTTAATAAAGGTAATCCCAGTCCTCCCAATTTAGCTTTAAGTGCCAATTTTTTTTGATTAATTCAAGGCTGTTTGCCTTGCCATATAAACTTGTTAATAAGAGTTTGTGCAATCTGAAGCCAGCTGTCCGGACATGCCAGAGGAACCATACGGAACAGGTAGATCCAGTTAGGAAGAATGTAATATTTTACCATTTTTATCCTCCCCCACCAGGAGATCTCCAAGTTTTTCAATTTCCTTAGCTTTCTACCCATTTCTTTAGCTAATGATAGAAAGTTGAGTTCCATTATTTTGTTAGTGTCTCCTGCTAATACAATGCCCAGACACTTAAATGAATTACAAATAACAAAACCAAAATCATTTTTAACCCATCCACCACTTTCTGTGTTAAATTGAGTGATACTGCAACCGTTTTTTCCAGATTCAGTTTATAACCTGAAATTTCAGAAAACTCTGTCATAAGAGGGACAAGTTTTCTCAACGAGTTGACTGGGTCGCTAAGGGTAAGTACTATATCATCTGAGTATATCATTAACTTAACGCTGTCCTCCAAAGTTCCCAAACCTTTAATTTGTTCAGTTGCTCTAATCGCTATTGCAAGTGGTTCTATAGCGATAAGATACAGCAAGGGAGATAATGGACAGCCCTGTCTAGTGCCATTACTTAATTGGAACCACTCTGAAGAAAACCCAACTCCATCCACCGTGGCAGTCGGGAAAGAATATAGCGCCATAATAGCGCGTCTAATACCTCCCGTAAGGCAAAAAGACACTAGTGCTGCGTCAAGGAAGTCCCACCTGACTCTGTCAAAGGCCTTCTCAGCTTCCAATGACAGAGCCAGGAGGGAGACTCCTTCTTTAGCAACTAAGTCCATAACATCAATCAATCTTCTCTTGTTATAAGCTGAAGACCTAGATGCTACAAACCCCACCTGATCCCCATGTATAATTAAAGGGATAATATTATTCAATCTTGTAGCTATTACTGTAGAATATAATTTTATATCAGTATTCAAAAGGGAAATAGGTCTGTAGTTAGTAATTATTTCAGAGTTTTTGTTATGTTTGGGAATGGGTACAATGTAGGCTTTTAAAAGCTCTTGGGGGATGTTACCCATCTCTCTAAAGTAGTTAAACGTACTGGTAAGAATACTTGCTATATTGCTACTCATAATTTTAGAAAATTGATTGCTAAAGCCATCTGGGCCAGGTGACTTGGCTGTCTTAAGTTTTCCAGTTGCTGAGAAGACTTCATCTAGTGAAAAAGGTTGGTTCTGTTGGTTTAAATGGTTCTGGGACACCTTAGGATTCCAGTATTTATTCAAGAATTCAAGTATATTTATCGGAGCCTGTCTTTCTGGCAGATTGTATAAGTTAGAATAGAATTCTTGAAATGCCTGTCCTATCTTAGAAGGGACAAGAATGGTTTCATTACCCTGTATAATTTTGGAGAATGTTTTCATCGCTTTTTCATTTTTTAGTCTACTAGTTAGATGCTTATGCACCTTATTTCCCTTGTAATACCAGTTTCTTTTCAGTTTATCCAAGGAAAAATTTGCCTTTTGTATCAAAATGTCATTAATTTCTTCTTTAACCTTTTTACATTTTTGGCCAGTATCAATAGAGGGGCTAATTTTATTTTTTTTCCTCCATTTTATCGAGTTCTACATATAGATCTGAAAGATTCCTAAAATTATTATTATTTTTTTCCTGGTGACCTAATTTAATTAAATGACCTCTTATCGTGCATTTATAAGCACACCAGATCGTATCTATAGAAATTTTGTCACTTAAATTTTCTTTAAAAAATACCTCTGTAGCTTCTTTTATTAAGACTATGTTTTGTTCCTTATGGAGGCTCTATCATTAAGTCTCCAACTTGATCTATCCCTGTTATACTCATCCTTTAGTATCATTATCAGAGCATTGTGGTCGGACCAGGGTATATTAATAATAAAAATCTTTTTGATTCTTGTATGTGCTTCTGCTATAAATCAATCCTTGAATAAACTTGATGGGTACTAGAAAAACAAGTAAAATCTCTTTTCTGAGGATGCCACACTTGCCAGAGATCACACAGACAATTTTTCCTAAGAATCTCACCAAAGTTCCCTTTTTGATTAGCAACCCCATGCATGAATCATTTTCTTTCCAGGCTGTTCCTATCTATAGATGGGTCTATCAGTGTATTAAAATCTCCCAGATATATAATCAGGCCCTGCCTAATTCTCTTAACTTTATTGAATAATTTTTGAAGGTATTTATTAGGGGATTGATTAGGCACGTAAACATTAACAATAGTGTATAACTGATTGTTAATCTCCCCAATAAGACTATGATACCATGATACAAGACACAGTACTTCTTAACCTCTTCATATACCCCTGGTCAGAAAAATCTCATTAGAATCCTTTCTTGGTTTTTATTTCAACCCCTAAGTGTCCCCCAAATAAATGAGAATGAACAAGATCTAACACCTTCCTTCTGAAATATCTGGGTACCAAGAGCTTCTCAAACACTAGTCCCTCATCTTTGATCACTCTATAATGAAAGTAATTTCTAAGAATGAAATAGGAATACATCTCTCTGGATTTCCATTCAACCATAGTACCATTAATTTCTACAATTTGGTTACGGGCATTTTGCAATGTTAAGTCATTGACTTGTTCCCTACCAAATTGATTTGAACCAATGTCCAAATCCATGAAATGAACCAGTTCTAGTGTTTGGAACTTGGGTTCAATCAATATTTCTGTTGAAGGTAATTACATAAGACATACTGACATGCATACACATACATACAGATACATACTGACATACATGCACATACAGATATACATACATACATACTGACACACACCGTTAATTTTATTACTTTTTTTTTTGCAGGAGGGTGGCTGGGGCTGATGGGAGTTGGAGTGGCTCTCCCATCTTCGCAGCCTGTCTCTCTTCCCTCCCACCCGAAGGGAGCTGGGAGGAAGTGACCGGCCGTAACTTCCTCCCAGCACAAGGTTGCGGCTGCAATTTTTTAACCCCTTAAGGACCAAACTTCTGGAATAAAAGGGAATCATGACATGTCACACATGTCACGTGTCCTTAAGGGGTTAAAGGGGCCCGGTCGCGCTATGAATATATAAGGCCCATTGGGTGACCCTAAATGCTTGGGCCACCTGATGGGCCTCATCAGCGTGCGGGCCCCGGCGGTGACAGTTCCGCTGCTACACGTGGGGGTCGGGTCGCTGGGCCCATGACAACCATCATGGTTGTCACCCACTGATGGCGGCCTTGATGCAGTTTATTTGCACTTTCCACAAGTACAGAATGCTGTGCTTCCCAGTAATAAATAAAACAAAAAGAATATTAATCCTACTCGATCTTGGAGACCAACTAAATAATAGTTTTCCTAACTATCCAACTTACCAGCTAATCCAGGTCCCAGTTTTTAAACAGTATCAACACAGCACTTTAAACACACATGTTTTTAAACAGTACCCTTTTCCTTTAGACTAGCAGGGGTAGGCAACCTTTTTGCTGCAGGGTGGCGAAATAAGATTGTGATGTCCCGTAGCGTGCCGGTTCTATTTTTTTAAAATTGAGGTGTGTTTGTTGGCGTATTCTGCTTATGTTATTTATACTGCAGTTGCTTTGTATCGTATTTGGGCATATATGAGCTATTATACTGTATATGTTCACAAGTAGTTTGTGGTGTTGTGTATGATACCTATGAATGTGGGCTGTGAATGGGGGCTGCTTGTGGAATTGTGTGTGTAGATGGATATGTCACATTGTGTGTTTGGTAGTGTGTGTGTATATGAGTGTGTGTATTTGAGGGGATGTTTTGAGTATTGTTTTTATTATTTGTGTGAGCGGAGGGTTATTCTGCATTTCTGTGTATATCTAGCAGTGTGGGTGGCTTCCCTGGGTTCCAGTGGGGACCAGGCTGGCCAGTGAGGACCAGGCTGGAGTTGCAACAGTTGCTGTGGGCTGCTCTACTACAGTGTGGATTCCCATTCACAAGTGCTGGGAGGAAGTGAGCTGAGATCACTTCCTCTACGTGCTGTAATGCATAAATTAAGGATTGCCCTTCACCACCTTTTCATATTTGTAAATATCTGAAGTTTCACTGGGACTCCTGATAGGCCAGAGCCTATTTGTCTCTAGCAGCCTTGAGTGCCATGCAAAGACACATTTAGTGCTGTGCCATAGTTTGTGCCATAGTTTGCCTATCCCTGGACTAGAGTCTCAGAGTTTCAGGTTTAACTGCCTCCTATTTCCCAGCTGTTAGACTCCCTAACCCTTTCAGAGGCTGAACTTTTAAAACACTCTAGTACAGGTTATTTACATTTAACTGAAAGGACTGACTTCCCCCTATTAACTCTATCATGCTGGGAATAGAGAGCGCTCCAGCCTGTTACTAAAGATAGAAAGCCTCTCTGACCCTGCCACAGACGAAAAAATATATGCACATTACACACTGAGATACACACTTACACATATACAGATACACCCAGACACTGACACAGATATGCACACACTGAAATACATACTGTCACGTATTCATCCACACATAAAAATGTGGTTAATGGCATTTACTGTCCTGGCAGGAAAAGTTGTGCTGAGCAACATTACCGTCCTGACAGGAAA
The DNA here is from genome assembly GCA_933207985.1 of Pelobates cultripes. Classification (NCBI taxonomy): domain Eukaryota; kingdom Metazoa; phylum Chordata; class Amphibia; order Anura; family Pelobatidae; genus Pelobates; species Pelobates cultripes. Next base: position 106,270,248 of record OW240916.1, read on the forward strand.
AGTTGTGCCGAGCAGCAATCATGCACATGGAAACCTGGTAATTACTTTTGGGGTCACAGACACAGGTACACATACATACTGACACACACAGACACACAGGTACACATACACAGAGACACACACATATATGTAACCATTATCCACTCTCCAGTTTCCTTACCTTTTAGGTGCATGATGGTGGTTTCCCTGGGGTCCATTGGGAATTGGTTGGCCAAGTTTGATGGGAGTCTGATATTCCAGGCTTCCTTCCAGCATTGTGTGTGTGTGTTTCTACTTCCTCACTGCTGGGAGGAAGTTATCTAAACTCCCACCCTCCCAGCAGGCCGCTGGGGAAACAAAGACTGTGACAGGAGCCTAGCCCGCTGCGCTATTAAAGGGCCCCTGATCTGAAAGCCTTCTGGCAGGCCATATTCATGGACTCCTTGGGCTGCATTTTTGGCAGTCCTGGCCTATAGTTTACCTTAAACAAAAGTTATAGGTGATGTTAAATGTTTTTATACATCAGTGTAAATTCCAGAGTTCCCCTTCAAGTTATGTAATATATTTTAATGCTTTCACTACCAAACTCATATAATATACATGTTTTTACTATTATTTGCTTTGCAAAATATAGTCTATAAAGTCAAAATGCCTACATTTATATTCCAGGAATGATGATCAGTTTCGGGTAAAATGCATTTCACTGCCAGAAACCTATACCACCCATTTAAAGTCTAATGGGAAATCGTACCATTATTGCGGTCAGGAATAGGGGAGCAGTAGTTCTCTCATCAGGGCCGGATTAACATAGGGACTGATGGAGCTGCAGCTCCAGGCCCAAGCCCATGGAATAGGCCCATTGATTTAAAAAAAAAAAAATATATATATATATATATATATAGATATATATATATATATATATATATATATTTTTTTTTTTTACACACTACTCTTGGGGTTGCCAGGTATTTCTAATGTATTTCTTAGGGTTGCCAGATATTTCTCAGAAGTATTTCTCAGGTATTTGAGGCTGCCTAGCCGGTGCCGGTAATGCAGTAATACCGGTAATACAAATGTCAGTCTCTGTATAAACAGAGATTATTCTGCAATACCAGCGTCAGCCAGTAGAGGTCACTGTGTGTGTGGAGAGAGGCAGGGTTAGGAAGTTACAGCATCTCCCTCCCTGTTCTATTCACTGATCTGCGATGAGCAGCTCTGCACAGAGTCCAGACAGCAGCTCTGAGCCTGCAGAGACAATCAACAGCCCAGGTAAGTGTGGGATGGGGGGAAAGGCTGCAGGGAGACATGGGGACACAAGCACTAGGGGACACTTGGGGACACTAAGACACATGGGGACACAGTGCGACTTTGAGACCTAGGAGATATGGGGCACTCCCAGTGTCCCCATGTCTCCCAGTCAGTGTCCTTAGTATCTCAGTGTCCCTGGTGTCTTTCAGTTTCCGTAGTGTGCCAGTGTCCCTAGTGTTTCAGTGTTTCCTAGTCTCCCAGTGTCTCAGTGTCTCCCAGTGTCCCCATGTCTCCCAGTGTCCCCTAGCATAAAAGAATCTCAGGGACTTACTGTGATAGATTTAAGCAGGTTTATTGGACACCACAATGTTTTGACCTGTACCTAGGTCTTTATCAAGTCTCCAGTGTCCCCTATGTATTACAGGGTCTCCAGTGTCCCCTATGTATCACAGTATCTCAGTGCCCCATGTCTCCCAGTGTCCCTGCTGTCTCTCAGTGTCCGTAGTGTCTCAGTGTCCTTAGTGTCTCAGTGTCCCCTAGTCTCCAAGTGTCCCCATGTCTCACAGTGCCCCCAAGTGTCTCAGTGTCCCCTACTATAATATAAAAAATTTCAGGCACTCACTTTGATAGATTTATACAGGTTTTTTGGACACCGCAATGTTTTGACCTGTAGCCAGGTCTTTATTAAGTCTCCAGTGTCCCCTATATATCACAGTGTCCCCTATGTATCACAGTGTCTCAGTGCCCCATGTCTCCCAGTGTCCCGTCATGTCTCAAAGTCACCCAGTGTCCTCAAGTGTCTGTGTCCCCAGGTCTCACAGTGTTCTCTAGTATCTCAGTGTCCCCATGTCTCTCAATGTCCCCTAGAGGCATGGGGAAACTGGGAGACATGAGGACGCAGACACTAGGGGACTGGGAGACATGGGGAAACAGACATGCCCCCTTTTTGGGTATGTTCGCCCCTTTCGGCAGTTCTGGTTATGTGATTTGCATCAGTGGCCCACCCTTTTATCCTGTCCATAGACTTCCTGCTTTACTGGACACTGCTGTTAGGGGGTATTGATTTACTTGAAAGATGAAAGCATGAGATTAGCATAGGGTATGTGCTTTCGAATAGCTGCATCCAGCACCATCTCCATCAGATACATGACGCTTGGGAGGTAGGATTGTTTTCATTTTTTTGGTCGATAAGATTTTGTAATTAGGCTCATCATAATTGTCAACAACAGGCCCACTGGGCTCTTAATCTGGCCCTGACTATAGATGATTATCTTTGGTTTACGTTTGGATAATTAAAGCAATTTGTCTTTGAATACGTAAAGCAGTTTTCCTCTCCCAAACCATTTTTTGATTAAATTGTCACTGAAAAATAAAAATAAAATCATAAAATTTAAAAAACAATATTGTACAGACTTATTTTTATATATAATTTGTAGTTATAGACAACTATTAAGGATAAAACCCAAGACATTTGATGTGCCTATTTACCTTATAAGGATACCACTAAGCAGTGATGTCATCATCATGCATCATAATAATCTAAGAGTATCTAACAAGAGTTTGAACAATCTGAAGACAGTCAGTGTGGAGCTGTGACTACAGGGTAAACAGAAACTCATCAGAACAAACCAAAACCTTCTTGATAATCTGCTGCATGGACCTAAACAGGATCTGAAGAGGATGGTAATGTATGGGGTAAATGATTCATATGAAATACATTGAATACAGATCCAGGGACAGACTTGTAACTGATCGCCTTAATATGGGGTCAGGAAGGAATTTTTTACTTGGATATTTTACCCATTGTATGTCCAAGTTTTTTCGCCTTCCTCTGGATAACTAATTCACTAAATATTGAATTGTAGCAAATTTATCTGACCAGTTTATTCACTAAACACCAAATTTTAACCACATGTGTTTTTGTATTTTTGTAACTCTTAAAATAATATATTATATATATATATATATATATATATATATATATATATAAAAGCTTGGTACAAATGTATTAAAGACAAACACTCTAAATAAAATTAGAAGATTGGATTCGTTATATAGTTACTTTTTAATTACATAGGTTACAAAAATACAGAGATTAACAAAATAAATTTTAAAACCTAAAAAGGGGAAATAATATTTCATTGATGAATTGCCATATATAACTGACACTAACTATATATTATCCTCATGCTTCTGTAAATATGCAGTCACAAATATAGTGGGAAAAAGCATATTATGATTTATAATAATAATAATAAGTCCATTCTGACCACATCTCATCACATTTTAAACCACAGTTCTGCACTATATATTTTTTTATGATCAAACATGGCAGCATTTACTCATGAGTTAGCTCCTCCCTTCACAGCAGAAAGGACAGGAAATAGAACTCTGAAATTGGTATAAATAGATTGATCCCCTCCCCAACAGGCAGTATTTTTTCCTGTCCTTCATAGCAGTTTGGAAGGAGTCTGTTTAAGTAGGCCTAGATTTTTCGTCTATGCTCACCAGGCCAGTATTTTTGTGTCCCTGCCAGGGTTCAGCCTCTAAGCCCTGAAGACCCAGCAACAGCACATCTCTATGAATCACCACCCTGGGTTCCTCCTTTACTGACCAGGGGTCAGACCCACTCTCTCCCTCAGGGGATGAAAGCGGTCCACTCTATACATGCCAGGGTTCAGCCTCTTATCCCTGAAGACCCAGCAACATCACATCTCTATGAGTTGCTAGCCTTGGTACCTCCTTTCATGACCCGGGGTCAGACCCAATCGCTCCCTCAGGGGATGAAAACAGTCCATTGCATACATACCAGGGTTTAGCCTCTAATCCCTGAAGACCCAGAAACAGCATATGTCTATAAGTTGCTAGCCTGGGTAATCCCTTTAGTGACCCGGGGTCTGACCCAATTCCCTCCTTCAGAGGAGGAACGGGGTCCATACATGAAGCCATGCCAGGGTTCAGCCACTTATCCCTGAAGACCTAGCAACAGCATGTCTATGAGTTGCTAGCCTGGGTAACCCCTTTAGTGACTTGGGATCTGACCTAACTCTACCCCTCAGGGGATGAATGCGCTCCACGCAGTGGCATGCACACAATCCATGGGGCCCCGGTGCGAAACTGATCCGTGGGCCTCCCCTGATCCATGCTCCCCTCTCACCCTCGATCTGTGCTCTCCCATCCCCCCTGACACATACATACATACAGACAGACACACAAACATATACACAGACAGACACACACACACACATCCCTCGACAGACATACATACAGACACACACACATATATACACACAGACACATAAATACAGAGACACAGGCACACACACACATAGACACACACACACACACACATAGACACAGACACATACATACGGGGCCCCACGGATTGTGTGTACGCCACTGCATACATAGACACACATGTACATACAGAGACAGACACACATACAGAGAGACACAGACAAACATACAGACAGACACACATACAGAGACAGACACACACACATACAGAGACACACACATACATACAGAGACACACACATACAGAGACACAGACACACACATAGACACACACACACAGAGACACAGACACACATACATACAGAGACACACACACACACAGAGACACAGACACACATACATACAGAGACACACACACATACATACAGAGACACAGATACACATACACATACAGAGAAACACACACACATACACAAAATGTTTCCTACCTTATTACTTTCCCTGGGGTCCAGTGGTGGCTCAGCCTGATGAGAGTCAGAGTTCCCACTCTGACTCCCTCCTCCTTCCTCCCGCACGGGCTGATAGCTGGGAGGCGTGACCGGGGAATCACTTCCTCCCAGCTCTGATGTCATCACAGGGGGCCCGGTTGCAGGCTGGGACCGCAAAATGTGGCAGCAGGCCTGGTACCCGGTCGCAGGGGTCCGAAGGGCGGCCGGGCCCCCTGGAGTGCCGGGCCCGGTCGCAGCTGTGACCCTTGCGACCGCGGTATGTATGCTGCTGGGACCACGGTATACCTGAGGCCCAGCCAGGGTTCAGCCTCTTATCCCTGAAGACCAATCTCTATGAGTCGCCAGCCTGGGTACCCCATTTCGTGACCAGGTGTCAGATCCAATCGCTCCCTCAGGGGATTAAAGCAATCCATTGCATACATGCAGGGTTCAGCCTCTTATCCCTGAAGACCCATCCCTCTGAGCCACCAGCCTGGGTACCCCGTTTAGTGAACGGGGCTCTGACCCAACTCTTTCTCTCACGGGATGACAGTGGTCCACTGCATACATGAGGTCAAATCAGGGTTCAGCCTCTTATCCCTGACGACCCAATAAACAGCACTTCCATAAGGTGACTACCTGCGTATGCCGTAAGTTTGTTTAAAACCCTCCTCCACTGGTGGTGACGAATGGCATGTTCTTTCTAACAAACAGGTGATATTTAGGAGGTTTCTGTGGTGAGCATATAGGAAAGTTTATACATGCAATGATGCAATTTACAAAAGAGCGCTGATAATGCAACAATGCATTTACAAAGAGAGTGCTGATAATGCAATTATGCATTTTACTAAAGAGTGTTGATAATGCAATGATGCATTTTACAAAAGAGTGCTAAAAATGCAATTTACAAAAGAGTGCTGATAATGCAATGATGCATTCACAAAGGAGTGTTAATAAAGCAATTTACAAAAGAGTGCTGATAATGGATAGTCTGGTTGTATAAAGTCTGCCTGAATGCCACAGTCCTGGAGACAGAGAAGAGGCCAATACCCTTGGTAATAGAAAGCTTCCCTGCGTGACTGAGCCAATTGTACCTGTACACCCAGTGCATATCAAGGGTGAGTGATTGCGTAGTGATAATATATACTTACCAGCAAGCGCTCCACTCATTTACTGATGTTGGAGTAGTTATAAGGTCACACAGTATAAGATTTTTTTGTACAGTTCTGGTGTGGTGTAAGGAATGAACCAATCCAAGTGTTGTAGCAGCTTATTCTATGTATCTTTCTATTGTTCATTATTTGTTTGTAAGAGCCTCTTTTATCACAGATAGGTTCTATAGCATGGTCTCCATACTGTAATGAATAATCCTGTGAATATTCAAATTTACTCAAAACAGCCAAGTTGTGACTAGTTACTCTGCCCACATTTTGCCATCAGACTTTAATTTGCTACAAATCAAAATTTAATGATTACAACTGTTCATGAAGATTTTTTTCCTTTTCTATAAAAGTTTTTTTTTCCCCTTCATTATAAATAAATAAATTAAATTAAAAGAAAATATTTTTTTGTCGATCGTGTTCTTTCAAACTCCATGGCACATTTACTACAAAACACCAGAGCCACTACAGCGTGGTTTTTGTACCCAGGGCCGGATTAACATTGGGACTGATGGAGCTGCAGCTCCAGGCCCATGACTATGGAATTTTTATTTGGCTATTCTTCACATGCTCTTGCTTAAGTATGGAAACTTAAGAGGGACGTAGGTGAACAAATCTGGTGTGGAGTGGCTGGCAATGAAGTTAGTTGAGTTAAAGCTGAGTTTGCGCACTACTTGCTCTCAGACTGCACAACAAGAGCTTCTGCCTGCTAGTATGAAGGTTAGTAAAGGAACGGACAGCAAGTGCTAGGGGACAGTCCTTAGAAAGCGTGGAGCGAGCGCATCATTAGACACATTTATGCCAAGCTCAGGGTGCTGTCTGCACAGTATGCCCTTGGTTGGTCATCTTGCATGATTGGCAGGCAGCCTGACGTGCACTGACGCCGGGCTGTTCATCTAATTCCGCTTCTTTTGGGGCATGTTTGTCCCTTTGTGCAGTTCTCGTTACGTGATTCACAAAAGGTATCTGGGGGGCTTAACAGCTTTTTAGTCCTATACTGTCAGGAATACACATTTGTATTTCTGTCACTATAATGCTGCTTTAAGAGTTTCATTCTTTCAATATTTCTATAAATGATAAAAAAGAAAAGAAAAATAACAATTGTGTGCAAATGTGCTAGGTATCACTCAATGTATCAAATGAATGTTATGTTAATGTTTGTTTTCAAACAAAAATTGCTTGCTTATACTACCAAAGTAAACTTTTACTTTAACAGTTGTCAGTATTGCTTTTACCTGAAGAACATTTTGAGCTCTGCAAAACATTGCCATGCTCTAACAATGCTACTTAGACAAAAACACATGCACACACACTCACATACACCTGACAGTGCTAATGTTTTAGAGTCACTGCTCATCTCTCTTCCTTGGCAGTGTACAATACAATAAATGGAAAAAAATGTGGTTGTACAACAAAAGAGCCGTTTTCCACAGCCTTGTTCAGACTAGTTTGTACATCATTGTTTTCAGCTTTTATGTTTTTGCAAAGCCCCTGGGATATCATGACAAGCAGTTTTAAAAGTCTTGTTCTGGCTCCAGCAGGCTGAAACTTTTTAAGAGTAAGACTCCAAATAAAACCGGTCTGAACAACATAGACAAATAGCAGTGGAAATGCTGCAGGATCCATAAGCGCAATCAGAAGAGAAATGACTGTCTGAAGTGATTGTCTATTGCAATAGTGACACTGTTCCACAGTCCAAAACCGAAACAATCAACTGTGGCTGCATAAAGACATTGTTCCTGAGAATTATAAAATGTATAATCTAAGTTGATCTGCTTCTTTATATGTGTTGTTGCTTCTCAGAAGATCTAAATATTTTACCAGCTGTTCGTTTTCTGACTGCCAAATAATTTACCAAGAAAAGAGCAGTCATTAAACCCACGCAATGATTATTTTTATAGTTGAGAAAATCATCCCTTTGAAGTACAAGCTATTGTAAAAAGAGTGCAATCTAAGATTGCATTTGTAACCCTTTGTTTGTGATGAGAGTTATGAGACCCAGTGCTACAATGAGTTCTTCTTTCTGTCTCAAAGGGTTGCAAGTATTCAGTTTATAGTAATCGTTGCTGGATTTGAAAATGCTGTGCTGGATTAAATGTATACAATACCCAAAATATAATAAACCAAACACAAATGTTAGTTCCTTTTGGGACTGTGTGTCCTGTGTGGAATTTTTAGGGATCCCATCCACAGAGTTGTTGTCCTTGTATGCTTTTTTTTTATAAATACATAAAGGGAATCAACACAATAAAGGAGGAGACCATATTTAAAAGAAGAAAAACTACCACAACAAGAGGACATAGTCTTAAATTAGAGGGGCAAAGGTTTAAAAATAATATCAGGACGGTAGTGGGTAGTGGATGCATGGAATAGCCTTCCAGCTGAAGTGGTAGAGGTTAACTCAGTAAAGGAGTTTAAGCATGTGTGGGATAGGCATAAGGCTATCCTAACTAGAAGATAAGGCCAGGCAGTGGCGTACTAAGGGGGGGGCGGGGGGGCGGTCCGCCCCGGGTGCCAGCCGGGTGGGGGGTGCCATGACCAGCCCCCCGCCCCCCCCCCATGTTGCAGCCGCCCGAGCGCTC
>OW240916.1:106289009-106359687 GCA_933207985.1 Pelobates cultripes
GAAATTAGGAGGGGGGAAAGAGATATTAGGAGGGGGAAAGAGAAATTAGGGGGGGAGAGAAATTAGGAGGGGGGGTGAGAGAGAGAAATTGGGAGGAGGAGAAGGAAATTGGAGCGGGAGGAGAGATTGACATTCATCACATACACACAATGCACCCCTTGCACACAGAAAAACACACAATGCATTACACACACAGACACACATACACAAGCAATGCAACCGTTACACACAATGCATCCCTTACACACACAGAAACACACAATGCATTCATTACACACTCAATGCATCCCATACATACACAGAAACACACCTTGCAGCCCTTACACATACAAACACAATTTCACACAATGCATTCCTTACACACATATCAGGACATCCCTTACACACTCCACCCCTGTGAACAAACTCATTGGTGGAACATGAAGGTGCACCCTGGGACCCAGACCTTGAGCTGTGTAAAGGACCCCCCAAAAAATGGAGCTGCTTCCCGTTCTCCCAGAACATTGATTTTTGTGACCACAGTTACAAACCGCCTCTAGAGAGCCTGTTCTGTACCAGACCAGTGGAGCTAGACTGCAGCTAGAGCCCATCATCATCCTCATCTGGTTGTAAGTAGGCAATCTAGTATATTATTCGTGGCACTAAGCTCTAATTTACCTCACATTAAAGAAACACTATAGTCCCCAGAACCACTTCAGCTTAATGTAGTGGTTCTGGTGTCTATAGCCTGTCCCTGCAGGCCTTTTAATGTAAACACGGTGGCACTGCAGCACTGGCGTTAGTTAACATGGCAAATCATATGGGTGGGGCATTGTGATGTCACATGGGGGGGGCGGCAAACTTTACTTTTGCCTAGGGCGGCAAAAATCCTTGCACCGGCCCTGGCCGGAGGGAGCTGTGTGAGCTGTGGCCACACAGTGTCCCATGGTAGTTAGGGTGCCGTACAGCTCACACAAGCAAACAGTTGATAAACTGGCCGCACAGAGGAAATGTGTATGTGTGACTGTCTGCCTGTGACTGTGTGTGACTGTCTGTCTGTAACTGAGTGTGTGACTTTCTGCCTGTAAATGTATGTGTGGGGCTGCAGGGATTTTGTAGAAGGGGGCGGGGTTTTGTATTGGGACAGGAGTCTTTATAAGGGGGGATAAGCAGGGGATTTGTGGAAGGGGGTTGCGGGGGTTTTGTAGACGGGGCAGTACAGGCTTTGTAGAAGGGGCAGGACAGAGGTTTTGTAGGAGGGGCGGGGCAGGACAAGGGTTTTGTAGGAGGGGCTGACAGCGGTTTTGCAAAGTTTACAAATTGTAAAAAAAAAGAAAGAAAACCTTTAACATTTTTTACAGGTTTTTTTTTTTTTGGTTGGGGGCGGGGGGGGTGTGCCAAGCACAGGATCCGCCCCGGGTGCCAAATGCTCTAGGTACGCCCCTGAGGCCAGGGACTAATGAAAGTATTTCGAAAATTGGGCAGACTAGATGGGCCGAATGGTTCTTATCTGCCGTCACATTCTATGTTTCTATGTGTTTATAAAACAAATAATTCCGCTTATAAATGGCCTTGCTTTATGTATACACTTCACTATCCTCTTTTGCACTTGCTGTCTACTGAAAGACTACCGAGCATCTAAATATTGCCCTAAATAAGGATAGTTTGATGCAAATGTCACTTCTCTGGAAATTACACCAATGTATTAATAAAATAAATAAAATAAATAAAATACATGAAAAAAAAATGTGAATTATGTGATCCCTGCTCTATTTTCTTTTAAATGTATATTAAAGACTTTGCATTTGACATCACAACCCAATGTAGTCTTGGCACAGCCAGGGCACACAGAGGAGGAGGAGAAATAGAAACATTTTAAATATCTTTCTTCCTGCCCATTAATATATATTTAGTACTAGATGTGAAGAGAACTCTACACTGACTGACATGCAAAGGCTGAGGTTTATTTAATGAGTTTATAACACTTATTGACAGGGAGCAAAGACGGAGGCATGCAATACCAAGACAACAACAGTATGTATTTCTATATTTACTTTTATTTTTATAGATCTCACAAACACATACAGCTGAAATTTGTAGAGCCAGAGCACAGAAACATAGAAACATAGAATGTGACGGCAGACAAGAACCAATCGGCCCATTTATAGGTGAAACTCGAAAAATTTGAATATAGTGCAAAAGTTCATTTATTTCAGTAATGCAACGTAAAAGGGAAAACTAATATATGAGATAGACGCATTACATGAAAAGCAAGATAGTTCAAGCCGTGATTTGTCATAGGTGCGATGATTATGGCTCATGAAAACCCCAAATCCACAATCTCAGTAAATTAGAATATTACATGCAATCAATAAAACAAGGAGTGTACATAGAACAATATTGGACCTCTGAAAAAGTATAAGCATGCATATGGACTCAGTACTTGGTTTGGGCCCCTTTTGCAGCAATTACTGCCTCAATGCGGAGTGGCATGGAAGTTATCAGCCTGTGGCACTGCTGAGGTGTTATGGAAGACCAGGATGCTTCAATAGCAGCCTTAAGCTCTTCTGCGTTGTTCGGTCTCATGTCTCTCATCTTTCTCTTGGCAATGCCCCATAGATTCTCTATGGGGTTCAGGTCAGGTGAGTTTGCTGGCCAATCAAGCACAGTAATCCCACGGTCATTGAACCAGGCTTTGGTGTTTTTGGCAGAGTGGGCAGGTGCCAAGTCCTGCTGGAAAATGAAGTCAGCAATTTTCTAAATACTTTCATAAAGCTCGTCTGTGGAAGGAAGCATGAAGTGCTCCAAAATCTCCTGGTAGATGGCTGCGTTGACCCTGGATTTATTGAAGCACAGTGGACCAACACCAGCAGATGACATGGCTCCCTAAATCAACACAGACTGTGGAAACTTCACACTGGACTTCAAGCATCTTGCAGTGTGTGCCTCTCCATTCTTCCTCCAGACTCTGGGTCCTTGGTTTCCAAATGAGATGCAAAAGTTGCTCTCATCAGAAAAGAGGGCTTTGGACCACTGAGCAACAGACCAGGTCTGTTCCCACGTGTTCCTGCATGACTCGAGCCCTGACATGGCGCATTGAGAAAGCGAATACCCAAAACGTTTCTGATATTCTGTCCTTCAAGTAAATACCAGTAGCACCTTGGTGTGCACTAGGCATGTGCATGGGAAAATTTTCGGTTTGGTTCGGCTCGGCATTACGAAATTCGGGATTTTCGCAATTCGGGACTTCGGCAATTAGGCACTTCAACACTTCGGAACTTCAGCAACTTCGGCACTTCGGAAATTCGGCAACTTCGGCACTTCAGAATTTCGGAACTTCGGCATTTCGGAACTTCAGCATTTCGGAATTTCAGGACTTCGGGAATTCTATTGCAGCCGCTTAGTAGATAACTCCCTAATTCCCACGGTATTAGGGAGTTATCTACCAAAAGGCTGAAAGACCTAAATTGGTCTTTCAGCCAAATTTACTAATACTAAGTAAAAATTACTTAGTATTAGTAAATTTTGCCCCTACTCGCGGTAGGCATGTCTAGTAAGCAGTGAACAGCCTGTGGCTGCTCACAGTTTAAAAAAAAAAAAAAAACCTATTGCCACCCCCCGGCCCCCACCTCTGAGCGGTGGGTGGGGGCCCTAAATACTAATAAGGGGGGGACCTAATGTCTTCCCCCCTGGCCCCTCCATGGGTGAAGATGAATTTTTGTTTTTTTGCGCTCTTTTTTTTTTTTTATGCGATGGTAAGTTTTATTTTTTTTACAGGTACTTAGTTAAAGGTCCCCTTTTTTTTGGGGGGGGGGACTAGGGGTTTGGGCACCCCTAGTCACCTGGGAGGGGGAGTTAACATTTGTTTAGGGCCCCCACCTGCTGCTCAGGGGTGGGGGCCAGGGGGGAGGACATTAGGCCCCCCCGAATTAGTATTTAGGGCCCCCACCGCTCAGGGGTGGGGGACAAGGGGGAGGACATTAGGTCCCCACCCTTATTAGTATTTAGGGCCCCCACCCGCCACTCAGAGGTGGGGGCCAGGACATTAGGTCCCCCCTTTATTGGTTTTTAGGGCCCCCACCCACCGCTCAGGGGTGGGGGCCAGGGGGGAGGACATTTGGTCCCCCCCTTATTTTACTGTAGGGCCACAGGCTGCTCACTGTTTAATAGACATGCCCCTTCTGGCGGTATAGTGAGTAGGGGCATAATTTACTAATACTAAGTAATCTTTACTTAGTATTAGTAAATTTGGCTGAAAGACCAATTTAGGACTTTCAGCCTTTTAGTAGATAGCTCCCTAATACCGTGGGAATTAGGGAGTTATCTACTTATTCATTCCTGTCATTTCATTGACAGGCTAAGTAACTTACATTTTATATGAATTGTTGTAAGTGTTGCAAATGCATACAGCTGAATCCTGGCTATGTTTGTATAATTTTCATTTAAAATTGTATACAATGTAACATAGAAACATAGAATGTGACGGCAGATAAGAACCATTCGGCCCATATAGTTTGCCCAATTTTCTAAATACTTTCATTAGTCCCTGGCCTTATCTTATAGTTAAGATAGCCTTATGCCTATCCCATGCATGCTTAAACTCCTTTACTGTGTTAACCTCTACCACTTCAACTGGAAGGCTATTCCATGCATCCACTACCCTCTCAGTAAAGTAATACTTCCTGATATTATTTTTAAACCTTTGTCCTTCTAATTTAAAACTATGTCCTCTTGTTGTGGTAGTTTTTCTTCTTTTAAATATAGTCTCCTCCTTTACTGTGTTGATTCCTAACATTCTTCTTCTTTCACTGGGTAAGTATATTAGTACTTAGGCAATACTGTGCTTTGGAACTTCGGCACTTTGACACTTTGGAACTTCGGCACTTTAGCACTTTGGAACTTCGGCACTTCAGAACTTTGGAAATTCGGTAATTTCGGAACTTCGGGACCTCGGCAATTCGGCACTTCGGCACTTCAGCAATTCGGACATTCGGAAGTACCCGAATGTCTGAATTGCCCGAAATTCGTCCGAATTCATATTCGGACCGAAATTAATTGCACATGTCTAGTGTGCACACAGCAACTTTTTGCGAAGCCTCTTGTTTAAATGTAGATTTTACAATAACTCTTTCAGTAAAATATTCACAAATAGTTTATATTTATGTAATGGTGCACTAAAAAAAGGCAGACTATTGAATAGCATTTAAATATAAGGTGGGCAGGAACCCTAAAATGTATTCTTGGGTTATATCTCCAAATCTTTGAGCCACCCAGTCACCCCTGCTCAGCTCTTGTGCATATAAGCACTTGTACAGCATATGCCCTAAAAATCTGTACCTTCCTAAAAATCTGTGTTCCAAGCTTATAAAAGCTGTCACTTGGTTTCTATTATCTTGCATTTACATTCATTCATATATGTTCATGTAGTACACTATGTAGGACTATTTCATGTACTATTCACATTTGCTTTACATAGGTTTATATATATTTTTTTTATATTTTTTTGTTTTTGTTTCTCATAGCTGTTTATTGAGTGCTAAATTTAAACACAATAAATCAGACACGCAGGTCCTGAGAACATTAACATAGTTAACAGTGCGAGCATTATTAGGCAGTTGTGCAATTATCAAGCTTACTTGTTAACATTAAATGAACTTATCAATCTTATGAATGAGAAGCGCCGTTGTTAGAGAGCTGAGGTGAAAGATAGTTAAGAGATAGAGGAGAAGTGTGAGAGAAGTGGGATAGAGGGTAAAGAGATATGTGGGAAAAGAGAGGAGGGTGGGGGGAGGAGTGGAGGCATGAAGGGATAAGGGAGCCCATTGCCAGTGCCTGTGTTTCCTGAGTGTGCCGTATCAGGTTGTGTTCCCCATCTAGGGTGGTGCGGGGTTACCTCGGACGCGCAGGCAGTCTCCTCCACCAGCGTTCTGTTCCGCTATGTAAGTCAGCCACGGTTGCCACCTCTCTACATGTTTCTCCTCAAGTCCCATTAGGGAGGCTTGCGTCTATTCTGCCCTATATATCTCTTTTACTCGCTCCATACATTGTCCTGTTGTTGGAGTAACGTCCTGCTTCCAGTACAATGGAATTAGTGCTTTGGCAGTGTTCAATAGGTGTCTAAGGATAGTTTTCCGGTACGTCCCGATGGTATCTGGTGTGGAGTGTAGGAGAGCTGCTTCTACATCGAAGCATCCATCTGTCCCCAGGATTTCCTCTGTTTTCTGCTTCACTGCTTCCCAGAATGGTGTAATGCATGTGCAGTCCCACCATATATGCAGTATTGTTCCCCGGTCTTCCTCACATCTCCAGCATGTGTTAGGTACATTCGGAAAGATTCTGTGCAAGGTGTCGGGTGTTCTGTACCAGAACGAGAGGAGTTTGTAATTTGTTTCTTGGTAGTGGGAACTCGATGAGCATTTATGGTGAAGAGTTAGGATCTTTTCCCAATGGGCTGCATTGAAGGTTGTACGTTCTCCCTGCATTGGCGAAATAAGTCAATATTCGTGAGATGTCCTACTAGGAGGTGTTGGTATAGAAGGGATATTGTCTTGTCTAGAGTTGTCTTATGGTCGCAGAGGGTTTCGAACCACGATAGGTCCCGGTGCAGTGCTTCATAATGTGGTAGTGTCTGGTAGTAGTACTTGAGTTGCATATAGCGGAAGAATTGCAGGCTGGAGGGCTGGCCGTCCTCTATCAGTTCTCTCAGGGGGATCATGCCCGCGTTGTTTAGAAACTTATGGATGGGGAAGGAGTCCCCCGCACCTTGGGTCCATGACGTCGGTGGTAGTCCCCCTCCTATCTGAGTGCATTGTATCTGAATCATCCAGTTCAATCCATTGAGTTATCCAGTTCAATCCATTGTTTATGTGCCGGTTGGGTATGCCACTCCAATATCCGCTGCAGTACTGTCACATGATGGTATTTGCGCAAGTCAGGGAGCGCCAGTCCTCCCCACGTCCGTGGCAGTCATAAGATTTCCTGTCTGAGTCTTGCCTGTTTTCCATTTCAGACGAATTTCACCATTGTAGATCTGAGGGATGTGAAGTACGCTGTCGGCAGGGCTTGATGAATCGTCTGGTATAAATATAGGATCCGCGGTAGTACATTCATTTTGAGGATCGCAATTCGATTTATGCGGGTATGACCAAGTCTTCAGATCTTGTTGTATTCTTTGTATCAATGGTAGGTATTTCGCTCGGTACATATCTCCCAGGTCCTTGGTGAGTGCTATTCCAAGGTATTGCATGTGGTTCATGCACCATCGGAATGGGAATTGTTTTTTTAGTGCGTCTGTCTGGGTCGTCTGGACTGTGATGTTGAGAACCTCGCATTTGGACAAGTTTAGCTTAAATCCCGAAACCTCTCCATAGGTTGCAAGCATTACGACCAGGCTGGGAAGTGTTGTCTCCGGGCTTGTAATAAAAAATAACAGATCATCTGCATAAGCTGCCACTTTGTGCATAGTGTGTCCGTTTTTGAAGCCAGGATCTCGTCCATGATCCGACCAGTTTGCCGACCCAATTTCCACTTTTTGGATTGATGTCAATTGTTCCTTTTGGAGGAAAATGTAATCTATTCTCGAATACCGCTTATGTATCACGCAGTAGTGGGTGTATTCCTTGTCTGCTGGATGCATTGCCCGCCAACTGTCTACTAGTCTAAGGTTCTTGACTGATTTCTGTATACTGCAGAGGGCTCCGTGGGTGATACTGCTGTGGCCCGTGGATGAGTCCACCAGCAGAAGAAGGGGTACATTGAGGTCCCCGCACAGGATCAACGTGCCCTCCGTGAATGAGGAGAGTCTGAAAAGGGTTTTGCGAATGTAATGGGATTGGTTATTATTCGGCACGTAGATCGTTGCTAACGTGTACCTTCGGTCTTGTATGTCCACTTTGAGGAATTGATATATGCCATTGGGGTCGGCCATTTGGTCCGTTTCATGGAACTGTAGCTTAGCATGAAAAAGGACGGCAACTCCAGCCTTGCAGGTTGTTGGGTGGTTACTGTAGGCAGCACTGGGGTAGTTTTTGCTTTTCAATAGCGGGACATTTCCCTCCTTGAAAAGTGTTTCCTGCAGGAAAGCTATAGAGATGTGTCTGGTGGAAAGATCTCGGAGTAGCTGCGACCTGCATTCCAGAATGTTTAGGCCCCTGCAATTTAGAGACATGATGCGTAGAGCATCCGGTTCGTAAGCCATTTGTGGTTGAGGGGGGTGGTTCGCAGTGGCTTCCTGCGATGGGTTCACCCGTGTATGGGAGGTATGCGGTCGAGTTGCTCTCCACCCCCCGCGGGGGTCCTGCTTCAGCTGTGCAATGGGAGGTAGGTATTAGGGTTGGAGTGTGATGGCCGGAAAGAGGGGGAGGAGTGGGAGAGAGGGGAGAAAGAAGTGAGAGAAGAGGGGGAGAGAGTCAGTCCAGGTGGGGGTGTGAGAGAAGAAGTTCTTCGCCTCCGAAGGGAGACGTTAGCAACACCTAGAGATAGGTGATGAGTGTCTCTCCTATGAGGGCTGGTTCGAGGGACAGAGTCCTACAGCGTCCAACTTACGACCCCCCGTGGATTGGGGTTGTTCACGCGAACTTGTTGGGGGTTGGTGGTCGTGTCCTTAGGTTATCTCCAGTGTAAGGTGTTTTCTCTGGAAGTGTTTTTAGTTGAGTGTGTCCGAGCCCACCAAACAGGTGTTCCGCCACCTTGAGAGTGATCGGATGTCATTTGCCTGGGTTAGCGTGAGCAGTGGACCCTGGAAGACCGTCAGTGTTGTCGCCATTTGTCGCCTATCATGGGGGCACCATGCAGGGAGGGGGACAGGTGTCTCGTCCATATCCGTCTCTTGGTCGCCTGTCCTTGGGTGGGGTGGGGGAGTTCCCCCATGGAGTGGGCAATGAAGCGTGGGCTCCCGCGGGCAGGCATATAGCAGTGCACGGTTATTGAGCCGTGTGTAGTTTGTCGGGGCTGAGGAGTGTAGTTTGGGCAAGCGGGGTATTGGCCGGGGCCAATCTGGGTTGGGTAATGATAGCCAGGGCCTGTCTTACTATCATATCTTGCGTGGGTCTGGAGGGGCATAGTCAGGGCAGTGCCTCAGGGTATAGTGCTTGTTGTGGGGTACATGGGGTGCAGACATGACCGGGGATGGTGGCGGGTTCTCTCCAGCTTAATCCATGCGTATTGGCATCGTACATGGTACACATGATACGCAGGAGTTAAAGCAAGTCATACATCCTAGTTCACATCCCCCCTGTCTGAAGCATGCAGCAGGTGTATCGGATAGCATAGTATTGGTTCCCCGATCCCCCTCTTTTCGAGGCTCACCTCCTATCTAACCCATTCCCCTGACCCCCCCTCCCACCTGTGTACATTCTGTCGGTCAAAGATGTTTGAGGTCTGGGGAGGGTGTTGCCACCACTGATGACATCTAGTTCCTAGTGTGACCCGGAGTCTAGTGTGTGGACCTCTGTGTCCCCCCCTCCGTCACCCCCCTTTTTAAAAAAAAAAAAATATTTTAAGTTTTGCTTTCCCTCTCCCCTCCCCCCCCAGGCACACCTGCAATGCTCCATCCCCCCCACACACATTATACTCCCCCGCACATCACCCCCCTCCCCCTCATCTGAACCTGTGAGTTAGAGTCCTCCATCATGCAGGGTCACTTCTGGCACAGATGTTTTCTGTATTTGAGCATTCCACCATATCGGCATAGCATAGTTGAGGCTTCTAGCCCTGCTTGTTGCACCGGTATGCGCCCCTATGTCCATGTGGTCCCCCCCGTTAGGCCTGCACATGCCTGTCCCCCTCCCTAGCCAGTCCAGCTTTGGTGCTTCCCCTGTGGGCTATATTCTTGAGGTGAGGGTTGGGTAGAGGTGTCCGGCAACAGGTTCAGCCATCCAAGGTAGCCAAGTTGACGTCCACCAGTCCTGTCTCAGGTGTTTTAGAGGTTTGCTTCAGCCCTCCTTACCCCTCCCAAAACGTGGCAGCTGTAGGTAATGTGCTTACTCTAGTCAGCTGGCTGGGTGGTTGCCTTGGATCAGGGGGGTCAAAGCAGTGTTTGTGCGTTATCGTGTGGTTCAGTCCAGTCTTGCGTGTCCAGTTCCTGGCCTTTACAGCTGAGCCAAGGCGATTACCGCTGGGATATATTTATTCTTCTGGGTTGGACGGGTGTGGTGGCGTGGTGTGTGGACGGTTCTCTCTAGGGCCCACCCACGAGGCCCTTGGTCTCTTGGGACTGGGTTCCCGGTCCAGTGGTTCTAGTATCCAGTCCGGGACTGCTATGGGTGGCAAGTCCAGTCTTTGGAGGAAACACGGGATTTCTTCTGGCCAGCGTGCTGCGACTCATTCGTTGTGATGTCTTACTTGGATGCTGAATGGGAAGCCCCATTTGTATGGGATATTGCGTTGCCTTAGTGCTGTAGTGATGGGTCTGAGAGCTCGCCTAGCTTCTAGTGTGGTTGGGGAGAGGTCATTAAACAGGGAGACCTCCGCATTTTGGTACCGCCATGTGGTTCGAGATCTGGCCTGCTGCATTATGCGTTCCTTGAGGGGGAAGGAGTGTAAGCAACAGATAATATCTCGCGAATCCCCTTCCCTAAGTCTGGGGCATAGGGCCCTATGTGCCCGCTCAAAGCGAATATCCAGTGGCGTATCGTTCCCCAAAATCTGGCGGAAGAGCTCGGTCAGCATCTCCACCACATTCTCTGTCCCCTCCAGTTTGGGTACCCCTCTTACCCTTATGTTGAAGCGACGGCTCCAGTTATCCAGGTCTTCAACCTGTCTGCGTACAGCCAGCAGCATGTTGCCCTGCCTTGATAGGGCTGTATCTGTTGCCAAGGTCTGTTGCTGTGTGGCCTGGGCCTGGGATTCCAGGGCCTGAATGCGTTTGCCTTGCGCCTCTATGTCCGTGCGCAATGCAGTGACAGCAGAGGTGAGGGATGCTGTGAGGGTGGTAGTCAGGGACTGCAGGTCAGATTTAGTGACCATGGCAAAGCATATCTTGGTCTCTGGAGAAGCTGCAAATCTGCAGCAAATGAAAGTTCAAAGAATAGTATTTGTTTTTTTACTTTGCCTTATTTTAATTACTTTGTTATTTGGTTTTGCACAGCCAGGAGTCTCCCTTTAAAATATAGTAATGTGCACTAAGTACTTTAAAATTGACTAGCTAACAAGCTACGAAATTATTGTTGTTAATATTATTATTACAGCCTAAGAAAATTATATTAATGTAACACCTGCTAAAAAATGTATTGTCATGCTGTCCATTTTTTGAACAGTTTTGTTCTAGATACCAGTTGTCACCGTATACAGTCGCTACAGCTATATCCTCCATAACCCCTTCCCGACCGCAGACGGAAATTTTCCGTCAACCTTGTCCTTCAGTTAAGGACCGTAGACAGAAAATTTCCGTCATTTACTAAAGTTAACCCCAGATCGCCGCAATCGCGGCGATCGCGGGGTTAACGGTGCTCCGGCCTCCCTCTGTATTAGAGCACCGGTGCTCTCTCTAAAAAGGCTGTCAGAGTGAGCACATGTCCTCAGTGTACTTACCTTCCGCCTCCCTGCACTTCCGGGTTCTGTGTGAAGTGCAGGGAGACGGATCAGAGCTGATCCTGCCCCCTGTGTAAAAAATAAAAAAAATAAAGTTAAATCCCACCCCCCCTTTCCCCTGATTTTATAAAATTAACCCCTTCCCTGCCAATTAATCACTGACTTTCCCCGAATTGCGAAAGTCCCGAATTTCGGAATGCCGAACCGAACCGAAAATTTTCCCCATACACATGCCTAGCCGCTACATCTGGAATGGGAACAGACCAAGGATGAAACTCACCACACTCACACTGCCTAAAGAAAAGGGGTGGCGTAGCATTGCCGGACTTTCACCTATATTACGTGGCCTCCCACGCATGATGGAATGGAAGAACAAACTATGGAAGGCGGCGGAGGAGGAGGGGGCGGAAGGCCAATCTCAACCCTGCCCTGGGGCCCAAGGGTCCCTGAGGGACACGAGCTATCCCCGTACACGAGACACACTCTGAAAGTGTGGCATGGGCCCTCCAATCAAATGTGACCACATACACACACACACTGACACAGGTATATACGCACACACTCAGATACACACATACATAAAGGTATAAATGCAGGGGTGTATATGTGTGCAGTGCTAGAGATGGAATGTAGGAGTGTATTTGTGTTGGCATTAAAATGCTGGGATGTATGCATTACCACACACTCAGATGCACACTTACACACACACCGAAACACACACACAGGTGCACATACAGGTGTATGAGGTATACATACACACAGAAACACTGACACACAGACAAACACAGCCAGATACACACAAGGACATAAACACAGCCAGATACACACATATATATGTGTACATTTACCTATTTTAATCTCTGCCTTCTAGCAGCTCTTGGACAGCAACTCCCAGCAACTTTGGCCAATATAGTGTCTCAACTCTGTTCTTACATACCCTGGTCCAGAATTTGGCAAAAGTGACATTTGAAAATGGTATACAGCCTTTGATAACACTTGATGCAATATGTTAAAATAAATACTTTTTAAATTTATATTTAATAGGGAACTGTCAGGTTCTTCTAGGATTTTTAACATGATGTACTTATTCCCTGTGTGTTACATTACAAACACCAACACACTTAACCCCTTTAGACCGGAGGGCGTACTATTACGCCCTATTATAGGCGGCTCTAAACGCCGCCAGGCGTAATAGTACGCCCTCCGGTCTTTCTGTACTTACCCGGTCTCTATCCCCCGCGGCACGTCTGTCCTCCACGAAGCCCCCCGGCCGTGTGAGAGTGGGTCCTTGCGAGGACCCCACAATCACATGGCCGGGGATAGCTGGCTTCTGTATTGCCAGCAGGGGGGCTGCCTGTAATGACAGGTGGTCCCCCTGCTGGCTGAAAATAAAATTAAAATGAGTTAAAAGTGTAAAAAAATAAATAATATATACTTAGATCATATATGTTATATATATATGATCTAAGTATATATATATATACACATATACATACACACATGTACACCGTCTAGGTGTATTTTACTATTAATATATATATAATTATATATATATATATATTAATATCAAATTACACGTAGACAGATACTGATTAAATATATATATAATTATTGTTATATATATTTATATATAATATAAAAAAAATAAATGTAAATACGTTAAAAAATTAAATTTAAAAAATAATTAAAAATAAATAATTAAAAAATATTTAGATGTGTGTTATTTCGTTCTAACTGTATTGTGAAATTAATATATATATATATATATCAAAATACACGTAGAACAAAATAATATATATATCTATATACATAAATATATACGTATATATCACTATATATATACCTATATATAAATAAAAATATATTTTTTAAATTATATAGATATATACATATATATATATATACACATACGTATATATATACATATATTAATTCTACATATATATTTATGTAATATTTTTACATAATTAGGTATCTTAATTAATTACAATTAGCGGGACCTGCCTGACAACCCATGCCGAAAGTAAAGGAATTTAATTTGCTAGCACTATATTTAACCCTATAACTTTCCAAGACACCATAAAACCTGTACATGGGGGGTACTGTTCTACTCGGGAGACTTCGCTGAACACAAATATTAGTGTTTCAAAACAGTAAAATATATTACAACGATGATATCGCCAGTAAAAGTGAAGTTTTTTGCATTTTTCACGCACAAACAGCATTACAAGGACAATATTATTGCTGTGATACTTTTTACTGTTTTGAAACACAAATATTTGTGTTCAGCGAAGTCTCCCGAGTACAACAGTACCCCTCATGTACAGGTTTTATGGTGTTTTCAAAAGTTACAGCGTCAAATATAAGGCTTGCGTTTCATTTTTTTCACATTAAAATTTGCCAGATTGGTTACGTTGCCTTTGAGACCCTATGGTAGCCCAAGAATGAAAATTACCCCTATGATGGCATACCATTTGCAATAGTAGACAACCCAAGGTATTGCAAACGGGGTATGTCCAGTCTTTTTTAGTAGCCACTTAGTCACAAACACTGGCCAAAATTGGCGTTTTTTGCATTTTTCACACACAAACAAATACTAACGCTAACTTTGGCCAGTGTTTGTGACCAAATGGTTACTAAAAAAGACTGGACATACCCCATTTGCAATACCTTGGGTTGTCTACTATTGCAAATGGTATGCCATTATGGGTGTAAATTTCATTCCCGGGCTACTATACAGTCTCAAAGGCAACGTAACCAATCTGGCGAATTTCAATTTCAAATGTAACGTGCTATATTTGACCCTGTAACTTCCCAAAACGCCATAAAACCTGTACATAGGGGGTACTGTCTTACACGTGAGACTTTACTAAATACAAATATGTGTATTTTATTGCAGTAAAAGCAAACAGTATTATGACAATGACCTTTAAAATGTCATTTAGAACTAAAAAAAATAAAAAATCGTATTTTCTCCCATTTTTTTCATATTAAATTATGTTTCATAGCTAAATATTTGATATTAAATGAAAGCCCTGTTTCCCCTGAATAAAATGATATATAATAAGGGTGGGTGCATTTACTATGAAAGAGGTGTATTACGGTTGGACAGACATGTAGCGCAAATGCCAGGTTTTGTTTACATTTTGTTTTGTTCACAACGTGTACATTTGGCTCCGTCCTTAAGGGGTTAAATAAAAGTGATATCAGAAATTAGCAAAACAAAAAACAAAACATATTTAGCCACCCTCCTGTCTCCTTACCTTTTGGGTACAGAAAGGTGGCTTCCCTGGTGTCCAGTGAGAGCTTGCTGGCCCAGGCTGATGGGAGTCTGCCATCAGCTTTCTCAGTCCCTCTCCCCCACAATGCTTGCATCCTCCTCCATGTGGTGTGTGCCTCCTCCCCAGCGGCACTGAGGAGGAAGTGATCAGTTCTTACTGGGAGGAAGCAATCTGACCTCACTTCCTCCCAGCATGCCCAGGAAACAAAGAGACTCACAGGGCAGTATGTGAGGGGGCTAGCTGTGAGTATGTAGTCAGCCACCCCCCATATAACAGGGGCCCGGGCCGGTATTAAAGGGCTGTGGCCCCTGATTCAGGTGCCGCAGGGGGCCCATGGGGCAGCTGCCTTAGGGCCCCCAGGAGTAACTGGGCCCGGGGCAGCTGCCCCTTTTGCCCCTCCTTAAAGACGGCCCTGTATATGGGCCACCCAGTATAAAATACAACATTACATGGTTTTTACTCACCTTTTAGGGAGTCTCAGCCAGGCATCTGTTCCTCTGTTGAGATCATATGTTTGTATGATCTCAAGTAAAGGGTCCTTCACTTGAGCCGTGCATGGCTCAATTACTTCTCCTGAGCGGGCCGCATGGGCTAACCACCTCTTATAGTTAAGAACACTGCTTGTGTCATGAGCACCCTCTTAAAGTGCTTTAAGTAAATTCTGTCTCCCATTCATCAATGTCATTCCAGCCCCACCCATGCATATCTTTTTTAGTGGTCAGGCATGGCGTGGACCAATCAAATGTGACCTAAAGTTATTTAAACCTCCCTAGCCCTATACACTGTGCTGTCAGAGTATTTATATCGGCAGACATCTTGTGCTATGATAGAAACTAAAAGTGTATATTCTGAGTCACTCTGAACAGACCAGACTCCATTTTGTTATTCCAAGTTAACAAAAAAAAAGACACAAGATTTCTTTCTGTAAGACCAGCCACTTTGTCAGAGCTAAAAGGAATGCATAGTATAAACAAGTGATAAGAAGAATATAATCAATTCTAAACCCAGACAATTGTGACAGAGAAGATTAAATAATAAAATTTAACTGTCTATACATATAAGGTCCCATTGTAAGTTACGGGTCAAAACTCAGATTTGCCAGACACATAGTCTGGACAAAACTTAAAGAACCCTTTGAAATTTTAAGTTATGGCACTATAAAGATAACGCAAAATGACGTCAAAATAGCCACCAGGAAAAGTTAACTCTTTCCTGGATAGGTATGTTTAGTGGGACAAGACTGCCCTCTATAGATCAAATAACTAAATTGCGATCTGGAAGATAACCACACCTCTAGTGCTTCTATTGGGTTATCAACTGATGACGTACAGAGAGTCTGGCCCTTTAAAAGTTAGGACAAAGGGAATATGCAGGGGATGCAAGAGATGCAAAGGAGAAAGGAAAAGAGGAGAGAGGAATTGGAAGTTTGGGGACTCCAACCTCCATGCAGAGAGACATCCAAATAAGTTCCTGAGACTACCAATCGGATGAAATATCTACTCAACTGGTAATTATACTGGTTTCATTTAATTAATTAAATTAATTAAATTGTATTAATAGCATTATATATGACTGGATAAAGCACGGTCAGATTTCCATATTAAGAAATCTTAGTTAACTAAAATATATATAGTTATAAACATTCCATTCTGCAGGTAGAATTAAGAATAATTATATATTAAGGTGATATTATCACGTGTTAGCATACCGCTGTTTTTATCCAGGTGTATTGATTTGCTCTAATATAAGATAGATATCTTTTAGACAAATTCTGCTCATAAAATGTAATAGATTCTCTTATTGGATGGTTCCAGGAAATGACTAATGAACTGGTTTAAATGTTATTTTATTTAAAAATGACATAAGAATAAATCTTGATTACCTAGGAGATCTAGCCAGCATTGAAAGGGTTATTCTAACTGTCAGCTAAACTTTACGACCTTACGCTGCACTCTGAAGAATTCTGTTATCTGAGTGAAACTTTTTCAGTCTGTGAGGATACCTCATAAATCGTCAGAATTCTTGACAGATAATGCTGTTTTAGCCATTGAAACGTAATACCCATTTCTTTGTATTGCATATCATTTTATACTGGATATTCATTGATTATTGTCATGCATGTTACATATTATTATTATTAATTGTTATTAAAAATAAAATCTATTTTTATACATTGTGATATTATTTATATGAAATACATTCCACTTAACACGATAAACGTTCTTTGGGATCTGAGAATTGAATTAGTGGGCAATTTTCACTGTTTACTATTATTATCCCATAAATATCCCCACAGTGCCCTATTGTGGTTTCTTTCCCAGTACCTTTTAGTGCGCTTCTTGTTTGCTTGTTTATTATTATTCTGGTACTGACTTTGTTTCTGACTCTGCATTTATCTTTTGCCTTTTCCTGTGTTGTTTGCCTGTCTGACTGATTTCTATGTACCTGACTCTAGCTAGTTATCGTTTACGCAGTCTCTCTGTTACCCTGACTACGCTTTTTCTCTGTTTAATGTTAAGTCTGGCCATTCAAAGACCCAGTTATACGTCATGTTCTTGTTTTGTTCCTTCTTGTCCTGAATTCTGCGTGTTGGGGTATTACACCATGACACACTGGTCAACTCAATGCTTCTCATAGAAATACATTGGGGACCTACTAGGTAGCAACCACCACCCTCTGCCAATGAGATGCTTCTCATAGCGATGCACTTAATCCAATAAAGTTAATTATTATGTAAATAATAATAATAATAATCACTGCAGTGTAATTTTTCACAAATGTGTGTTTACAATTGTTAGACTGCAGGGACAGGGCCTATGTACCAAAACCACTACATTAAGATACAGTGGTTTTGGTGCTAAGAGTGTCCCTTAAGAGAGATTTAAAAATGTGATCTGCCTATGAAAATATTTGTGTACTTCTATACACACTTCTCTTAATCCATGTTTCTAGCTCTGTTATATTTCACTTTATAGTGAAGGCTGCTATGCTGAGGAATGAACCATCTTTGTTGTTTCTGGATTCAAATTTAGTTACTTATTTAGATTTCCCTTAATATTATGGGCTACGGAAAGAGAGGGCGTACAAGTTTGCTCTCTTGATGGCAAATCCTTGGAAGTCCAGTCCCCAGTCTACTTTTTTGAAATATTAAGGAGTGATTTATGCCTTCTGATTGTAAAGTGATTTTTTTTAAATTTATGTTATTTATACACTTTGTGTAAATTAGAGCACAGTATTGTATATGACTTCTAAAGAATGGTGACCCATGTCAGAAAATATGTAATATCTGTAGAACAGGTAAAACAGGTAAAGGGGCTGGTTTCTATTGCAGTTGTAATAGTCAGAGTAGCTTGTAGAATGTAGTGATCGCTGCTTCTACAATGTAAAATACACTGTACACGGACAATATAAAGTCCAGCTGTCAAAATGTCCATTGTAAAGTTAGTACACTCATTAATTTATTAATAAGGATAATCTTTCCTGGCCTAACATGGCAGGTAAGCTATGCGCACTCACAGCAGATAGATCAGGAAAAAGAAAAAAACTTTCTAAGAATGGCTCTTTGTCATGTGAACCTCAATATTTTTTCTGTCTTTCACAGGAGTTATGAGGGAGTCTGTTTTATATAAATATAATGTAAATCACAGATTTCATTTGCATCAATGGGTGACAACAATAATGAACTCATAATGAATGGGACCGCCCAGGAAGGTGTGTGTCACTCAGTAGGACTGCCCAGGAAGGGGAGGAGTCAGGCTTGCACCAAGCACGCCAGTCAGACAGACAACCTCATGGTTGTCTACCAACCTATAGGTGCTAGGGCTTGCTGTAAAGCGTGAGGGTGTCTAATGATGCTCTTGGGCTGTTTTGCTCTGTACAGTTTCTTGGTGTCCCTGAACACCGATAACTAAATTGGGATAGTGGGACAGGACCTCAAAATCAGGACTGTCCTGCCAAAGGAGAGACACAACTGCTAAACTGGTATACTGAGAGACACACAATCTAACACCTATACGTAAGACCCAGTTTTGTGGAAGAAGTTTATGGTAACCCTAATCTAGTACAACAATGGTCTATGCACAAATCTAATTATTATGCAAAACCTTAACAGGCTATAACACTAAGTCTTATGTCTTTACTAACTACTTTTACTATGTGAATGCTAACCTGAATATTACTGGAAAAAACAGACATTGGTGTTACTGACCTGGTAGGCAGGAGTTTGAACCAAATAGCAGTGAGACAGCACACCTTTACAAGCACAACCTCTAATGGAATCTGAAAGTGAGAACAGGTTCCTAGGAGAACTATGGGGCAACAGGGACTTTATTAATGAAACAAAGTCCAAGTGAGGTGTCCATGAGAAGCAGGAAAAAGCAAGGTCAGATGGTGCAAGGTCAGGGCATGCATCAAAGGGTCATAAATGGATGAACAAAACCAAGTTCAAATAGCCAGGGGATCCAGTGATGTTGGATGCAGGGTAAGACCAGGGGATCTGGGCAGGAACAGGTACAGGATCTGGGTCAAGAACAGGCGCAGCTTGCTAGGTAACCTTAGCCAAAGTTTCAGAATAACAAAGCACTGCATCAAGCGTGCTCAGGGTTGTTATATGAGTTTCCTGTTCACAAGGGCAGCCTCTTCCTGAAGGTGGAGTGTCACACGATTCTATAAATGATACCAGGTCCATCTTAATATATTGCTGCACCAGAGCCCAGGCCAAAACTCCAACCCGGAAAGCATGGACAGCCACTGCATGACATGGAGGGCTACAAGGGCAAATCTGATGGTGAAGAGCAGGTAAAAGTCTTCCCCTAGGACCTTGTGATACCCTATTAAAAATCACCCCATTCAGTGGACATAAAAAGGTATCAGCTACTATAAAACCTCAAAAGACTAGTAACCAGAGAGTACATTACTTTAAGCTATATATATTCTCAAATGCTTTTAGTCTATCATTGCCACCCATCGCTGCCTAATGAGTTAGCCAAGCACTAGAAGAAAGGCAGTGTGACAGGCTAAATTCTATGCTAAATAATTCAAAAACGGTTTAGCACCTGAAGGTAAGATGGTGCCATGGGAATCTGTGAACCATAACCATTTCAATGAGATGAAGTGGTTTGATCACCAAAACAGCCCTTCAATGATCATGAATGTACAGTGTACCTCCATTGTCATTATGCACCTAGTGACAAGTGGTGCACTCTCTGCAAAAGTGATATTTAAAAGCTTGTCTTTGTGCGATAGGCAAAACAGGGATACCTATTTCACTGAAGTGACCATTCAAAGTATATTTCAAATTGTAGACCAAAATAATTGAAATAGTAGCATGATATGGATAATTTTCCAGCTCAGCTATTTTGCCTGTGAAGAACAAATGTCATCTATTTTTAAATCTCTTTTTATGAAGTATTAAAAAGGATATATACATATATTTTAAAATATATATTTTAAAAAAAATTAATAGAAATACTCATCCCTAGCTTAGTATATCACGGGATCCGTCTTTGGTTGGATTGTGTCAGGCAATTTGGCACCGCTAGATATAAACTCCAAACTGTAATTACACCCATAAAGAAAATATTAACAGATAGGTGCTAAAGGCACTTTTATGCAAATTATGTGTATGTTATTTTATACTGATTAGCTTTTTGGCATGGGAAACATGTTCTGTATCGTAGAATACAAAATGCAAAAAATGTCTTGTATTCTAGGAAAATGTTGAATGATAAGATGGGTTTTGGCACAATCACTTCAATAATGTTTAATAGCTTTCCTAAAGAACCCAAGACTGTACTACTGCATTAATCAAAATTGTGAGCAGTGGGTATTTTCATGTCTCATGCAAGTCCCAGTATGCTTTATTGGTTAAATATTTGATATATTTGAGAGCTGTGTCTACAGTGTCAAGGATTCCATATTATCCCCAGGCCTTGCTATTCACCATTTTCTTTGTTATCAAGATAAAAAAATAGTCTCTGACTAAACACTTTTTTAAGAATAGCTAACCCCTTCACTGCCAAACAATTATTGTATTTAATATATGTATTTATTTGAAACATAGAATATATGCCAAGCATGTTAAAGAACATTCCCACAGGCAGAGCTGCTCGGCACCAGAGCCCCAACTTTGGTGTTAAACCAGTGCAAAGCCAAATAAGCCTGCTCACACCCTCTGGTCCTATTACTTCCTGGTTTTGTTAGCTTAGAGGAGGTATGAATCTGACACACAGATACACACACTGGCAGATAGTGGCACACAGATACACACAATGACAGATACACACACCTTGACACACAGTGTGTATCTGTGTGTGTGTGTATGTGTGTTTGTATCTACCTGTGTGTCAAGGTGTGTGTATTTGTGTATCAAGGTGTGTGTATTTGTGTTTGTATGTGCCAGTGTGTATGAATCTGACACACAGATACACACTGGCAGATAGTGGCACACAGATACACACACCTTGATACACAGTGTGTCTCTGTGTGTGTGTGTGTGTGTGTGTGTGTGTGTATGTATGTATGTATCTATCTATCTGTGTGCATCTGTTTCAAAGTCTGTGTATCTGTGTTTGTAAGTGTCTGTGTATCAAGGTGTGTGTATCTGTGTTTGTATGTGCCAGTGCATATGAATCTGACACACAGATACACACTGGCAGATAGTGGCACACAGATACACACACCTTAACACACTGTGTGTATCTGTGTGTCAAGGTTTGTGTATCTGTGTTTGTATGTGCCAGTGTGTATGAATCTGACACACAGATACACACACTGGCAGATATTGGCACACAGATACACACACCTTAACACACTGTGTGTATCTGTGTGTCGAGGTTTGTGTATCTGTGTTTGTATGTGCCAGTGTGTATGAATCTGACACACAAATACACACACTGGCAGATAGTGGCACACAGATACACACACCTTCACACTATGTGTATCTGTGTGTCAATATGTATATGTATCTGACACACACATATACACACACCTTCACTCACAAATACACACACACACTCAGATACACACAGTGACATACACACACTTGCACCCACAGATACACACTGACACACTCATATACACACACATAGGCACATACAAACACACTGATACATACTGGCACATACACACACACTTAGATGCAGACAGTGACACATACACAAACCTTGACACAGATACACACATTGACACACATACACTCTCACTGACATGCACATATGCACTCTCACTGACAAACACACATACACTCTTACTGACAAACATACACTCTTACTGACAAACAAACATACACTCTCACTAACAAACACACACTCTTTTGCAGACAAACATACAAACACATATACACTCTCATTGACAAGAACAAATACATTCTAACTGCCGAACACATACACTCACTGACAAGCACACATTCACTCTCACTGACAAACAGACATACATACAATTTTTTTTTTTACATTTTATCCACCCAGCCCCCCTACCTTTAGGAGTGCTGGCATGGAGTCCCTGGGGTCCAGTGGGGCTGCTGGCATAAAGTCCCTGTGGTCCAGTGGGGATGGCTGCAGCTTGGCGGGCGGCGAGGGACAGACAGGTGAGTGGTGAAGGCGGGCGGCGAGGGAGCTCTGATCTCTCTGCTCAGCTCCCTCACGCGCCTCCTAGTGATGCCGGAGCCGGAGTGACGTAATATTCCGGCTCTGGCATCACTGTTGTGCCCACGAGGGAGCTAAGCAGGGAGATCAGAGCTCACTGCTCCCTCACCGCCCGTGGCCATTTTTTTTCTAATTTTTCATCAGAACCCCAATTAGTGTACCGCGGAACCCTAGCACCAATTGGGAAAAGCTGGCCTAGAACATAGACTTCTCATTGAGCTGCATTGGGATGTCTGTGATTGGACTGTCAGGTTAGTAAAAGAGGTTAGTAAAAGAGTGTCCAGGGGGACACTTATCTAGCCAATCAGTATCCTATCCCTATGGCTGGGAAAAGTGTATTGGTCATGCCTGATAGATCAGATGTGCAGTTGGAAGATCTCTTCACCTTGCAACATCCTGACAGGGAGTGAATAGAGGGAGTCAGCGAATTCTAATTTTTGCAGAGCAGACTCCCTGCCCTGCTTTGCTTCTGCTGCAGAATGATGCCTTGTTTCTGCAGTGAACTGGTCTGAACCAGAGCTGTGTCTATAAGGGGAGTGGGGGCTGAAGAATCTCCCTAGCTAAAAAGTGTACCCAAAAATAATTTTTGCTTATAGCAGAAGTTCCCAAACAGTGTGCCACGGTGCTCTGGGGCGCCACGATGAACACACGCAGTGGCACCACAAGATATTTTCCCAGTGCTATGATCATGGCACCGGGAACTGTGCCTCCCTCTCCCCTGCCGGCTCTGCAGGACTGGAAGGGAGCTCAGAGATATCCCTCACCAGCCCGCTAGCAGTGTAATGCTGGCTGCTGGCAGGAGAGGGAGGGAGAGAGGACCTGGGGGAGCTCTAAACTGAAGCTCCGCCGGGTTCTCCTCTCGCATGTTCGGAGTGTTTCAGCGGTTACCACAACAACACTCCGAATCTCGCGAGAGTGAACTCTAGCCCGAGCTGCAGGCTTGAGTTCACTCTCACCACTAGGACCACCAGGGCTTCCCCACAGACCACAAGAGATTTGTACTGTCTCCCTTCCCAGGCAAAGGTAAGCAGGGAGGGGGGATATGAAAAGTATTATATTTAATTAAAAAAATTAATTATATATTTATGAATTTGCACTCATACCCCCACAGAGACACAATAACTCCCCCCATACACATACACTGCTTCTCCATACACACACTATCCCCCCATAAACACCCACTGCTCCCACACACACAATTACCCCCCATACACAAAATTACCCCCATCCACACAACTACCCCCATACACACACGCTGCCCCCATATACACAATTACCTCCAATACACACACTTCTCCCCATATACACACACTGCCCCCTATACACACAAATTGTACCCCTCACACACACTGCCCCCACACACAATGCACCCCCATACACTGCACCCCTTACACAACCTGCCCACACACATACATTCTACCCCTTATACAAACTGCCCCCCACAAACACTGCACCCCTCACACAAACATCCTTCACAAACACAATGCACCCCCGTACACTCACGGCAACCCTCAGACACTCACACACACACACATTGCACCCCACACACACACACTACTGTCCCATCCCCTACAAGAGCCCCTATCCCAGCAAATCCCAGGTAAGTTGTTAAACTGTTCTTAAACAGTTTGACTACTTACTCGGGGAGGGCACTAATGGCACCATAACAACTACAAAGTGTTGTAGTGGTTATTGTGCCTGGATTGTTTCTTTAAATAATGTACCAGTGCCCCTCCCAAGATTAGGTTCTATATCTGCACTTGAACGGCAAGCAATTCTGCCAAACAGGGGCCCAGTATATG
This sequence comes from Pelobates cultripes, assembly GCA_933207985.1. NCBI lineage: Eukaryota > Metazoa > Chordata > Amphibia > Anura > Pelobatidae > Pelobates > Pelobates cultripes. The sequence continues at coordinate 106,313,244 of OW240916.1, forward strand.
CCGTTGCACTGTACATATATAGAACCTAAAAAAATTTTTGACTTGGGGAGCCTTGGAAAAATATTAAAATATAAGGGGCGTCTTGAACCTAAAAAGTTTGGGAACCACTGGCTTATAGCAAATGTATAAATACTTATATACTTTTCAAGGTTTTTTTTTTAAATTTTGGTTTGTATGTTTGTTTAAAAGTGTTTGTTTGATGGTTTTAAAAAAATAATTGTGAAGTGAATAATATATTTTGGTTAGATGGGTATTTAGAGATATTTCTCATGTTTTATTTTGCATTTATTTGCTAATTCTTTAGAGAAATATTGGAGGTATGAAATGTTTTGTACACTTTATGGAATCTATTCTCTTTCAATAGTTCATACAAAAACTGAAGCATTAGCATAGAAGTATGGGGTGGCCAAAAGGGGCCAGGATAACATTATTAGCAACAGAGGCGGCTCTCTAATTAGGTGGTTTAGGCGGCCGCCTAAGGCCTCGCGCTGGCTGGGTGCTCGCGGCCGCCTAAACCACCTGTGGGCAGACTGTGTCGGGTCCTTGGTCACTGACTGAGGATCCGACACCAAGAGGGGACCCGGCGGCTTGCCCGGTATGCCGGCGGGTGCGAGGCCCCTCTTGGCTGCCCGGCCAGCCATCAGACACTGGTCTGCAGCTCCGCAGTGAGCAGAGCTGCAGATCATGTGTCTCGCGAGAACTGGCCAATCAGAGCGTTGCTGCGGTTTACCACGGCAACACTCTGATGGTCTCATGAGATTACATGGTAGTAATGCCCACCGGACCACCAGGGAGCCCAGTGGACCACCAGGGAAGAAAGGGTATGTTGTGACCCCCTTAACTATCACCCCCATCACCACCCTCTGCCTCACCACCCTCAGCATCACTACCCCCTCACTATAACCCCCCCTACCACCATCACACCCTTTCACACCCTCAGCATTACCCCTCCCCAGCATCACCCCCTTACTATCACCCCCCCAACCACCCTCAGCATTACCCCCCTCCCTCAGCATTACTCGCCCTCACAATCACTCCCTCCCTCAGCATTACCCCATCACCCCCTCCCTCAGCAGCATTACCCCGTCCCTCACATCACCCCCTCCCTCAGCATTACCCCCTCACCATCACTCCCCACCATCACCCCACTCACCACCTAACCATCACCCCTCCCTCCAGCATTACCCCCCACCACCCTAGGCATCTTTGCCTCACCCCCCATTTCCTCACCATCAACCCCCTCCCTCATGCAGCCCCCCTCCCTCATCGCCCCCCTCCTCATCACCCCCCTCCCTCTCACACCCCCTCCTCTCACATTTACCCCTCACCCTCAACATCCACCCCTCTCTCTCACATCACCCTCTCACATCACCCCCACTCACCCCCACATCATCACCCTCACATCACCCCCTCACCCTCACATCACATCCTCACCCTCACCATCACCCCCTGTCGCCATCACCCCCTGTCACCATCACCCCATCTCCCACTCACCATCACCCCCTCTAACCATCACCCGCTCTCCCACTCACCACCCGCCTCTCCCTCTCCCACCATCCCCTCTCCTCTCCATCCACCCCCCCCTCCCTCTCCATCCTCTCACCACATCACCCCACTCTCCTCCACATCACCCCTCTCACCCGTCACCCCCTCTCCCTCTCACCATCACACCCTCCCTCTCCCATCACCCCCCCCCCATACACACAACACACTTCAAGCAGCTACCCCATACACATAGGGTCCCAGACAAAAAACGCAAACATGCTCACAGAGACATGCATTCACACACACACACACACAAGGATACTCTCTGTTAGACACACTCTCAGGCACTTACACACACACATAGGCACATATAAACACACTGATATACACTGGCACATACACACACTGACACACAGATGCACACACAATATGACATACATCAGAGCCACCCTCCTGTTAAATTACCTTATGTGACCAGGAGGGTGGCTTGCTTGTGGTCCTGGTGATGTTGGCTGAGGCTGATGGGAGTGAGCTGCTGCATGCTCACTTAAGCCTCTCCATGCTGCTCACTCTCTGGGCTGCCATCTCCTGCCTCCTCCCTACCGCGCGGCAGCAGCTCTGTGAAGCTGGGAGGAAGTGCTATAAAAAGTGCTGTAAAAAAAAAAATTCTAGGTAATTTTATTACGGTTTTACATGTTGATTACAAAGTATACACAAATTATAATGCTTTGGTTGCAGTGGATACAATGCGGTGGCAAAAACATACATAAGTATAACAGAGAAAAGGAAAATGAAAACAAAACCATAACACTATGAGATGATAGCATGTATTCGAAAAGGAAGGATTATACTACATCAGCTCTGAAGAGAAGCTTCTCGCATTATAAATGATCCACCTTAACTCATTACATCACACTACATAGTTCCTTTTGTTGCTGCTGTTTGTGTTGTGTCACATACGGTTGCAATATACCTTCAAATTTTTTCCCCGTGGAAACATTTTTAGTATGGATCACAGATGGCACAATATTCTACCAGGACCAGAAGAATCTTTTGTTGACAATAACAGCAAATAACTGGAGAATTGAAAGGGTACGTCTGCGACTGACAAGTCCCTTAGTAGTGCTGCTACCTCACTCCAAAACAGCTGTATGTTTTGGCAGGACTACCTGGTTACCTCCTGTCCACCGTCTTTCCAACAGAAGGTTAAAGCAGAAGGATATATTTTATGTAGTCAAGATGACGTTAAAGGAAAGTTAAAGGTCCTGACTCCATAGTATTCCTGACTATATTCCTGACTCCACACTATTTAGGTCTCTGCCCGTTCCCCTTAAATAAGGTAATGAACTTACCTTTTTTTAGCCTGCCCTGGGCTGGCTCTGCCACTGACCACCTCCTTGGCTGAGATCATCAGAATTTCCCATGGGAAAGCATGGGATCAGCTAAAATAATTCTGATTATCTCAGCCAAAGAAGAGTGACAGGGGCAGAGCCAAACACAGAGCTGTCCAATCATCATCTACTTATAGAGATGCATTGGATCAATGCATCTCTAAGTCTCTAAGAGGAGTGGTTCAGCATGCAGAGCGTTATGCAGCACTGACCACTGTGAGTTACTGCCACTAGAGGTATCCCTAGGCAGCAATGTTTACAGCAAACACTTTTTTTTTAAATTTGTCTAAGTGAATTTGGAGTCCACAGAATATTTATTAGAGAGGTGGGAGGCAAGTAAACCAATTCCATATCCACCCATTGAAGGGGTGTTTAAAGATAACACTGCCTGTAACAAGCCTGCTTTATAGTACAGAAAAATATTCAGTAGTGTCATCCCGCCTTTTAAGAAGTCTGATATGTGAAGTCTGGGGGTTTTGGTGTTCCCAAATAAAATGTGTGGATATGATATGCGTTGTAAGTCTTTACAGTGTGAGGGAGGCAGTGAAATGGATAACAAATGGAAAACAAATAAAATATGTGGTAATAGCGTCATTTTAACAGTATTTATTCAGCCCAAGATATAGGAATGTGTTTCCAGCAGGACAGCTACCTCTTACACTGATGTAGGAGGGGTTTGTGGTTATATTTGAATATAGTATGTACTGACTTTTGTCAAGTTCATTCCTAGGTATCTGATATGTGAGGATTTCTATTCAACATTACATCTATTAATCTATTTCTAAGGTCTGTCACCAAAGATTGACAGAGAATTATAGTCATAGCATGGGCCTTCGTTAGGTTTAGCTTATAGTATGACAACTGCCAATAAAACGACAGGGTCAACAAGACTGTCGGTAGAGATTTGCACGGAGCACTCAGCACCAGTATTCTGTCGTCTGCAAAAAATTATGTAGTCTGTTATCGATATCAGTGCCATAAATATCTGGGTGATGCCTGAGTGTCTGCACTAAGCAAGCAAAAGTAAGAAAAAGAGAGGGAACAAAAGGCAGCCAAGATGTAAACCATTCAATATGGAATGGCACTGATAAGAAGCTAACATTGAGGACATTGGCAAATTTACATAAGGCCATTATCCCTGATATTATGTGGTGTGGGAAGCCAACTTTGGCCAAGACCGGGTCATATATGTCCAGTTAAGCCTCTTGAAGGCCTTTGTAGCATCTAAAGCCAATAAGAGGCCCTCTTTGTTGGTTCTGTTGAGTTGGGACAGGATGTTGAGCATCTTCCTGGAGTTGTTTAAACAAACCCTGATTGATCGTTGTTTATTATAGAGGGCAAGATTATTGATAGTCCATTGACAATCATCTTAGTGTACAATTTAGTGTAGCTATTAAATAGAGAGAAGAGTCTAAAATTGAAACACCGGGTGGGTGTCTTTCTATTTTTAGGTAGGATTGTAATATGGGCTCTAAGCATCTCCTAAGGCAAAGCTCCCGCGGAGAAGATCTTGTTAAACAAAGTGGTTATATTAGGTGCCAACTCTATAGGAAAGGTTTGCTAATTTAGATTTGTTAGACATACTAGTTATTCCCTTTACTAACTCGTCTATAGCAAAGGGTGCCAGTTCTTTGGAACCCATGGAGGGGAGCATTGCATTGGATGAAATCTTCGTATCGAAGGCTATGTTTCTTCCTCTGGTGAGGAAATAGTTTGGTCCACTCCATTTTATTTTTTTTTACAATGAGCTTTACTGGGATTCCCTATTTATACATTCTATTATTCTCTTCTTAATGATCTGATAATGGGAGCAAAAGCGTTTCTCTTTAACATAGTGTGGGAGGATAGATCTATGTATAGCTTGATATCTGCATAGCACGAAAAAGTGAAATTGAATGTAAGGATTCATATCTCTATCTCAGACATCGCCTTACCACAGATTCCCAATGGAAAAGGACCCACCGGGAGCCAGGCTGCACAATCCAACTCCTGACAACATGGAGCTATCTAAATGGGAAAGGGTTGACGACCGCTTAAAGTTTATATTGTGCACCAGAAATAAATCAATAAGGAGCCGCAACACCAACAGTAAATATCAAAGTAATTTATTCCAATTGCGTGGAACTGGCAACGTTTCGACCCAACTTCAGGATCTTTGTCAAGCTTAGGTTCCAAAATACAATGTACAGCTTAAATACCCATAAGAAGTAACTCCCTAAATATGAGGCATATATTGAACTGAGAAGTTAACCATTACCAAAAATAGAAAATAAAGAGAGACACAATAAAATATCAAAATATGAAGAAAATACACAGATACAAAAGTCAATTAACTGTATCACAGTAAGAAAAGTATAGTATGTTCTTCAAAAATATAATAATTTGGCTGCAACAATATTGGCAAATGTGTTTCCTGCATTATATAATATTGCATGAAAAAAGACACATGTAGCTATTCAAAGTTTCCAGTGCAAACAGGCACTTAAAGCTACACTATAGACACTCAAACTTCAGCTCATTGAAGTGGTCTGGGTGGAGTGTCCCAGATCCCTTATCCCTGCAAAGGTAAATATAGCAGTATTTAATAAACTGCAATAATTACCTTTTAAAGGTTAACTCCACTTCTAAAGGCTGTCTACCTGACAGCTACTAGAGTGTCTTCCGTGCCATTAGACGTCCTCACACTCTGCATTAGGACCACATAGGAATGCATTATACAATGCTTTGCTATGGTGAAAGTCCTAATAGCCATCAGCCGGCGGAGGAGGAAAGGAGGTGGAGCCTGAACCAGCGCCAATGACAGAAGGGTTTTTTAACTTTCTGCACCATGGAGAGGGGGTACTATAGGGAGCTATTGTGCCAGGAAAACAACTTTGTTTTCTTGGCACTATAGTTTCTTTTTAATTGGATACTATATAGCAATCCAATTCAAATATATCCAGCACATATACTACAAGGCAGAAAACCACAATACAAAAGGCACACTTGATACCTTACAGAAAAAGAAACAACTATATTAGTGCATACAGATGAAAATAGATCCATAACATAAAATGATATGGAAAATATAATAAGGGGTTGCCCTCTAGTTTGTATGCGGACAGTCAATGATTGACCATTTTAACTAGGAAATTGTGTGTTTGTGTTCAAAACGTGCAGGGACTGGTTTATCCTATAGGTGTCAATTCAAAGTGCTAACCCATACATATAGAGCACTGAACAATTCTAGCCCCTGTTATATCTCTTCACAGATCCATATGTATGCCCCTCCTCGTTCCCTCCACTCTGCCCATAACCATCTCCTGACCGCTGCTCGCACCCATACGGCCAACTCACGCTTGCAAGACTTCTCGCGGGCGGCTCCCTCTCTATGTAATAGCCTGCCTACCCCCATCAGACTCTTCCCTAGTCTTCAATTCTTTAAGAAGTGCCTTAAAACCCATCTCTTTAGGAAAGCTTATGGCCTCCCAGATTAATCTTTACCTCACATACCTGTCTCTTGCTCTCTCCTATAGGGCAGCACTTTACTCTCTCCTCCAGCTCTGCTTCACTCCCACCTTATTTGGTTGATATTCCTGTCCTAATGTGTTTTATACCCCACCTCCTATAGACTGTAAGCTCGTTTGAGCAGGGTCCTCTTCAACCTATTGTTCCTATAAGTTTTCTTGTAATTGTCCTATTTATAGTTACATCCCCCCTCTCATAATATTGTAAAGCGCTACAAAATCTGTTGGCGCTATATAAATGGTGATAATAATAATAATTAGACTTTCCAGTTTGAATTTCAGAGTGGTATTTAGACAAGTGTTCCCTAATTTTGGTAGTGGTCTACCCAACCTATGTGAAACCACACAGGCATTTTAATGATACACAACAAAATATGATTCACATGTGTAGAAGCAGGGCTGCCATCATAAATTAGGGCCCCCTGACATAGCTCAAGTTCTGCCCTTTTGAGTCTACCCATGGGCCCGCCCCTGAGACTGACCACAAGGATGCAGTGTGTGTGTGTAGTGAATGCAATGTGTTAGTGTAGTTGATGCAGTGTGTGTAAAGTGGCCAAAATGTAGATCCCCATCTTTGTCCTGCGGGAGGCATAACCACCTAGCAAAGCTAGTGGGTATGCTGCAGCCTCCCGGAGTCATATGCCAGAGTTGAAAAGGCTTGCGCTGTGCATCTGCACAGCAACAGCCAATCAGGTAATCAGGAGAGCCGTGCTGAGCTCGGGATTGCCTCAGATTTTTAAAATGGCATCATTGATGGAGGACTCTATTTCTGTGTCTGCCACAGATTTAGTGGATGCCTCTCTTAAAGGCAGCCCCATCAATGTTAGAAAGCTCCATAAGAGAGCTTTCCTTGCCAGGGATCTATCCTCTTCATCTTCTGAGGAGGATTTGGTCCCAGTTTTAAGTAAAAAGAATAAAGGAAGGCGGCTGGTCTCTTCCGCTAGTTCCTCATCTGAGGAAAACTTCTCTGCTCATCCTTCCCCTCATACTCGTTTGAGTAAGCGTAAAATTAAGGGGACAGGACCCCAAAAAAGTAATAGCGTGTTTCCCTTGTTTGAGCACCAGAAACACCTTCCAGAGAAAAAGGACAAATCTCGTTGGAGGTTAGATAGTCCCTCTCCTTCCTCTTCTAGAGTGTTTGCTCACTCTTCCTCCCAAAGCCGTTCCAGTTCAAGATATGGCTCTCCAGAAATAGACTGGGAATCCGAGGAAGTGGTACGTTCAGCGAGGGAAGCTAAGCAATGTTCAGATGGCCAGAGTAAGTCTCCTAGGAAAGACTCTCCCATCAAAATTATTTCACTCCAGATGGGCTATAGAGCACGATTCTGAGGTTAGAGATTTCGCTAAACTAGCCTTCAGATTCTCCTTGGTTAAGGAGGATGACCTTCTCCTCAGGAACCACATTGGTATCCCAGCTTTAATGGCCCCAGAGGTAGATCCTGCTCTGTTATCTATCATCAGCGTATCCTCTAATCCCACAGACCAGACTTTTCGCAATATACAGTTCAAAATTGCTGATGCTGTGGGCCCACTATTACTGATGCTGGATAAGGCAGAAAAAGAAGGCAATGCTCAGAAACCTTCTGCTTCATCTCTGTTGGCATCTAAGATGGCTCTTTTAAAAGCATCTGGCAGGGCAGTACTAATTATTGGCCAATCCTTTAATTACATATCAAACATCCGCAGATCCCGCTGGCTCCATGCAGCAAGTCTGTCCGACCTAGCCCCCAAATCGCATGAGTTCCCAAATTTGGAGGATTCTTACCTATTCGGGCCCTCGTTCATTCAGGAGGTTAAAGGCCGTTACAAGGCAAGGAGATCCTTTTCAGAACTCAAGAAGTCCGTCCCTGGCTACACAAAAGCCCTTTCGGACAGAGGGTCGCCCCTCTAGGGCTGCAGGAGTGTCCCGAGAAGCCTCTCACCAGGCTCAGTACCGCCACTACAGTGGAAGACACAAGCTCCCGGGCGGTGGTAGAGGAGCGCATTCCAGAGGCGGTTCAGCTTCCAAAAGAAAACACATGCATTCAAGTAAGTGTGTCTCCTCATATGCCACTAAATTGGAAGGATATTTCTTCAGACAAATGGGTTCTAAAGATTTTTCAAAGGGGTTTACAACTCACCTTTTTAAGGTTACCAGTCCAGAAATTTTCACCCCACAGAGAGGTGAACCCAGTGCTAGATGCCTCCCTTTCCTTAGCTTTAAGTCAAGGGAAGATAGAGTTGGCAGATTAAAGATTGCTCTTTTCCAACGGATAGAAAGCAATTTTTACCAGAGACAGGTAGATCTGTTTGCATTCCAAACATCTGCACAAACTCCCAGGTTCGTCTCCCGGACCTGGACAAAGGGAGCTTGGAAAATGGATGCAATGTCTTTCCAGTGGACGGATGTTCCAGCCCCTTATGCTTCCCCCCCCCCTCCATCTTTACTAATGAAAGTGCTGGAGAAGATCCACAGGGACAGGGTGCAGAGCTTAGTTCTCGTTTATCCAGTATGGACCTCCAGACCCTGGTAACCCTTGATCCATCAGTTAGTCAAGGGAACCAAGATCCCATTGGGCATGACAGTGGACTGCTTTTAGGGAACCAGCAATCTTCTGCTCAAGCTCCCGCAGCTGATGTGGATCGCAGCCCTGGTAGGCTGTTAACACTTCCCCTTTTATCGGATCAGGTCTTGGATATTATTAACTAATTTTTAAGACGTAGAACTAGGGTAAGATATAGAAAGATGATCGGGGAATTCAAAGAATGGGAGGTTTCTTTTCTGTCTAACACACAGGGATCTGATACCATTCCATTTAGAATTTCTTACCCTTAAGTTCCATTCTGGTTTATCTGTCAGTTCAATCAGGACCTATGGATCTGCTTTAAGCTTCCTGATCCCCAACCTTACTCAGGATGCCCTGTATTTGAGATTACTAAAAGGGTTATCCGTCTTCCGCCCATATACCCCACGCTACACATCTACTTGGGATGTAGATGTCTTATTAAATTTCCTAAATTCTTTTGATAATGCTAAAATTGATTTAAGATGGACTGCTATTAAGTTGGCTTCTCTGCTGTCCTTGGCCCTGGCAGCTAGAGGAGCCGAGTTAGCTCAAATCCATATTTCCGATCCTTGGTTGTCCAGGACCCATGGAGGTTTCCATATTATACTAAAAGGCAGACAAAAAAAATCCCATTTTTCTTCCGGTCCGGTAGAATTGGACTTGGTCCAAGATCCTTCCGAACCAGGCTTATGTTTAGTCAGTTTGTTACAATCGTACCTTCAACTTTCTGCTGTATTTAGAAATGATATCAGTCAATTATTCATTATATCAAGGAATCCCTTTCGTCCAGCCAAGGTTAATACGATTAGAGGCTGGATACTTTCCGTCATGTCTTCGGCTGGTATTGATGTTTCCGTGTTCAAAAGCCATTCAATTAGGGGAGCCTCGGCTACTAAAGCAGCAGGAAAGGGCCTTCCTCTCCCTACTATCTTGAAAGCTGCAAGATGGTTGTCCAGTAAAACCTTTGTTAGATTTTACTGGAGGTCATCAGAAGTTGAACGCCTTCAGTTTCTTAGGACCACCACCAGGTGTGTGCTATTCTACCCACTAGCTTTGCTAGGTGATTATGCCTCCCGGAGGACAAATCAGAGTTTGCAGGAATCTATGATCTGCAAACTTTCTTTGTCTTAGGGATGAGCATAACCACCTAGCAATAGCGCCCATCCCACCCTCCTCTAAGTTAAGGGTTTTGTCTGCTGGTGGTAGTTTGTTTTTCTAAAACATATGGTTATCTGGTGCTTATTCAGCCGTTTGATTACTGTTCTCTGTTTTGTTTTTTACAGACTATAGCCGTACTCCAAGACAAGACCAACAAAGCAAGGATCCACCTAAGAAGGAGGATTGAATGCTAGTAGTCTCGTCAGTTTGATATTCTTATGGATTCCCTGCATATGGAATCTGTTTGCTGGGACTTGTTACAACATTTCTTTTCTCTTTATTGAACTTATTTTGTTGCAATTTATGATGAATGGTTCCAGTGTTCATTTGATACTTTCCTTTGCTATACATTGTTGCCTTGTTTTCAGCTCAGCTGTTTTATACAAAGTTCCAAGTCTATCTTATATGTCTTCATGACTTCCCCTGTACTATTGGCAACTTGAATTGTTTTATTTTGTATGTAGATGTTTAATTATATTCCTATACACTTTGGGCAATATTTTTCCTTAGTACTTCATGGGATGTGCTAACCATCCGCAGTTTCCCAATTTTAAAAATCAGAGGCAATCAGGATTCCCGCGCTCAGCACGGCTCTCCAGATTACCTGATTGGCTGAAAGACTGTTGCTGTGCAGATGCACAGCGCAAGCCTTTTCAGCTCTGGCATATGACTCCGGGAGGCTGCCGCATACCCACTAGCTTTGCTAGGTGGTTATGCTCATCCCTAAGACAAAGAAAGTTTGCAGATCATAGATTCCTGCAAACTCTGATGTCATATAAGTCCCAGAATGCTTTGACAGCTGAGGATCTACAATCTGCCCATCCTTGCAGGGTTGTATTTAGCACCGAGAAGTGTTTGTGTGTTTGAATATAAGCATGTTTATGTGTGTATGTGAATGTTGGTGTTTTAATGCAGGCGTGCATTTGTGTGTAGTATATACACTGCCACACACAATGATACGCGCACAGACATACAACTAAAAAAACAGACACACTGGGACACACAGAGATACACACACACATACAGATGCACACACTGACACATAGTTACATATACAGATATACAAACAGACAGATACACACACATACACTCAGGTGCACACAGACACACAGATACACACACACACTATGATACACATACATGCACACATACGGATTCATAGACACACAAACATAATACACAGTCACACAGATACACACACATACATTCAGGTGCACACTGAAACACAGATACAGACAGATGCACACACTGACATATACACACATACACTCAGGGGCACATTGACACACAGATACAAACAGACATACAGATACTAACACTGACAGATACTCATACATACACACATATTTACACATACACTCAGGTACACATAGAAACAGACACACTGACACACTAATGTTTTAGTCACCCTCCTGCTGGCTGGGGCTGATGTGGGTCTGGTTCTTCCCTTTTCGGCTTTGCCTCCCCTGTGCGTCCACACTCCCACGCGTGTTTGAGCTGGGAGGAAGTGAGCAGAGCAGAGCTGACTTCCTACCAGCACTGTAACAAAATAGAAGAAAGGTCCAGGCACTCCAAGCTACAAACCAGGCAATTTATTGAACCCACTCCATCACAAAGTTTTGACCTACACGGTCTTTGACAAAGACCATGTAGGTCGAAATGTTGTGATGGAGTGGGTTCAATAAATTGCCTGGTTTGTACCTTGGAGTGCCTGGACCATTCTTCTATTTTGTTACTCAGTATTTGGTCCAAGTTGCACCCAGCTACATACTACTTAAAGGGACAGAGTGCAGTTCCACACCCTACCATTCCTACCAGCACTGTCAGGATTGTTAAAGGGGCCCGGTTGCACTATAAGAGATTTTCAGCACTGAATGAGCCCCTTGAGATATATGCCCATAGGGTGACCCTAAGTGCATGAACCACTCAACAGACCCAGGGCCCGGTGAGATAAACAATATATGTGCACATTGGGAATGGGGCGACCAGATGACCAGTTCCCTCAGGACCACCAGGCCTGTGACTACCATCATGGTTGTCACCCTCTGATGGTGGCCCTTTGTAGAAGCTCCTTGTGCAAAATTGTTTGCCTGGATAGGAATGTGTAAAAAAAAAAATTACCTTTTAATGGCTTGAAAAGGATAAACTAAACAATGTTTCTGAAAATAATCAAATATAAGTGTAACTGGAAGCACTCACAATTTTGAGAGCCATATAAGTCGGCTCTCTACTGTAGTAGCATGTAGGTAGTTCCAATACGACAAATAGCCGGAATGATGGTGGTCCCCCAGGAAAAAAAAGCTTTAACTCTGCCTGGATAGAAGTTCAGGAACCAAGGATAGCTAAGATAGCTCTTTATTAAATGAAGGTAAACATAAAAAGTACTAGCACAGCGTGTTTCGACCAATACACTGGTCTTCCTCAGGTGCAATAAAATCAAATGCAAATAACAGGTTTGAATACAATACAAACAAAGTGAAAATACAAAACACATGCAAATAATTACCAAAAAAACCCTCCCAACATATCCATATATGGTAGTTCCGTTTGTATCATTCCTCCTCCAATATGGTGGATATGTGATGTATCCTTACTGATATCCACAGGGAACCGACCTCCTCATAATGACCGCACGGACAAGACGCCAGTGGCGATCCCGTGACTTCCGTCATTTCAACGGAACGTCACTTCCGGTTTGCGTCATAACGTCACTTCCGGTTAGTGTCCGTTTGGAAAGAAAGGGGCGGTACACCATCATCATAGTTAGTTTCAATCAAGAGAGCGTAGTTAATACGTCCTAATTGGTCCAAAAAGCTCATAATCTGCCATATTGGTAATGGGAAAAGACAAGGCAAGAGAGGGCAAGGAAATAAGAGATAAATAGGATTAATGCGATATTATAAAAGACAAAAACGGAGCAAATTGCAATATAATCATAAAAAAACAAAAGAATACAGCATATATTAAAACTAATATTAAAAAAATCCAAAATAGGAAAGCACATATACAACATAAAAATAATTAAAACCTCACACTACCGAAAGCCAAGGGAGGCCTAGCTCTGCCAGACTTTAAGAAATACCATAGAGCCACACACATCCAAAGGATAGTGGAGTGGTCTAAGCGGGGAGTGGAGAAACTCTGGAAGGATGTAGAGTCTTCTCTGGTGGAGAGACCGATGGCAGTCCTCCCCTGGCTAGACCCCCAACAAAGCAGACAGCTAGCTGCTCCACACCCCCTAATCAAAGCGACCGTGCGGGTTTGGCAAGCTCTGGCAGTACCACTCTCGCTCACCTCTACACCATCCCCAATGATGCCCCTAGTCCATAATGAGGTCTTCCCACCAGGAAGGGAACCAAGAACGTTGGTCCAGCTGTTGGGACAAGACATACCGAGGCTCTTCCACGCCATAGACGACGGCCGCCTCAAATCACTGGAGGCCATGACCGGGAACTCCAATCACCCATTTATGCTCCAATTCAGATACCGACAACTGAAAGGGCTTATACAAGAAACCACCCGAAACAATCACACCCTCAGACCCTTAACAACGTTTGAAGAGATGCATGGACCCGGACCTGCTGCCGAGGGGCCTATCAATGCTGTATGGAATGATCATGCGGTTGAGGAGGCTACCACCCCCAAGCTTCATGGGGAAATAGGAAACAGTTTTAGGCACCACATTCACACCCAACCAATGGGACAAAATATGCACCCTCTCACTACACTGCGCACCATCCAGTGGAACGCAAGAAACAGCATACAAAATACTGGCCCTTTGGTACCGCACCCCACTCCACACACACCTATACGACCCCACGAAGGACGACGTATGCTGGAGGTGCAACACACGCAAGGGAACATACCTCCACATATGGTGGGAATGCCCAATCATCCAACCATATTGGTCAGCCATTCACACAATCATAAAAAGATTCACAGACTCCCCACCACCCATGAACCCCGCAACATTCCTCATCCATCACACCAAGACAAAAGCATCGACATATAAAAAATCCTTAACTATACGGATACTTAATGTAGCCAAAAGCCTAATCCCCCTCTATTGGAAAAAACAATGCGCGCCTCCGTTAGGGACGTGGTACCAAAGAATGGAGGAGCTGAGAGCACTGGAAGAGCTCTCCCTGCTGGCAGAAGGGAGGACCCAGACATACATGACGGTCTGGACACACTGGATACTGACCTCGACTAACGCTGACTTCCAGGATCTGTTGACTTGACTGAAGACACCTGACGGGACAAAAGACTACCTTGACTGAGAGAGCAACTACACAAACAAACAGAAAAAAATACCAGAAACAACATTATAATAAATTAAACACCCCTTCCCCCTCTTCTCCCCTCCTACCCCCCTCCCCCCCTCACACATCCCCCCTGGGGGAACCCGCGGGCGGGAAGGCGACACAGAAGTTGATAGGACGTAGAGGCTCCGGACGGACGGGCACCCTCTAAACAAAGAAAGGAAGAGAGGGAAAAGATAAGGGTAGCAAAGGGGGAAAGAAAAAGAACAGGAAGGGGAGAGACAAGAGTAAAAAGAGAGAAAAAGAAAGGAGGGAAAAGAAAGGGAAGGTGTAAGGGAGAAAAGAAGGAAGGAGAAAAGAGAATAAGAAGGGAAAACAGGAAAAGAGACAGGGGTTCACGGTTAAGGATAAGATAAGGAGAAACAAGCTTGACCTCGCACCCACGTCAAACGCGGGAGTCAGTGAGCAGACAGGATTAAGACAGTACAAACCACCTCCGCTCCAGCCAGATTAACAGGGGTCCACTCCACCGACACCAAAAATCCTAGACTTGAACTCGCAAGGCACGCACAAAATCCTGTTTCTCCCCCATACGGTTAGTCACTACACGCTACCTGTCTTGGCACAGGACACAAACCACCTCTGTCACACTAGGTGGCCTAGCATAGCCATAACAACCGTACGCTAGAGGGAAAGCCCTATCCACACAAAGGTTTTTAGGACCTACGAGTCTTACTAGAATGTTTCTTAAGACTATTTGATGACTTGCATGTCACCATGGTTGTTCACTATAACTATCTCATGTCTGAGACATAAAATGAAAAAGCCTTTATTGGACCTGCGTGTCCGCGATACTGTTTATGCATAAAATGGAAATTCTTTGAATAAAAGAAATTTACAAAAAAAATAATTAAAACATATTTAATATAATCAATATTAAGAAATATAATGAGGAACTGCAAAGATACATTATAAAAAAACATTAGATAAAATATTAAAAATATTTATAAAATGGGTCCAATATCAAAATCAATATTTAAACCTTTTGGAAATAACGTTTGTAAATGAAAAATCCAGGAACTCTCTTTTTTACTAAGATTTAATGCCTTATTTCCACCCCTCCAATGGGTAGAAATTCTCTATATTGCCATAAATTCTAGATCTTTAGGGTTAGAATGATTTCAAGATTCTTTTGTTTCAGGTGTTGTACCGGAGGATTGGAGGAAGGCAGATGTTGTTCCTATATTTTAAAAGGGTTCAAAATCCTTGCCTGGAAATTATAGACCTGTGAGCTTAACTTCTGTAACTGGGAAAATATTTGAAGGGCTATTAAGGGATAATATTCAGGAATTCATTGGGAAGAACTTTGTTATTAACAATAATCTGCATGGTTTTATGAAACATAGGTCATGTCAAACTAACCTAATTGCATTCTACAAAGAAGTAAGTAGAAGTATAGATCAGGGTGTTGCAGTGGATGTGATCTACTTGGATTTTGCCAAGGCATTTGATACGGTTCCTCACAATAGGTTAGTCTTCAAACTAAAAGAAATTGGTCTAGATGAATATTCTTGTTCTTGGGTAGAACATTGGCTTAAGGATAGAGTACAGCGAGTTGTAATTAATGGTAAATTTTCAGGCTGGACAAAAGTGATAAGTGGTGTCCCTCAGGGTTCTGTTTTGGGACCACTTCTATTTAACATATTTATAAATGATCTTGAAATAGGCATTGAAAGGCATGTATCAGTGTTTGCAGATGACACAAAACTTTGTAAAGTAATAAAATGTGAGCAGGATATTGCTTTGCTGCAGAGAGATTTGGATAGATTGGGGGACTGGTCACTAAAATGTCAGATGAAATTTAACATAGAAAAATGCAAAGTTATGCACTTCAGGGTTAAGAATGCACAAGCAACTTACACACTAAATGGTAGTGAATTAGGGATAACCACACACGAGAAGGATTTGGGAATTGTTATAGACAACAAATTAGGCAGCAATATGCAATGTCAATCTGCCGTAGCTAAGGCCACTAAGATTTTGTCATGTATAAATAGGGGCATAAATTCTTGGGATGAAAATATAATTTTGCCTCTTTATAAATCGCTGGTAAGACCACACCTTGAATATTCTGTGCAATTTTGGGCGCCTGTTCTAAAGAAGGATATCATGGCACTGGGGAGGGTCCAGAGACAAGCTACAAAATTGATAAAAGGAAAGGAAAATTTTAGTTATGAAGAAAGGTTTAAAAAATTAAATCTGTTTAGTTTGGGGATATGATAACTTTATACAAATATATTCGGGGCCAGTACAAACCCTTATCTGGAACTCTATTCATAAACAGGGCTATACATAGGACATGAGGTAACACATTTAGGCTGGAAGAAAGGAGATTTCATCTAAGCCAAAGAAAAGGTTTTTTTACAGTAAGAACAATAAGGATATGGAATTGTCTGCCTGAAGAGGTGGTTTTGTCAGAGTCCATACAGATGTTTAAACTGAAATTGGATAAATACTTACAAAAACATAACATACAGGGATATAATTTCTAATTAGTGGGGTAATAGCTGCTGATCCAAGGAGACATCTGACTGCTATTTTGGGTTCAAGAAGGAATTTTTTCCTAGTTTGTGGCAAAATTGGAAGCGCTTCAGACCAGGTTTTTTGCCTTCTTTTGGATCAACAGCAACAACATTTGTGAGGAAGGATGAACTTGATAGACGCAAGTCTCTTTTCAGCTATGTAACTATGTAACTATGTAATATGTAAAATGTTTAGAGATACTATGGTTTAAAAAACCTTTTTTTTATGTTCCTGATGTGCTCTCCAATACGGATTTTAAGGGGTCTGGAAGTTTTATCCACATATTGTAACCCACATTTACAATTTAAAAGATAGACAACATTATTCGAATCACAAGAAATAAAACCGGGCACCGTAAAGGACTTATTTGTAAATGCAGACATAAAATTCTTTTTTTCTCTTATTAATAGTAGTGTTTTTGTAAGCATTGCAATTCCCACAATAAAAAAATCCTTTTTGTTTTTTAGACCAATCGTCTAGAAATGTCTGTTCCTTTTCACCATCTACAAAACTTGTTAAAATTTGTTTCAAGTTTCTAGCACCTCTAAAAATTAATTTGGGTTTATGGCCTATAAAATCTTTAATATCGTGTTCTTGTAAAATAATTTTAACATCGAGTTTTGTAGATGGTGCATGTGTTTTGTATTTTCACTTAGTAAGGTATTTAAACAGGTTATTTGCATTTGATTTTATTGCACCTGAGGAAGACCAGTATATTGGTCAAAACGCGCTGTGATAGTCCTTTTTATGTTTACCTTCATTTAATAAAGAGCTATTTTAGCTATCCTTGGAACTTCTATCCAGGCAGAGTTAAAGCTTTCTTTTTCCTGGGGGACCACCATCATTGCGCGTATTTGTCATATTGGAACTACCTACATGATACTACAGTAGAGAGACGACTTATATGGCTCTCAAAATTGTGAGTGCTTCCAGTTACACTTATATTTGATTATTTTCTTATATATGTTGCCGTATGAAGGTTCTGTTATATTTATTATAGATTGTTGCAAAGTTATCCATCGTGTGCGCCAACCTCTCTCTTTTGTATCCAAACTTTATGTATGTAAGTGTTTAAGGTGACATAAAACTTGTGTGGTTTGAGACGCACTGGGATATATTTATTGTTCTATTTATAGCGCCATTTATACACCTTTTTTGTCAGTAAACAATGTTTCTGTTTCTTATCTTTGTTTTCAAAGTTTGCCTTAGTTTTGCTTTGATTGAACTGGATTGTGATGTAATTTGCTAAACAGAGCATCATGTAATCACAAATTACAGGTGATTTTCTTTGATTGTTTGAGCAAAAGATATGTTTACGATTGACATATTTCGGCATAATCTGCAAAGTACACTCTTTTTGCACAGCAAGTGTTCTTTTATAATTATTTTACTTATATGAAAGTTGATGATGGGTCATACCCAAAAGTGGGAAATAACCTCTAATCTTTTAGACTTTCCAGTAGATTTGAAGAAAATATTCGCTGCTGTCACATGTCCATTGATTAAATCACATTCATACTCTGTCCCAGCGAACCTTCTCACATGCTCTCATTAACATTCTTCCAGAAATTCTTGGAGAGCATTGAAGGTTCAATGTGAGCATAATTTCACAATAATTCACATACTTCATTCTTACTCTCTTGCCTGATTCTTATGCTGTTACCTGGGCAATGATGGGACAGGCCCCATTGTCAGAATAACGGGACGGACTCAAGTAGTCATGTGGAATATAGGAGCATAGCTCAGGCCGTTTTACTATGATGCAATTTCTTGGGATTAATCTAGTTGAAGTCTGGAGCCACACATTTATATTTCAATGCTTTCATGTGCATTGCTGGATCAACTTTGATTGGTCCTGAATTCCATGTAATTACTTTTCAAGTACTTCCCTCCCTAATAAAGGATCCCCACCATTTCCCCCACAGTCTCCAGTTGATCATCCTAGACAACTTTAGTGTAGTCTGAGATTCTGACTGCCTAGCTCTGTTCTGGCTTTGGCATATATTTGATCAATTCTGACTGGTCGAAAATTAGAAATTCGCTTGCTTAAGAATAATGTTGGACTTTGATCTCCCATCTCATCTGTGTTCCTTGAGGCAAAATATACCAATGTTATTTAAACATAATCTTTAAGAAAATTTAATTTTATGTATTTTAATAACTAAAATGTAAATCATGTATACTTTGGCATTGATTCAGTACTGTCGGGATTAAATAAATCAAAATGAACTATCAAGCACATTATCAAAATGTATAAGTCAATGTCCTCTAAACACCTTAGTGGAATCCCCTTAACCACGCACAAAATTACACAACCAAAAAAAACCTCAAAAGGTGGAGCACTATACAAAGATACTTATCTCCTTATTTCCTGATTGGCTGAAAGGCTGTTGCTGTGCAGATGCACAGCGCAAGCCTTTTCAGCTCTGGCATATGACTCCGGGAGGCTGCCGCATACCCACTAGCTTTGCTAGGTGGTTATGCTCATCCCTAAGACAAAGAAAGTTTGCAGATCATAGATTCCTGCAAACTCTGATGTCATATAAGTCCCAGAATGCTTTGACAGCTGAGGATCTACAATCTGCCCATCCTTGCAGGGTTGCATTTAGCACCGAGAAGTGTTTGTGTGTTTGAATATAAGCATGTTTATGTGTGTATGTGAATGTTAGTGTTTTAATGCAGGCGTGCATTTGTGTGTAGTATATACACTGCCACACATAATGATACGCGCACACACATACAACTAAAAAGACAGACACACTGGGACACACAGAGAAACACACACACACACACACATACAGATACACACACTGACACATAAGTACATATACAGATATACAAATAGACAGATACACACACATACACTCAGGTGCACACACACACACACACACACTATGATACACATACAGATTCATAGACACACAAACATAATACACAGTCACACAGATACACAAACATACATTCAGGTGCACACTGAAACACAGATACAGACAGATGCACACACTGACATATACACACATACACTCAGGGGCACATTGACACACAGATACAAACAGACATACAGATACTAACACTGACAGATACTCATACATACACACATATTTACACGTACACTCAGGTACACATAGAAACAGACACTCTGACACACTACTGTTTTAGCCACCCTCCTGCTGGCTGGGGCTGATGTGGGTCTGGTTCTCCCCTTTTCGGCTTTGCCTCCCCTGTGTGTCCACACTCCCACGCGGGTGTCAGCTGGGAGGAAGTGAGCAGAGCAGAGCTGACTTCCTACCAAAGACAAAGACCGTGTAGGTTGAAACGTTGTGATGGAGTGGGTTCAATAAATTGCCTGGTTTGTACCTTGGAGTGCATAGACCTTTCTTCTATTTTGTTACTCAGCATTTGGTCCAAGTTGCACCCAGCTACATACTACTTAAAGGGACAGTGTGCAGTTCCACACCCTACCATTCCTACCAGCACTGTCAGGATTGTTAAAGGGGCCCGGTCACACCATAAGAGATTTGCAGCACTGAATGAGCCCCTTGAGATATATGCCCATTGGGTAACCCTAAGTGCATGAACCACTCAACAGACCCCTCAGGGCCCGGTTAGATAAACACTATATGTGCACATTGGGAATGGGGGGACCAGATGCCGAGTTCCCTCAGGACCACCAGGCCTGTGACTACCATCATGGTTGTCACCCTCTGATGGTGGCCCTGTGTAGAAGCTCCTTGTGCAAAATTGTTTGACTGGATAGGAATGTGTAAAAAAAAAAATTACCTTTTAATGGCGTGAAAAGGATAAACTAAACAATGTTTCTGAAAATAATCAAATATAAGTGTAACTGGAAGCACTCACAATTTTGAGAGCCATATAAGTCGGCTCTCTACTGTAGTAGCATGTAGGTAGTTCCAATACGACAAATAGCCGGAATGATGGTGGTCCCCCAGGAAAAAGAAAGCTTTAACTCTGCCTGGATAGAAGTTCAGGAACCAAAGATAGCTAATCTATTTTCTTATATATGTTGCCCTATGAAGGTTCTGTTATATTTATTACAGATTGTTGCAAAGTTATCCATCGTGTGCGCCAACCTCTCTCTTTTGTATCCAAACTTTATATATGTAAGTGTTTAAGGTGACATAACACTTGTGTGGTTTGAGACGCACTGGGATATATTTATTGTTCTATTTAAAGCGCCATTTATACACCTTTTTTGTCAGTAAACAATGTTTCTGTTCCTCATCTTTGTTTTCAAAGTTTGCTTTGGTTTTGCTTTGATTGAACTGGATTGCGATGTAATTTGCTAAACAGAGCATCATGTAATCACAAATTACAGGTGATTTTCTTTGATTGGGCAAAAGATATGTTTACGATTGACATATTTCGGCATAATCTGCAAAGTACACTCTTTTTGCACAGCAAGTGTTCTTTTATAATTATTTTACTTATATGAAAGTTGATGATGAGGCATACCCATAAGTGGGAAATAACCTCTAATCTTTTAGACTTTCCAGTAGATTTGAAGAAAATATTCGCTGCTGTCACATGTCTATTGATTAAATCACATTCATACTCTGTCCCAGCGGACCTTCTCACATGCTCTCATTAACATTCTTCCAGAAATTCTTGGAGAGCATTGAATGTTCAATGTGAGCATAATTTCACTATAATTCACATACTTCATTCTTACTCTCTTGCCTGATTCTTATGCTGTTACCTGGGCAATGATGGGACGGACTCAAGTAGTCATGTGGAATATAGGAGCATAGCTCAGGCCGTTTTACTATAATGCAATTTCTTGGGATTAATCTAGTTGAAGTCTGGAGCCACACATTTATATTTCAATGCTTTCATGTGCATTGCTGGATCAACTTTGATTGGTCCTGAATTTCATGTAATTACTTTTCAAGTACTTCCCACCCTAATAAAGGATCCCCACCATTTCCCCCACAGTCTCCAGTTGATCATCCTAGACAACTTTAGTGTAGTCTGAGATTCTGACTCCCTAGCTCTGTTCTGGCTTTGGCATATATTTGATCAATTCTGACTGGTCGAAAATTTGAAATTCGCTTACATAAGAATAATGTTGGACTTTGATCTCCCATCTCATCTGTGTTCCTTGAGGCAAAATGTACCAATGTTATTTAAACATAATCTTTAAGGAAATTTAATTTTATATATTTTAATAACTAAAATGTAAATCATGTATACTTTAGAATTGATTCAGTACTGTTGGGATTAAATAAATCAAAATGAACTATCAAGCACATTATCAAAATGTATAAGTCAATGTCCTCTAAACACCTTAGTGGAATCCCCTTAACCACACACAAAATTACACAACCAAAAAAGCCTCAAAAGGTGGAGCACTATACAGAGATACTTATCTTGTAATATAATTAATACAATGCACCCAAGGCAAACAGAGAGACAAGATCAAAAGGGGAAGCTAATAGTGCAAAATTGTATATATATAAAATAAATGACTAATGGTAAGTATGGATAACACTCACAAAGTTAGAGCCAGTACAATCACTTGGCTCAAGAATGTGGCGCAGGAGGATACTTCAGGGATATTCCAAGCCCTCTTCTCAATGAACAGGACAGATGGAACAAATAACTATCAGCAAGGTAAATGAGGTATCCAGGAGTATGTACACAATGCTTTATTTAATCCAAAAACAAGCCAAAATTTTGTAAAAGGAATAAAAACTAACAATATATAGCTAAAAATTAAAAATAATATAGATAGTACAATATTCTGCCCAAAACGTATTTTGTGTCCTCCAGAGGCTTCTTCACGAGGTGCTTGATAGTAGTTGTAGTTCTCCTATTTAAATCCCCTCTTTAGGTCCTCCTTCTGGTTCACTTCCCTGTCATTGGAAAGCAAAAATAAGTTCAAAATCTTGTCACTTCTGGGTCAGCGTGCAGTGTTCTTTGTTTACTTCCCCTTTTGTTACTAGGGATGTATCCTTAAGTGCAAGGGCCACCCAAGCATGCAGTTCCCAAACCGTGAGGTGCAACTGCACCATCAAGACCGACATGTGCAATTAATTTTTTTGTCTTTTCCCACCATGGGAATTGGATTGTACCTCTGCATTAAAGTGTTAAGACTGCCTTTAGTGGCCATTTCCCAGACAGCAACTGGAGGCACTTCCTGGCATTTCATGGAGTTTTAAGTGAAAGGATGCTAGGAGTTCTTACGCTTTGCATAAGGACATCCAGAGACTTGGAGACATATGCACATTAGGTTCCCCTCCACTGACATTTCAGAAGTAGAATATAAGTGTTTAAAAGGTTATTTAAGCCTCTTGTTGCTGCGGGAGTGTGGGGGGAGAGTGCGGAGGCAGAGTTGGCATAGGGACCCTATAGTATTTGGGATACAACTTTGAAATGTATAGGCATAGTAGTAGCAAGTCTATGGATCACTACACAAATTAGCTAGTGAAAAAATCCTAAATAAAGTACTTAACACACCAAAAAAATGTAAAGTAAAAAAAGCACACATAATTATATTCAAATACTCTCTAGACTCCTCATAGAGCAAAAAATTAATTAATGAGAGAAGGTATATAAATACATACAGACTTTATTAAGTCAAGACAAGGTAGCATATGATAGACATTCTATTATACTTTAATGTTTTCCTATATTAGTGTTTTGTTTATTTATGCAACCTATAGGTTGTTTTAAGTACAGAGTAGACTTGCTACTACCGTGCCTGATCTTCATTTCAAACCAAGTAGCATCTCCTAGTTTTGTCTAGGAAGTTTGCAATATTTCTTGCTCCTTTTAGTAAATAAGTGTTAAGCCCTTGACCTCACCTGGGAGGTCCACTTGTAATTTGGTCAATTTGAGTGACTAATTTGTTCTCCTTCTATTATTTCTATAATTAACAATTATATGAATGCTATACATTGTACTATTAAAATTTCTAGCAAATGTATATAATTAATATTATTTATTTATAGTCGGGGACTAAAGCCGTACTTATAACAAGTTAGATATATGAGCAAGTCGGTTGTGGTGTGCCGAAACAGACGTATTGGGTAGGCCTGTAATAAAAGAGGGCCCACCTGGTAATAGTACTATAGTATAAGGGGAGAGGTGGACCCGGCGGCATCAGCCCTGTGGTGTAGGGGGTGTGTGTTTAAATAGCCGGGTAACCCCTCCCACAACTTCAGGCTCTGCCTTCTAATTTGTAGTCGGGGATTAAAGCCATTCTTATTACAAGTTAGATATATGAGGAAGTCGGTTGTGGTGTGCCGAAACCGACGTATCGGGTAGGCCTTTAATAAGAGGGCAAAAATTGAATGAAAATAATTTTACATATCTTTACATTGCAAGATTCATAAAGGCTAGCTCTGGTTGTGGTATGTATCTAGAATACACTGCGGATTTCCAGCATCCTATTCTTTTAATGATATGAGCAGGGACATTTTGTCTAGAAGCAGCTGAAGCTGCCCTGATTCTGAATGAGTGTCCTGTAAAGGCATGGGGGTTGAGTCCCAGCCTAGTTAAGAGGGTTCTGATATACGTTATGAATTGGGCTGTAGTGAGTGGTTTGCCCTGCAGTGTAAATATTTGGGTTTAGGCCAATGAGTGATGACATGTAACGGGCTAGTATTTTCACCGGGCACCATTTATTGGCTGTGGGATAGTACTTTCTCTGTAGGTGGTCCTGATTGATTGG
Source organism: Pelobates cultripes (assembly GCA_933207985.1). Classification (NCBI taxonomy): domain Eukaryota; kingdom Metazoa; phylum Chordata; class Amphibia; order Anura; family Pelobatidae; genus Pelobates; species Pelobates cultripes. The sequence continues at coordinate 106,337,868 of OW240916.1, forward strand.
TTTTCGTATGATTGATGGTGAGAACGTAGTGATCAGAGTGTTTGTTTAGATTAGATATTTTAAGGTAATCTTGGCAGGATGTGACATTATCTGTTGTAAATTCGTTAGGTCGTAATAAGAACCAGTAAAATGCCAGGTAAACTGTGGTATTAATGGTGAGGTTCGTATTTGGTTCAAAGGGTTTAATGTCTAGCAAGTCGGATAGTGCCCGGAATTTAGGACCGTCTATAGGTTGTCTCTTTGCTGTTGTGGGGTTATCTAGACATTTTATACCTCTAAGAATATTCTTCACAGGGTAAGAGGACATGAATTGTTTGGTACTAGGATAGGCACTTAAGATATGGTGGTGTATTCCAGTAAGGTAACATTTTATGGTGTTGAGAGAGTTTTAAATTAAGGTGGCAAAAGGAGATGAATGCCACTATAGAATCCAGTGAATGTAAGTTAGTAATTTGATATTTGGATGTAAACTTATTATAGATGGCAAATGCCCTATTGTATGCTTTAGAGGTGTTGACTGAGAGGGCAGACCTAGCCAGAAATCTGGTGTGTGCCATTAAAGATGGGAAGGATCTGCCTTTATTTAGGATGTCACTTGCAGCTTTGTTGTCTGTAAAACATTTAACTGCTTTACCTTCCCATAGGTGCCCCCAGTCCTTGGCAGCCACTATGAGGTAAATTTCAAACAAGGCTGAAGTAGTTTGGAATGAGGGCAGATCAATAGTTTCGACTAGCCATGTGTCCCTAAACCAGGAATTGTCGAAAATTGCAGCAAACCAGCCCAACCTGGGCTGCTGCGTCGGTCCAGATTGTGGGAGAATGTTTTGAGATGGGGGATGAACATCGCTTTACCGTTCCAGTGGGACAGAAACCTAAGCCACATGTTAAGGTCAGCTATGGCATGTTCATCTAGTGTTATGGTGCTGTTGTCGTTGGTCAGTTGTGGAAGAAGGCATAGGAGTCTGGAGATAAAAGCTCTGCCTTGTGGTATAATCCTCATTGCAAAGTTTAATGTGCCCAGTAAAGACAGGAGCTCAGACCTAGTATACTTGTTTCTCCCCAGAAAAGACTCCACTGATTGTCTAATCCTAACTACTTTCTCCCGAGGCAGGCTAGCTTGTAGAGTAACCGTATCCAGTTGAATTCCCAGGAAAACCAAATTGGTGGAAGGCCCTACTGTTTTCTCCTGTGAGAGAGGAACCTCTAAAGATGAGAAAAGTGCCATGGTTTTACTGATATTGGTAGGTGTTGTGTGTGGGGCTTCTATTGTAAGAATAGGTAGTGGATCACTGATGGGCATTCACATATACTAAGTAGGAGCCAACCTAGTGTGTCTGCGAACATGTCAAAAGGTTTGGAACTGCTTTTTGCTCCAAATGTCAGTTGTGTGGCAAAGTAGTATTTACCTCTCCACTTCAAAGCATACACATGCCACAGGGACGGGTGTATTGGTAAAAGCTTGAAAGCGTTGGAGATGTCGGTCTTGCCCAGCCAAGCACCTACACCAGCTCTTAATATGGCATGTATGGTGTTGTCCACTGTGGCATAGTGTAAGGAGAACGCATGAGAGGAGATCAATAAGTGAATGCTTGGAGTAGACAAGGAATTATGAAAAACTGCCATCTGCCACTGGCTTTCTATGTGCCAAACTGCTCTGTTCCCCTGGCTTATGGAGAAGCCTGCTTGCCAGCTTATGGAGAAGCCTGCTTGACTATGGTCCTGGGGTGTATGGCCCTTTAAAAACATTAGTTGGGCTTATGGACTTTTATTGGACTAGTACTGGCCCTTTAAGCACAGTATATGGACATATTGGGACTTTTGGGAACAATGCCCCTTTGAAACTATGACCCCAGACTGTTAAAATCCTGTGTTAATGGCTTTTTCCCACTTGGTTCAGTAAATGGGGCTTTCTGAACCAAGTACTGTACAGGCGGACCACACAGAAGTGGAAGCGTGCAGCTAATTTACCTCCCAGGCTGGGAGGCTGCTGTAGGTTAATTGCAGACTGCTGGGTGGCCGCCATTCGTACAGTTGAACACGTGGCGGCAGCCATTTTAATTCAGCTGAAGTTTTACATTCTCCAGACTATAATGCATTCAACAATTCGAACACCGTTCGGCAGTTCATTCGACAATTCGAATGGTTGTCATTCGTCTGTTTGAACTGACCTTAACATGGGAAATAGACCGGTCACACAGCCTGATTCTCTGGAACTATTTTGGGCATGAACATGTGTGTGCGGTTGGCCAAAAAGACACTTCCATGGAACTTTTAAACCACTGGATGGAATTGCCTGATTTTTGGATATGTTTATATTTGAAGTGTGCAGAGTTTGAATATGTAACTTTTATTAATATTGCATGTATACTTTTAAAGTTATAAGAATTGTATAAAAGCTGTATTTTCCTGCCTGTGATAATTACATTAACCCATTGTGTACAGTAATTCTATCACAGCCAGAGGGGAGGATTTTGCTGGAATGAAAGGGGAGTGTTTAACTGCATTATACGTTGTTGATTGCATAGGCGTGCGCACGGGGTGTGCCTGGGCACACCCTAATCCCCGCGGCACACAGGATTGAGTCCTGCAAGAACAGGTTTTTTTGAGCAGAAACGCTGTTCCTGCAGGCACTCAGCGCCCCCAAATGCCCCCCTTGCTCCCCCATGTTGCCCCTGTCATGGGGGGGGCAAGAGGTGATGGATCCCCCCCCTCTCTCCATCTCAGCCGCGGTGAGGGAGCTGTGTGCTCTCTGCTTCCTCTCGCCGCGCACCATTTGCTGATGCCGGGAGCCGGACAGTCAGCTACTGTAGACAGCCCGCGAGTCGAGAGGAAGCAGAGAGCACAGGCTGAGATTGAGATAGGCGCCCACCCCACTGGACCCCAGGGACAAGTCCACGCCAGCACTCCAGGTAGGGAGGCTGGGTGGACATTTTTTTATTAAAAAATAATAATTTGTATGTGTGAGTGTCTGTGAATGTGTGTGTATATGTGTATGTGAATGTGTGTGTGTGTCTGTATGTGTGTGTGTGTCTGTGAATGTATGTGTGTGTGTGTCTGTATGTGTGTGTGTGTGTGTGTCTGTGAATGTGTGTGTGTCTCTGAATGTGTGTGTGTGTCTGTGAATGTGTGTGTGTGTGTCTGTGAATGTTTGTGTGTCTGTATGTGTGTGTGTGTGTGTCTGTATGTGTGTCTGTGTGTGAGTGTGTGTCTGTGAATGTGTGTGTCTGTGTGTGTATGTGTGTCTGTGAATGTGTCTGTGAGTGTGTGTGTACGCATATATATATATGTATATATATATATATATATACACACACACATGAGTGTATATTATTTTTTGGGGGGGGTGGGAATCTTGGGAGAGTTCCCACACATTATTTCACAGGACTTGTACCCTGCCGGCAGGGGAGATCTCCCCTGTCGGCTCACGCAGAGCTGGCACTATCTGAGTGCCGGCTCTGCTCTCAGCCTCCATGGGCCAGCGGGGAGACCAAAGATCTACCTCACCGGCCCACAGCAGCATGGAGGGAGGCAGGAGAGGACCCAGGGAGCTCTAGACAGCAGCTCCGTCAGGTTCCTCTCGCGATATCAGAGCGTTGCCGCGGCAACGCTCAGATCTCGCAAGAGTTAACTCTAGCCCCGCAGGCTAGAGTTCACTCTCCACTGGACCACCAGGGATGGCACATGGCAGCAAGGATCCCCCCTTCCTACATAAGGTCAGAAGGGAGGGGGGATAGCTACTAATCTGCCCCCACCTCCACAATCCCTCCAAACATACAGCACACACACACATACAGCACCCACAGCACCTACACACATACAGCTCACACACAGCACGCTCACACACAGTACACTAACCGCACCCTCACAAACACACACAGCACCTTTAAAAAAAACACAACACCCTAACAGCACCCTCACAAACACACACACACAAACAGCACCCTCACAAATACACAACACTCACACAAACAGCACCCTCACACACACAGCACCCTCACAGGACAAACACACACAAACACCCTCACACACAAACAGCACCGTCACAAACACACACACACACAAACACCCTCACACACACATCACACTAACAGCACACACAGCACCCTCACACAGCACACTAACAGCACACACAGCAGTGTATGTATGTGTGTGTGTGTATATATACACACACATATACATGCGGCGTGTGTTTGTGCTTTAGGGTGCACACCCTAATGCAATAGGCTGCGCACGCCTATGGTTGATTGGTTGCAAAGTGTACAGTTTCAGTGCCCCACAAGATCCACGTGGGTGGTAACCTTGCTGGGAAACTTGTATATAAGCAGGAATAAACGCTCATTGGAATCAGTTCTACCTCATCTTTAATTTCGAGTCCTGTCTCTTATTGGGGGAAGCTGCTACAAGGGATTGCTATGTTGTGCATATTCCCTTGCTATAATCACTACTAAGCTCTTTTAAGAGCTTGTTCCCGTGTTACTCTCTTGAAAGAGAGGTTTACCTACTTGAGCCTGGAGCCTTGTCGTAGGTCCAGGGTGGGTAAGAGACGCCGAGACCACAACCAAGCTACAGCGGTTCGTGGGGTCTGCGGTTGTTGTGGTGTCTGGCGGAGCGCTTGGTGCCCTCTGGAAGCGCTAGGAGCATCCAGTAACAGAGGTACCCAGTTGGGGTGCCAGGCGGTCCGTTACAGGAATGTGGAGCCGATAAATCGATAATGAGACTTTTTTTATTTGAGAATTTCCCTGTGGTGATACCTATCGGGTTGGTGCGCCAGCAAGAAAAAGGTGGGTAAAAAAAAAAGGTCCCAGTATGAAGCCATTGTCTAGCTCTTTTTTGATCAAAGCATCTGTGTTTAGGGGGTCTAGTATTGCTGACTGTTGGTTGAGACATTCGTGAGTGCCAGTAGGGAGTGCTATAATGCCTGTGTGGAAACCTTCGGTGAAACCCTGGACCAAGAAGTCTACTAAGTGTTGAGATGGGTGTGCCTGGAGATAGTATGCCAGGTTGTCTATTTTTACTTCGGTCAGTCACTGCTTAGGATACAGATGGTTAGGGCACATGGTTTTGGTGTGAGCCCTATAACAAATTGAGCAGACGTGCAGAAATCCTCACGAGCTAAATCCGCAACTGCCTGAATTGAAATTGTTGCAGATCTGTGCCTTCTATAGATATATTATGGGCCTGCCCAATTTGTCTTTGAGACCTCTGTGTTCTGTGGCTGAGGAGCCGAAGGGTGCACGACTGGTGGTGGGGAGACTTGGATCCACTGGACACTGGTTGGTGGAGTGAGATACAGAGGCACATATGGCGCAAGAAGCGGGTTTTAGTCCGGCGAAGTGGCGACAGAATAGTTCAGTGTCAAGCCTACTCCAGCTGTGAATGTTGAATTGTGCCAGGGACGCTACTGCTTCGGCCGAAAAATATTTGTGGTAGTCGTAAAATGTGAAACCTCCGTACTCCCAGACCCACAAATTTGTGTAAGTATAGGTGCAATTCTTCACTACGGTGAGGTGAAGTGGAGCAAATTACGTCATGGTATAGTCCGAAGGCGAGTACGAATTCAGGGATAGTGAGTTTGCGATTATGTCTGGGGTCTCCGGCTTTTAGTACAACTGACAGATCCCGCAGTAATACGATTTGTGGGAGGCAATTAGCAAGGAAGTCAAATTTACGTCCTTGCCCTCTAGAATGTAATTGCGAACGGTCAGAGGTACTAAGTGCGTGGGAATGATTATATGAGTGGAAGTGCCAGGAGTGGGGTCAAAATTTATGGCATTACCATATGAAGGAGAGGGGGTGGGGAACTCCGTGGCAGGGGAAGGTGTCTGTGGATTCTCCATTTTCTCTAGTCTGACACTAACTGTATTAATGAGCAGAGTTATCATTATGTTCTTAACTTCAGTGAAGTAGTCTGCGTTGGATGGCAGTACTGTGGTACATGACTACGGTGTGCCGGAACTAGTGGTTAGGAAGCGGTATAGTTCTGCTTTGTGGGCGTTGGCTGGGAAGGAAAAGCCTAAACGTTTCAGTGCACTGGCGAGTTTAGGGATAGTCCATGAATGGAGAGAGCCAGGGCTAGCTGATTCTAGATGCTCTGTAGGAGTACTGGGTCCGGGCGGGGTGAGGGGTCTGGCTGGGGTGCCTAATGAGAGTTCTTCGTCATGTTCCGGTACTTGTGATATTTCTACAATACAAGGTGTTGGTGAGTCTTGGACAGAGCATAATTTACCTATTCCAACTGGCTTCTAGCTAAAGTTTAGAGTGAAGAAATTACCTGGCCTAATCGGAAAATGAGGCCCTGCTAATGCCAAGTGGCTTTGAGAGGCTCTACCTATGAGTTGGACCGTTGGGCGGGGACCACTGGTAGACGTGGTGGGAGCGTTGGCCTTTCTGTGACTTTAAAATAGACTATGAGAGGGAGCACAAGGCCCTAACTATACACCTGTAGAGGTTGATGAGAGGTGTTATCTACATACTGGGCTGAGGGGTGATTAAGGATGGGTGCAGGCTTCACTGGACTAGTTTAAGTTATGATTAACTAAGGCCATCAATTCCTAATGACACAGCCAATTGGAGTAGCCCTACTAGCGATAGGAGTGGAAGTTGGGTTGGGGTGGGGTGCGGGCTTGAATTGCCCTGGATTCAAGGGAGATTTACCTTGTTCGCGTGAACTGCTGGATGTGAAAAAGGGTTGACTGATATTTGCAGGAGTACCTGAGGAGAATATGGGATAATATGGATGGACCAGGTCATATATATATATTAGTGAGACTAATATATAATAAGAACAAGAATATGGGATAATATGGATGGACCAGGTCATATATATATATTAGTGAGACTAATATATAATAAGAACAAGAGGTAAGGGCTGCACCAAAAGTCTAGTAATAATCAATATGCAATAAGAGACAGCCCGACTGGTCTAAATAGTGATACAATAGTAAGTTAAAAAATCTCACTAAAATGATAAAATAGGGGTGCTATCCTCAGGAGTTGATGCATCCGCATAGTAAAATATTCGTATAAAAGTCTCACTAATATATAAGGATAAAATAAGGGTGCAATCCTCAGGAGTTTTTTTTTTTTTTTTATTCTTTATTTTTGTTGTGCGGAAGTTTATAACATTCACATGTGAGGTACCCCAAAGGCAATCCTCTAGCGCATGAAAACAGTTAAACATAGAGGTACATGATAGAACAAGCACATTTTTTTTTTTTGTTTAGGCTATAAACAGTATGGATTTGTGTTGCTTAGGTATTATCTTAATATAAACATAAAATTGCTAACGTTAGAACATCGACTTTAGTGTAAGTTGCTTTGTACGCAGGCTTGGTTAGTGTGTGTGGTGGTTTAGTATCAACTTGTGCAATGCAGGTATTCAATATTAGGCAAGTAAACAGGGAATTAGAGCATATTAACAAATGATATACAAGGTATTTAAACACCAGCATGGAACATCCTCTTTTTATATATTACGTGAGATAACAATGCAGGTTAAACTACTAGTGTTTGCATGTATATGGAATTTCAAGGCATTTCAGGCATCTTGTTACACTGTGCATTAATTGATTCTTGTATTACAGGCTTCATAAATACAATTCTAGTAGAGTGAAACATATATAGGGTTACTATAGCTGGATCCTAGAACTGTAGGTGGCAGCGAGGGTACGATCCATCAAGTGATTAGAGCTATAGCAGGTATTCAATTGGTTCTTTTGCTTAAACTATGTTAACACTTGCTGGATGACAGTGGTGACTGAACTAAGACGTTTTACAACTAATAGAGGCAACAACATCAGGAGGGGTTTTGCTAAACATAGATATTACCCTCCTGTGGAGCTAGCCTTACAGTCATTCGGTATATAGTATTAATGAGAGTGGTGTTGTTCAGGGTTCACAATTAGCTAGGACAGAATACCTTAAAACTACCACATAGGAGAACAGTAGTATACATGCTACCAACCTAGGCTTAGGTTAAATCAAAACTATTAAAACTAAGCATGTAAATATCCTAATCTGGTGATATAACTATGCAGTGCTATTTCCAAAAGTGTGTCCAGAAATGCATACATTTGTGTGTTGAATAGTCATAGAAACCTGTGTGGGTTTGAGTTGGTCTATACATATTCATGCTTAATGTGTGGTCGCTTGATCTCGAGGAATACCTCTCTTTGGTCCCCTAATGGAGCTGTCAGGAGGAGTGAAAAGTGTTAGTGGCATACAGACAGTTGTGGGGGTTCATCTGGGTCATGGAGGATTTGTAAAACGAAATAAAAATGAAGGAGGGGATGAGTTATTTTCTAGACATTAAGTCCCAGTGCTGTGTGGTTCATCCGATGCCTTGTAGGGGCTGGGTGTGCTCCCCCTGTGCTGTCTGTCGCGGCTGTGCTTTGATCTGCGGTCCCCTCTGTTCAGCGATGTATGGGTAGAGTGTCTGAGCGTGGGCCAGCATCTGCAGTGATAGGTATGATGTGGCTCCGATATTGGGCCTTGTCCATCTGCGTGTTTGTTGGCTATATCTGTGCCCTGGGCGTCGTGTTATCGCGGCCCCCCTGGTGAGCACAGTGGTCTGCTTTTTGTTGGCGTGAGTGGGGTGGTCTGTACCTTTCTTAGGCTGTTTCATGGCTGGGCGGTGAGGCTGGGTTTTGTGCCGCCGTCTTACTGCAGTGCCTCCAGTTCGGTTTGTCTTGGTACGGCTGTAGTCGCTCTTAGTGAGGCGTCGGGTCTCCGCTAGTAGGGCGGTCTCTCTATAGGGCCCGGGAGGGTAGCCGTCGGTATATGCTGGGGCCACCTCCGGGGTCTTTCGTGCGGGTTCTCGTGACTTGCTCTCCGGCTTGTTCTCAGGCTCCAGGGGCCACGCTAGTTTCCCCAGTTGCTCCCAAAAGGAGTCAAAGATGCGGGCGAGCCGGCGCTCTGTGTCTCGTCTGGCCTCGTGAAGGGCTGAGGCATGTTTGCCGTCCGCCATTTTGTCGGCCTTGTCCGCAGCCTCCACACCGCGCTGTTGTTTCGTCCGCTCATCTCCTTTCAAGGGAACCGTGAGGGATTGGACCGGGATGACCCCCGCCGGTCCAGAGGGGGGGGACGGGCAAGGGCCCTGGGGCCAGCACTTGGCTGGTACAGGCAGCAGGAAAGCGGCCATCCTCCCTGCGCCCGCCAGGCTGGTAGGCCCCATCATGAGTCTGGGTGCATCTGAGGGACATCGTCGCTTGTGTGGTGTCTGTTTGTGCGCCCCAGTGTCGACTGTCGCTTGGTGGCCGTGAGGGGTCATTTTAGTGCCTCTTTGGAGTCTTAATTCGGCTTTGTTTGCCCTAAGTTGCAGGAGCTGGTGAGGCATGCTTCCTCACAGTTCAGCGGTCAGGCCCCGCCCCCCCAATCCTCAGGAGTTGATCCATCCGGATGGTTTAAAATATCTGTATATTTGGAGAGACAAAGGGGAGATATGACAAGCAGCCAATAGTGTAGTACATCAGAATCCAAGGGTAAAAATAGATAAAAAGGTAGTAAACTCACATTTAAAAGAGCTTAAAGGATATAATGGAGTGGTGTGCCCATCAGTCTGGTCTGAATATCTGAGGCTCCAAGGTATATAAGAAACAACAATAGTGCTCTCAGTTGGTAAAAGCATGAGATATAAAATATATATAAAATTATACTCACAAGTGTAGAGCAGAAGTTACTGCTCTATTGTAATAGCGTTGGTGGAATGATCCCCACCTAGGATTCCTTTGAGTTCAGGATCAGTAAAATTGCCAGGAGTAATTATTATATAAAAAAGTGCATATAAAATATGCCTTGAAGAAGCATTGATAGGTGAGACGCGTTAACACACACACACACTCTGAGGGGAAAAAAGTATTTGATCCCCTGCTGATTTTGAATGTTTGCCCACTGACAAAAAAATGATCAGTCTATAATTTTAATGGCAGGTGTATTTTAACAGTGAGAGATAGAAAAACAACAAGAAAAATATCCATAAAAATGCATGTCAAAAAAGTTATACATTTATTTGCATGTCAATGAGTGAAATAAGTATTTGACCCCTTCAACTTAGTATTTGGTGGCAAAACCCTTGTTGGCAATCAGAGAGGTCAGATGTTTCTTGTAGTTGGTCACCAGGTTTTCACATATCTAGGGATTTTGTCCTACTCCTCATTGCAGATTCTCTCCAAGTCATTAAGCTTTGGCAACTCGAACCTTCAGCTCCCTCCACAGATTTTCTGTGGGAATACGGTCTGGAGTCTGGCTTCTTCTTGAGCCACTCCTATGTTGCCTTGGCTGTGTGTTTTGGGCCATTGTCATGCTGGAATACCCATCCACGACCCATTTTCAATGCCCTGGCTGAGGGAAGGAGGTTCTCACCCAAGATTTGACTGTACATGGCCCCATCCATTGTCCCTTTGATGCTGTGCAGTTGTCCTGTCCCCGCAGAAAAACACCCCCAAAGCATTATGTTTCCACCTCCATGTTTTATGGTGGGGATGGTGTTCTTGGCAACATGCCTCCTCTTCCAAACACAGTGATTTGAGTTGATACCAAAGAGCTTGATTTTGGTCTCATCTGGCCACAACACTTTCACCCAGTTCTCCTCTGAATCATTCAGATGTTCCTTGGTGTGACGGACTGCCTGGCACCCCGACCAGGTGCCTCCGCCAATCGATGCTCCTAGTGCTCACTGAGGACTCCAAGCACTCCACCAGACCCTTAGATGCTGCAGCTTGGCTGGGGTCTCCCGTCCTCCACCCACCCTGGACCCTAGACCAGGATCCAGCTTCCAGTGGGTGAACCTCTCCTACTCCAGAGAGTATAGCAGGAACAGCTCTTATAAGGGCTAGTGATTAAAACGGGAGTATGATGAGTACAGCAATCCCCAGAGTGAATATAGCTTTCCCCTCCAAACATGAGACGAGGCTCTATGTTGAGGGTGAAGAGGAACTGATTTTAATGGTGCCACACTTGTCCTTATATGACAATCCCCATGCAAGGTGTACGCCCACATGAACCTGATGGTAGACTGATTTACAAAGTCACAGACCAATAACAATAAGGTTACAAGGCACGACACTCCCACACACAGCACAAAATCCCTCCCCTCTGCCTGGGAGATAATTGAGTCAGATACTGTATTAACTCAATTATCTCCAGGCAGAAAAAACACATATTTCTAAAAAAAAACAAAAGTACCCCAAAAACACATAAAATGCCCACAAATGTTACATTCCATGATAGCCCTGATCTGGGTGACCAACATATCCAAAAGTCACCCAGATCAGTTCATGGAATTCTATGGAAGTCATTAATTTGACCGACCGCAGGCATAGTCCCATGCCCAAAACAGTTCCAGAGAATCAGGGTTTGTGGTCGGTCTAGTTCGGTAGTTGGAAAGCGAACAAACTACCAAACAGTCAATAGTCTTACTCTGGAGCTTGTTCCCTTCATCCAGACTAATGATCCCACTGAACAGTGCCTTTCTAACTTGTATAGAACCTAACGCAGGTGATGATGGAAGTCCAGCGGTGTTCGTGAGCTTCTTTGCCCGATTTTAGTTCAATGAGATTCATGCCCAAACACAGCTGCCTGCATTCATGCAAACAAGATGGCCGCCACCTCGTGGTTGTCCATAGGAATTGTGGCCACCCAGACAAACAATTAGAACACTGTGGTGAGAAACGTTCCAAGTTGTTAATAGATGTTAACAAGCTCCAGGATGGTCTCTGGTTCATGCGGTTGTTCGGGAATTCGAAGTACCACTTCGGGAGTTCAAAGTGTAGCCATACATAGTAAAATAAAGGCACAAACCGTGTTTTCAAACAAAGTCTATTACAGGGACCATAGTCACAGGGCAGGAGGCTGGCAAACAGGCTCCTCCAAAAGCCAGCGGCGAGGTTACTTTCGCCACAATTGGCAAACTTCAGACGGGCCTTTCTTGAGCACGGGGACCTTGCGGGGGCTGCAGAATTTCAGTCCTTTACGGCGTAGTGTGTTAACAATTGTTTTCTTGGTGACTATGGTCCCAGCTGCCTTGAGATTGTTAACAATATCCTCCCGTGTAGTTCTGGGCTGATTTCTCACCCTTCTCATGATCATTGAAACTCCATGAGGTGAGATCTTGCATGGAGCACAAGACTGAGGGAGACTGACACTTATTTTATAGATCTACAATCTTGTCCCTGACATCCTTGGACAGCTCTTTGGTCTTGGCCATAGTGGAGAGTTTGGAATCTGATTGATTGCTTCTGTGGACAGGTGTAACGGACCGTTTTGCCCACAAGAGGTTAAAAACCGTTTAGGCGATTTTTCCCTTTCAGATGCACAGACAGCTATTGCAATCACCAATCTTCCGAACTGCAAACTACATGAATTCTCCAACTCCCGAACAGGAAACTCACGAATACTGGAAACAGCCGAACAGGAAAAACCATACGAAAAGTTTACACTCCTGGCAGTCAGCATACAATCCAATTCCCCCAATAACGAGACGACACTTCGTTTTGAGGGTTAAGCAGAATCTGGTTTACTGGGGCTACCTGCCCGGCTTTTATGCAGGTCTCCCCTAGGGGACCAGATGGGAAACTGGGAAACATTTTGGCTCTTAGCCAATCACATACATACACCTTTAAACACTCCCACAATTACATCACAATCCCTCCTCTCTGTCCTGGAGATAATTGGGAAGTAATCCAATTATCTCCAAGGACAGCGGCAAAACTCCATTAACCACATGGCAGTAAAAATACAGTAAAAGACATAAAATTACATACAGTCACATTTATTACCTAAAACATATACATTCTACATATCCCCAGATAGCTTAGATCTGAGCGCACATTACTACCAAATGGCGATCAGATCACATACATACAGTTCAATCGCCATGGAGCCAAAGTCTTTCCCATAGTCTTTCGTTACACGAATAGGCTCCATGGCTTAGCTATCTGGGTGATGCTGTTCATCCGGTTAAACTACCGAATGAACAGTCATTCGGTTCTGCTACTGAATTGGAAGGTAAGGAGGCTGGCGGCTCAGCGGTGTTCGCGCCAATAAGTGTCCGTTTTCAGTTCCATAGTTTGGGCGCTGAACACCGCTGGCTGTTCGGGAGGTAAAATGGCCGCTGCCACGAGTTCGGCAGACGAACAAAGGCCACCCAGCATTCATCAATTAAGCTGCGGTTAACCGCAACTTCTGGGCGGTCAATTGACGGCACACTCCAGCTCCCAGGTGGTGCATCGTTCGGTAGTTTGTTCGGTAGATTGAATCTACCGAACACCCCGGCAGAAAGCCACGAATAAACCTTTCAGTAGGAGTAATAACAGGGCTGAACTGCAGGGCCATAGTCTAAAGGGAGCAGGCGACCAACCAGGCTTCTCCAGTGTACAGTGGCGATATTGGTTCCGCCACAACAGGTGTCTTTTATACAGGTAACAAGCTGAGATTAGGAGCTCTCCCTTTAAGACAATGCTCCTAATCTCAGCTCTTTACCTGTATAAAAGACACCTGGGAGCCAGAAATCTTGCTGATTGATAGGGGATCAAATACCTATTTCACTCATTGACATGCAAATCAAGTTATAACTTTTTTGACAGGCGTTTTTCTGGATTTTTTTTCTTTTGTTACGCTCTCTCACTGTTAAAATATACCTACCAATAAAATTATAGGCTGATCATTCCTTTGTCAGTGGGCAAACATTCAAAATCAGCAGGGGATCAAATACTTTTTTCCCTCACTGTATATATTTATTTGCTAAAAATAATGGCTATATTAATAATGGATTTGGTTGAGAAATAAAAACAAGAGATTAGCATAGGGAAAGAGTATTCTCATAAATACATCCCGTGAGTTCCCCTCCAGCATCACCTCCACCAGATACATGACACTTGGGAGCTATGACTGTTTTAGTGTTTTTTGTCAAAAAGATTCTGTAATTAGGCCCATAATAATTGTCAGCACCAGGCCCAATGGGCTCTTAATCTGTCCTTGGCCACGACCCTACTGGGCGGTGCTACTCTGAGCAACAGTGTCTGAGTGTCTGATGGGGGTACTGTAAGTACCCTCGCCCAGCTGTCACAAAGAGCAAGCCCCCCAATACACAAGTGATACTGAGTAAGTAGCAAACAGATGTCTGTATGTTTGTTTCCTTACAGGAATCGGGTAAAACATTATGAGGGTTCATTACTGAAGTGAAAATTGATGGAAATTCAAAAAGGATTTGAGATTTAACATAAAATATAGCTGAACTGTAAAAATTCTTCAATGCAGCTGTGCTTCCAGTTCGGTTATTTGTGCCTTAAAGGGACACTCCAATGATATCCGTATACTACGTGCCAATAAATGTACTACCCAGAACCTAAAACGAGACATTATATTCTTAATCCAAAATCTATAAATGTTTTCAATGAAATGCCCAAATGGGGTGCTGAATTAGCCTGTGGCAGGTTGCCCATTACAGGGCATATCAACCCACGTTGTAAAGGCACAGTGATGCCAGGAATAGGAAATATGCGTATCCGGTTTTGTATGCTGAGTTTCAGGGTGGCTGTGTGGGCACTGTTGGGATTAACGTGGATGAAGGTAGGATGTGAATCTGAGAATGGTTGTGGAGTTTGTGTATGTAGCTAAGACATGTTGGTGATGAGATGGTAGAGAACCCGATAGTTACGAATAGTCATCTAGTTTATGAAATGGTGAAAAGAACAGAAACTGTATATAGACACTTATAAAATATCATATAATACATACGCACTGAGCCCAATACAACGAGGTGTTAGAAGACAGTTAGTTCCTTTTTAAAGGTCCATAAACCACTCCCACAACTTCAGGCCAAGCCTTCCAATATATATAATATTAAAATACACTTTGGCAGTGTATGTGTGTGTATGTGTAAGTGTGTACATATATACTTAGATCATATATATAATATATATATATATATATATTTGATCTAAGTATTTTATTTTACACTTTTTTTTACCTTCATTTTAATGTATTTCAGGCAGCGGGGGGTGAGGGGGGGTGAAGAATCACATGGCCCAGGAGGGCCAGATTAGCAGCAGTCCCCCCTGGGATGCAAGGTAAGTCTCCCCCCATCACGATCGCCGGTGGGGGATCACCAGTGAGCAGGTAAGTGCCAGGACGTTGGGCACGTACTATGCCATCTGCTGGCATTTAG
The DNA here is from genome assembly GCA_933207985.1 of Pelobates cultripes. Classification (NCBI taxonomy): domain Eukaryota; kingdom Metazoa; phylum Chordata; class Amphibia; order Anura; family Pelobatidae; genus Pelobates; species Pelobates cultripes. Next base: position 106,353,031 of record OW240916.1, read on the forward strand.
AGTTGGGCCCCCAAGGATGGCATAGCATGCCTGCTGTCCTTAAGGGGTTAATGAAGACCAGGAAAAGGCAGAAGTTTTTAAAGGGACACTCCAGGCACCCAGACCACTTCTGCCCATTGGAGTGGTCTGGGTGCCAACTCCCGCTACTCTTAACTCTGCAAGTGTAATTATTGCAGTTTTTTATAAACTGCAATAATTACCTTGCAGAGTTAACTCCACCTCTAGTGGCTGTCTACTAGACCTTGCAATTACCTTGCAGAGTTAACTCCACCTCTACTGGCTGTCTACTAGAGCATCGCTGGATGTCCTCATGCTGTGTAAGGACCTCCAGCGTCACTCATTTCCCCATAGGAAAGCATTGAAATGCGGGATGAGTCTCGCCCACCGGCCAATGCAATCAGAGGGAGGAGCGGCGTGGAGGAAGAAGCAGCGACGTGGGACATCGTCGCTGTCTCAGGTAAGTCACTGAGGGGGTTTTCACCCCTTCAGCAACCGGGGATTGGGGGGTGGGAGGGAGAGGGGACCTGCAGTGCCAGGAAAACTGACACTTATGTTTCCCTTTAAATAATGATTTCTCCTCCATATATAACAAGGATATGGCAATAAATCTCTGTTTTTAATCTTTCAAGATTCTTTTCTTTCAGGAAGTGTACCGGAGGATTGGAGGAAGGCAGATGTGGTTCCTATATTCAAAACGTACACTAGGGAGAAAAAGAAAAAGCAACAATGAGCATATCAATTGATTCCTAATGGTAGAAAGCAGAAGAAAGGGGGGTAACCCCTAAACAGTGAATACCATTGTGAAAAAGAAAAAAATGATGTGCTGTTCTACCTAAAAGGAGTATGTAGTAACATAAAATATAACTTTTATTAAATAAATTAAAATATATGAAATATATATTATGCTACTTTATAGCATATTACTATTATAGCCTGTTCTATTTATTAGAGCCGTACTATAGAGTCTCTCTCACCTTGTTATTTTTAGCTTTTTTTCTTTTAATTTATTTAATACAAGTTATATTTTATGTTACTACATACTCCTTTTAGGTAGAACAGCACGTCATTTTTTCTTTTTCTTGTTCACACTATATTCAGAAAGGGTTCAAAATCCTTGCCTGGAAAATTATAGACCAGTGAGCTTAAGAAAAAGGTCATGCCAAACTAACTTGATTGCATTCTACAAAGAAGTAAGTAGAAATATAGATCAGGGTGTTGCAGTGCATGTGATATATTTTGATTTTGCCAAAGCATTTGATACAGTTCCACATAATAGATAAGTGTTCAAACTCAAAGTTATTGGTCTAGATGAAAATTCTTGTTCTTGGGTAGAACATTGGCTTAAAAATAGAGTACAGAGAGTTGTCATTAATGGTACATTTTCAAGCTAGGCAGAGGTGGCAAGTGGTGTCCCTCGGGGTTCTGTTCTGGGTCCCCTTCTATTTAACATGTTTATAAATGATCTTGAAAAAAGCATTGAAAGTCATGTTTCAGTGTTTGCAGATGACCAAAAACTCTGTAAAGTAATACAATGTGAGCAAGATAATACTTTGCTGCAGAGTGATTTAGATAGACTGGGGACTGGGCACTCAAATAGCAGATGAAATTTAATGTAGAAAAATGCAAAGTTATGCACTTCGGTGTAAAGAATGCACAAGCAACTTGTACTCTAAATGTAAGCAAATTAGGGATAGCAATAAATAAGAAGGATTTGGGAATTGTTATAGACAAACTATGCAACAATGTGGAGTCAATCAGCAGTGGCTAAGGCCAGTAAGGTATTGGCATAGATGAAAAAGGTCATTAAATCTCCGGATGAGAATATAATTTTGCCTCTTTATAAATCACTGGTAAAACCACATGTTGAATATGCTGTGCAATTTTAGACACCTGTTCTAAAGAAGGATATTATGGCACTAGAAAAAGTGCAGAGGCGGGCTACAAAATGTAATTAAAGAAATTAAACCTTTTAGCTATGTAGAAAGGTTAACAAATTTTAGACCTCGTTAGTATTGAAAAGCATTGGCTCAGTGGAGATATGATAACATTATACAAATATATCCAGGGCCAATACAAACCATTGTGTGGAGATGTATTCACAAACAAGACTATAGATAGGACACAAGGTCATGTGTTTAGACTGGAAGAAAGAAGATTTAGTCTAAGGCAAAGGAAAGGTTTATTTACCGTAAGAACAATAAAGATGTGGAAAATCTCTGTCTAATGAAGTGGCTTTATCAAAGTCTCCACACAGTGATGGAACTACTTAGGTCGCAAGATGCCCACTGCCATATGTTGTGGCCTCGGTCGCGCATTAAGGGACCCATCGTGTAGACCATGCTGTTGGGGCCACCCAATGGCAATGAATATTCATGGGGCCCGGTCAGCGCTGTGGCACTTTAACAGCGCGACCGGGCCCCCTGTGTTTATATCAGAGCACAGGGAGGAATTGCTGCCCCTGTCACTTCCTCCCAGCAACCACCTGGAGACATGCGGGAGGAAGAGCGGAGGGAGTCAGAGTGGGAACTCTGACTCCCATCATGCTGAGCCACCACTGGACCCCATGGAAGTCACCCACCTGCATCTAAAAATGTAAGAAACAGGAGGGTGGCTTAAACATTTTGCGTGTGTGTTAGTGTATGTGTGTCTGTATATATATATATATATATATATATATATATATATGTGTGTGTGTGTCTGTGTGTCTCTCTGTGGGTATATGTGTGTGTCTGCATGTATGTGTCTCTGTATATGTGTGTATGTGCGTCTGTATGTATGTATGCGTGTGTCTACATATGTGTGTGTCTGCATGTGTGGGGGGGGATGTATGGGGTGAGGGGTAGACATATGGGTGGGGGGGGCCCAGGGCAGTTTTCGCATTGGGGCTCCGTGGTTTCTAGTTACACCTCTGTCTCTAAAGATGTTCAAACAGCATCTAGTTGCTTCAAGCTATTTTTATTTTTTTTCCCTTTTTTTTGGATCAGCAGTAGAAAACAAATGTCAGGAAGGCTGAACTTGAGGGACACGTCTTTTCAGCCTATGGAATTTTGTAACTATAACTATGTAACTATATGTGTGCAGCCATTCGCTATCCATATATAGAGATAAAATGTAGAGTTACCAAGATGTAAGTTATAGATTGGTGAAGCCATGGACCAGGGTTCCACCGAACATAGGGAGTCTTTATGTGTGTCCCGACTCCCAAGCAGTAAGCAGTACTTTTGTAGTGGGTAAAAGGTTTGATAGATCCAGTCGTTGAGACAGAGTTCCAGATCAGGTGGAAGAGCCTAGCACTACGTGGCCCAGAGAGAATCAATATTTATCCATTGTGGTGGATGTGTTAAGTTGTGCTATGTTATCGTGGATAGCAAAGCAGCTTTGTAGTAAACCCGCAAGTTGGGCTAATCCAGCCCTCCCTCCTTTACAGGTTGGTGTAAAAATTGAGTGTCTACTCAGACCATACAAATAGTGTGAACATTCTTTGAATGGTAGGCTTTGCAAATTCGGACTGGAAGAGTCCGAAAGAGATATTGTAATCTCGGCATCCGTGTCATCTTGACAGCTGCAATTCTGCCCACTCAGGAAAGGTATTTGCCTTGCCATGTCTGCAAGATCCCTGATAATTCCCTCTGTAAAAGTTCATAGTTGTGTTTCAATAGATTTTCTAGGATTTTGTGAGTTTCAACCCCAGAAAGGACATATAGTCCTCTCTCCAATCTAATGAGAAGTTGGTTCGCAGTGTATGGAACACATCAGTGGAAAAAAAGTCTATACCCATGGACTGAGTTTTAGCGACATTAAGTTTATAATAGGAAGTTTGGCTATACAGTGGGACCTCGGTTTACAAACACCTCGGTTAACATAATTTTCGGTTTACAAATGAAAATTCATTGAAAATAAAGCCTTAGTTTACAAAATTTTTTTACAACACAAAGCAAGTTTCCCCAGGATGCATGGCACCTAGGAGGTTTATAGCACTGCCCCCTGCATGCTGGAGCCTGTGGGTAGCACGTGCCGTTTTAGAGCCATTCTGTAAATTGTTTGCAGTTGTTTTGGGACTTTTTGGTGCATTTCTCCAGCTGTGGAAAGGTAGGGAGCTGAGCTTAGTTCCACTGTACTTCGTGATCAGAAAAAACACAAAGTCCCACAAGAGGGACTATTGGTGTGTACAAGTGAAGCTGAAAAGGGGTAACCCTAAATTTTAACAGTAAAGCAGGTACGAAAATGTCCAGAAGAGAAGCAATCCGATGGACTCAAAGAGGTTCCTTGTGGAATATAAAATTAATAAAATACTAGAAAATTATATACAATTAAATACATTTTATTGACTCTTTAGAAAAGGGAACATACAGGTGATACTCAAAAATTTGAATATCGTGCAAAATCTAATTTATTTCAGCAATGCAACGTAAAAGGGGAAACTAATATATGAGATAGACGCATTACATGCAAAGCAAGATAGTTCAAGCAGTGATTTGTCATAAGTGCGATGATTATGGCTTACAGCTCATGAAAACCCCAAATCCACAATCTCAGTAAATTAGAATGTTGTGAAAACTTTTGCACGATATTCTAATTTTTCGAGTATCACCTGTACAACATAAACCCATTATAAGAAGCCACAGGCAAATTAAGGCTCTTGTAATGACAAAGAAGTTGGGGCGTTGACGGGGAGGGAAGAGTCTCTGGAGTGGATTGGATGTGATGTTTGATTAAGGATGATGAGGATAGGAGTTCAACAATCTAAAAAGGTTTATTTATCAAATGCAGTTAACCTCTTGTGGCTATAGTGAGAGGCATATGTTACGCCCTATAAATTAATGGCACTATTGTGAGTAAGCTGTGTTGAATAGACTATATAACAGTGTAACCACACTGACCGCTACCTTGGAAAATGTAGCCAAGCAATGTAGCCAAGCGCATTGTTATAAATCACCTACAGTAAACCATATATGGTATAATGAAAGGGCAGAGAAAAAACAAACAAACAGCCCTATAAATCAGAAAGAAACCACTATTGTGGATAAACTGAATACACCAGAATACACCAATGCGACAGTGTATCAGTACAAACTGTTACAAAAATTACAAAGAATGGGTTCTGAATGGCATCTTAGAAAAATGTGTATATATATCCTGCAACAGCCCTCTATGAACTAGCTGAGAAGAAATTCGACTTCGAGGTCGCAGACAAAACAAGGGGTAGGCAAAATAGAAGGCTCGTTGCTGCCAAACACCCAGACTGAGTAAACTAAATGATTCTCCCTTAAATCTCCCAATCAAACAATAAAGTTCCCTCCAATTGCATGCATACTCCTGTTGCATGCGGCCCACAAGGCCCATCTTTGCGGGCCAGCGATCCGCGAGTGCATGCTCAGTGTTATAGCAGAGTAGACACCTGCTTTCCCCATATTGCAGGTGCCTACTCTGCAGGGGCGTACCTAGAGCATTTGGCACCCGGGGCGGATCCTGTGCTTGTAAAAAATGTAAAAAATGTTAAAGGTTTTCTTTCTTTTTTTTTTTACAATTTGTAAACTTTGCAAAACCGCTGTCAGCCCCTCCTACAAAACCCTTGTCCTGCCCCGCCCCTCCTACAAAACCTCTGTCCTGCACCTTCTACAAATCCTGTACTGCCCCGTCTACAAAACCCCCGCAACCCCCTTCCACAAATCCCCTGCTTATCCCCCCTTATAAAGACTCCTGTCCCAATACAAAACCCCCGCCCCCTTCTACAAAATCCCTGCAGCCCCGCACACACATTTACAGGCAGACAGTCACACACTCAGTTACAGACAGACAGTCACACACTCAGTTACAGGCAGACAGTCACACACAGTCACAGGCAGACAGTCACACATACACATTTCCTCCGTGCTGCCAGTTTATCAGCTGTTTGCTTGTGTGAGCTGTACTGGCCGCACGGCACCCTAACTACCATGGGACACTGTGCAGCCACAGCTCACACAGCCCCTCCAGCCAGGGCCGGTGCAAGGATTTTTGCCGCCCTAGGCAAAAGTAAAGTTTGCCGCCCCCCCATGTGACATCACAATGCCCCACCCATATGATTTGCCATGTTAACTAATGCCAGTGCTGCAGTGCTGCCGTGTTTACATTAAAAGGCCTGCAGGGACAGGCTATAGACAACAGAACCACTACATTAAGCTGAAGTGGTTCTGGGGACTATAGTGTTTCTTTAATGTGAGGTAAATTAGAGCTTAGTGCCACGAATAATATACTAGATTGCCTACTTACAACCAGATGAGGGATGATGATGGGCTCTAGCTGCAGTCTGGCTCCACTGGTCTGGTGCAGAACAGGCTCTCTGGAGGCGGTTTGTAACTGTGGTCACAAAAATCAATGTTCTGGGAGAACGGGAAGCAGCTCCATTTTTTGGGGGTCCTTTACACAGCTCAAGGTCTGGGTCCCAGGGTCCACCTTCATGTTCCACCAATGAGTTTGTTCACAGGGGGTGGAGTGTGTAGGGGATGTCCTGATATGTGTGTAAGGAATGCATTGTGTGAAATTGTGTTTGTATGTGTAAGGACTGCAAGGTGTGTTTCTGTGTATGTATGGGATGCATTGAATGTGTGTAAGGGGTGCATTGAGTGTGTGTAATGAATGCACTGTGTGTTTCTGTGTGTGTAAGGGATGCATTTC
>OW240916.1:106359787-106396817 GCA_933207985.1 Pelobates cultripes
CACTATGTTGAAACATTTAATGTTGCTATGGCGATCCATCTTGGAAAATATGATGGATCATTTAAATGTGTGCGGCAGCAATCTGTTCTGCTCTACTAAACATGATTTTGTGTGTGTGTGTGTGCTTATGCTTATTAAATTGTTTTTATCTTTCTGGAACCAATACAACAGGGCACTGTTTGTTTTTGTTGTGTAACCCATTGAACTTTGCAATGTGTGGTAAATATGGGTCACAAAGCTGATTTCAGATCCATATAATACAAATCATCCATAACCGTGCAGACCGTTTAGTTTCCATGTCTGACATCTTTTTCATCTCTTTGCATTTATAACCGTCAAATAAACACCATTCGAACAAGTGTAACAAAATGTAGAAAGGGAAATAATCGTATACCTGTGTGTCTAAATAATATAAATAATATACAGTGATAGCTGCAACCTTGGGTAAAGGAACAAGAAAATTTGAAATTGTTTTGTATCTCACAAGATCATATTTGACAGTTTCCTAGTTATGCAATTACAAGATACATAACGATTTCTCTCAGGTATTGAGGCTTTTTTTTCTTTTCTTTAATAGATACTTGGGGATCTGCCAAATCTCTGGAGACGGCCATATAAATATTTTTTTTTAATGGTGCTTGTAATAACAGTGTGACATGTGGCTTTAAATAAAGCAGTACACTTGTGATTGTAATGTGGTCACTGAAGCCTGTTGTCAGGGTGACAGATGACTTGATCAATGCAATAGTAATAAACAGGAGAGAGTAGCAGTCAGCAGCTTGCTGTGCTGTATGTTTATTCACCCATGTCCTTATACCTTTTTATTCATTTACAGATGTGTGTGTGGGCTGTTTTTTTTTTTTTTCCCCCCCTTCTTTTTTTTTAAATTACCACCATTGGCAATCTAATTGCCTTTTGAGAATCCAAGGGGTACAAATGTATTGCTCACCTCCAGAAGCTGTAAATGTTAATTTTAAGGGTTACTCCAACCATCATAACCTTACAACCTGCCACAGTGTTAATGATGGTAAGAGTATCCTGGTGCCATTTCCTTGTAACAGGTTGGTCTCTTACCTTGTCGTGACAGTCGCTGGATCTCCTCTGTATGACATAAACCATGAACAGCTTGTTTTGTAGGCATAGACTTGAATTTGCATATGAAAATATGTCCATCAACATTTTTGTTCACTTCAGCTGAAATTCACTGCTGATTTACAGCTGGATTGAGAGAGGGGGGAAAAATAATCCACACAAAAAATTGTACCAACTTGAAAAATTAAAGAGGAGGAGACATAAAATTCTCCTTGATATTCAGCTGTAGATCTCGATCTATAGAATCTATAATTCAAGGATTTTACCATTATCATGACGGAAAGTCATGATTTTATTAAAGACACGGAGGCGAGTATTGTGCTGCACTCTTTCTTTAATTCCCTCAGCAGCAAAGAAACATCATTTGAAAAACAAAAAAAACATTTGAAATGGGTGTAACATCATAGTGACAGTGTCCGCCTAGTAACATGACCATCCAATCAGTGACATCCTTCTCCTATAGTAGGTGGAGCATCGATGACCATTTCCTCTTTCTTGCGATTCCGAAGAATAATTCAAACTCGTTTGTCAGCTACCCAAGACAGACATTTAAGCCAGCTGAAATAAAAGGAACCTTACCTTGCTCAGTCAGTCATTTCGGTCTTAGCTGATATGATAAAGTGAAAGTTTGTACTTCTACATTGTCATACCAACTTATACCATGGTAGGGCATTCTTTATTGGTTGAGAGCTGATGGATCTCAGCAAAACTAAAAAAACAGGAAAATGTAGTCTCTTAAAGGGACATTATAAGCACCCAGACCACTTCATCTCATTGAAGTTGTCTGGGTGCAGTGTCCCAGTCACACTCAGTCTTGCAATGTAAATCATTGCAGTTTTTGAGAAACTTTGCAGCACTATCTATGAGACAGCCACTAGAGGTGCTTCCGGCGTTCTAAAGGACCCAGAGTCCCTTACACGTGCATTAGATCCCCCCCAAATCAGATAACGTCAGAGGAGTCAAAACGCAAAACCAGCACTGAAATCAGGTATGTGAATAAAAGGTTTTTTTTTTTTTTTTATCCTTTACGTGCTGTAAAGAGGGTGGAGGGAGCGACGAAAAGGTGTTCCCAGAAAGCACTATAGTGTTAGGAATACTGATTTGTATTCCTAACATTATAGGATCACTTTAATGTCATTCTGATAGATTTAGATTTTATTAAAGACCATGAGGCTCCTATTATGCTGCACTCTTTCTTTAATTCCCTCAGCAGCAAAGAAACATCATTTGAAAAAAACAAAAAACATTTGAAACGGGTATAACATCATAGTGACAGTGTCCGCCTAGTAACATGACCATCCAATCAGTGACCTCCTTCTCCTATAGTAGGTGGAGCATCGATGACCATTTCCTCTTTCTTGCGAATCCAAAGAATAATTCAAATTCGGAACAGGATAACCAAATAAACCAAACGAGCCATAACAAGGCATGTGATTCCGAGAGGTCTTTCAACCAAGTCATGCTAAAAGAAACAAGAAAATATGGTAATGTCTTGAAATCATGGGTTGTCATCCTATATAGAGGTCTAAACGTCTGACTAAACAATGACAATAAATCATAAATGTAGTAAGAGGCAACTACCAGTCCGAGGACAATAGTGACAATAGAATTTCAAAATTAAATAATGCCTTAAAGCAATGTAGGTATGTGATGGCATCAGTACCGCCAAATTGAATTTACCATGGAGAGGTCTGTAACTTACCTTGACCCACCTCCAAACATTCCGTGGGTGGGATAATACTCACCTCCATGTCTTTAATAAAATCATGACTTTCCGTCATGATAATGGTAAAATCCTTGAATTTTATTAAAGACCTGGAGGCTCCTATTGTGCTATTTCAAAGCTGTGCTATCACGGCTTCTGCGAAATGCTGGATTGGTTTGAAATAGAAATTACGGAAAATAGATTCCGTGGACCAATCAGCCGCCTTCAATATATCTTCCAAACGACAACCAGTAAAGGAGGCTTTGGAGGCCATGGCACGCGAACCGAATGCGGAGAAAATATGGAGGTATCAATACCCGCCAAGGACTTGAGCCATTTGACCCAGCGGGCCAAGGTAGGAGAGGATACCGGAGCATGCGGTTTACGGAAGGAGATGAAAAGTTGGAGGTCCGACCCAGTCCGCAGGAGTGCGGTACGAGTTTTATATGCCCAAAGACACGCTACTGGGCAAAGGAGCGGCTTCAGGGGAAAAGCTGGATACTTGACCGACCGGGAGGACGATTTTGTCCTCTGCAAGATGTCAGAAACGACTCCTTCTGGGGAGAAGGAGCGGGCATTGACATCAAGTGCGCTAACGTCTGATACTCTTTTGCATGAGATTAGACACAACAGCATAACTAGTTTAGCCGAGAGTTGCTTCAAGGATAAAGACTCGTTGTCTGGCCATTTAGTCAGGAAATTCAATACCATGGAGACGTCTCATAGGGAGGAAGAGCGAGGTAGAGGTGGCCTTGCGAAGCGAATGCCTCTGAGGAGACGACAAACAAGTGGATGTTTTCCTATCGGGGCCCCATCAATGAAATAGCTGAGCGGTAGAGGTTTACCGTCCTGTAAGCTTTCCAGTTATTAGGGAGGTCAAGAATTGGAGGACTGTTGTCACAGGAGTTGATAGGAGATCCACACCCCGTGCCATGCACCAACCATCCCATGTGCGCCAAACAGACTTGTAAGACTGTCTCGTGCCCATGCGCCATCGAGAAGTCAGTCGATTGCAAAACTCCCTCGATTGCCCAGGGTCCTCGGAAATCAGCCACGCCATGAGGCGGAGGAGGCCCTGAAGGATCGGGGGTGGAGGCTCCCATCGGGGTCCCGTAGAGGAGATTGGGCATCCAGGAGGAGCCGCGGATGATCTATAGCCATCTCCAGTAGAGGAGGGAACCAGGGCTGTGACGGCCATAGAGGGGTTATCACCAGGCAGCCCAATTGGTGCCGTAGATGGAGGAGGCAACGAGGGATGAGGGCGAATGGAGGGAATGCATAGTTCCTGGTGGTTGACCAGTCTTGGGAGAATGCATTCGTAGCCGAAGCTGTAGGGTCTGGCCTCCAACTGAAAAAGGTCGGAAGTTTGGTATTTAAGCAAGAGGCGAATAAGTCTATTGCCAGAGGACCCCACAGATCCCAAATGCGCTGGAAGATTTGAGTATCGAGGTGCCAATTGCTGGAAATCTGCGGGAGTACCAATCCGCCGGAGTGTTGTACAACCCCGGCAAATATTCTGCCCTGACCACCATGTTGTGTTGCAGACAAAACTGCCAAAAGTCTCGAGCCAAATTCGCTATAATTTTGGATCTCGTGCCACCGAGGTGGTTGATCTAACGGATAGCCGATATGTTGTCCAACTTCAGTAAGATTGAGCACTGGGATAGTGTCGGGGAGAGGCTGCGAATCGCAAAGGACACTGCTAGGAGTTCTAGGCAATTTATATGCAGCGTGGACTCCACTTCCGACCAGCGTCCGCCTGTGGAGATAGCTCCGCAGCGCGCACCCCAACCGTAAGAGCTCGCATCCGACTCTATGACTATGTCTGGAGCCGAGCCGAAAATGGTTCTGCCATTCCACGCCTCCATGTGTAGGAGCCACCAGTGGAGTTCCTTTTTCGCATCTGCGTCTAGGGTCAGAGTATCCTCGTATGAGACGCCGCCTCTGAGGTATGACACCTGTAGGCGCTGAAGGGCTCTGTAGTGAAGGGGTCCCGGAAATATGGCCTGTATGGAGGTTGCTAGGAGCCCGATCATGCGGGCCAGATGTTTGAGAGAGATTTGCGGACAGGCAAGGACTCGTCTTATCTCTTTCTTGATATTTCTCATTTTGGATGTTGGTAAATACAAGGTTTGCATAGCTGAGTCCACTAAGAGTCCTAGGAACTCTATTTGTTAAGTGGGGACTAGGATGGACTTTTCCCAATTTATAATAAAGCCCAGATTCTGTAGCAAGATTGTGGTCCAACCGAGGTGAATATGAAGTAGTGAAATTGACTGGGATAGCAGCAGGATGTCGTCTAAATATATGATTAGGCGAATCCCCCGACTGCGTAGGAGAGCGATGACTGGCTTCATGAGCTTGGTGAAACACCAAGGCGTGGAAGAGAGACCAAAGGGAAGGCAGCGGAACCGCCATTTCCTTCCTTGCCATGTGAATTGCAGGAAATCTTGGTGCACCTGCGCAATGGGTACCCTGAGATAAGCATCCCTTAGATCGAGTTTGACCATCCAGTCTGCTGGTTGGAGCAAATCTCGTAGGCAATGAATGCCTTCCATCTTGAAGTGAAGGTAAGTTACGTAGGTATTTAATTGTATGAGATTGATAACTGGGTGGGATCCGCCCCCTTTTTTGGGGACAATAAATAGGTTGCTCACAAAACCCGGGGTATGCATCGGGATTTCTTGAATAGCACCTTTTGAGTGCCAAGTCTCGAACTTCCTCGGAGACGAGGGTCGTATCTAGTGGGAAAAAACAATCTCCCTGGGTGGGGAGAGTTTGGTAGGCAGGGATACGAAATCTATTAGATACCCGTGGACTGCCCTGAGTATCCAGGCATTTGATGTGATGAGAGCCCAGACATGGGAAAAATGTGAGTCTGCCCCCTATCGCCACATGTGAAGAAAATTGAGAAAGGTAGCTTACCGTAAGGACGTCTTCCGGAAGGAGCGCCTTGTGCACCTCTCGACACCCAAGGTCTGCCTCGTTGGGGAAAGAAGGTCGGAGTGGACCTCTGGTCGGGAAAGGGGGGTTTCCCCACATAGGAGCCTCGGTTCAGGCGCGAACCTCTATTGAGTCTGCCGGACAGACTGCCCCTTGCTCTGCCAGCCCCAACAAAAACCTTTGGGTGGAACACCCTTTTTAGATTAGATTATGCCTTGTCTAAGGCCGTAAATGTTTGGACATAGGAGCCAAGGTTTTTCACGAAAGACTCTCCAAAAAGATACCATTTTGCTTGGGCTCCCGGCTCAGTAATTGCCATATTTACGAGTTTTAGTTCTTTTTAAATCAAAATAGATTTACGGCGCTCTGTAGCAAGAGCCGTATTGGCATTGCCTATGAGGCATATCACTCTCGGAATCCAACCTCTAATAGTGAGGCGATCTAAAGCTTCGTCTTGAGCCAAGGATTCCTCCACGGCTTCAAAAATTTTGGTCACTGGACCTAAAATATCCAAGATTTTGTCTTGGCAATTATAAAGCGAAACGTCTAGACCTTTCTTAGGTTTCCAACCAGTTTTGCTTAAAAACTGTATGATTTTGGGGTCAACATGGGGTGTCTTACAGACCTCGTCAGGTACCGTTGGGCGTGGGCATTCAGCCCTCAGTTAATTTTGTGTTGCCTTATCCAAAGGCTTACGGACCCGTGATGCAACGTATTGCGCCACTTGCTCGACCGGTGACCATTCCGCAGAGCGGGGGTGACATAAGTCATCGGGCTCGAACAATGGTTCGCCCTGCGGGTCAAGGATTTTACCTTCTTTGTTTAAATCAGAACTGGACGTGCCAGTGATGTGTATTTTAGTGGAGGGGTTCCACTCCTCATCCTTTCCGTACTCCGAATCTAGGTCGGACAAATCGTTAGACTGATTTGAGTCTAGGGTAGGGGCACTCTCCTCATCTGAACTTCGTGGTATCAGGCTGGGCTTTAGCCCATTTCCAGTGTCTAGCCATTTTTGCCCGGCTAGAGGCTCTTTTGCACGGTGGTTCATTATTTGCACCATCTGTGACAGGTGTTCATTAGTTTGGAGGAGTGCTTGGCTTTAGCCGAGACTTTGCGGCCGGGGCGTGGGGGGTGAGAGATAGATGGTATTAATTAATTGGGTCTGTATTAGTGCTTGGGTAAATGATTTTGAAATAGAGGAGGACATAATGTCCATGGCAGATGCCAGAGCTTTAGATACAGACTTGGACACATGATAGCTTGATTTTCCTCTGATGCTGGGAAATCCACTTCATCCCCAGAAACTACAGGGGGAAAACACAAGGCAATTTGAGGGTCAGCTTGTGTCCCAGAGGGATCAGGAAGATCATTAGAGGATTGCATTAGTGCAATTTAAAAAATATATAGGAATTGTCAGTGGTAACTTTAATTAGCAAGTGTTGTGGAGCAGGGTTAAGTAACCAAGACAAGATACAGGATACAAAAAAATATAATAAAGCAAGAGAAATACTAGTACTCACAGCTATTATCAAAATATGGGGGGAAGCAGGAGAAAGGGGAACCGTCCACCACTAAAACTGGACACCAACTCCGATCAAGGGATGGAGTGGGCATGTCGCAGGAGAAAAGGGTGTGAAAGCACCATTTAAAATGGCCGCCTACTGATTTTTATTTATTTTTTGATAAAGAAAATGATTGCAGTTGGAAAAAAAAGCTAGCCGCGAATCCGCGGAGGTATTTATGGGGCTTTGTAAAGCTAGGGGTCAGGTGAATGCGGCTGAGACAGCGCTCGGGGTTTCGTAAACAGAGCGCGGACACAGCAGCCAAGCCGCAAGATGGCCACCAGAGGCGTCCCTGATGGGATGCGCATGCGTGGCTGATTGAGGCAGTTCCAGCAGCCACAACGGCAGTGGTTACATGGAGAAAAAACCTCCCTAGGACTTGCAGAGTCCTCGGGAGAAACGAGCATAAGAGAAAAAATTATAATAAAATCTAATGCAGGAAGAGTGGTAAATTCAATTCTAGTCAGAAAACAAACGGAAATATTAAAGGCATATGCTTACATTACAGTACAGAAAATTTTGAAAATCACAATATAATTAGCATATAATAAATATAATTAGCATGTAATCACAAATAACTATAGAATCCCACAGCCAGAGCTGTGAGAGATCTACTTATCTGAGGGAGCAGCAAAGAAAGAGGAAATGGTCATCGATGCTCCGCCTACTATAGGAGAAGGATGTCACTGATTGGATGGTCATGTTACTAGGCGGACACTGTCACTATGATGTTATACCTGTTTCAAATGTTTTTTTGTTTTTTTTTCAAATGATGTTTCTTTGCTGCTGAGGGAATTAAAGAAAGAGTGCAGCATAATAGAAGCCTCCGGGTCTTTAATAAAATCAAAATCTATCAGAATGACATTAAAGTGATCCTATAATGTTAGGAATACAAATCAGTATTCCTAACACTACAGTGCTTTCTGGGAACCCCTTTTCGTCGCTCCCTCCTCCCTCTTTACAGCATGTAAATGATAAAAAAAAAAACTTTTATTCACATACCTGATTTCAGTGCTGGTTTGGTGTTTTGACTCCTCTGACGTTATCTGATTGGGGGGGAGAGGGGGGATCTAATGCACATGTGCAGCAAGTGCATTAGGCCCTCTCTATAAGAAAACATTGCCCCGTGCCTTCCTATAGGGTTTTTACTGGCTATCCTCATAAAGAGCGTGAGGATGTTCAGCACCATTTAAGGGACTCTGGGTCCTTTAGAACCTCTAGTGGCTGTCTCATAGATAGTGCTGCAAAGTTTCTCAAAAACTGCAATGATTTACATTGCAAGACTGAGTGTGACTGGGACACTGCACCCAGACAACTTCAATGAGATGAAGTGCTCTGGGTGCTTATAGTGTCCCTTTAAGAGACTACATTTTCCTGTTTTTTTAGTTTTGCTGAGATCCATCAGCTCTCAACCAATAAAGAATGCCCTACCATGATACAAGTTGGTATGATAATGTAGAAGTACAAACTTTCACTTTATCATATCAGCTCAGACCGAAATGACTGACTGAGCAAGGTATAGGTTAACCTTTGGACAGCACCAGGAGACTTGTGGTATCATAACCACAACAGTGTGAAATTGTTTCTTAAATTTCCTTTTATTTCAGCTGGCTTAAATGTCTGTCTTGGGTAGTTGACAAATTTGCTAAAATGCATTTGTTGAGTGTAAGCATTGGATTATTATGTTTTTGTTTGTTTTTATAAGCCCACTTCCATTTTTTACATACACGTTTTTCAGTTTGGTTGTAGATCTGGTGGTTTGTGAATGTTGTATGGATGCTTTCATTTTGTATAGAAAATAAAATCTTTTATTTTTCTCTGCATTTTATATGCTTTTATATAATCTATTTCGTTGAAACAAATGGCACACATTGCTGACCCTTTTTTTTTTTTCTTTTTCTTTTTAATGATTAATATATATTCATATGCAAGGCTGTCTGTGATTACTAAATCATTTATTGATATAAGTCTTTACTTCACAATGGAACTCAAAGCTCGTTTGGTCTGCTTTGAATTTAAAGGGACACTCCACTGCTCAAATACAAAATAAATGAAAATCATTGTTTAGTAGATAAACCCCAATTGAAAAATTGCATTCATTTCATTATGCATTTTTCCATTGGGGAAATATATAAAAATAGCTTGCAAAACCTCGAGTTATCTTGTCTGCTGCCTTTGCAAGCTCTCTCCTTCTAACCCCACCAAGACTTTCTGTGACTGTTCAGTCACAGGCTTCCCAATACTACGCATTGAGAACTCTATGCGAGGCAGGTGCTCTGGCCGATTGCTGCATCTTGAATTCAGTGCAAATAAGCTAACCAAACCAGGAAGTAACATGATCAGTTGTCTGCTTGAAAAGCGAAGGGGGTGTAACTAGGTTATTTTACAAAAATGCCTATTTGTATTGAAATCTGTACTTTTTGCAAAATGTGAGAAAAAGAGGATGCACTCTTAACACTTAAAGCTTTTTGGCAAGCTAAAGTGCTTTAGGGGTCTGGAGTGTCCCTTTAACTGAATCATCAACTGATTAAAATGTTGTTTCCCAACACATTGGTACTCCAGTTGTAACCCGTTGAAGGGAATATTGTTGAAAATTGATCCTGCACTCCCATGGTTGGAGATGGCACTGATGTTGCTGTTCTAAGAATCTCTCACTATGTATTGTAAAGTGGATTTGTAGTGTGCTGTTATTTTTATGCACAACGTTCTTTACATAAACAGCTCTACCAGGTCTACCAAAACTCCAAGTTTTATTGATCTTCCATTTGGGATCATCATTGGCTAAACTCAACTTTGAAGTTTACCAGGGACTGACTGGAAAATCAGTTGGATGCACAGAGCAGTATTAGGAAGTAGTTTTAGTGTATCTGTTCATTCTGTCTATTTACAACTACTTTTGTACCAGTCATGGATCACCTGTGTTTGGATTTACAGGTTGTTTACGTAATGCATTACTCGCTCTCCCTCAACCTCCCTGAGGACCCACCTTTGTTTTCGTACATGATGAACCTTTTTTGCATGGAAAATCTTGAAATTTCAATTTAGCCTTTTTTACATGGATGGTGAAAAAAACAAAACCAGCGGAGGACAAAAAGTGAAGCAATCACTTCTCTGGAAGTTACTGAACCCGGATATCTATAAGAGTTATTCTTACTGGAGTGAGCAGGGAATCGGGCATAAGAAAGTAAAAAAATAAAGACCTTTACTTCTGCAGTACATTCCATGTCCAATGCAACATCATCTCATGATGCTCTGGGTACACAAGAACATTCCTTCCATTGTACCCTGTGCATGCATATTGCACTGTTGTGGTTAACTTGCACAGTAAGCTATTAGGGCACAAATCCCATAGATACCTTATACTTATTTTGTGCAAGAATGAAAAATGTTAGTTTGTCCTTAAAAGCAATTTATACTGCGTTTCAATTTTGACCTGTGTTTCAACAAAATACGTTTAATGTCTCTTCACGTACCTTTATCTTAAAAAAAAAAAAAAAAAAAAAAATCAAAAAAAAAATCACTGGCTGCACTTCTTTCTCAACTCTATCAGTGTTATTTTCTGTGTAATAAGTGATTATATGAAAATGAATTTCAAATTTAAGGCCAAAATAGCCGAATTGGAAAATGGCTTTACAGTTACAGGTCACCATGGCGACTAAGAATTTTGTCCTGGCTCCAAGGTGTTTGTCCGCCTGAGAGAGCATGAAGGCATCCAGCCGGGGGAACACTGGAGTGAGGGAGCTGTAACTTCAAGCTCTTTCTACTCTGCTCCCTCACACCCTGGGGTGATGCATGGAGCCAGAATATGACCTCGCTAAACAGCATGCGAAGAAGCAGAGCAAGAAGAGCTTAAAGGTTTCACAAGCCCCACTGGACCCCAGGAAAATTATCCAACAGTAGTACTCTCCCAACAGTAGCAAGGCTGGTTGGACATAAATTTTAATTAAATAATTTGTAAGTGTGTAAGAAAATGTCTTTGTTTGTGTTTGTTACCGGTAACACTCTGATCACACAGGAAAGCTGTTTACTCCCTTTTTTTGCCATGCCCGTGCTGTGGATGGCCCGGCCTCCAAGGCTGAGATCATCAGTCTGGATGATCTCAGCCAAGTCAATGCTTTCTCATAGGAAAAAAATTGGGAGGCTATTGCGCATTCGCAACAAAATGCTGCACTGAACCAATCAAAATTTATTAAACCTTCTCTTTGATAGATAAAAAAAATTGTGAATGTCCCCCAGCTGTGCCTGTTGGATGGACCCCTCTTGACTTTTTACTCCAGTCTCTGTCTCAATTTCATTCCTTGGCGTCGCGCTCCTTGGGCCAAGACTGACCCAAGGACACAGCCAAAGTTCATGAGACACATTGCTGTTGGTATTATTGCTGTTGAGCTCTGTTATACACTCAGACACATTAACAATATGGAGCTTCTAGAAACAAGGGGCATTAGGATAGACAAGGACAAAAGAGACATCTAGGCACAAAAAAGGGTCTGTCCCTTTAAAATAGGGACAGTTGGGAGGTATATGCTTTGAGTAACCTTTTGTGTGACTGAAATGTTATAAATAGAGGTCAGTGAAAATTCAAAACATCGTTTCTCACAGTTCTGCTTATAATAACTTCCATCAGCTTAGTTCTGTAGAAAATGTTTTTTGTTTTTTTTCTCCTGATTAATCTCAGCCAATCCAATGCTTTCCCATAGGATGTGCGGCAAAACGCTGTGCAGCACCAATCAGCATCTCCTCTTAGACATACATTGGATCAATGCTTCTATATGAGTAATGTTCAGTGCCTCCATGCTGGATAAGTGATTGCCAGCAGAGGTGTTCCTAGGCAGTAATGTAAACACTAATGTTTAAATTAAAAAGGCCTTCAAGAATTGACTTGACTCACCAGAATAACTACATTAAACTGTAGTGTCCCTTTCTAGCCTAAAAATTGTTAAAAGGACAACATAGTCACCAAGACAACCCTATAGGAAATATACAAGAAAAAACAATCACTTAAATGTAATAGGAAAGTATAAAGGCAGGACTTATCTCAGTGGATAGTGATGACTGCTTTCTCCAGGGATATCCCAGCAATAATCCATTTAAATACTATGCATACAAACAAAGGATGATACAGCTGCAGATCTACAATATGAATACAAAACAAATAATAGTGTCACACTGCTGATAAAATGTAAGTGCGCTACGTAGAAAATAACTCACAAGAAGGATCAAAGAATATCACCAAGGGTGCCTCCCCTGATGTAGATGGGGGGTAAAAAACACTCCTCCTGTTTCGAAGATGACAGATTCAGGGCTGTAGAGTAAAAAAAATTATTATTCTTTATTAAAATGAGTATAAAAATATAAGCTCTTATAGTACCAGGTCCTATGCGTTTCTTCCACAAAGGACTTCCTCAGTGACCACAGCAGTAACAAATACAAAAGTTTACAATATAATCCCTCCCCCCGAGTCCATTCTTTTATATGGGTGGCTGGTCTTCCTCACTGGTGTTCCCTTGGGCGTTGTTTGCTTGTTCCAGCTGTAGAAAATCAAATTTCCTGGATTTCGCCGATTTTGTGACGTCACTTCCAGTTTTCGGCAATGACGGAATGTCAATTCCAGTGCGGTAGTTAGTAAGGGTACTTGATAGTGACGCGTGTGTTCCATTGCACGGAAGTATGCGTTCAACATATAGCTTACACAGTAGATAGATTACTAATGGGAGCCCTGAGGGCTTAAGAGAAATAAAAGCAAAAGTAAAAACTGTGTAGCACATTTATCTAAAATGTTAATATAAAAAAAGGCACCAAATTAATGTTTGTTAGATTTTTATAATTCAAAACAGACTTTACATGTTATGTGGAAGCTACTTCCAAATGGGAGTATCAATAGATCTCTAAATTTTCTCTTTTTTGATTATATATACATAGTTTCACATTAAATATGGGAATACTGTATCCATACATAGGAACACATTATGGTTAATAAAAAGTAATGAAAAATAATAAAAATTACAAAATAAAAATATAAAACAATTAATTTTATTTGAGTTTTGACTCAAATTCATGATGAGAATGAAAAATATTTTCCACACTGGAAAAATGTATATGTATATGTATATGTACATGAGAGGTGTAGTTAGATCTAATGAAAAAAATTAATATATCAGAAAATATATAAAAAAATAAAATAAACAAATGATGAAAGAAAAATAGAAATAAATATAATAAGAATGAAAATAAATATACTAATGAAAATTTTCATTGTTTTTATTTTTATTTTATTTAACTATTAAATTATAATAAAAATATAAGTAAAAATATTTTTTCATCCTTCTTTTGAATTATATTCTACATAGCGCATTTACATTTTATCAACAGTGTTACACTATTATTTGTTTTGTATTCATATTGTAGATCTGCAGCTGTATCCTCCTTTGTATACAACCCCATAGGAAAGCATTGACTTAATGCTTTCCTATGAGACAGTTAGGCATTGCATTCGACCTCAGTGGAGGAGGCCATGCCTGAAAAAAGGCGAGTAATCCTTTGATACCTATGGTGAGCTAAAAAACTAGCTGGTATTCCTAATGCTATTGTGTTCCTTTAAATTTTGTATACTAGGACAATAAGTATAAGGATTACCAAATCCAATTTTGCTAAATAGAATTGGATCATATGATAAAAGAGCTTTAGAACAAACAGGGCAAATATTCAAATCTCAAAATTCGTACACTATGGGAAGGAGTCCCTCCTATGTATGGAGCCTATTGTAAAAGGGAGTGCAGCCTCGTTACAATGTGTGTATTGTTTTATTTATTTTGTATGTCATTTTTTTTACAGTTGACACAGTCCAGATAGATAAAAACAAATATTTGTTTTGTTATTTTTAGCACAGCATTCTAATTTTGTTAGTTTTGATTATATTAATGTCTAGCTATATCTAGGTAGTAACATATAGCTGTGTTTTTATATACAGGGAAACTTCGGAACTCTAACTTAATCCGTTCACATGCTGGAGATCTGCTGTTCCCCTTTTTCCAGCAGTGTCCTCTCCCTAAGAATGCTGGAAAAAAAATTGGGCGTGTCTGGCAGATTTACACATGTTAAGTTGGAAGATCTCTTAACCTTGCAACATCCTGACAGGGAGAGAAGATGGAATCTGATCCATGTTATTCATGCAAAGCAGGCTCCAGTGTATGTCTTCTCTCTCCTGTGCTGCACTAGGGTGCCCTGTTTTGTTCATTAGTGGACTGCTCTGGAACAGATATAGTTTCATTAAAAAGGATTGGAATGGGGACTGAATAAATCCCCCTAGCTGAAAGATGTGACCAGTTATGCCATCTGACCATGTTTAAAGTAATGCATATATATTTCAAAGTTTTTTGGGTTTTTTTGCTTTTTTTTTAGTTTTTACATTTGTTTAAACATTTTCTCTGGTTTAAAATAATAATTGTCAAGTGATGTGTGTCCCAACACGCCTGTCACTTTCTTTAGCTCTGTGTAACTAACCAAAGTGGTAGAGAACCCACCTGTGTTTGAGTGAAAGCTGGGGAAAAGTTTTTGGCTAGATTTTATAAGAATACTACGTGCTGTTGATATCAGCACTTTTATAACCGTCACGAATATGACATACTCCCGAACCATAAAGCACTTCAGCAAGCGTTCCTTTAAGACTGTCCTGTCCTATTCCTTTAACCCGTGCACCCCGAAATTATACTAATCTCAATCCCCTACCAATACATCACAAATCCCTTTGTTACTTTGCCAGGTTTGTGGACAATTAAACGGTCAAATGAGACCTTTTATAATTTTGACATTACAGTTTGTGTTGTCGTGTCCTATACTGACCTTTCAAATTTAAATACACTGTTGGTAGCATCATGTGCTGCTGCCATGCTTCTATTATTATTATTATTATTGCCATTTATATAGCACCAACAGATTCCGTAGTATTTACAAAATTATGAGAGGGGGATTTAACTATAAATAGGATAATTACAAGAAAACTTACAGTAACAATAGGTTGAAGAGGAACCTGCTCAAACAAGCTTACAGTCTATAGTACAAGATGCTGCCTACCCCAAGTTATAGAAAGTAGCGGACGGAGACCTGGAATGGTAGTGGCAGGAACTATCAAAGAGATGCAACATGTGGCATGGTCTACAGTAGTGCATATGAAGCACTGGGGGATCTGACATTAGTGACATTCTGCCATGTTTGGAGGGAATTCAATGACTGAGATATGGACATATCTGCAATATTGCTAAAGGGAAACTTCTTCTTTAGATATAGCAGAAATAGATGCAAGATGATAGGTGCCAAGAGGCCCCAGATATAAAAAAAAAAGCAGGTGATTGAGCTTATTGTGCTTAGAATGCCACACTAAAGGGACACTATAGGCACCCAGACCACTTCAGCTCATTAAAGTGGTCTGGGTGCAGTGTCCTAGGTCCCTTAACCCTGCAGTGGCAATTATTGCAGTTTTTAAAACTGCAATAATTACCTGCCAGGGTTAACTCCACCTCTACTGGCAGTCTACTAAACAGCCACTAGAGGGACATCCGGGTTTTTAGGTGACTTTTACATGCATCACACTCTGCAGGATGACATCCAGCGTCACACGAAATCCCATAGAAAAGCATTTTACAATACTTTCTTATAGGGGAAGTCCTTATGTGAGTGCAGAAATCTGCACGCATGCGCATTAGGTCCCCCCTGCTGGCTTACATCAGTGGAGTAGGAGCCTGAACCAGTGCTGGAATCAGATAAGGGACTGCACTGTGGAGGGCGGCACTTTTTCCATACGAATGGGGGTACAGTATGTGTTCTTTAACCTTATTAGCTACATAATGCATTGAAAATATGGGTCATATCCAGTCTGTAGTGTGCCTTTAAGTAAAAGTACAAAAGTATATTGTTGATATTTAGCACATGTAGCAGAGATGAAAAAGAAAAACTATATTGTGAAATTTCCAATGTTTATGTGTATTCATTTTAAATGTGTAGATATGATTTTCAGATTCCAATTTTTTTTTCTTTTTACTTTTCTTTTCAGAAACCTCTCTGTAAGCAGTATACAGTCTATTGTTTGTTGTCTGGAGGCTCTCTGACTTAGTACAGATTAAGCACCTAATATTAATCAGCAGCAGCTTATAAAGCACATGGCCATAATCATAGATAATGTGCTGCTGAACCTAAAGCCTAAAATTCCATGATAAAATTGTCCCTTGAAAGCTGTGAAACTGAATTCAGATCTCAGAAATCTTGCAACAATGGGTGCAGTTTTAAAGATGAGGATAATGTAGACTGTAAACACTCAAATCTGTAAGAGATTGTAAAATAATAATATGCAGCGTATTAATAAAAGTGAGAGGAAAACAGTAGGGCCTCTAGAGAAACAGTTCAACATTACTGGTAGTATCCATTTGCAAACAACATAAGGAAAAGAAAAAAAAATGCTAACTATAACAATGACCTATAGCAGGGTTAGGCAACCTATGGCACTAGTGCCATGCATGGCACTCAAGGTGTCTTTGCAAGGCACTCAAGGCTGCTACAGCCAAACGGGCTCTGGCCTACCAGGAGTCCCAGTGAATCTTCAGATATCTGCTAATACGAAAAGGTGGTGAAGGACAATCCTCAATTTATGCATTTCAGCACATAGAGTAAGTGATCTTAGATCACTTCCTCCCAGCACTTGTGAATGGGAATCCACACTATAGTAGAGCAGCCTGCAGCTGCTGTTGCAGCTCCTGTCCTTAACCTGTACCTGGCCAGCCTGGTCCCCACTGGAACCCAGGGAAGCCTGTGCTAGATTTACACAGAAATGCACAAAAACCCTCCCCTCATACAAATAATACGAACAGCCCACAAAAATACATACATACAATCCGCACAAACGTAACCCGCTAACAATCCACATACATGCACACAACCCCACGTGCAGTCTCTCACGTGCAATACCCCATACAGCCCCTCCCACACACACACACACTACCAAACACACCTCAGTTTAAAAAAATTGGACAAGCACGCTACGGGACATCACAATCCTATATCAGCACAGTGCTGCTAAAAAGTTGCCTAACCCTGACCTATAGAAATCATTAACAAAACCAGAGAATATGAGTGCTCTGAAAACTGGGAAAAATAAAAGCAATAGCTGGCATCCAGAATTAAAAGTAAAGTTAATATGTCATGGCTAGGTCTGTTGTTTTTTGTTTAGTTTTTTTTAACAGAATCCACTCAGTAGCTGGACTAAGAGTTTAATAGATGTCCTAGGGGAGGGATTGCATTAAGTGATGAGTTGTTGTAGAGCTAGGTTGATTGGTCTTTGAAATGTACTCTCCATATGTCCTACATTTCTAATTATGAAGTCTGTTTTGGGTGTCGGCCATAATTTCTTCCACTTGTCTAATATTTTCTAGTTTTAAGTACCAATCCCAGGCTGGGAGATTTAGTCTGTTTGTTTTACAGAAAGTAATTATTAATGATTTGTATGGTAAACATATATATGGTGCCCTCCACTAATATTGGCACCATTGGTAAATATGAGCAATCAAGTTTTTGATTAACCTTTTGTTAAAACAAATTACACAAATACTCTGCTGTTATGAATATCAAACCATTGCAAACACATCACAGGTTTATAAAAAAATAAATATACGTGTGCACAATTATGGGCATCCTTTTAGCCAATACTTTGTGTTACTTCCCTTTGCAAAGATAACCGCTATGAGTTTTCTTCTTTAATGCCTGATGAGTGTGAAGAATACATTTTGGAGTCATTGCTGGTGGACACTCCTCTTCAATTTACTCCACAGATTTTTATAGGATTCAAGTTGGGGAACTGGGGTAGACATGACCGGTCTTGATGTTTAGTAAACCATTTTGGTTGATTTTGATGTATGTTTTGGATCATTGTCCTGCTTGAAGATCCAACCACGGCACATTTCAAGTTTTCTGGCAGAGGCAGTGAGATGTTTACTTATTATGTCTTTATATTTGATAGTCCATTATGCCATGCATTGTAAAAAAAAATGTCCTGGTCTTCTGGCAGAAAAACAGCCCCAAAACATTAAAGCGCCACCACCATATTTAACCCGGGGGCATGAGATACTTTTCCATATGGCTACCTCTCGTTGTGCATCAAACCCCCTCTGGTGTTCATTGCCAGAAAGCTCTATTACGGTTTAATCTAACGATAGAACCCAATCCCGTTTAAAGTTCCAGTAGTGTCAGGCAAACTGAAGATGCTTGAGTTTGTTTTTGGTTGGAAGTAGAGGCCTTTCTCTTGAAACCCTTCCATACAACTTGTGATGATGTAGGTGACATTGGATTGTATTTTTGGAGACTATTTGACACCAAGATGCAACAACTTCTGCTGTTCTTCAGCTGTGATCCTTGGAATTTTTTTGCCCACAATCCTCTTCGCAGTGCATTGAGACGATATAGACACACGTCCTGTTCCAAACTGAAACTATTGTCCTGAATGTTATAGCCATTTCCCATTTTGTAAAGCTCAGCAACCTTTTCCCACGCATCACAGCTATATACCTTTGTCTTACCCATTGTAATGAATGACGAAGGGCATTTGGCCTATATGTTACCTCATATTTATACCCTGTGAAACAGGATGTCATGGTTGAACAATTTCATGTTCCTAGTCACCCAGGTGTACTAAAAAACATCAATGGGAATATACTTCAAATATATTTTTCTCATGAACCTATAGGGTTATCAACATTGTGATGGGGCAAAACGTATATTTTACAAAGGTTTATATATTTATTCTAAACCTGTGTTGTTTACCGTTGTTTGATGTTCATGAGAGCAGAGTATGTATGCATGTGTATATAGAAATATTTTATTATTTTTTTTTAAACAAAAGATCAAAAGGTTAAACAATAAAGATGGTTTCACAGCATATTTACCAAGGGTGCAAATATTAGTGGAGGGCACTGTAGCAGACACATTTTATTGAAAAACTTTATAAAGTAAAATAATACATTTTTTTTGGACTAAGACCTCCATTTAATATTTTTGGATAAGCTTTTCAAATGACTTCATATTTATTTTGAAAATGATTCAGTTTTTAAATTTTAATATTCTTATATTTGTGATATATTAATATATGATGTGTGTGTGTATGTGTATGTATGTATGTATATATATATATATATATATATATATATGTGTGTGTGTATATATGTGTATATATGTGTGTGTGTATATATATATATATATATGTGTGTATGTATATATATATATATATATATATATATATATAATATGTATATAGATATCATTATTAAATCAAGGCTGAAATCACAATTTGCCAACTAGTTTTACTTGATATATATATTTTGCGTTTCCAAAAACTAAATGAAACTGCCTTAATCCTGACATGCATATTGTGTGATATAATTCGATTTTTATTACTAATTACTCTTTTTGATGGGCAAGGTGTATGATTTTCTTCCATTAGGAGTGAAGTGAATATCCCATCCTTCTTCCCCCTGGGAGATTAAAAGAGGCAGTATTCTTTCAAGTGATTTCTCACAATGCACACAACAAATGTGCCCATCAGGTTCATGTATAGAATTAAAGAAACACTATAGTGTCAAGGGTACAAACGTGTATTCCTGACACTATAGGTCTAAATAACATTTTAGGCACACAGCCCC
Source organism: Pelobates cultripes (assembly GCA_933207985.1). Classification (NCBI taxonomy): domain Eukaryota; kingdom Metazoa; phylum Chordata; class Amphibia; order Anura; family Pelobatidae; genus Pelobates; species Pelobates cultripes. The sequence continues at coordinate 106,379,767 of OW240916.1, forward strand.
CTTACTTCTGGTTAGAAAGGTGCTTTAATTCACCTTTATCCAGTGCCACTTGGGTCCTGTCGAGGCGGCCCTGCCCACGCTCTGCCACCTTGGCTGAGATCATTAAACTTTCCAATAGTTTCCTATAGGAAAGCACTGGGAGGCTATTGCACATGCATGGCAATACGCTGCTGTGTGCCAATCAGCATCTCTAGAGATACATTGAATCAGTGTGTGGCGGCTCTATTGAACATAGGTTCTGCACTCTGTGCAGCACTGACACCGGAAGCACCTCTAATGGCTGCCTGAGTAGCTGTCACTGGAGGTATCCCTAGGCTGTAATGTAAACACTACCTTTAAAACACTGCAGGTCAGGTCAGGGAGTAGAGACCAGAACAACTACACTAAGCTGTAGTTATTCTGGTAACTACAGTGTCCCTTTACGCTTCAAAACAAAGAGTAGGTCATACATGAGTTTTAGGCTGAGCTATGATATTTACATAATGAATAAGGAGATCTTAATTAAATTGGGAAAAGTATATTTTGTAAAACACTTGGTAACTAAAGCGACATTATAGTCACCCAGACCACGTTAGCTCAATGAAGTGGTCTGGGTGCCAGGTCCCTCATGTTTTAACCCTTCAGATGTCAACATTGCAGTGTTAATCCAGCCTATAGTGGTTGTCTTCCTAACAGCCGCTAGAGACGCTTCTGCGACGCTGGATGCGAAAACCGCATTCAGCGTGCAGAACGTCCATAAGAAAGCATTGAGAAATGCTTTCCTATGGACTTTTTAGAATGCGCGCACGGCTCTTGCTGCGCATTCCGCTCCACTCGGGAGCCGACATCTGAGTGGGAGGAGAGGTCACCAGCGCTGAGGGAGCCTGGCGCTGGATTAAAGTAACTAAAGTGGTTTTAATTCCTTCAGCACCAAGGGAGGGGGGGATCTAAGGGTTGTATAGTGTCAGGAAAACGAGTTTGTTTTACTGACACTATAGTGATCCTTAATGTAGGCCGTTTTGGCTAAAATGTCTAAAAGCATCAGGTTTGTAATAAAATGTGTCAAATTAATAACCCTGCCATGCAAATCATAAAACCTATAATATGAATAAAATATTTAAAAATATTTCTTTAGCATTTTGTTTTTTTTGTGTGTTGTTTTTTGTTACTTTTAGATAGCTGTAACATGAAAGTAAGTACCTCAGTATGTACATTTCTCCTTATTTACTATGCTGACTCTTGGTTCTAAAGAAGCAGAGTGAACTTGTAAGGTCAGAGGTAATATAAAGTGTAATATAAAGTGTTGCTGACTACTGGGGTAATATGAGGGGCCCCATTCAGAAAATTCCTTTTAGATTCTTCTGTTTTTGTGGAACACGCACAAATGAGTCAGGCTAATTAAAATCCTGCAGACTGCGAAGCTAGATATTAAGGGTTTTTCAGTCCTTACATAACTGTGAGTGGTACTCTAATGACATCCATGTGGGCCCTTCGTTCAGTATCAAAGCTGTCAACTTGTAAAATGTTATCTATGGTCCTATGGTGAAATATGCTTGGGTTCACGTTAAGAATACAAGCAAAGTTCTGTATAAAAGGATTGAATGGGGAGAAAGTCACACACCTGTGAAAATATTTAAGCCCAGGGACCACCTTCAGTGTTTCAGAATCTGTTAAACAAAACAATGAGAAATGAGCAGATAATCAAGAGAGTATGTATGCGCTTAGAAATTGTCATTACACGAGAGACAGAGGAAATGACCACAAATATATCTTGAAATCTACCAAGTCACTGGAAAAAGTTTGAAGAAAAAAAAAGGTTTCAGTAACACCAGAGGCTTGAGCCCAAAGCAAAACGTAATGGCCCCTACACTAACCGATCGAGCCAAGTCATGAAATATCCTTTCCTCATTATCTTATCTTCCCCCTTCTCTACCCACCAACAACATGCTGACTATGTTCTCCAGGATAGCTTAGCAGAAACAAGCTCCTGTTATGTTATGTTACCTAACTGATAGAGGGGTGTATGGCAGAGCTCCATTGCCCAGCAACGCCCTCTCCCTTAGTAGATTTGTGGGACAATATACTAGTTATTTTTATTTTAGGCTGCTACTTTAAGAAAATGTAAAAAGATTTGTGAGCAGACTTTTATGTTGTGTGGGTTAAAGAAACGTGGTCTCTAAGATCTTGATGGCATCAGAAGTAACAACAAATTGTTAAAATTAGGTTGTAAGGGCCCTGCCAAACACGTGGTTGCTATTTTGTTGCATACCGATTCAGCAGGCATGCTTGGCTCTTTACACTGGTATTCATATCTGTCAAGTTTAAACATATAGGAACAAAAGGTTGAGGAGGGCCCTGTTGATGCGATGTGAATGGAACTAGGTTTATGTTTACAGAAGAGCAAAAAATGAAGTTGTAGGTATAAGGGAAGTGTCATATTTAAAACCTTCAGAGGTGCTACTCTGGGATGTGTATGATATGGCTTCTAAATGGAACTTCAGCATTACCAATGAACATTACCACTGTGTGTGTATGTTAGGACACTGGAAAAATCAATGAAAATGGCTAGAGAAGTTGGTACACTGATTACACTGTTTAAATAATCCAGGGTAATGGGAAACTTTCCCAGATCTGTATCAGTGAACCTTATAACTAGTGGTTTTGGATCTAAGAAGCAGTGACTCATTGAACTGATTTATTATTTTTGTAAGTAAATTTTATTGTTTTTTTTGTTTGGTTTTTTTGTTTTTTACACAAAGACCTATACAGAAAAATTTGTGTACACAAGACAATGCAATGAAATAGGCAACAGAAGCAAAGCACCTGTCTCTAGTGAACTTTAACAGAAATAGGGAAGAAAAATATATTTCTCAGGGAGACTTCGACTTTGAGAGTCACATAGGATACAGGCATACAGCATGGCAGGCACATAAGGAATATTTGCTACTTGATACTAACTGGCAGTAAGATATCTATATGGACACAATGTATCAAACCTGCTCATCTTTGAACTTCTTTCCCTTGTCTATGTATTCCTGGGGTAGAGCTATTTAGAAAGTATCGGTGAGATCCTGTTATCTGCTATTGCTGAAGATAAGTTGAACTCTCTATGAATGAATTACCTATTACAACAGGAACTGACTAGACCTTACTTAAAGTGAACCTGTCCTGCAACTCTTTACTTACCTGAAATCACTCCCATATACATTTAATACACCATAGATCACAAAGATACATTGTGTATTTAATATAACATATAGAGATTAACTCAATTTTCCTCTGTTCCGGTGCTGCCATCTTCAGGCTTTGTGGGTGTTACTTTTTATGTACTTTTTCAAGGCTTCACTGCCAGCGTCAGAACGGAGTAATGTCACTCCGTCCATGTACTCCCTAACTCTAGAAGCATGCCGAGGCATTAACTGACAGCTGGGAGGAAAGTATATAGTTGGCACAATGTATAGATAGAATATTATGCTCAATCTAATAAGCATAGGTTCTTTGGGCTATGACAGGAGCGCCTTTAAAATCTGCGACACCTGTCGCTCAACTCAGAAAACGGCTACTCACAGAAGAAGTCAGTTGGCTGTAACAACAGCCATGTTTTTGATAAAGGGAAACAATCCTATTTTATGAGTAAGTGTATTTAATAAGTATGCATTATTATGCAAGAGTTCTTTTTAGTTTGAGCACTTTTGTGCTGTAGTTTTGCTGTCACTATTTCACTTTCAAAGGTGCAAAACCAAAGCCATAACATCGAACCATTCCATCCTGGCTTCTACAGTAAGATCACAAATATAAACTTTGCTAGAAACAATATGGGCCACTTTGACAAGCAATGTGCTACATAGCAAATCATTATATGTGTGAGGAAACATTTCATATAGCTTGGCTTCCAGAGAATACATGCCAGCTGGGCCTTTTTCTGAAGTGATTAGTGTTTAAATGTTCAGTCTCTGAGTTAAATCTAAACTTTCAATCAGGCTGTATCTATTGCTGATAGAGATGGATAAAATCTAATTGCATATGTAAACATTTTATTGAGACCATAGTTACACATGCATGCATATTTGAAAAAATGTTCAAAAACTCATACACAAATATATGCAAATTCTTAAATATTGTTTTTAATTATTTTAATACTCCAAACTATGATAAGTTTCCAAATAAAAATAACATTTATGAATTGCATTTAGTCCCATATTTTAGATCTATTAATCTCTTCTTTCCTGTCACCTTTTTAATAGTTAGACTTTTTGAGAAAATGAATGAGTGAAGTTGTGCGGAGCTCATTCTTTTGTCATAGATCGTGATATTTGTGTTTTTGTAAGTGCTGTTGGCTCACTGACGCACAGTGAAGCTTTGTCCTTGTCATGCAGTGAAACTCTTCTGGACTAACCAGCTCGCTAAAGGTCAATATGCAAGACAGCTGCAGGATTGTATTTTTGACAACCAGGAAGGAGTGGGGGACTGATGAGTTAAAGGAAATACTCATACTCTTCCAGACACTAGTACACACACGTCTGTGAGATACATATTCACTCACAAATAGAAATACATTCCCAGATACCATCACGCTCAGCTACACACTACCAGAAACAAACACTGATATGTAGATACATACAACAAGGCACACCCAAACACACCTAGGGAGACACAGACTGACAACTACACACATGAAAATATTATAATCTAGATCGACAACCTGTCACGACTCTCGGCTCTTCTGTTGGCGTGGCTGCACATAAACTAGACAGCCACGCCAACAGGTTTCTAACTTACCTTTGTTGCGAGCAGCTGCATGGTCTCCCTCTGTTCCACGGTCTCCAGCGGATGCGACATTCTTAGGAACGCCGGCTGTTGCGGTTCAGGATTTTATATGAAACGTACCTTCGCCCACATTAAAGATGCCGCCAACATGCGTGCGACATCACGTCATAGACATACATGCAAGTTTTGGGGTCAGAGGTCGAAGACAGCCAATTACCTTTTTGCCAGTGCCCTGTCGTGGTTTCCACTAGCTGGTTATCCGAGAGTGTGTTCCTGATCGTGTTTTTTCTGGTATTTGACTTTTTAGCTTTGTTTTGACTTCCCTGATTTCTGGTATCCTTGACTTCTGGCTTTCCTCGTCTTCTGGCTTTCCTCATTGTTGTGTTTTATTGTGTCCTTGACATTTAGGGCCACCCAATGAGCCCTATATCTTCAGGGGCCCGGTCAGCGTTGCGGCCGGGTAATAGCGCGACCGGGCCCCTGTAAAAAAAAAAAATTGCGGCTGCATTGCAAGTGCTGCTGGGAGGAAGTGACGGCTGGTCACTTTCTCCCAGCTTACTCTGCGCGGGGGGAGAGAGAGACAGGAGAGGAGAGGCATCCACTCCCATTATCCCCAGCCACCCTCCTGCAACTTAAAGGTAAGGAAGAGGAGGGTGGCTGATAAATGAGGTGTGTGTGTGTATATGTATGTGTCTGCATGTATGTATGTATGTCTGTGTGTGTATGTATGTATGTATGTATGTATATATCTGTTAGTATGTATGTCTGTATGTGTGTGTCTGTGTGTATGTCTGTAAATATGTCAGTATGTATGTATGTATATGTGTGTATGTCAGGATGTGTGTATGTCAGGATGTGTATATATGTCTGTATGTGTGTATGTCAGGATGTATATATGTCTGTGTGTGTGTGTGTCAGGATGTATATATGTCTGTGTGTGTCTGTATGTGTGTGTCTCTGTATGTCTGTCTGTCTGTATGTATGCATGTCTGTTTGTCAGTATGTGAGTATGTATGTACGTCAGTTGTTTATTTCCTCCCTAATTTAACACACTGCCCCCCCTTCCACAACGCTATTACACAGCCCCCTCCCCAAATTAATACACTGCCCTACCCCCAATTTAACATACAGCCCCCACATGTATGTATGCATGTCTGTATGTCTGTTTGTCAGTATGTGTGTGTATCTGCATCTCCTTATGAATGTGCATGTCTCTGTATATGTGTATGTCTGTTTCAGTATTTGTGTCTGTTAGTATGTGTGTATCTTTCTGTGTGTGTGTCTGTGTCCTTTTGTGTCTGTGTGTGTGTGTGTGTGTATTCCTGTGGGCGGGGCTTGGAGGTGGGCACCCGGGGGCCCAGACCTTGAGCTGTTAGGTGCCCCACAATTTCTGATGGCAGCCCTGTTAAAACCACTTGCCTCTGAGTGGGTTCTGTGGCATTTGATATCAAGACATTAGCAGCAGATTCTGAAGTCTGGCAAGAGGTGGAGTCTCCATGGATGTTTTATTTTTTTTTTTTGTTCCAACAGATGCTCAATCGGATTGAGATCTGAGGAATTTGGAGGCCATAGCAACACCTTAAACTCTTTGTCATGTTCACGAAACCATTCCTGAACAATGTTTTCAGTGTGGCAGGGTGCATTATGCTGCTGAAAGAGGACTCTGCCCTCAGGGAATACCATTGCCGTGAAGGGGTGTACATAGTCTGCAACAATCTCTAGGTAGGCAGTACATGTCAGTAAGGAATATTCACATGAATGTCTGGACTCAAGGATTCCCAGCAGAACATTGCCCAGAGCAAAAAAACTGCCTCCGCCGGCCTGCCTTCTTCTTATAGTGCATCCTGATACGATCTCTTCCCCAGGTAAACAATTCTCACACACACCTGGTCATCCACCTGATCTAAAAGAAAACCTGATTGACCAGACCAGGCCATATTTAGCTATATTTCTAATATGCAGTCAAACGCAAACCCCTAGCTTGTTCAGGTATTTCAAGTGTTCCAGCTCAAGCCCACCTGGGGCAACTAATGAAGCCCTTTATTAGTTGCATGGCTTGCATTAGATGATCTTGAGTCAACACCTGTTTTGCGTATGTGTGCTGTTGTGATGGTTCCTATTCAGGGGGTTGAATAATTTTTGAAACTGGAGAAGTCCTTATAAGTTGCATTTTCAGTTGAATTTGGGAAAACCACTTAAATCACGTTTTGCTTGACTTTTATTTGTTCATTGCAAACAACAAACCAAATTTTCAATGGTTTGAATTTAACAGTTTTAAAATAGTTTGCCAATTTGACTGCTAACTGCATACATGCATTTTCTATTGCCTTATTAGTTGACTACATAACGCTATTTTGTTATTTGGCTAATTGCCAGGAAATTGATGTTGAAAACTGAATTTAGAATCTGACTCAGGTGCCCCTTTAGTGGTGTTATTTACTACTCCTTCCAATAGTCTAAACCTTGGACTCCACCCTTCAATTCCCATGAACACACAGGCTAAATGTTATATGATTTCCCCATATATCTTCCACTGTGATCTAGCACATGTTTTTAGCCATTCGAGAAACAAATTTCTTTACTGGGGTTTCGTTAGTCAGTTTGCATGTTCCCACTTGGTCCTACTACAGTGTATGTAAGTCCCTATGCCAGAGCTTTACAAATCTACATTAGCAGTTTGGCATGGAAATACAATAATGAAACATAATGTCTCTTTAATTGGGGAGATCAGAAGATATCTACATTACATTGTCTGCAAAAGAGCAGTTGTCTTTTCCTTTTGCATTCTAAAATCTGATCGGCAGATTGAACTGCTGATAAGATTTAAGAATGCAGGACCCATTTTTGCTGGGACAGGAAATCTAAAATGCAGAACTGTCCTAGGATTATCAGGATTGTTGGTACCTATGTAAACTGAGAGCTACCGTGTGTGCTGTTCTGTTAGTGAGGAAACCTTATACTGAGCAGCAATCAACAGCATTGATTGGCTGAAAGTGTCAGCCCACCGTGCTGTAGCTCAGTTTCAAGGTCTTGGCAATCTTCTTATAGCCTAGGGCCCAAGGCCATCTTTATGTAGAGCAACAGTTCTTTTTTTCAGATCCTCAGAGTTCTTTGCCATGAGGTGCCATGTTGAACTTCCAGTGACCAGTATGAGAGAGTGTAGGAGTGATAACACCAAATTTAACACACCCGCTCCCTATTTACACCTGTGTGTTGAGTTATTTTGATGGGACAGCAAATTTGCACTGTTATACAGGCTGTACTTTACATTGTAGCAGAGTGTAATTTATTCAATGTTGCCACATTAAAAGTTATAATACAATATTTATAAAAATGCTAGGGGTGTACTCACTTTTGTGAGATACTGTGTGTGTGTGTGTGTGTGTGTGTGTGTGTATATATGTATGTGTGATGAAAGTTCTGTATTAAGAACTGAAACGTCGATTTTGTGTGGCAGTTGCTGAATAAAAGCTAAGTTTTTTTCACCATTTACTTTTTGAAGTCCTTAGAGTGCTATTACCTACCATTTTATTTTTATGTTATTTGCTTTATTAGCACCAGGCATTAACCTATCTTTACAGGAGTGCAAGTATTTGAATATTTTTTATATATATATATATATATATATATATATATATATATATATATATATATATATATATATATATATATATATATATATATATATATATATAATAAACTGTTCTACCTGCAAAGGGGGACCAACTACATAATAATGTCTGTGTATTTAAAATGTGATGTCATAAAAGTCCCTGTTGGTGTTTAGAGATGTCGCGAACCGTTCGCGAACTTCCCGCAAACGGCTCGCCGCGGTTTGTGGCGAGCTCCGGTCAGCTGACACATCCCGGCCAATCTCCAGCAGACCCTCCCACCTCCTGGACCGCATCCATGTTGAAGGCAGCTTCAACATGGATGCTGTCCAGGAGGTGGGAGGGTCTGCTGGAGATTGGCCGGGATGTGTCAGCTGATCAGAGCTCGCCGCGAACGGTTCGCAGCGAACTGTGGCGAGCCATTCGCAGGAAGTCGCGAACGGTTCGCGACATCTCTATTGGTGTGATGGTCAGGTGTCCCAATACTTTTGTCCATATAGTGTATCTTGGAAGTGGACAAGGGTCCAAAGCGAGGGTAATGCAGCTAAGGTTGGATCCTGTTAAAGTATGTAACAGGTGCTTGTCCACTAAGTGAGTCCAACCAACAAAGGGACAATTTAGCATGTTGCACATGCCAGCTGGGCTGTTACAAAGCTTTGCCAGAAACTGAACTGGCATAAGCACTTAAGCCTGCAGATTGCCCGCTTATGGCTTTGCTTTTCCTCTTGCATGTTTTTAATACAGGGTTGGTGGGAAATTGTACCTACACAGAGACATCAGGTTTTACAAACTGATGAATTTCCTTCTACACTACCACACTTATTTTTAACTTGAGGATTTCTATTTTTATTTATTTATTTATTTATTTTTAGCTGTGTCTCTCTTCCCTAGGTGGTATCATTTACTCTTCCACATCATGAGTGCAAAACTACATGGAGGTTCACTGGGCCTTCTAATGCATCATTATCTGCCTTCTCTACCATCATTATTACTGTATACACTTTTTTAGTAGCAGTTATAAACCACATGTTTAAAAAAGAAAAAAGTAAGGGCACAATGCTCTTCTTGACTTTTTTTTGACAGCTATCTACTTCCTGGCACATGAGTAGTTCTATTTTTAGATATGTAGTTCAGATAAACAAATTATAAGTATGTACACTAAATAAATACAGAGTGAATACGTTTATCAGTTTCACCTTTGCTACCTTATAGAGATAAGAACCTTGCATTTCGATATTCTACACAATGCAAGAGTTTACATTATTTTCTTCTATATATGGTATTAAATTCTACAGCAGCAAGAAAAATCTGTCAATAAAATTGTTACATTTAGTGGTTTTGTTTGTGTGTTTTTTTTTTTGTTTTTTTTTACTGTTTTTTACAACTGTGACTGAATTGTACGCAGGAAGGTCAATTTCTAGCTCCAGTCAAATCATAGCCACCTTCCTGATATTTTCTTTTTGTACTGGACTCCAAAAATATTTTTTCACCCTCCTTAAGCTTCTGAATGCGTTAGGAGTGCAAAAGGCCTTGCAAGGTACTAAAAAGGTTGATAACCGGGTATTGTCTGTATTTGTATGTATGGAATTGGTATTAATGGGACACTATAAGCATCCATCCATTTACAGGAAATGGTCGTGATGCTATATCTGATCTTTTTACCCCTTAAGGACACATGACATGTGTGACATGTCAAGATTCCCTTTTATTCCAGAAGTTTGGTCCTTAAGGGGTTAAAGGACCACTAGATGCACCCAGGTCCAGCTAGGTTTAACTCTTTTTGCAGTAAACATAGCAGTTTCAGAGAAACTGCTATGTTTACCTATGGGTTAATCTAGCCTTTAGTGGCTGTCTCATTGACAGCCGCTAGAGGCGCTTCCACGATTCTCACTGTGATTTTCACAGTGAGAAGATGCCAGCGTCCATAGGAAAGCATTGAGAATGCTTTCCTATGGACAGGCTGAATGCGCGCGCGGCTCTTGCCGCGCATGCGCATTCAGCCGATGACGGAAGAAGAGGGAGGAGAGTCCCAGCGCCGAGGGAGCCCGGCACTGGGAAAAAAAGGTAAGGGATTAACCCCTTCCTTCCCCTTCAGCGCCACGGGAGTGGGACCCTGAGGGGGCACCCTCAGGGCACTATAGTGCCAGGAAAACAAGTATGTTTTCCTGGCACCATAGTGGTCCTTTAACCCTGTAGCTGAAAACATTGCTGTTCTGCCGTATCATATTGACAGCAGCTAGAGGTGTTTGCACGATATTGTGGACTAAAACTTCAATATTTCGATTAGATGGTCTGAGTGAGTGAGCTGAATGACACAGCATCATGTTTTGAGAGACCGACAAGGGGCATAACTACAAATTAGTGAAGAAATATAACCAGGGCTTGAGTTTTTTAGTGCTTTATAGGTAAGGGTTAGTTTTTTAAATTGACTACTATGGGATACAGCAAGCTAAAGTAAGGATTGACAGAGGAACGAGGTGCAACAGGAGAGAAAAACAAGCCTGGCAGCAGCATTCATTACAGACTAGTTGCAGTATGGCTTCTCAGGAGACCCATTATGAGAGTATTACAGTAATCAATGCCATAGATTACTAGAGCACGAACAAGCTCCATGGCAGCATCTTGCGTAAGGAAGGGATGGACAGGGTAACGATAGTTTTTTTTGTTTTTTTTTTGGAACAGACTGGACTTGAAGTGCATAGGTGAGTCCAGAATCAAAGATAACTGCCAAGAGAGGCAGTATAGAGAAAAAAACTAAAGGGACCAAGAACATTTGGGACTCCAACCAAAACAGGACAAGAGGAGGAGGTACAATTAGAGAAGTGCAAGACACAAATTCACTCCAAGTACAGACAACTTTTCCATGTAAACCTTGTGTGAGTTGTATGCGCCATCATGGAGTCATCTTTGACAAAATGTGTAGTAATGACCGGGACACCAGTGTATCGAACAGCCATGGCTATCTCTAACCATACCAGTTTCTTCTTGGTACCTGTGCCATATTGATTCACATTTGTCCTTGTGATGTTCACTTAGAGTCTTGACTGGCTTTGTGGTAAGAAGATGCTCATACTTGCACATCTTGGAAAGGTATCAAAGTCAGGACCTGAAAGTAGTGAGGTAACTGCCTTTTAAGAATTAACTGGTGTGAATAGTACAGCAGAGTATAAAGCTCAATTAGAAATGAGTAAATGGAGTGTATTCAATTTAGGGTTCATAATTGATATGCCAGTAAGGAAACTATCAAATTAGAAAATATTCATACCCCTTTATTTTTTTTTCAGAAAGCAAGGTGCAAGAGTACTTAGAATGGAGAATGGCTCAAAGAGCCTACTCTTCTGTGGGTCCCTGCTCAAATCTCAAGCTGATTTTAGCTTGCAAAAAGAACCAGGCCATCAGACCGATCCAAAATGCAGTTATCAGTACTCTTACTTATTGTTTTTTGCTCTCCCCGAGTTTAAAGAGTAATGCAGACATGATGCTCATGGTGCCTAGAGGGGTATCCACTAATTCTCACTGATAGTTTCAACCTTGCTAGGCACTATCGTCTCGGGTTGCTGATCAGGGGAATGCTAGAAAAAAAGGTCAGCTGCTTCCCTAGGTTCCCAAGGGCATAGTGTCCACTTCTTAAAAGTTTGAAACAACCAAGACCCTTTCTAAAACTAGCCATTTGGCCAATGCTATCCGGGAAGAAGGGCCTAGGTAAAAAGAATTGAAACAATTGTAGCCTAAAACCGAAATGTATTTAAAAAAAAAAAAAGGTGAAAAATGAAGGTGTTTGAATATTTTATATTGAAATTGGAGTTTAATTTACTTGAGAACATTTTGTAGACGGGAAAAGTTCTATCATTATATTAATTTGCTGACTGCGAATCTGATAAATCTTGTGATTCATATCTTTTTACTTTAAAAAATTCTTATCTATAGTTTTCTTGTAGCTTTCTCACCTCTTATTCCGAGAAAATGCAGTAACCCCTGCAGCAGTTAAATGTGACTTTTTAATTTTTGTATTGGTGTTATTTTCCTAGGTCTTGAGGGTGAATTGTAAATTTAACATTAAAAGAGTTTTGAACACAACAGCAAATTCTATTAACACTTTTCATTTCTTCCTCTTCTGTTAGTTTTTTAGAGATAATAGAAGTGGTAGCCTCACTGTACTAGAGTAGGCCTGCCTTCCCCACTTGTGATGTTGTATTCTCAATGAGAAGCCTTTGACTAGTCATTCTGCCAGGCTAAAATGTCTGCTCCAGGGATAAAGGGGAGGGTTGAAAAGGCTGCAGACAGCAGTTCTGCAGCATTTGCAGGCTGTTTTTTATTTTTTATTTTATTTTTTATATAAAGGAAACTTGCAGGAAACATTCATGCACGTTTGGGAATATCTAGTGGCAGTAGCTCAAAACATTGTATGACCATAAAAGAGTGGCAATTTCCTTTTTCCTTTTTTTTTAAATGTTTTATTTTTTTTAATTTTTTTATTTAAGTAATATTTGTAAACATACTGTATACGAAAATGTTTCTATGTCCTTAAAGAAAAATAAAGACCCACTATACTTTAGCTTAAGATTCAAGGGGAAAATAGTTTTCACTTATAAGTAGTAAGGAAATATTACTTAGTGATATATGTTAAAAAAATATTTGTATTCAACCATTCACACATCTCTATCAGCTAAAAATGGAGGATATTCCAATCTACATTTTGTAATATAGATTGTAAAGACAAGTTCTGAATTATGTAGGCTTTTATTTCTGGGCAATATTTGGGCTTCACTACACAAAAGGTTGTTTATTTCTTCCATAATCAAGGATTGATTTATATATAAGGTGCCTGTAGGCATAGAATTTTCATGTGCCCCTACATTCCCTGAAAACAAAAATATAATAATAATAAATTCTCTATTCAGTTAGTCAGTAATGTTTTCTGGTGACGGGATGCTGAATCTTCACTCTCTGAAATCAGATTCTGTTCTAATTATGTAAATCCCACCTTTTTAATTGTTGAGTTTTACGCCTTAAATCTCATGTGCCCAAACAGAATTCCATAAGATGATCGTTTTCAGTATCATAAACTAATAGAAAAATTAATTTATGAAAACAATTATTTGAACTGATTCCACGTATTGTTGCCATGTAGAAGAGCAGAATACACATGTTTTTTGTGGTCTAGACCCAGAAAATTTCAATATATAAAAGTTGTAATGTTTAGTTTTCAGTAACACAGATGCAGTTTGGTGTAAACATTTATTACTGATCATACTGTAAACCGTAGTTTTGGAGATTAATTTCATTACAAAATACAGTTCATATGACTTTGGCCTGATTGGGTGATTGAGCAAATTCCCATTTTTTGAATAACCATACAGCAAAATTTTAAAACGACTGACTCATGCAGCGGACCAAAATACAAATTTTGATTTGTGATATAGAGTTTGCCTGTGGTGCCCCCTAAAAAGCTATAAATAATGTCGGTAAGTTGATTAATGTCTAGCGGATAGATACTAAATGTTTATTTTATTCACAGATCAGAAGTGACCTATAGAGGGGAAGGGAAGGACTGAGCGATGAAGAAAAAAAAAATTAAATAAATAAAAATATATATACATATTATATTTTTTCCATTTTTTTAGGGCATGGCATTCTAATGAGTAGAACCACCAAATGCTTGACATATGTCAGTGTTAAGGCCAAACCAAATTTTTCTGCTGTATACTGCTCTCCAAACTCTATTTAGCTAGATATTTATTCAATACAGTTAAAGCCCAACAGTTTTGTTGATGTCAGGCATCTGATCAATTTATGCCAAAATTGTTGAGTTGGTGTATAACTTATTATAGCATTGATAATTTGACATATATGGGAATTACCTAGCTTAATTTTTTCATTGGCTAAATACACACATATTTCTCAATCAAGTGCTGCGTATAACTCCATACCTGGCTCCTTTATCTGAATTTGAGGAAATAGTGGGGAAAGAGGCTAAAAATCTGCTTTTCTCTGCTCCCAAAAAGATGGAAAATGGAAACACACTTGCAGCGGGAATATGTTACACAAATTTCCAATCAGTCTAGATGTGTCTGGACAAGATTGTGTGTCTTAGACATTGCAGCTTGATGCTAAACATGGTAGGATGTGTGCTTTTTCTGTTACTACAAAATTCTGCACTGTTAATGGGTAACACTAACCTCCATGACCACTTCTGCTTTTAGAAGTGGTCATGGTGGTAGAAATGTATACATTCCGAGGGGTTTAACTGGCTCCTAACTTTTGCTGCACATGTGACTTAGGCCTAATGTTGATTCTATGCAAATTTTACATCTGTTGCAAGCCTGCACAGCACTATGGCAGCAAATTTGAGTTTCTCCCTTGCATGCAGCGACTGCAAAGGCAAACATTTGACTCCACACCCCTCTAAACCCTCCATTAAGTGCAGCATCTATGAGAAGCTTTGATTGGCCACTGCGAGACCCTTGCTGAGTTTTGCCAAGGAATGGATTCCAGGCAAGTTAAGAAGTTGGTAGATTAGAGTAACTCTTTAAGTTAGCGTTATTCGTGAAAAGTGGTGTAAACCTGGAACATGAGCAGAATCACCATAGTGACCCCCTTACCTATGTAGGTGTCCACCACCTTAACAGTCACTAGTCATTAAGTGATTTGGGTGCCTATGGAGTCCCTTTCAGCAAATTGTAAAGTAGATGTACTGAACATGGAAATCCGTTTTAGGTATTAGCAATACAACTAATGGAATAGACTGGAATTTGATGTCGCAGGATGTAAGTCGTCCTCTTAGTTTGGATTAACATTCCTTTACTTTTTGTGTACAATGTTAATTTGTTCTGTTAGAGATCTTAACATTACCTTTTCCCCTTTTTAAGAGATGAGTTGAAACAGACATTCCATGTTTGAGGAAAAGTTATGATAAAAGCAAAGCAGCTGCTACTTAAAAACACAGCCCAGCTACTTGCTGAAAATACACACGCATGCACGCGCATATACACACACACACACACACACACGTATTAAATATGGTGGGAAGACAAAACACTATAAATCTACCCACAGTGCAAATACAAATATTACTGTTCTGCATCACCTGCCTATATCAACGTGGACTTTGAGAAGTCCTTCTTGGGTACAGAAATTCAGTTTCCACAACTATCCCAGAGTTCTTATCTTGACCTGCACACAGACAGGCATTTTATTTCAGACTACAAACTGCATTTCTGCTTATCGTTTTAAACACAGATTCTTTTTTTATTTATTTATTTATTTTAAACTAAAAGGATCAGTGCCCAGAAACCAGCTATGTAATGCATTTTTGATCTTGAACCCAGGGGCGTACCTAGAGCATTTGGCACCCGGGGCGGATGCTGTGCTTGGCACCACCCCCCCCACCCAAAAAAAAAAAAATGAAACTCCTACAAAACCTCTGTCCTGCCCCTTCTACAAATCCTGTACTGCCCGTCTACAAAACCCCCGCAACCCCCTTCCACAAATCCCCTGCTTATCCACCCTTATAAAGACTCCTGTCCCAATACAAAACCCCCGCCCCCTTCTACAAAATCCCTGCAGCCCCACACACACATTTACAGGCAGACAGTCACACACTCAGTTACAGACAGACAGTCACACTTAGTTACAGGCAGACAGTCACACATACACATTTCCTCCGTGCGGCCAGTTTATCAGCTGTTTGCTTGTGTGAGCTGTACTGGCCGCACAGCACCCTAACTACCATGGGACACTGTGCGGCCACAGCTCACACAGCCCCCTCCAGCCAGGGCCGGTGCAAGGATTTTTGCCGCCCTAGGCAAAAGTAAAGTTTGCCGCCCCCCCCCATGTGACATCACAATGCCCCACCCATATGATTTGCCATGTTAACTAACGCCAGTGCTGCAGTGCGCCGTGTTTACATTAAAAGGCCTGCAGGGACAGGCTATAGACACCAGAGCCATTACATTAAGCTGAAGTGGTTCTGGGGACTATAGTGTTTCTTTAATGTGAGGTAAATTAGAGCTTAGTGCCACGAATAATATACTAGATTGCCTACTTACAACCAGATGAGGATGATGATGGGCTCTAGCTGCAGTCTGGCTCCACTGGTCTGGTGCAGAACAGGCTCTCTGGAGGCGGTTTGTAACTGTGGTCACAAAAATCAATGTTCTGGGAGAACGGGAAGCAGCTCCATTTTTGGGGGTCCTTTACACAGCTCAAGGTCTGGGTCCCAGGGTCCACCTTCATGTTCCACCAATGAGTTTGTTCACAGGGGGTGGAGTGTGTAAGGGATGTCCTGATATGTGTGTAAGGAATGCATTGTGTGAAATTGTGTTTGTATGTGTAAGGGCTGCAAGGTGTGTTTCTGTGTATGTATGGGATGCATTGAATGTGTGTAAGGGGTGCATTGAGTGTGTGTAATGAATGCATTGTGTGTTTCTGTGTGTGTAAGGGATGCATTGTGTGTAACGGTTGCATTGCTTGTGTATGTGTGTCTGTGTGTGTAATGCATTGTGTGTTTTTCTGTGTGTAAGGGGTGCATTGTGTGTATGTGATGAATGTCAATCTCTCCTCCCGCCCACTTCCTTCTCTCTCCCAATTTCTCACCCCCCTCCTAATTTCTCTCCCCCCCTAATTTCTCTTTCTCCCCTCCTAATATCTCTTCCCCCCCTCCTAATTTCAATTCCTCTCCCCCCTCCTAATTTC
>OW240916.1:106408712-106423469 GCA_933207985.1 Pelobates cultripes
CCCCCCCCATTCTCCTTATGGCCCCCACCTGCCGCCCAGGGGTGGGGGCCGGGGGGGGGCAGTAGGTCCCCCCCCATTCTCCTTATGGCCCCCACCCGCCGCCCAGGGGTGGGGGCCGGGGGGGGCAGTAGGTCCCCCCCATTCTCCTTATGGCCCCCACCCGCCGCCCAGGGGTGGGGGCTGGGGGGGGCAGTAGGTCCCCCCCATTCTCCTTATGGCCCCCCCCCGCTGCCCAGGGGTGGGGGCCGGGGGGGGGCAGTAGGTTTCCCCCCCCCTCATTATTGCCCCCACCTGCCGCCCAGGGGTGGGGGCCGGGGGGGGCAGTAGGTAATTTGGTCTCCCCCCTTATTTTATTTTAGGGCCCCCACCCGTCGTTTAGGGGTGGGGGCCAATAGTTTTTTTTGTTTTTGTTTTTTAACAGTGAGCAGCCACAGGCTGCTCACTGCTTACTACACATGCCCCTACTCGCAGTATAGCGAGTAGGGGCATATTACTTACTAATACTAAGTAATTTTTACTTAGTATTAGTAAAGTTGGCTGAAAGACCAATTTAGGTCTTTCAGCCTTTTAGTAGATAGCTCTCTGATACCGTGGTAATTAGGGAGTTATCTACTAAGCGGCTGCAAGATGCAGCCACAGCAAGAATAGGATCAGAGTTTCATTCATTCGAATGAAATTCCGATCCGAATAAAGTGCCGAATTGCGTTCTAAAACGAACGAACAGACTGTTGTCATTCAGTTAGAACTCAATTCGGCAGTTTTGTGTAAAATGACAGGAAGCATTGTGGGAACACTGAGGAAAGCTAGGGATCATGGGAAAATTGCTCTGACCAGCGGAAATGAAGCACACTTTGCTTCTCCGCTGGTCAGAGCTGGTCAAGCGGAGGAATCCCCCATAAGGCAAAGAGTCCCTACTTTGTCTTATGATTTTAAAGAAAACTAAAGAAGACCGGAAGAAAAGAATAACAGATCCTGAGAGAGGGGGAGAAGAGGAAGAGATTGAGGAAAGGTAAGTTCGGCATGACAGTGCCGCTTTAAGCTAAAGTCGTTTTGTTGACTATAGTGTCCCTTTAATACGTGGCAAAGGTTAAAGCAGATGTTTACAATCTAACAAGAATTGTGATGAGTATAATCAAAGATATGACTGTATTGTACAAACATAACATTGTGAGTTTTTTGTTGTTAATGGGATGTCTGTTAAATAATTAGTTTAGCAATTTAACTTCTCATTTTTATGTAAGGTGTGGTTTTTTTATTTTCATTTATTTTTAATTTGTTTGTTGTGTAAATTACTGTAACTCTTTAAGGATCAGTAGAATTCTTCGCTGTCATCACAATCCGATCCCTAAAACGCCTTTATGGAATGACCTGCAATAGTATTAACATTATAGTTCTTAAATTAGTGAGGCATTCCACTGGGCATATGGCACTTAACCCCTTAAGGACACAACTTCTGGAATAAAAAGGAATCATGGCGGAATATTTCCGTCATGTGTCCTTAAGGGGTTAAAGATCAGATTGTTGTGACCGAATGGATCATAATTGATCCTTAAAGGAACAGATTCCATTGTTTTTGTATTGGTTTAAATATTTTTTGCCATATTAAATTACTAATATAGTGTGTTTTTTGTTTGCTACAGGAAAATTTTGAAGATGCCTTTGAAAATATCCCAGTGTGAGTATTCACTATAGCCATATCAAATTATTGTATTTTTTTATTTATTTTTAAAAGATATTTATTTTTTTATATATAATGCCATTTAGGCTTCGTCTTACATTTTTGTTCTTCGATTATTTAATGTTACTTTTATATATTTGCATTTCTAATGTACAGATTTGCCCTACAAACTTTGTAAATGGAACAATGCGGCTAACATTCCAATGGCTTCATATTAATTATTAGAGGTGTTAAACCATGGCTCTCCAGCTGACTAAAATTCTCAATCACAGGGTTTAAACTAACTGCTTATAAGAAAGATTAGGTGTACACTCAGTATTGGAAATTAATGATAAAAACCACCACTGGTGTGCATATGGAGCGCTTACAAATTTGTTGACTCACCCATATGGGTTAACATACATATGTATGGAAAACGTGACTCATAGCGATATATCTGAAACAAATGTAAATGCAAGAAATAGTGCAGATAACGTTTTCAATAAGAGCAGTGAGGGAATATTCTATATGGTCTCACTCACATGTAGCAGAGCCCTATAGGATAGGCTCAGATCTCAATGGCCTGCGTGTGCTTATGGTGACACAGTACCCAATCGGGATCCTTATGCATACATGAGAAAGAGAGAGAGAGAACAAGGGGAAGAGGAGAACCCCTAGTGAGGTCAATCCCAATGTACAATGTCAAATAGTGCAGAAAAAGTGGCTTCTCACCTGATGTGGAGCCCTATACCTGGCTCCTGGTGTGTAGGTGTCTGTGCCTTTAAGGGGGCAACTACCCTTCTTTAAGCAGCAACAATGGAGGGTGGATTCCAAATATAAAACAAAATTTATTAAATAAAGTAGTAAAAACTTACAAGTAAAATATAAACAAAATTGTGAGAAATTATAAAATGTGGAATCTTCAATCCAAATTCAATTCTCACAATTTTGTTTATATTTTACTTGTAAGTTTTTACTACTTTATTTAATAAATTTTGTTTTATATTTGGAATCCACCCTCCATTGTTGCTGCTTAAAGAAGGGTAGTTGCCCCCTTAAAGGCACAGACACCTACACACCAGGAGCCAGGTATAGGGCTCCACATCAGGTGAGAAGCCACTTTTTCTGCACTATTTGACATTTTACATTGGGATTGACCGCACTAGGGGTTCTCCTCTTCCCCTTGTTCTCTCTCTCTCTCTCTCTCTCTCATGTATGCATAAGGATCCCCAGACGCCTAGAGGACCGATTGGGTACTGTGTCACCATAAGCACACGCAGGCCATTGAGATCTGAGCCTATCCTATAGGGCTCTGCTACATGTGATTGAGACCATATAGAATATTCCCTCACTGCACTTATTGAAAACGTTATCTGCACTATTTCTTGCATTTACATTTGTTTCA
The DNA here is from genome assembly GCA_933207985.1 of Pelobates cultripes. Lineage (NCBI taxonomy): Eukaryota > Metazoa > Chordata > Amphibia > Anura > Pelobatidae > Pelobates > Pelobates cultripes. The sequence goes on from OW240916.1 coordinate 106,411,775, forward strand.
GATATATCGCTATGAGTCACGTTTTCCATACATATGTATGTTAACCCATATGGGTGAGTCAACAAATTTGTAAGCGCTCCATATGCACACCAGTGGTGGTTTTTATCATTAATTTCCAATACTGAGTGTACACCTAATCTTTTTTGTACTAATCTATAGGGTAGAGAGTCCCTATTTGTGTGGTAGCTGCTGTCATTTTATTCAATTATTAACTGAAAGCGCCTTGAAAACACACAAATTCTTATTTCTGTTAACTGCTTATAAGGCCTTCTGTAATCATTCACTGGTAATTATTGTTCTACTCTCCGCTAGAAGTTGCCTCGATGAAATATCTGGAGGCTGAACTTGCTGTCACTGTTAAAGGATCACTAAAGTTACCCAGGTCCCTTCATCTCAATGAAGTGGCCTGGGTGCCATTTATTAGAAACTGCAATGTTTGCATTGTAGGGTTAAGGCCACCTTTATTGACTGTCATGCAAACAGCCACTAGAGACACTTCAATGGCAGTAAAAGAGTAAAACTGTTTTGTGACACGGAAGACCGAATTGGAAAGCATTGATTCAATGCATGCCTATTGGAAAAGTTGAATGCATGTGTGGTGCTCACAGTGCATGCACATAAAGTCCCTAGTGCTACTCTATGACTAACATTGGATTAGTCTAAGCTCTATAAAACATAATGGAACATGATGCTGTGGGAGGCAAAGAGATAAGCAGTGCCAAGGGAGCCTAAACACTGGTAAAAAGTTAAGTAAATCATTTTATTTAATTTTTCACAAGAGGGGACAGTGTACTTATCTAACTAGGGACAGAGCCACTAAAACCACAACTTGTATTCCTAATGCTTTAGTATTCCTTTATGCCTATTGTTTATAGTGCTAAATGGCTGGTAGCCAATTGGAAAATGGACCATCTCCTCCAACTAATTTTATTTCTACTCCAAGAGAAGGAAACCGAGGCACAAGTGAGACTAATGGATGCATCAAATATACATCTATATGGTGACTGTGTGAGGTGTAAGATTGCATCTCATTTTGTATCAGATTATATAAATAGAACTCTTATAAGTAAAATGTCATTGCATTAAATAAGCTAATAAAATGTCCACCTATAGCCACAGCCTGTTGGTGAATTTACCATCTATTCACCCCATGCCACCAGTGCATTTCTGAGGGTGATGAGAAATTGTAGCAATTTGAGTAGCTAAAAGCTGTACAACAAGCATGTCAAACTCCCGGCCTGCGGGCTGCATGCGGCCCACAAGGACCGTATTTGCGGCCCAGCGAGCCGCGAGTACATGCTGGTGTTATAGCAGAGAACACACCTGCTTTCCCCATATTGCTGCAGCCTACTCTGCTAACACTTACTCAGCCGGGGAGGAGGGCCAGCGAGGGAGCTCAGTGTTCCTGTTCTTCACTGCTCCCTTGCGCGCGTCATCTGCAGTGAAGCCGGGCGCTGGAATATGACGTCATATTCCGGCATCACTAAACCGCGCGCAGGAGCAGTGAGAAGCAGATAGAAGGACCTCAGGGAGATGCCCCACATTGGCTCCAAAAGGTAGGGAGCAATAAAGAAAAGTATGTGTGTGTGTCTGTCAGTGAATGTCATGTTCTACATGACATTTGAACTGTGAATGTCATAATACTGTTTGCTTTTACACATATTTGTATTTAGTGATGTCTCACGTGTAAAACAGTACCCCCTATGTACAGGTTTTATGATGGTTTAGGAAGTTACAGGTTTAAATATAGCATGTTACATTTTTCATTTTTTCACATTAAAATTCGCCAGATTGGTTACGTTGCCTTTGAGACCATATGGTAGCCCAGGAATGAGAATTACCCCCATGATGGCATACCATTTGCAATAGTAGACAACTCAAGGTATTGCAAATGGGGTATGTCCAGTCTTTTTTAGTAGCCACTTGGTCACAAACACTGGCCAAAGTTAGTATTAATATTTGTGTGTGAAAAATGCAAAAAACTAATTTGAACGCCAATTTTGGCCAGTGTTTGTAATAATACATATATATTTTTTTTATTTATATATATATGTATGTGTGTGTGTGTGTGTGTGTGTGTGTGTGTATATATATATATATATATATATATATATATATATATATATATATATATATATATAGTTATATTAATATCAAAATACAGTTAGAACGAAATTACACATTATATATTTTTTAACGTATTTACATATTTATTTATATATAAATATATATATATTTAATCAATATCATTCTACATGTATTTTGATATTTTTATATATAATATATCAAAATACACTTAGACAGTGTGTGTATGTATGTGTGTGTGCGTATGTGTATGTATATATGTATATATGTATATATATATAGGTATATATATATATATATATATGTATAATCTAAGTATATATTTTATTTTAAACTGTTTTTAAAACTTTTTTCAGGCAGCAGGGGGACTATCTGTAATTACAGGCACTCCCCCTGCTGACACTGCTGTGGATGAATATGCCGTCCATGTAATCATGAGGTCCTCACAATGACCTTGCGATCACATGGCCCAGGAGGGACGGAACGGCAGCAGGGGGACTCCCTGGCATGGCAGGTAATTCCTCCCCTACCGGGATCGCCGGCGAGCGGGTAAGTACATAGGATGGGGGGGGATGCTATGCCGCCCACCGGCGTTTAGAGCCGGGTCCCCAAGGACTGCATAGCACGCACGCCGTCCTTAAGGGGTTAACCTGTCAATTGTATACGTTGTACACAGTCAGTTGTACACTGATCGAAACAAAACTTAAACAAAACCTGGATTTAGCACTGTATTTTGGTTTAACCATAATTTACCTCATTCATAATAAGTGCAACCACACTTGTTATATATTATTTTATTCAGAAGAAACTGGGCTTTCAGTTCATACCAAATATTTATATTTGAAACATTATTTAATATGAATAAAATTAAAAGAACTTTGAGAAATTAAGGCATTTTGTTTTTCAAGTTCTGCATGGCATTTTACCTGTGAATGTCACAATACTGTTAGTTTTGTGCTGCAATAAAATATACATAAGAACGGGGGGAAAAGTCAGCGCTAGAAAAGACTAGAGGGCAGCAACCCAAAAAGGTAATCCCTCAAGACCCTTTTAAACAGGAAAAGATACAAAGGGGGTAGGGGCTGCGCCCAAGGCTAATAACAGTAATCTATAACAACAAACAACCAGACCAAATGGTCTAAATGAAGATCCAACAAATAGGCCTATATAAAATAGAACAGTAAGGAGTGAAAAAGTCCCAAGTGAACAATAAAATAGGATTAAAAGGGGGTAATCCTCAGGAGTATAAAATGGTAAATAAGTTGCATAAAACGTCTCTCTCTATATACCAGGATAAGGGGGTAAGTAGGCAGTCCTCAGAAGTTGATCCGTCCGGATGGTTAAAATATCCGTATATGTGGAGAAAAAGGGAAAACGACAAAATAGCCGATGGTGTAATATCGTCAGGATCCAGTAAAAAGTAAACAAAAATAAAGGTAATACTCACATTTGGTCTGTATATTTGTTATTATAGATTACTGTTATTAGTCTTGGGCGCAGCCCCTACCCCCTTTGTAATAAAATATACATATTTGTGTTCAGCGATGTCTTACGAGTACAACAGTACCCTCTCATGTACAGGTTTTATAGGGTATTGGAAAGTTACATGGTCAAATATAAGGCTTTCCCCTTTTTCATTTCTACACATTGAAATTTGCCAGATTGGTTTGCTGTGTTTGCTCATAATAACATATCATAAGTTAATTAAATCATCTGATTAATATATTATACTGATCCCAGGAGCCCCTGCTGACTGCCACACTTTTCTCAGGCTCCAGACCTCTCCAAGAATTATCTTAATTTTAACCTCCTTTTTAACATCCTTACACTCAAAATTCATCACAAATATTTTAAGGACCAATATCGACTCCACATATCTCACAACTGGATTTACCAAAATTGAACGGATGGCATTACTAAACTGAAATACACAACGGATTGAAATATACTTCCACCGGACGATCTTACTACCAGGAAGAGAGACCTTCAGCTAAACACTACAAACAATGTATATTTAAACTAAAAAAAAATAACTCCCTTCCATGTGTAAATTGGGTTTTAGATTTAATCATCCATTCAGCAATGCTCAGATTTCATTTCTAACCATCAAGAAAATGAATTGATGACAGCTATTTCACTAAAACACATTGGTTTTGAACTCCTGTAATCTGACCTGCATGAGTGCTTTCTTATCTGTTATCTACAATGCAGCCTGAAGGGCAAAATCTCACACCTCACTGAATCCCATAGATCAGGGCAATGTAACCAGTCCCCACTGCTAACATCCCTGCAAAAACTAGAAGCTATTTTAACTCCTTTACTGCTGAGGGAATAATCACCAAAAAGCAGTCGCTGCACTCAGTCCCTCGCTAGTGGTTACCCTAAAATCACTTTGCATCTTCAAAGGGACTAACAGGGGCTGTCGTGGAGGAAAATCAAAACTTAAAGTTCAATATATCACCTTTGCTCCACCACCCTGTCTACCTATAAGCCCAATTGAAGTCATTCAACCTAGAAGCCACATAAACTGCACTTTCAAATTAAGGAAACCTCTTTGTGTGATCCCCATTGGAAGACACTGTTTCCAAAGTACAGAGCAAAAACTCAGAATCCCAAGACTGTCCTATCAGATCAATCCTGTGCAATGCCAGATCAGTAAGGAAGAAAATGGCTATTAATTCCGACCTTATTGAAACGTGAATTAGCGTGCATTACAAAATCATGGTTTGATGAAAATGATGGGCCTATTCTAGAGGCAGCTATTCCAGGCAATTACACCGTGTTCCACTGCCCCCAGATCGCAAGGGAGGTGAAGTTAATCATCCTTAAATCCCAGACCAATATCAGTCCACAAACCCCAATCTTTTGAATGCATAGCTGCCAGCCTCTCAATAGATAGAGGATTCCGGATATAGGCCTCCAGGAGATGGGAAGAGTTTTCTTCAGGAACTCACAGACCTCTTGGCTGGCTTAATCCTTGAACACTCCAGATGGCTTATATTGGGAGACTTCAACACTTGGATTGATGAAACCCTATCCCTACTTGGGCAGGATCTCCTCAGCTTGATGAGTGCACTCTGCTTGACAAAAATCGTCACCACTTCCACCCACAAAAATGGTCATACACTTGATCTAGAGTTCCAGTCTGAACTAGAAGTGTCATCGGTAACTGTAAATCCAGTTGTTTGGTCAGACCACCACTCCATTCACTTCTCCATTGTATCACAATCAGCCAGACCCCAGCCTCAGAACCTAGTCAAACACCACTCATTAAAAGGGGTGACACTATTGGATGTAACCTCACATATGGATCTAAGTGAACTAATGGGCACCTGTGAAGACCCCAGCTCCCTATTCCTACTCTACAACAAAACCATGAAAGACACCCTAGAAAGCATTGCACCAACAGGCATATGCACTGTCAAAGCCCACAACAATGCACCGTGGTTTGATAGCACCATCAGAGAAATTAAGAGAACAGCCCGTAAACTCGAGAGAAAGTGGCGCAGGACACATGATCCAGAAGATAAAGCCGCTCTTACCAAACGTCTCAATGAATTTCAATTCAAGATAACGCAGAAAAAATCTTCATCTTTATCACACAAAATTGCATTCTCCCACAATAGACCCAGGCAACTGTTTCCCACAGTAGAAAGGCTCTGCAAACCAGCATGCACGCATATCCCCACTAACTTTTCTCAGGATAAGTGTGAAGCGTTTGCAATCTTCTTCAGAGGCAAGATTTCCTCAATCGGAGCCTCTATCACAGCAGGCCAAACTGTTACACACCAGAACCACTACAATGGATTGCCAAATTGCACCAGTTTATGGTCCACTTTTACAAATGGGGATATAAAGGGAGTTAAAAGAACCACGCAAAAGTTACACCCTACTACGTGTGACTTAAACACTGCTCCAACTCAGCTTATATATCCTTGCATTGAAACACTTGCCCCAGCCCTGACAAAAATAGTGCAGTGTTCACTAAAAACTGGAGACTTCCCAGATCCTCTAAAAGAAGCTGTGGTAAAACCATTCCTAAAGAAACCTTTATTAGACCCAGACTGCATGGCTAATTACAGACCAATATCCAACCTTCCATTTATGGGGAAAATAATTGAAAAATTAGTGGCAACTCAACTGGAGACTATCAAGCTTGAACATCTTTGATCCTTTCTAGTCAGGTTTCAGATGCCGCCACACCACTGAAACAGCGCTAGTTCGAGTGCTAAATGTTCTCATGGCGAGAAACAAAGGTGATTACTCCATCCTAATTCTCTTGGATCTCTCAGCTGCATTTGACACCATTGACCATAGGATTTTAATAGAGCGCTTGCAGCACATCTATCATCAAGGAGGCACAGTCCTTAACTGGTTTAAATCTTTCCCCACTGGTCAATCACATAAAGTAACATCAGGATCAAGCTCATCGGCACCAACAGAACTTGCCTGCGCAGTTGCACAAGGCTAACGATCGTTAGGGCGTACTATGTCGCCCTAACGGCGTTTAGGCTCACTAAATGCGAGGTAGCATTTTACGCCCTAACAGTGTTAAGGGGTTGATGTGTTTATATGATATGTAAACGGATTTCCTGTGTGATATTTACTAGTTGTTAATTCTGCCATCTAGTGGTGAAATATCAAACTTAAAAAAAAAAAAAACTAATGTGATATCAAGTGTCTTCTAGGAAAATAAAGATTTAATGAAATATGGAATTGTCGGGATAGAATTTTGTTTTTTAGAATTTCTAGATTTTTTGTTTGACCCTTATACGCAAATCTAGTCTGTATTTTATCTCTTTATCTTTCTTATACTTAGCCTTTTTCTTTGTTCTCTCTAATTGTTTTTTCCATCTTCTCTTCCATGCTCATCCAATACAGCACCATACTTTTCACTACTTCCTATAGGCAATTATCCTTGGGAGTGTTGTCTTACTTTGCACTACAAACCCCCCTTTGTTGGTTAAATTATGTTCACCTATTCACATTTATATTCTCATGTACTTGCATTCATATAGACACATTTATTTATATGTACATACTCACACACATTGATATACATCCACGTACTCTCACACATAAAAATGTACACTCACAAACACCTATACACTCATTCATGTATGTACACACTCATGCGCTCACACAAAATGACTCCTATTTTGTAATGGTTTCTCATTTATTTCTAAAGTGCTCCTTTATAAAATTGTAAATGATGCAAAATAAGTTGGTGCTATTGATTTATATTGGTACAGTGGCTCCTGTCAAGGAGTGGGAAATATTGGGCAGTAAGGCGACAGTCGGTTTTTGAATTTCATGTGTTGGAAGCAGGAAAACTGGGGAAGCGAAAAGATCGGAGTGACTTTGACCAGATCCAAATCGTGATGGCTAGACAACTGGAATCTCCAAAATGACAAGTCTTGTGGGGTGTTCCCAGTATGGTTAGTACCTACCAGAAGTGGTGCGAGGAAAGACAACCAGTGAACTGGCATCAGGGTTATGGGCACCCAAGGTTCATTGATGCATGTGCGGAACGAAGGCTAGCCAGTCTGGTCCGATCACACTAAAGAGCTACTGCAGCTGAAATTTCTAAAAATTGTAATGCTAGCCATGATAAAAAGGTGTCGGAACACAGTGCATCACAGTTTGCTGCGTATGGGACTGTATAGGCGCAGACCAGTTAGTGACCATGATGACCCCTGTCCACCTCTGAAAGTGCCTTCAATGAGGATGTGAGCATCAGAACCGGACCATGGAATAATGGAAAAAGATACCTGGCCTGAATGATCACATTTTTTTTTTAGATTAGGTGGGTAGTTGTGTGTTTTTTACCTGGGGAAGAAATGGCTGCAAAATGTACTATGGGAAGAAGGCAGGTTGGCAGACTATGTTCTTCTCTGTGTAATATTCTTCTGAGAACTCTTGGATCCTTGAGATCATGTAGATGTTACTTTGACACGTACCACCTACCTAGAGATTTTTGCAGACCACAGACAACCTTAATGGCAATGCAGTGGTGTTCCCTGATGGCAGCGGCCTCTCATCAGGATAATGCACCCTGATCTACTGAAAAAATGTTCAGCGATGGTTTGAGGAGCTGACAAAAGAGTTCAAGGTGTTGTCTTAGAATCCAAATTCCACGGATCTCAATCCAGTTGAGCATCTGTGGGATATACTGGAACAACAAATCCAATCCATGGAGGCCTGACCTCGCAACTTGCAGGACTTGAAGGAACTACTGATAATGACTTTTTGTCCTGTGGTATCTGGCACCTTCAGTGGTCTTATGGAGTCCATGTCTTGATACATCAAAGCTGATTGGGCAGCACGAGGGGCACCTACACAATATTATGCAGGTTGTTTTAATGTTGTGGGTGATCGATGCGCGCACACACACTTCATGTTTTATTATATGATTGTCTAAGTTTTATTATTGATGCCTGCTCCAAAGCAACAATCCACAGCCACAGAGCAGACACCTGTGTGGCACACCCTCCAGCAATGCGGCGGCTGGAAAGTGTCTGCTCCCCCGCTTATTACACTTCTGGTAAAGGGTATTTTTTATTTATTTATTTATTTATTTATTTTACTGAGCCAACATATGTTAAAGTACTCTCAAAAGGTATTCTAATGCTTGCTCCAACTTTGTTAATGGCTTGTCAGAAGCCATTAACTTGTCGATAAATGTTTTCCTGCTCTCTATCAATACCTCTTTTTGTAAATGGCAATACTGTGGAGCGAATGATTGACTTTGCACACTCTTGACAAATATATTTGTAATCAATTATCCTTAAATGTTTCTTGTTTATACAATTCCTAGCTTGACCTTATTTAGAGTATAAAATCAAGGCTCAAGAAATATATTCCTGAATTCCACTTTTTGCATTTATTAAGTATTAAACATATATTAATTTTTGGACATACTTTCCTATTCTCCAGAAGTGCTGAATTGATCTCTGCTGTAGAAATACTAGCTGAACTACAACTCCAAACATTAAATTCAGGTGCTTTTTTAGTGTAAAAAAGGGAAAAACTGCATGTTGGCATGGCTAGGCAGAAAGTTAGTTTAGAGAAAAACTGATTATTAAACAAAAACTAAAGGTTTAATAAACCCCCCCCCCCCCAAAAAAATCATCAATGTTACCTAAAAAAAACAGTGCTCCAAATTTGTAGGTGCCTTGAGTAAAACAATGGGCTAGTCTGTTATATGCCGGCAGTTCTAAGTTGCTATAACAACTGTTAAACTGACTCTCTAGTCTTTTTATTGGTATTGTATTGCATTGTTGTTTGGTGTCGGAAAGTGAGCAATTAAAATTGGTAGGCATTATATACTAATGGAACTGCTGCATTAAATAGCTTTGAATCATTTATCTTTCTTTATTAAAAAAAATGAAAAAAATATTCCATGTATCCCTTTTTAGAATTCGTAAAATTCGTAAGTTAACGGGTTACTCCAACCAAAAATCTGCATTTCCACAAAAAACTGGTTTTGGTAAGAATAGCCATTTTGGTGGAAAAAAAGAAAAACATCTTCCTACTGTTTTCCATCACCAAAGCCATGTTTTCCCCTCAGCCTGATCTTCATTGGCTGAAGTCAGAGGTGAGAATAAATTGAGGGATGGATGGGGGTGACCTGCATTGTACCAATATGCTGTGTGTGCTGGCGTCCTGGGTTTAGGAATAGCTCATATGACCAGGATTATATGTATATCTCTGTGTCAAAGCCAAACTTTCACCATTTGGTATGCTGTGCCTGTGCGTTCAAAGCTTGAAAGGAAAGTGAAATGTCACGCTATAGGGTGGGGCTTTCAGTGCTTGTATTTGGAGAACTAAAGTTCAAAGGTGTAATAGGTGTAAATGAAATGATTTAAGCCATAAAGGGGTATTTGTATGTCAAAGACTACAGAAAACCACAACCTGCACACCACATGGAGGGCTACTAGGTAGAGTGCTACATTAGGACTTGGCATTCTGTATGTAAAGAAGACCAGCCATTTGCTGAAATTTGTCACAGAGAACAAATCTGGAACTTTAGCTATTATTACAGCTCCATTCAAACTGACAAAATTATATATGCAGTTTCTGGAGGTTGTGGTACATAGTTAGCTGGTAATGATGTGTTCGGAGTAGATAAAGAAACACTATAGGGTCAGGAACCCAAACATGTATTCCTGATCCTATAGTGTTAAATACACCACCTAGCACCCCTGCCCCCTGTTATCCATCTAATTATAGTAAAATCTTACTTTTTGTTCAAATCTGCAGTTGATAGTGTTGTTCTGAGCCAATCACAATGCTTTCCAACAAGATTGGCTGAAACTGTAAAGGAGGCAAATCAGGGGCAGAGCCAGCACAAGTGAAAGACAGCCCTGACCAATCAGCATCTTCTCATAGAGATGTATTGAATCAATAAATCTATGAGAAAAGTTAAGTGTCTCCATGCAGAGGGAGGAGACACTGAATGGCTTTGCTGCACACTGCCCCACATCTAGTAGCCATATGTGGAGTGGCCAGTGGAGTTATCCCTAGGCTGTAATGTAAACACTGCATTTTCTCTGAAAGACTGTTTACTGCAAAATTCCCTAAGGGAATGATTCTACTCACCAGGACAAATACAATAAGTTGTTCTGGTGACTATAGTGTCCCTTTAATGACAGGTGCTACTTGTATTCAAAGTGTTGTGGACATCAACGCCCATCATTTGTATAAACTATGCCTCAGTAGAGTCCTGGTCAATGTCATTTGAAATGCCTGTCAGCAGCACTATATGGCTGTTCTGAATAGTTTTTAAGCAGCTTGACAAAATGAAGGCTCTCTTGGCATTTAAATTGAGTCCTGTGCATCCAAACACATAATGCAAACATTTTCTAGCCAAAGCCACAGACCTTTGAATTACAATAATGGATTTTGAGTGGTGGGTAAGGCCTCCCCTTATGCTTTACAGCCCCTCATTGACATCCAACATATGTCCTGCTTTCAACTGCAAAACTATTCATTGGATACTGAATGGGCTGGTGGTACACTACCTTGTTTGCTATTATGTCTGTTTATTGATTTGATGTTTATTATTTGGCCTGATGTCTACGTGGAATCACCTCTGAGACTGAACAAACCCATCTAATGTAGCTTGCGATGCAAAAAGAGGGTGGTGAGAGAAATGGAACAAGTACAGCAACATGATATTATATATGGCAGATACACACAATGACACACACCCTCTTATACACACACACACACTACTACACAAACACAGTATACAGTCAATAAAACACTGCTACACACTAAACAGTATACACACAATGTCACACTGCTATACATACACTAAACCACACACAGTATATGCACAGTGATGAACAATCACAAACTACTACAAACCACAGTATGCAAACTGACACACAGAGACACTACAATACACACACAGTATGCACGCAATGACACACTACAACACACATAAAATGTATACTATCACACTGTCACACATACACAATACCACAAACACAGTTATGGTACACATGCTGATACACACCCACTGCTACAGACATGCATATGAATACACAGATGCATACATGTTTACATTTTTTTAATAAAGTATTTTAGAGATTTTTAGGTGGGG
>OW240916.1:106423569-106513163 GCA_933207985.1 Pelobates cultripes
AAACTAACTGCTTATAAGGCCTTCTGTAATCATTCACTGGTAATTATTGTTCTACTCTCCGCTAGAAGTTGCCTCGATGAAATATCTGGAGGCTGAACTTGCTGTCACTGTTAAAGGATCACTAAAGTTACCCAGGTCCCTTCATCTCAATGAAGTGGCCTGGGTGCCGTTTATTAGAAACTGCAATGTTTGCATTGTAGGGTTAAGGCCACCTTTATTGACTGTCATGCAAACAGCCACTAGAGACACTTCAATGGCAGTAAAAGAGTAAAACTGTTTTGTGACACGGAAGACCGAATTGGAAAGCATTGATTCAATGCATGCCTATTGGAAAAGTTGAATGCATGTGTGGTGCTCACAGTGCATGCACATAAAGTCCCTAGTGCTACTCTATGACTAACATTGGATTAGTCTAAGCTATATAAAACATAATGGAACATGATGCTGTGGGAGGCAAAGAGATAAGCAGTGCCAAGGGAGCCTAAACACTGGTAAAAAGTTAAGTAAATCATTTTATTTAATTTTTCACAAGAGGGGACAGTGTACTTATCTAACTAGGGACAGAGCCACTAAAACCACAACTTGTATTCCTAATGCTTTAGTATTCCTTTATGCCTATTGTTTATAGTGCTAAATGGCTGGTAGCCAATTGGAAAATGGACCATCTCCTCCAACTAATTTTATTTCTACTCCAAGAGAAGGAAACCGAGGCACAAGTGAGACTAATGGATGCATCAAATATACATCTATATGGTGACTGTGTGAGGTGTAAGATTGCATCTCATTTTGTATCAGATTATATAAATAGAACTCTTATAAGTAAAATGTCATTGCATTAAATAAGCTAATAAAATGTCCACCTATAGCCACAGCCTGTTGGTGAATTTACCATCTATTCACCCCATGCCACCAGTGCATTTCTGAGGGTGATGAGAAATTGTAGCAATTTGAGTAGCTAAAAGCTGTACAACAAGCATGTCAAACTCCCGGCCTGCGGGCTGCATGCGGCCCACAAGGACCGTATTTGCGGCCCAGCGAGCCGCGAGTACATGCTGGTGTTATAGCAGAGAACACACCTGCTTTCCCCATATTGCTGCAGCCTACTCTGCTAACACTTACTCAGCCGGGGAGGAGGGCCAGCGAGGGAGCTCAGTGTTCCTGTTCTTCACTGCTCCCTTGCGCGCGTCATCTGCAGTGAAGCCGGGCGCTGGAATATGACGTCATATTCCGGCATCACTAAACCGCGCGCAGGAGCAGTGAGAAGCAGATAGAAGGACCTCAGGGAGATGCCCCACATTGGCTCCAAAAGGTAGGGAGCAATAAAGAAAAGTATGTGTGTGTGTCTGTCAGTGAATGTCATGTTCTACATGACATTTGAACTGTGAATGTCATAATACTGTTTGCTTTTACACATATTTGTATTTAGTGATGTCTCACGTGTAAAACAGTACCCCCTATGTACAGGTTTTATGATGGTTTAGGAAGTTACAGGTTTAAATATAGCATGTTACATTTTTCATTTTTTCACATTAAAATTCGCCAGATTGGTTACGTTGCCTTTGAGACCATATGGTAGCCCAGGAATGAGAATTACCCCCATGATGGCATACCATTTGCAATAGTAGACAACTCAAGGTATTGCAAATGGGGTATGTCCAGTCTTTTTTAGTAGCCACTTGGTCACAAACACTGGCCAAAGTTAGTATTAATATTTGTGTGTGAAAAATGCAAAAAACTAATTTGAACGCCAATTTTGGCCAGTGTTTGTAATAATACATATATATTTTTTTTATTTATATATAGGTATGTGTGTGTGTATGTGTGTATGTGTGTATGTGTATATATATATATATATATATATATATATATATATATATATATATATATATATATATATATATATATATATATATATATATATATATATATAGTTATATTAATATCAAAATACAGTTAGAACGAAATTACACATTATATATTTTTTAACGTATTTACATATTTATTTATATATAAATATATATATTTAATCAATATCATTCTACATGTATTTTGATATTTTTATATATAATATATCAAAATACACTTAGACAGTGTGTGTATGTATATGTATATATATGTATATATATATATATATATATATGTATATATATATATATATATATATATAATGTGTGTGTATAATCCAAGTAAATATTTTATTTTAAACTGTTTTTAAAACTTTTTTCAGGCAGCAGGGGGACTATCTGTAATTACAGGCACTCCCCCTGCTGACACTGCTGTGGATGAATATGCCGTCCATGTAATCATGAGGTCCTCACAAGGACCTTGCGATCACATGGCCCAGGAGGGACGGAACGGCAGCAGGGGGACTCCCTGGCATGGCAGGTAATTCCTCCCCTACTGGGATCGCCGGCGAGCGGGTAAGTACATAGGATGGGGGGGATGCTATGCCGCCCACCGGCGTTTAGAGCCGGGTCCCCAAGGACTGCATAGCACGCACGCCGTCCTTAAGGGGTTAACCTGTCAATTGTATACGTTGTACACAGTCAGTTGTACACTGATCGAAACAAAACTTAAACAAAACCTGGATTTAGCACTGTATTTTGGTTTAACCATAATTTACCTCATTCATAATAAGTGCAACCACACTTGTTATATATTATTTTATTCAGAAGAAACTGGGCTTTCAGTTCATACCAAATATTTATATTTGAAACATTATTTAATATGAATAAAATTAAAAGAACTTTGAGAAATTAAGGCATTTTGTTTTTCAAGTTCTGCATGGCATTTTACCTGTGAATGTCACAATACTGTTAGTTTTGTGCTGCAATAAAATATACATAAGAACGGGGGGAAAAGTCAGCGCTAGAAAAGACTAGAGGGCAGCAACCCAAAAAGGTAATCCCTCAAGACCCTTTTAAACAGGATAGAAAGATACAAAGGGGGTATGGGCTGCGCCCAAGGCTAATAACAGTAATCTATAACAACAAACAACCAGACCAAATGGTCTAAATGAAGATCCAACAAATAGGCCTATATAAAATAGAACAGTAAGGAGTGAAAAAGTCCCAAGTGAACAATAAAATAGGATTAAAAGGGGGTAATCCTCAGGAGTATAAAATGGTAAATAAGTTGCATAAAACGTCTCTCTATATACCAGGATAAGGGGGTAAGTAGGCAGTCCTCAGAAGTTGATCCGTCCGGATGGTTAAAATATCCGTATATGTGGAGAAAAAGGGAAAACGACAAAATAGCCGATGGTGTAATATCGTCAGGATCCAGTAAAAGGTAAACAAAAATAAAGGTAATACTCACATTTGGTCTGTTTGTTTGTTATTATAGATTACTGTTATTAGTCTTGGGCGCAGCCCCTACCCCCTTTGTAATAAAATATACATATTTGTGTTCAGCGATGTCTTACGAGTACAACAGTACCCTCTCATGTACAGGTTTTATAGGGTATTGGAAAGTTACATGGTCAAATATAAGGCTTTCCCCTTTTTCATTTCTACACATTGAAATTTGCCAGATTGGTTTGCTGTGTTTGCTCATAATAACATATCATAAGTTAATTAAATCATCTGATTAATATATTATACTGATCCCAGGAGCCCCTGCTGACTGCCACACTTTTCTCAGGCTCCAGACCTCTCCAAGAATTATCTTAATTTTAACCTCCTTTTTAACATCCTTACACTCAAAATTCATCACAAATATTTTAAGGACCAATATCGACTCCACATATCTCACAACTGGATTTACCAAAATTGAACGGATGGCATTACTAAACTGAAATACACAACGGATTGAAATATACTTCCACCGGACGATCTTACTACCAGGAAGAGAGACCTTCAGCTAAACACTACAAACAATGTATATTTAAACTAAAAAAAATAACTCCCTTCCATGTGTAAATTGGGTTTTAGATTTAATCATCCATTCAGCAATGCTCAGATTTCATTTCTAACCATCAAGGAAATGAATTGATGACAGCTATTTCACTAAAACACATTGGTTTTGAACTCCTGTAATCTGACCTGCATGAGTGCTTTCTTATCTGTTATCTACAATGCAGCCTGAAGGGCAAAATCTCACACCTCACTGAATCCCATAGATCAGGGCAATGTAACCAGTCCCCACTGCTAACATCCCTGCAAAAACTAGAAGCTATTTTAACTCCTTTACTGCTGAGGGAATAATCACCAAAAAGCAGTCGCTGCACTCAGTCCCTCGCTAGTGGTTACCCTAAAATCACTTTGCATCTTCAAAGGGACTAACAGGGGCTGTCGTGGAGGAAAATCAAAACTTAAAGTTCAATATATCACCTTTGCTCCACCACCCTGTCTACCTATAAGCCCAATTGAAGTCATTCAACCTAGAAGCCACATAAACTGCACTTTCAAATTAAGGAAACCTCTTTGTGTGATCCCCATTGGAAGACACTGTTTCCAAAGTACAGAGCAAAAACTCAGAATCCCAAGACTGTCCTATCAGATCAATCCTGTGCAATGCCAGATCAGTAAGGAAGAAAATGGCTATTATTTCCGACCTTATTGAAACGTGAATTAGCGTGCATTACAAAATCATGGTTTGATGAAAATGATGGGCCTATTCTAGAGGCAGCTATTCCAGGCAATTACACCGTGTTCCACTGCCCCCAGATCGCAAGGGAGGTGAAGTTAATCATCCTTAAATCCCAGACCAATATCAGTCCACAAACCCCAATCTTTTGAATGCATAGCTGCCAGCCTCTCAATAGATAGAGGATTCCGGATATAGGCCTCCAGGAGATGGGAAGAGTTTTCTTCAGGAACTCACAGACCTCTTGGCTGGCTTAATCCTTGAACACTCCAGATGGCTTATATTGGGAGACTTCAACACTTGGATTGATGAAACCCTATCCCTACTTGGGCAGGATCTCCTCAGCTTGATGAGTGCACTCTGCTTCACAAAAATCGTCACCACTTCCACCCACAAAAATGGTCATACACTTGATCTAGAGTTCCAGTCTGAACTAGAAGTGTCATCGGTAACTGTAAATCCAGTTGTTTGGTCAGACCACCACTCCATTCACTTCTCCATTGTATCACAATCAGCCAGACCCCAGCCTCAGAACCTAGTCAAACACCACTCATTAAAAGGGGTGACACTATTGGATGTAACCTCACATATGCATCTAAGTGAACTAATGGGCACCTGTGAGGACCCCAGCTCCCTATTCCTACTCTACAACAAAACCATGAAAGACACCCTAGAAAGCATTGCACCAACAGGCATATGCACTGTCAAAGCCCACAACAATGCACCGTGGTTTGATAGCACCATCAGAGAAATTAAGAGAACAGCCCGTAAACTCGAGAGAAAGTGGCGCAGGACACATGATCCAGAAGATAAAGCCGCTCTTACCAAACGTCTCAATGAATTTCAATTCAAGATAACGCAGAAAAAATCTTCATCTTTATCACACAAAATTGCATTCTCCCACAATAGACCCAGGCAACTGTTTCCCACAGTAGAAAGGCTCTGCAAACCAGCATGCACGCATATCCCCACTAACTTTTCTCAGGATAAGTGTGAAGCGTTTGCAATCTTCTTCAGAGGCAAGATTTCCTCAATCGGAGCCTCTATCACAGCAGGCCAAACTGTTACACACCAGAACCACTACAATGGATTGCCAAATTGCACCAGTTTATGGTCCACTTTTACAAATGTGGATATAAAGGGAGTTAAAAGAACCACGCAAAAGTTACACCCTACTACGTGTGACTTAAACACTGCTCCAACTCAGCTTATATATCCTTGCATTGAAACACTTGCCCCAGCCCTGACAAAAATAGTGCAGTGTTCACTAAAAACTGGAGACTTCCCAGATCCTCTAAAAGAAGCTGTGGTAAAACCATTCCTAAAGAAACCTTTATTAGACCCAGACTGCATGGCTAATTACAGACCAATATCCAACCTTCCATTTCTGGGGAAAATAATTGAAAAATTAGTGGCAACTCAACTGGAGACTATCAAGCTTGAACATCTTTGATCCTTTCTAGTCAGGTTTCAGATGCCGCCACACCACTAAAACAGCGCTAGTTCGAGTGCTAAATGTTCTCATGGCGAGAAACAAAGGTGATTACTCCATCCTAATTCTCTTGGATCTCTCAGCTGCATTTGACACCATTGACCATAGGATTTTAATAGAGCGCTTGCAGCACATCTATCATCAAGGAGGCACAGTCCTTAACTGGTTTAAATCTTTCCCCACTGGTCGATCACATAAAGTAACATCAGGATCAAGCTCATCGGCACCAACAGAACTTGCCTGCGCAGTTGCACAAGGCTAACGATCGTTAGGGCGTACTATGTCGCCCTAACGGCGTTTAGGCTCACTAAATGCGAGGTAGCATTTTACGCCCTAACTGTGTTAAGGGGTTGATGTGTTTATATGATATGTAAACGGATTTCCTGTGTGATATTTACTAGTTGTTAATTCTGCCATCTAGTGGTGAAATATCAAACTTAAAAAAAACAAAACTAATGTGATATCAAGTGTCTTCTATGAAAATAAAGATTTAATGAAATATGGAATTGTCGGGATAGAATTTTGTTTTTTAGAATTTCTAGATTTTTTGTTTGACCCTTATACGCAAATCTAGTCTGTATTTTATCTCTTTATCTTTCTTATACTTAGCCTTTTTCTTTGTTCTCTCTAATTGTTTTTTCCATCTTCTCTTCCATGCTCATCCAATACAGCACCATACTTTTCACTACTTCCTATAGGCAATTATCCTTGGGAGTGTTGTCTTACTTTGCACTACAAACCCCCCTTTGTTGGTTAAATTATGTTCACCTATTCACATTTATATTCTCATGTACTTGCATTCATATAGACACATTTATTTATATGTACATACTCACACACATTGATATACATCCACGTACTCTCACACATAAAAATGTACACTCACAAACACCTATACACTCATTCATGTATGTACACACTCATGCGCTCACACAAAATGACTCCTATTTTGTAATGGTTTCTCATTTATTTCTAAAGTGCTCCTTTATAAAATTGTAAATGATGCAAAATAAGTTGGTGCTATTGATTTATATTGGTACAGTGGCTCCTGTCAAGGAGTGGGAAATATTGGGCAGTAAGGCGACAGTCGGTTTTTGAATTTCATGTGTTGGAAGCAGGAAAACTGGGGAAGCGAAAAGATCGGAGTGACTTTGACCAGATCCAAATCGTGATGGCTAGACAACTGGAATCTCCAAAATGACAAGTCTTGTGGGGTGTTCCCAGTATGGTTAGTACCTACCAGAAGTGGTGCGAGGAAAGACAACCAGTGAACTGGCATCAGGGTTATGGGCACCCAAGGTTCATTGATGCATGTGCGGAACGAAGGCTAGCCAGTCTGGTCCGATCACACTAAAGAGCTACTGCAGCTGAAATTTCTAAAAATTGTAATGCTAGCCATGATAAAAAGGTGTCGGAACACAGTGCATCACAGTTTGCTGCGTATGGGACTGTATAGGCGCAGACCAGTTAGTGACCATGATGACCCCTGTCCACCTCTGAAAGTGCCTTCAATGAGGATGTGAGCATCAGAACCGGACCATGGAATAATGGAAAAAGATACCTGGCCTGATTAATCACATTTTCTTTTAGATTAGGTGGGTAGTTGTGTGTTTTTTACCTGGGGAAGAAATGGCTGCAAAATGTACTATGGGAAGAAGGCAGGTTGGCAGACTATGTTCTTCTCTGTGTAATATTCTTCTGAGAACTCTTGGATCCTTGAGATCATGTAGATGTTACTTTGACACGTACCACCTACCTAGAGATTTTTGCAGACCACAGACAACCTTAATGGCAATGCAGTGGTGTTCCCTGATGGCAGCGGCCTCTCATCAGGATAATGCACCCTGATCTACTGAAAAAATGTTCAGGGATGGTTTGAGGAGCTGACAAAAGAGTTCAAGGTGTTGTCTTAGAATCCAAATTCCACGGATCTCAATCCAGTTGAGCATCTGTGGGATATACTGGAACAACAAATCCAATCCATGGAGGCCTGACCTCGCAACTTGCAGGACTTGAAGGAACTGCTGCTAATGACTTTTTGTCCTGTGGTATCTGGCACCTTCAGTGGTCTTATGGAGTCCATGTCTTGATACATCAAAGCTGATTGGGCAGCACGAGGGGCACCTACACAATATTATGCAGGTTGTTTTAATGTTGTGGGTGATCGATGCGCGCACACACACTTCATGTTTTATTATATGATTGTCTAAGTTTTATTATTGATGCCTGCTCCAAAGCAACAATCCACAGCCACAGAGCAGACACCTGTGTGGCACACCCTCCAGCAATGCGGCGGCTGGAAAGTGTCTGCTCCCCCGCTTATTACACTTCTGGTAAAGGGTATTTTTTATTTATTTATTTATTTTACTGAGCCAACATATGTTAAAGTACTCTCAAAAGGTATTCTAATGCTTGCTCCAACTTTGTTAATGGCTTGTCAGAAGCCATTAACTTGTCGATAAATGTTTTCTTGCTCTCTATCAATACCTCTTTTTGTAAATGGCAATACTGTGGAGCGAATGATTGACTTTGCACACTCTTGACAAATATATTTGTAATCAATTATCCTTAAATGTTTCTTGTTTATACAATTCCTAGCTTGACCTTATTTAGAGTATAAAATCAAGGCTCAAGAAATATATTCCTGAATTCCACTTTTTGCATCAATTAAGTATTAAACATATATTAATTTTTGGACATACTTTCCTATTCTCCAGAAGTGCTGAATTGATCTCTGCTGTAGAAATACTAGCTGAACTACAACTCCAAACATTAAATTCAGGTGCTTTTTTAGTGTAAAAAAGGGAAAAACTGCATGTTGGCATGGCTAGGCAGAAAGTTAGTTTAGAGAAAAACTGATTATTAAACAAAAACTAAAGGTTTAATAAACCCCCCCCCCCCCAAAAAAAAAAAAAATCATCAATGTTACCTAAAAAAAACAGTGCTCCAAATTTGTAGGTGCCTTGAGTAAAACAATGGGCTAGTCTGTTATATGCCGGCAGTTCTAAGTTGCTATAACAACTGTTAAACTGACTCTCTAGTCTTTTTATTGGTATTGTATTGCATTGTTGTTTGGTGTCGGAAAGTGAGCAATTAAAATTGGTAGGCATTATATACTAATGGAACTGCTGCATTAAATAGCTTGGAATCATTTATCTTTCTTTATTAAAAAAAATGAAAAAAATATTCCATGTATCCCTTTTTAGAATTCGTAAAATTCGTAAGTTAACGGGTTACTCCAACCAAAAATCTGCATTTCCACAAAACACTGGTTTTGGTAAGAGTAGCCTTTTTGGTGGAAAAAAAGAAAAACATCTTCCTACTGTTTTCCATCACCAAAGCCATGTTTTCCCCTCAGCCTGATCTTCATTGGCTGAAGTCAGAGGTGAGAATAGATTGAGGGATGGATGGGGGTGACCTGCATTGTACCAATATGCTGTGTGTGCTGGCGTCCTGGGTTTAGGAATAGCTCATATGACTAGGATTATATGTATATCTCTGTGTCAAAGCCAAACTTTCACCATTTGGTATGCTGTGCTTGTGCGTTCAAAGCTTGAAAGGAAAGTGAAATGTCACGCTATAGGGTGGGGCTTTCAGTGCTTGTATTTGGAGAACTAAAGTTCAAAGGTGTAATAGGTGTAAATGAAATGATTTAAGCCATAAAGGGGTATTTGTATGTCAAAGACTACAGAAAACCACAACCTGCACACCACATGGAGGGCTACTAGGTAGAGTGCTACATTAGGACTTGGCATTCTGTATGTAAAGAAGACCAGCCATTTGCTGAAATTTGTCACAGAGAACAAATCTGGAACTTTAGCTATTATTACAGCTCCATTCAAACTGACAAAATTATATATGCAGTTTCTGGAGGTTGTGGTACATAGTTAGCTGGTAATGATGTGTTCGGAGTAGATAAAGAAACACTATAGGGTCAGGAACCCAAACATGTATTCCTGATCCTATAGTGTTAAATACACCACCTAGCACCCCTGCCCCCTGTTATCCATCTAATTATAGTAAAATCTTACTTTTTGTTCAAATCTGCAGTTGATAGTGTTGTTCTGAGCCAATCACAATGCTTTCCAACAAGATTGGCTGAAACTGTAAAGGAGGCAAATCAGGGGCAGAGCCAGCACAAGTGAAAGACAGCCCTGACCAATCAGCATCTTCTCATAGAGATGTATTGAATCAATAAATCTATGAGAAAAGTTAAGTGTCTCCATGCAGAGGGAGGAGACACTGAATGGCTTTGCTGCACACTGCCCCACATCTAGTAGCCATATGTGGAGTGGCCAGTGGAGTTATCCCTAGGCTGTAATGTAAACACTGCATTTTCTCTGAAAGACTGTTTACTGCAAAATTCCCTAAGGGAATGATTCTACTCACCAGGACAAATACAATAAGTTGTTCTGGTGACTATAGTGTCCCTTTAATGACAGGTGCTACTTGTATTCAAAGTGTTGTGGACATCAACGCCCATCATTTGTATAAACTATGCCTCAGTAGAGTCCTGGTCAATGTCATTTGAAATGCCTGTCAGCAGCACTATATGGCTGTTCTGAATAGTTTTTAAGCAGCTTGACAAAATGAAGGCTCTCTTGGCATTTAAATTGAGTCCTGTGCATCCAAACACATAATGCAAACATTTTCTAGCCAAAGCCACAGACCTTTGAATTACAATAATGGATTTTGAGTGGTGGGTAAGGCCTCCCCTTATGCTTTACAGCCCCTCATTGACATCCAACATATGTCCTGCTTTCAACTGCAAAACTATTCATTGGATACTGAATGGGCTGGTGGTACACTACCTTGTTTGCTATTATGTCTGTTTATTGATTTGATGTTTATTATTTGGCCTGATGTCTACGTGGAATCACCTCTGAGACTGAACAAACCCATCTAATGTAGCTTGCGATGCAAAAAGAGGGTGGTGAGAGAAATGGAACAAGTACAGCAACATGATATATATGGCAGATACACACAATGACACACACCCTCTTATACACACACACACACTACTACACAAACACAGTATACAGTCAATAAAACACTGCTACACACTAAACAGTATACACACAATGTCACACTGCTATACATACACTAAACCACACACAGTATATGCACAGTGATGAACAATCACAAACTACTACAAACCACAGTATGCAAACTGACACACAGAGACACTACAATACACACACAGTATGCACGCAATGACACACTACAACACACATAAAATGTATACTATCACACTGTCACACATACACAATACCACAAACACAGTTATGGTACACATGCTGATACACACCCACTGCTACAGACATGCATATGAATACACAGATGCATACATGTTTACATTTTTTTAATAAAGTATTTTAGAGATTTTTAGGTGGGGGTTGTTTTGGGCTAGTGGGGAGGGAGACGCTTGAGAATTTTGTGCCTATATGTGCTTGTCCTGTAAATTTGGCCTTGGGTTGGATAGCAGTATGCCAACTGTTCCCCCAGGCCAACATAGTAAGAGATGAAACCATTTGTAATAAGTGAAGCAAGTCAGAAAGGGAAGGGCAGTGCAGTCTGTGTAATATTTGTACTGGCTTCATAGGTCTTGTGCTGCAGAAAAGTTTCCTGTACAGCATATGAGTGTGTAAATAAGATATATTGTTCTTGTTCTAAATTACATTTTAATTGCATTCATTTTGTATTAGTAAGTCAACTAAAATGTCTCTGTACACCCCTGGCCAAAACCCTTACTCACACCCTTAAAATAAGTGTCCCTCTTTGTCTATTTGAAATGTTGGGAGGTATGAAATATTATAGAAACATAGAATGTGACGGCAGATAAGAACCATTCGGCCCTAGTCTGCCCAATTTTCTAAATACTTTCATTAGTCCCTGACCTTATCTGATAGGTAGGCCTTATGCCTATCCCACGCATGCTTAAACTCCTTTACTGTGTTAAACTCTACCACTTCAGCTGGAAGGTTATTCCAATCATCCACTACCCTCTCAGTAAATTAATACTTACTGATATTTTTTAAAAACCTTTGCCCCTCTAATTTAAGAATATGTCCTCTTGTTGTGGTAGTCGCCTCCTTTACTGTGTTGATTCCCTTTATGTATTTAAATGTTTGTCATATCCCCCCTGTCTTCTTTCCTCCAAGCTATACATGTTAAGATCCTTTAACCTTTCCTTGTAAGTTTTATCCCGCAATCCATGAACCAGTTTAGTAGCCCTTCTCTGAACTCTCTCTAAAGTATCAATTTCCTTCTGGAGATACGGTCTCCAGTACTGTGTACAATACTCCAAGTGAGGTCTCACCAGTGTTCTGTACAATGGCATGAGCACTTCCCTCTTTCTCATAGGCGTGCGCACGGGGTGTGCCGGGTGTGCCTGGGCACACCCTAATCCCCGTGGCACGCCTATGGTTTGAGTCCTGCAGGAACAGCGTTCCTGCACTTTTTTTGAGCAGGAACGCTTTTCCTGCAGGCACTCAGTGCCCCCTGTTTCACCTCTTGCCCCTGTCATAGAGGGGGGGGCAAGAGGTGATGGATTCCCCACCCGTTCAGCGCGCGGCGAGGGAGCTCTCTGCTGTCGGCTCTCTGCTTCCTCTCGCCGCGCGCTGATGCCGGGAGCCGGAATATGACGTCATATTCCGGCTCCCAGCTCCAGCAGACAGCCCGCGCGGCGAGAGGGAGCAGAGAGCAGACAGCAGAGAGCTCCCTCGCCGCGGCTCAGCTGGAGAAAGGCGCCTGCCCCCACTGGACCCCAGGGACAAGTCCACCAGCACTCCAGGTAGGAGGCTGGGTGGACATTTTTTTTTTAAATTAAAATATAATAATTTGTGTGTGTGTGTGTGTGTGTGTCAGTGTGTGTGTGTGTGTGTCAGTGTGTGTGAGTGTCTGTGAGTATGTGTGTGTGTCTGTGTGTGTGTGTGTCTGTGAGTGTGTGTACGTGTATGTGTATATATATATATATATATATATACACACACACACACGCAGAGCCAGCGCTATCTGAGTGCCGGCTCTGCTCTAAGCCTTCCTGGGCCGGCGGGGAGACCAAAGATCTACCTCACCGGCCCACAGCAGCATGGAGGGAGGCAGTAGAGGACCCAGGCTGCTCTAGACAGAAGCTCCGCCAGGTTCCTCTCGCCATATCTGAGCGTTGCTGCGGCAACGCTCAGATCTCGCGAGAGTTAACTCTAGCCCCGCAGGCTAGAGTTCACTCTCCACTGGACCACCAGGGATGGCACATGGCAGCAAGGATTTACTAATCTGCCAAATCCCTCCAAACATACAGCACACACACATACAGCACCTACACACATACAGCTCACACACACACACAGTACACTAACCGCACCCTCACAAACACACACAGCACCTTTAAAAAAAAACACAACACCCTCACACACAGCACACTAACAGCACCCTCACAAACAGCACCCTCACAGGACAAACATACACACACAAACACCCTCACACACAAACAGCACAGTCACAAACACGCACCCTCACACACACATCACACTAACAGCACACAGCACACACAGCAGTGTGTGTGTGTATATATAGATAGATACATACACACACACACGCGCGTGGCGTGTGTTTGTGCTTTAGGGTGCACACCCTAATGCAATAGGCTGTGCACGCCTATGCTCTTTCTACTGCTAATACCTCTCCCTATTCAACCAAGCATTCTGCTAGTATTTCCTGCTGCTCTATTACATTGTCTGCCTACCTTTGAGAAATAATCACCCCTAAATCCCTTTCCTCAGACGTTGAGGTTGGGATTCTATCAAATATTCTGTACTCTGCCCTTGGGTTTTTACGTCCAAGATGCATTATCTTGCACATATCCACATTAAATGTCAGTTGTCACAACTCTGACCATTTTTCTAGTTTACCTAAATCATTTGCCATTTGGCTTATCCCTCCTGGAACATCAACCCTGTTACATATCTTAGTATCATCAGCAAAAAGACATACTAAAAGACATTATATTTTAATAGTGAAAACATCACTATAAAAGTTTAACCTTAAATATTAACCCCTTAAGGACAGAGTCAATTGTTAAAGTTCTGATCAAAACAAAATCTTGAATTTGGGCTAAATGCCTGTTCAACAGTAATTCACCTCTTTTCTATTAAAGGACCACCATAGTGCCAGGAAAACATACTCGTTTTCCTGGCACTATAGTGCCCTGAGGGTGCCCACACCCTCAGGGTTCCACTCCCGCCCGGCTCTGGAAGGGGGAAAGGGGTAATAACTTACCTTTTTCCAGCGCTGGGCGGGGAGCTCTCCTCCGATCCTCCTCCTGGGCTGAATACGCACGCGCGGCAAGAGCTGCGCGCGCATTCAGCCGGTCACATAGGAAAGCATTATCAATGCTTTCCTATGGACGCTGGCGTGCTCTCACTGTGAAAATCACAGTGAGAACCACGCAAGCACCTCTAGTGGCTGTCAATGAGACAGCCACTAGAGGATTAGGGGGAAGGCTTAACCCATTTATAAACATAGCAGTTTCTCTGAAACTGCTATGTTTATGAAAAAAAGGGTTAACCCTAGCTGGACCAGGCACCCAGACCACTTCATTAAGCTGAAGTGGTCTGGGTGCCTAGAGTGGTCCTTTAAGTGCACCCACACTTATTATATATCATTTTGTTCAGGAGAAACAGGGATTTCATTTCATATCAACTATTCATATATATAACAATTTATTATGAATAAAGTCTAAAAAAGTGAGTTTTTTTTAAGTCTAAAAAAGTGAGATTATTTTTAGTTTTGCGTGCCATTTTAACTCTGTCATAATACTATTAGTTTTAACTGCATTTAAACACACATTTGTATTCAGTGATGTCTCACGAGTACTACCTCCCCTTCCACCCTCCCCCTCGCCCCCCTATGGACTGATTTTATTGTGTGTTAAAGGGTCAAATGTGGCACGTTCAATATTTTTTTTCATTTATAAACCTTGAGATTGTCCAGATTAGTAATGTTGCCTTTGAGACCGTATTGTAGCCCAGGAATGAAAATTAGCCTCGTGATACCATACCATAGTCACAAACACCAACCAAAGTCTGCGTTCATATTTGTTTGAAAAATGCAGAAAATAAATATGAACGCTAACTTTGGCTGGTGTATGTGACTAGGTGGCCACTAAAAAAGACTGGACATAACCCACTTGCAATACCTTGAGTTGTCTACTTTTGCAAATGGTATGCCCTCATGGGGGCAATTCTCATTCCTGCAGTATCATACCAGGGGTGTACCTAGAGTATTTGGCACCCAGGGCGGGTCCTGTGTTCAACAGCCCTGGGTTTTAATGTTTAAAATAATTATATATCTATATGGGGTGTTCCACCGGCAGATAGTGGATGTGGCTCACATGACAAAATCCTACCAGTGGTTGGAAAAGGCAGGACTGAAAGACAGCACTGAAGCACTAATCCCAGCAGCACAGGAGCAGGCACTCGGCACCAGATCAATAGAAGCTGGAGTCTACCACACCAGGCAAGACCCAAGGTGCAGACTGTGCAAAGAGGCCTCTGAGACAGTCCAGCACATAGTGGCCAATTGCATTATGTTAGCAGTAACAGCATACGTGGAGAGATACGACCAAGTTGCTGGGATTGTGTACCGAAACATCTGCACAGAATATGGATTGGTCCTGCCTAAGTCCAGATGGGAAAAAACACAAAGGGTAGTTGAGAAAGACGGGGCTAAGATCCTGTGGGACTTCAAGATCCAGACAGACAAGCAAGTGCTGGCCATCCAACCAGACATCGTGGTGGTAGACAAGGAACGAAAGACTGCAGTCGTGGTGGATGTGGCAATACCCAGTGACAATAACCTCAGGAAAAAGGAACATGAGAAGGTGGACAAATACCAAGGACTAAAAGAAGAACTAGAAAGGATGTGGAAGGTGAAGGCAATAGTAGTCCCAGTTCTGATAGGAGCACTCGGGGCTGTGACTCCCAAGTTGGGGGAGTGGCTTCAACAGATTCCAGGTGGTACATCTGAGATCACTGTCCAGAATAGTGCAGTTCTAGGAACAGCTAAGATACTGTGCAGAACCCTCAAACTCCCAGGCCTCTGGTAGAAGACCCGAAAATGAGGAATAAACATACCACCCAGGAAGGGTGAACCCAGAATCCTTTGCAGTTGTAACATCACTGCAGATTTGGGATATCTGTGGGAAAAGCAAGTCTTATGGCTTGACTGGTGTGCAGATTTTTGTTTAACATTGTATTAACTATCTACAGACTTCAGGTGGAAGGGGTTTTCAATCACAATTTTTCCCCATATATATCAAAATCCAAATAGGTTATGGTCATTCTGCGCTGTGAATGATTACATGGTGTGTTCAATAAAAACATGGCAACATTTCATTCTTTGTGTGTTATTAGTTTAAGCAGACTGTGATTGTCTATTGTTGTGACTTAGATGATGATCAGATCACATTTTATGACTAATTTGTGCAGAAATCCATATCATTCCAAAGGGTTCACATACTTTTTCTTGCAACTGTATTTATAAGGAGATAACAAGGGGTCCAAGAATGGAAGCTTGTTTAATTCTGTGTGTTGGAAACTTTGTTGACAATCCATATTGGGCTGTCTGTTTAGGAAAGATAGTACCAGTTTTTAGCAAAAGATCAGCTGTGCCCAATACTTTGAGATTTTAAATAAAATGTCTGCATCGTGAAAGGCAAAATCTAGTAATATAATTACATTAAATAAACCTTTTTCAATGCATCTATGAGTATTGTTGAACATTTTTGCAAAGCAGGCCTGGTATAGTCATTAGAGCAATAGCCAAACTGAAGTGGGGTCAGAACATTGAACGGTTGGTTATACCTACATAGTTACGCAGGGTGTCCAAGATTTTATATATAGGGAGTAAGGAAATAGGTCGAAGTTCCAGGTTTTATCTCTATCTCATCTGTGAAAGCTGTAAAGTTTGTAAATTGTGCTTTTTAAAAAATTGATTTCTTATCACCTAGCTAGATTTACTGGGCTTATCACTAAAATGTGACATGCTGGGAATTTAGAGTAAAGTAAAAAGTGAATTTAAGGCTAAACTCGCCAAAATGGAAAAATTCAACTCAACGATGATTAACAGTTTATTAAATAATCTTCGCTTATATAAGCATTTTTTAAAGGGGAATCATTTTATCATCTTACAATGGTGCAGATTTTGTTTGTTTATGTCTCTGGGCTACCTCTAGGCAGGCTAATAGTTATCAAGTGTATATTTTAGTTAAGATGCAGTAAATCTATAAATCTAATTGATCAGTGCAATAACTTTTAACAGTGAAAGGGTTAACAGCATGTGCTTATCATTAATTCATTGCAATTGTATTGCAGTGAAAAGAATGCCCCCATCCACTAATGTAGTTAACAATATACACGCTCTTTCAGTGTTCTTTCCATGATTGCCATCAGCCAACAGCATCACAGCATATGTTCAGGAGTGAAACACCCTCTGTGCTACAGTACCTTGTTTTCATTGCAGTTTCTATTCTGCAAGGGCTGGACGGATTAACCTACATATCCCATCTTGGCACGAGTGTGCAGAGATATAATGTAAATGTGCCTGTGGTTTGAGAATGATGGATGAGATTTGGGCTGAATCACGGATTGGTTAAAATCTCCCGGCATCCCTTATGTAGCACAGAAGGAAAGCATCATTCCATGCACCAGCATTAGCCTGCTTCTAATTTAGTTGACATTTCCGTCAAATGCTGTTATGGGGAGCCCCCACCAAGCCATCTGCTACCTTGTGAATTTGTCTCTGGACATAACAGTACGTTGCTGAAATATATGTTGTCGTTATTACATTTTTATTTATTTTTTTCCTTTTGGGAAAAATTGAGAGATTGATCCAACAGGAATCATCTGCATTGTGGAATTCTATTTCTCACCTAGCCATCTGCAAATTTCATCCTGTAAGTATTATTTCTGTCCCCGTCTGCGTTGTCATTCAGAATGTGAACTATAATGTAAACAGATTATCCTTCTAGTTTAAAAAAATCTCTGCAACAACACTGCATTTTAGCTGACCGTCCAGATGTTTAACATTTGCATATATATTGGGGATATCAGTATTTCCATTTTATTTTCCTCATTTGCATTTTGAGTGTCTTTGTTAGAAACCTTTCCACCCACACAGCATCACATTTGCCTCCTCACCCAGTAAATGTTATATATATTTCTACCGCATTCTTCCTTATTGCAAGTTTCTTTGCTTTTTTTAAAGCAAGCCTTGAAGAAGACTTGATTTGCCTGTTTGCAGAATGTACATTGTATGTGATAGTTAGTCAAGAAACATCATAACAAGCACACACACACACACACCACTGTTACTGTAACATCCAAATGATCTGCAATACTTCCATACTCAGCATTTCTGTTCTCAGCCTCCTTCACTAGGGACCTTGATTATCCTTCAGGCATCAACTTGCACAGACATACATGCTGCAAGGAAGGAAGGTGGGGGGAGGGGGAATTGTAATTGCCTGCACTGAAAACTAATAAACATGCATTGATAACTGAAGAGAAGAATTTGACATTTTACATCTTTGCTCTTTTAACACCTGCTTAGCTCTTGTTAAGAAGTATAAAGGGTTTGCTATTGCTTGTGACGCAGTTCTGGAGAGTCATGTGCTCTTACTGCCTGTCCTAATCCAGCATCTGCCTCTTACACTCATGAGATGCTGCTGGTACTGTGGTCGCTTTTACATTGTGATTCATTTTAGCCAACTATTTAGAAGTGTATCTATTAAGTCTGTAATATTAGATATCTGCAAATGATGGAATAACCTTTCAAACCGCCGAAATAAAAGAACTGGATTACTAGATGTGTTGGGGTATTGTTTTTGTTAGAATGTTTTACTGGGGTTTTTTATTATTTTATTTTTTTAATTTGCAATTTCCTTCTTGGTTGCCACAATTCGCAGTACAGGTATCTCAAAACTCATTGTTTTCTGGGGGATAGTTATCGAAGCTTTCTGAAAGGTGAACGTTAAACTCAGGGCTGGCTTAACATAGGGACTAACGGAGCTCATGGAACAAGCCCATTGATTAAAAATATAATAATAATAAAATATATTCAGAAATCCAGTGCTTTTGCACAAAATTGTCTCCTATTAAAAAAATAAAAGGATGCAAAAAAGATGAGGAGGGCAGGGGACTACAACACATTTGTTAAATTGCGCCCAAAATGTGTCTAACATTAGTCTAATCTCCTCCTTTTGCCTATGTATATGTGATATGCTTTGTATATTTGTTAGCCAATTTAGGCTAATGTGCATTGTAAGGCCACACACTGCAAGTCAAATACATTTACTTAAATTGTGTGACCCAATGTGGTATTTTAAGGAGTGTTTATTCCAGCAAGGTCTGAAAGCTGATATTTTACAAATAATCAAGTTTCACTCTCACCTTTCCTCTCGACAGCTCTCCAACACACCTATTTTTTGTTTCACAAGTTTTCTAGATACAGGAATAGTAACTAACCGGTGACCTCTTTCCCTCTGATACATTGTCCATCTTGTTTTCTTATACCCTGCTTGCTATATAGACTGTAAACTTGTTGAGTAGGGTTCTCATCACATCTCTGTTTTTATTTACATTTATTTATTTTCAGGTTTATATCCCTTTTGGAAAACTATAGATATGTTGGTGCTGCGTAAATGATCACAGTAATGTAATATTGTTATTAAACAGAGTATTTAGAATGGTATATACTGTATAGCATGCCACTAAGCTACGAAGTATTGTGAAAATGTATTAGCGCTTTCATCACTTGGTAAGAAGCCTGTCTGAGCCTTACAAAAAATGTTAATACAAGGTGATCGGTTTATTTCTGCTGCTGATGAACCCCCCTAACATTTATTTATAAATTATTTTACCAGGAAGGATACTCTGAGATTTCTCTCTTTTTCAAGTATGTCCTACTATTATGCTGCAATGAGTACAGCTGTGTCGTAGAACAAATCTTTCTGTATCTTAATATGACCTTGAGATAATACTGGTAGCATAAATATATTTGGTTTTGAATTGGTGCCATAAAGTTGTTGTTTTGGGGGGGGGGTTTTGTCACTTTTTATTGAGGCACATATATGTTGAGTAAATCGAGTAATCGTAACAACAACATAATAAGTAGATATTGGACATTAAACAGTTTCCGGATTCTAGAAAGCACTGTGCCATTGGTCACATATCAAGTAAACTGGCCCACTTTTATATAAAAGAAAAAAGAATAGAGATTTAAACATGATTTTGTCTGATCAACAAACAAATGAGTAAAAGAAAAGTAGAAAGGAAGATGCTCTGGAATGTGAGAATCTTTGCAATAAAAAACACTAGGTATGACTTGGCAGGTAATGAGTACCTAATCCAAAGTAGTGTTTGTACTATATTACGCTTTAGACATGTGTAAGAGTTTTACAATAGCAAAGTAACTGTAGCCTAAAGGTAAATGTGTCTGTATTATGGGATAGGTGACTCAACTGTGTAGTTTGATCCTAGGGCGCCTCGGGGGGTTATGTAATATGTCTCCGCCCTCAATGAGCTTCCGTAGGTAAGGTTAGCACCATAATATTGAAGAGCCAAGCATTAAGTATATACTTAAGCAGCAATTAGGCAACATGAAAATAAGAGTAAATGAATGTAAAACAAAATAAGTGTAAATGAAAGGTGAGGAGCTTTAACTGTTTTCAAGTCCCCGAAAGCATGTCCAATCTTTCTCTCTGGATGAATGGAGTAACTCTCCCCGAGTCCCACCTACACAAGGTACTGAAAATGCTCTTGCTGCTTCAGTCTCTCTAACTCTGTGGCATGTTCCCGTTCTTCTACACTCATTACATACACTTTTTCTCTGTCCCAGACTGTACAGCAGGAGCTTTTGCTTGCTAGTAAGAAATTTAGGAGAATAGTGGATCAGCGAGTGCTAGGGGACAGTCCTTAGAAAGCGTAGAGCTAGCGCATCATTAGACGCATTTATGCCAAGCTCAGGGCTGTCTGTACAGTATGCCCATGCTTAGTATTCCTGCATGATTGGCAGGCAGCCTGACGTGCTTTCACCCTATGCTGACAATCTAATTCTTCTTGCAGACAAACCCCCTTTTGGACATGTTTGTCCCTTTGGGTGACTCTAGTTACTTGATTCACATCAGTGGCCCACCCGTTTACCCCTCCCACCGAACTCCTGCTTCACTGGACAAAGCTGTTAAGGGGGTATGGATTTATTTAAAGGATGAAAGTGACAGATTAGCATAGGGTATGTGTTTTCTGATCGTTATATCCTGTGAGTTTCCCTGCAGCACCACCTCCATCAGTACATGATGCTTGGAAGGTGTAACTGTTGTAGTGTTTTGTGTCGTTAAAATTCTGTAATGAGGCCCATCATAATTGTCAGCACCAGGCCCAAAGGCCCAGTCTGCTCTTAATCCAGCCATGGATTGACAAAGGGTGATGACCTTAAGCATAGCCGATTCATGGACCTTTGGCGACTTATTGATCCTGTAACATCCATAACACATTGTCTTTGAGTAACTGGGAGTAGGGAGGCTGTGAGGCGCCTTAAATAGTGAGGCAGTTCATCTGATGGGAGGGTTCTGGGATGCTTCTAACGATGTTGAACCGTATGCTTCTTTCATCCAGCTGGATAGCCCTCAAATCAACGGCACTTTATGCATTCTTTATTTGCTGTATGTTTTTTCTCAGGGCAGTTATCACCTTTCACATGTCCAAAATATCTTCCCCCAAGGCCTTAACCCTATGTATCACTGCCTGGACATCCACCTTGATGAGCTTCTGGTCAGCCACAAACATATGCTTAATATCTTGTACAACATTTGTATTATCCGGTTTAGTGGCTGTGCTTGTGCACTCCCTATGTGTGTGAAGTGGGTATAAGTACACCTTCTGTAAGGTTTGTTGCAGATACCCTACTTACAGCCATCAGGGCTTCATGGTCTGCCTTTGCAGCCATCTTATGTGTAACGGGCTTTGTTTATGTCACATTACAATGAGGATTTACCCTGCACAGTTCAAAGTCTTATGTGCACTGTACAAGAGGGAGACCAAACCCCTAGCAAGAACTAGGCAAATTATAGCCAGCAAAAAAGTTTAAAAGTGTAGCGCTTTAAATACAGAAGATTACCTTAACAACAGTGCTTATGGTGGTTGTGTATAAGGTCATAATTTCTTACACCTAAAGGAACACAAATACTACATAGTGAAGCTTATAGGTACAGAGAATAGTATAATAAAATAATTAGGTAGAACACTCACAAACAGGGAGCTATAGAACCTAGGTCCGGTTTGAATAACTCTTGTACAGTGCACATAAGACTTTGAACTGTGCAGGATAAATCCTCATTGTCAAGTGACATGAACAAAGCTTCAAATTTAGGCTATTATTAGCCTACATTGGTTTCTGACCATGCTTTTTGCAAATATCTTTTAAGAATTATCTTAAGTTACACCTTGATGGGAACGTGGAGCCAAGCAGCCAAACTGAACAGATGCCATTCTTCGGCAATCAGCACAGAATAGTTTAAAATGACTAAATTAAGTCACAATTTGTATCCAAATTTGCCAGTAACATTGAACAGCAAGCAGGATCACCGGTGGAGGTCTTCCGATGCCACTTATCTTAGCCTGCCTGGCACACCAGGGCTTACTGCGCCTTCAGGCAGACTTACGTGCTGCATCCCGCAACTGATATCCTCCTGGGAAACAGGACTAGTACTGACCTTGCGGTTCTTCCTCAGAACAAAGCACTCCTAATATGAGGGGAAGATCTCAGCGACAGGCAGGAAGTGCATCCAAAGACTCGCAGGATGTTACAGAGGGCCGTTACTCATAAGATGGCTGCCAAGGCAGACCATGAGGCCCTGATGGCTGTATCTCAGCCTACAAGTAGGGTATTTGCAACAAACCTTACAGAAGGTGTACTTCTGGGTCCGTTTAGGTGACCCACCCCTCTTTGGGATGTGTGTTTAGTCCTGAGGAGAAATGTGTAACGTACAATAGGGTAGTACAGTAAAATGAAGAAATGCTCAAAATAAATGCCAATTGGGTACTTAGAAGCACAGAGCCCCTGTGGCTCTGTAGTAGCGCTTTGTGTAGATGTAGGGCTAAACTCCCTCTTTGAGCAGGTGTTTCTTAAAAATCAGGAACCAAATAAAAGCTTGTATACATTTATTGAATTATATTAAAAAGTAAACACAAATAAAATAAAGGACTATGTCCGTAAAAATGTACCGGTACGCGTTTCACCACTGGATGTGGCTTCCTCAGCCGGATTAGCGGTGTGTGCGTCTTGATTCCCAACATCTGTTTATATATCCTCCTAATTAGCGGATCTTCTTCACCTGTGAGTTTCATCGCTACCATATCGGATAATACGTAACTCATTTCAATAACAGTAAATTGAAACGCGTACTGGTACATTTTTACGGCGCTGCTATTGATATATAGAACACAGATATTTACTCATAAAAATTAAGTATTGTAAGATAAGCGCTAGTACCCTTCATAATTTTTACTGAAACTTTCTTTCCTTGATAGTTTATAAAAGTGCAAAACTCCAGACATATACAGCGCTTATGCAAGCCGAAGTGCTGTGTGTGTCTGGAGTATTCCATTCACCACCACCACTGTCCAGCAACTGGAGAGTGATACTATCTAGTTTTGGGTCAGTCTGAGACCATTCAGACTTCAAAATCCCACAGATTGTTTTTGCTAATATGTAAGGAGCACACTGTACTTGAGTGAATAACCCTGATAACATTATTTTTTTATTTTAAATGAGACCTACATGTTCTTTTTGCATTAACAAATGTGGAGGGAGAGTCATATGCTGCCATGATACATCCTGCTGTAGCAGAGCATGAGAACCCATTATTGCAGACTCGCATTTGTACATAATGAAATAGTAAAATTCCTCATTATCAAGTCAGATTATTTGTAAATTATTACAGCCCTTTGATTTTTTTTCTATTCTTTATTTTGTTTTAAAATTTGTAATCCCCTTGTCAATTCAACCTTTCATGTCTCCTTTTGGTTTTTATTTACTAAAGTTATTGTGAAAAATTGACAATGAATGGCAAGCTTAATATTTTTTCTAGTTCTGCGATTTTCTCTTTGACTTGTTTTTTCTCTTCTGTTCATGAATAACCCCAACTAATTTTTTTTGAAGCATGTCTCCTTTAAATATACGCATACATAAGTCTGGGTCATTTTTGCCTAAATATGTTTGGGTATTTTACTTTTGCTTTGCTTTATTTTCCTGTTATCATGCAAGATTTGCCTTTTTTGTGCTTTTAGGTTGTTTTATCCTCCCTCTCCTTCAGTTTGGTGAATCAGATGAGGGGATTAATTGCTGATCTCTCATGAGTGTCCCATATTATTTCCAGCAGTTAATGAACTCCTAAACCAGAAATCATGACGTGTTAATCTGTTAAAGCGGCTATCATTGTTCAACTATTTACTGAATAGCCATTTAAACTAGGGACCTCATGCTAAGCAACTCTCTATTTGTGTTCATGATGTTTTATGGCAAAATCCTTTTATTTCTACTTAACCCCATTAAGCACCACATTCATAACCCATAAAAGAAGCAATCCAGCATTATAAATAAATATATTTATTTATAACTCTTTGCTGTATGGGCTGTTAGTATAACTGTGCCACCCCCTGTTTCCCCAAAATAAAGGTTACCTCTAATCCAACAGCCAGAAAGTCCCTTACTACAGCCCCGTTCCTCTTTTAGAAGATCAAATCTAGTGGTCTCTCCGCTAATCTACAGTTTCTTATTGAGAAGCATTGGGAGGCAGGGTGAATGTTATAGTGGCCGCATTGTGCCGGCACTACTTCTCATAGAGAGGCATTTGATCCATTGCTTCTGTATGAACAGCTTCTCACCGGCTTTGTGCTGTGTGAGGAAGGGAACCATCAGCGCTGCCTAAAATACAGCCACAAGGTTGTTCTTTTAAGTAAGAAAGAATTCTATTAAGTGCTTTAGACGCTTGTAGTGCTTTTCAAGGATCACAATCTGGTCACTGTAGCCTATTTGCTACTTTGGAGTATCCTGCTTATATTGCATTTATATTTCTACATTTCCATGCAAACGTTAAATCCGTAGGACATTCCTTTTGGATTTTGGATCTTTTACAGGCTGGTTTGTTAATACATATTAGTACCAATCAAAGTTTAATCCCTTAAGCGCCAACGATTTAATAGTATAAACATCTTGCTTGTCTAACCTTTCATAAGAAACATGGTAAGCGCCAAATGGTTTCTTATATAGAGTCATGTAAACATGCAGTATCATTAAATTTGTTTAAAAACTTCAATAAATTAACATTGTATTTTTCTTTCTTTTTTTTTTTTCATATCTAGGGCGTCCAAAATGAACCTCCGGAATTCTCTGGAAGAATGTACAATGGCTCTTAACTTATTTCTAAACAATAAGTTTTCTGAAGCGCAGGAAATATTACGTCCATGGTGAGGTTATAAAAGCAATTATATTTTTCCTAGATATGTAATTGTATGCTTAGATTGAGATGCTTTGTAGCCTCTGACAATCAAATAAAATTTAGTCTAAAACACTACAAGTGGCAATATCACCATCGGGGTGGTAAACACATGGCATTGATGTTGCCATCTATTTTAGGTGGTGTATTAATTTTGGATTATATTTGTAGAACAATCACATAAGCATCCAATTCTTGTTGTGTATTCATTATGCACTATTTTGGTACCCAAGGCCCATCCATACTGCAATCTGGAATACAAAGGCAAGCACATAGTTAAACAATAGAAAATAATACCAGCGGCAGATGCGCATTCAACGTATGCAGGACTTATTGGACAATATCCTAATGTCAACATGCTGTGGAAACTTGAGCTCTAACATCCTGGAGATAAAAGGAGACTTCAGTAAGCAGCAAACTGTGTGATCACTGTATTGTTACTTTAATGAAGTTTTAACCACAAGGAAAACTTACATTAATAAGTCCATCTCTGACGGTTATCACAAATGTCTTGGGGGGGGGGGGACGGGACATTTGTGTACCAGACTGCCACCTCTGCTAGAAGTTGCATCATTGTTTTATCCTCAAGTACTTCTTCTGCTGTCTTCTATGTACATTCTACAAGACTACTGATCTCTGCAGTATTTTCTTGTATATGCACAAAATTTCTAAAGACGTGTATATGACCAGTATAATGTGCTGTTACTCAGTTATGGCTGATGTAAAATGGGAATGCTTGTCAAGTAGTTTTAAGAGTAATAGCAACAAAGACATGGCTATGGTTTAAATGTAAGTTTTGAGAAGAAAAAAAGGATATTTAATAAAAAAAAATTTTTTTAAAAACCTCATCCAATTTTAATGTATATTTAACTTTAAAGAAAACCTGTTCCTTGGCAGCCTTTAATACAATCATAATCTAAGCTAGGTTTGAGAAAATAAAATAGTCCTATTCTTTGAATTTACTTTGTGTGCTACATATCTGCTACTTCTCCAGGGACCAGGAAGAGGCAAAGGAATCACAGGCAAATAGTTTCCACATTACTCAACACTGCTACGCAACCTTATATAATAGAATCAGGCATATTCTGTTTTTCAGCACAAAAAAATATATTTAAAAAAAAAAAAATAGTTAGGTGATCTAGGGCATGTGCATACCATGCTGATATAACAGAATGAGATTATAGCTTTGTATTTGTCATGTATGTTTAATTTATTGTAATGCAACAATACTTTTGAATTAAATATTATTTTACTTTTTCCCGTGGTGGCTTTAAATAGAATAGTTTAGCATTCAAGCAATTGGGAAACACAATAAATAATGTAATCTGTTAAAAAGTTTTGTACTTTTGGGTTTATAGTATTAAAATAGAGTAGCATAAATAAACAAATCAGTACTGCCTGTTTACATGTGCTTTGTTTTGTTTGTATTTGTTTAACTTTTTTTCGTTTGTTTGTTTGTTTTCATGAAGGGCAAAGGAGAGTATGTATCATGCTCTTGGATACAGCACCATCTTAGTTATGCAGGCAGCAATGACCTTTGAGCCACAGGCTATCCAGATGGGAATTGCCACAATGAAGGAGGCATTACAGACATGTCAAAGGTAAATTCACAAATTAATTAAAACAACATGATAAATAATTTCTGTTGCTGGCTGGTAGTGAGCATACTATCATAATGAAATTTCATGCTGAAAACTGTGCAATACAATTGCCTAGAACTCCTGACATACTTTCTCATCTGGCGGAACTGGCCTGAGGAATTGGTTGAACGGAAAATACACAGAACATATAAATATACAGACTATGCATGGAAATGCAAGGTTTACCACCCCTCCCATAATGTTGTTTTTGGGTGTTAGTGTATAAAAGCCAGCATAGATTAAAATGGTTCCTCCCCAATCCACTGCCCCTGAACCCCTAATATTTTTTGTCAATCTCATCTGGAAACTGTATAATATTTAAAAAGTGAATTGGAAGATGTTCTCCTTTTCTAAATGATAGTAAGTTTTGGCCTAGATTATTCTCTACCAGCCAGTAACCAGCACCTGATCATACTCTGAGCAAATGATCTCTTGACTGACCAGAAAGGGCTCTCCTGTGTTATCCCCAGTGTAAAACTATGGTATTATTTTATTCTAAGAATTTAGATATTTATTTACATGAGCTTTTTTTTTTCCATTACATGTCTTGAATCTAGTTGTTATTTTTTTTAAATTTTTTTTTTTTCTCCGCCACACAGCAGAGACCATAGAAGTGTATGTAAAATGACAGCAATGTAAAAGTAAAAACGTATCTTGAATTGCATAAATATACTGTATAGGGGGTAGGCAACATATTTAATTGGAGATTGTGTTTGTTGTAATTCAATTCCACTGCTTTGACTAAATGGTATTGTAAAGGCCAATATGAGATTGTGACATGCATCAAGATCCTATAGTCTCTCTATGTAGCATGGTTTTGATATCTTTTCAGACCTCCCCATCCTGTCGGTTTTGGATAAATATGTACCTGAATTAATGTTCTATTCTAATGCACTGCAGGTTCAGAAAAAGAAACAGCGTGGTGGAATCGTTATCCAACCTAGTCTCCAAGCAGTCGGGAGATCAGCTCTCAGAAGGTAATGTCTGTGCTTATTGCTTGATGTTTGTGACTGATTCACAAACAAAGACAAATACCTTTTATATTTGCAATAAATATTTTAACTATATGAACACTTGTGATTTTTTTGAAATATTCCTTGAAATATACATCAAATACAAAGTTCTTCTAAAATGTCAAGTAATCTGTCTGACTTTAGGTGAGGAGAATAGATATTTAGATAGATGGACAAACAAATTATTAAAGTAGCTTTCACCTCAAGCTTGCCTTTCTCCTATTTTTTCCTTAACTACCGTAATCCTCTTTCAGAATCTGTTCTTCTTTTCTAAATTTCTGATCTATCTCTCTCTCTAAAACAGAAAACAAAGTAGGGACTACTTTGTCTTATGTATTTTTCCTACACTTTGCCAATCTTAACAAAGTAGTCTGTACTTGGTTTATGTTTTAAAGATAAGTAGATTAAAAATGAAGGAATGAAAAAACGTTTATGAAAAAGGAAGAGAAAAGGAACCATAGGAGAGAGGAAAGTTCGAGGTGATGGAACCACGTTCATTACTATGTTTATTTCATATGCTCCAGTACCTTGGGAAATGTTTTTCAAGTTGGTAGCTAACCAACTATTTCCAAAGAATAAACACTAGTTCAGGCATAATTAATTGTTTGCATTAGTGTGTTTCTCAACTTTTCTGGTATATACCTGGGTTGATATATATTAATATTTTAGATCCACAATGATTGTTTAATTGTCCAATTCATGATATTTTACATGCTTTCTTATCTAGATTATTTCTAGCTCCTGTTATCTAGATGGTACAAATTGTCACATGCCCTCCTTTATCAAACTGACGGATGAGTTGTATGCAGAGCTCACAAAGTCCTTTAAATACTCTCAAATTTTCTTAAAAGTTCTAAAATTGAGTGTTTCACACAGCCCCTTTAATCCCTTGATTACTGGCTGAAATATCACATCTAGCGCTGTGATTTCCTCGAAATCCTGATGGATTTTCCCAGACAGAGGGAGTCCCATGGGGTTACTGCAGGTTCCTCTGCCGACAGTGATAGACACAGAGCTGTGTCTGCTGCATAGCACCAATAACTGTGTAAATGACAGGGATAGTATGCAGGAGTTACATGGTTACATAGCTGAAAAGAGACTTGCGTCCATCACGTTCAGCCTTCCTCACAAATGTTTTTGCTGTTGATCCAAAAGAAGGCAAAAAACTTAGTCTGTAGCGCATCCAACTTTGCAACAAACTAGGAATAAAATTCCTTCTTGACCCAAAAATAGCAGTCAGATGTCTCTTGGATCAAGCAGCTATTACCCCACTAATTAGAAATTGTACCCCTGTATGTTATGTTTTTGCAATTATTTATCCAATTTCAGTTTAAACATCTGTATGGACTCTGATAAAACCTCCTCTTCAGGCAGAGAATTCCATATCCTTATTACTCTTACTGTAAAAAAAAAAAAAAAAAACCCTTTTCTTTGCCTTAGTTGAAATCTCTTTTCTTCCAGCCTAAATGTGTGACCTCGTGTCCTATGTATAGCCCTGTTTATGAATAGATTTCCAGATAATGGTTTGTACTGGCCCCGAATATATTTGTATAATGTTATCATATCCCCTCTGAGGCGCAGTTTTTCTAAACTAAAGAGATTTCAATTTTTTAACCTTTCTTCGTAACTAAAATGCTCCATTCCTTTTATCACTTTTGTAGCTCATCTCTGCACTTTTTATATGCCATGATATCCTTCTTTAAAACAGGTGCCCAAAATTGCACAGCATATTCAAGGTGTGATCTTACCAGCGATTTATAAAGAGGCAAAATTATATTTTTATCCCGAGAATTGATGCCCCTATTTATGCATGACAAAACATATATATATATATACACACACACACACACTGCTGTGTGTGCTGTTAGTGTGATGTGTGTGAGGGTGCTGTTAGTGTGATGTGAGGGTGTGTGTGTGTTTGTGACTGTGCTGTTTGTGTGTGAGGGTGTTTGTGTGTGTATGTTTGTCCTGTGAGGGTGCTGTTTGTGAGGATGCTGTTTGTGTGTGTGTTTGTGAGGGTGCTGTTAGTGTGCTGTGTGTGAGGGTGTTGTGGTTTTTTTTTTAAAGGTGCTGTGTGTGTTTGTGAGGGTGCGGTTAGTGTACTGTGTGTGTGTGAGCTGTATGTGTGTAGGTGCTGTATGTGTGTGTGCTGTATGTTTAGAGGGATTTGGCAGATTAGTAAATCCTTGCTGCCATGGTGGTCCAGTGGAGTGTGAACTCTACATACAAAGTATGTAGGGGCTAGAGTTAACTCTCGCGAGATCTGAGCTCAGATATCGCGAGAGGAACCTGGCGGAGCTTCTGTCTAGAGCTCCCTGGGTCCTCTCCTGCCTCCCTCCATGCTGCTGTGGGCCGGTGAGGTAGATCTTTGGTCTCCCCGCCGGCCCATGGAGGCTTAGAGCAGAGCCGGCACTCAGATAGCGCCGGCTCTGCGTGTGTGTGTGTGTGTGTGTGTGTGTGTATATATATATATATATATATATATATATATATACATACTCACAGACACACACACACAGACACACACAAGAACAAATTATTATATTTGAATTTAAAAAAATGTCCACCCAGCCTCCTACCTGGAGTGCTGGCATGGACTTGTCCCTGGGGTCCAGTGGGGGCGGGCGCCTCTCTCCAGCTCAGCCGCAGCAAGGGAGCTGTCTGCTCTCTGCTTCCTCTCTCCGCACGGGCTGTCTGCTGGGTCCTAATTAAAATATACTGAAGAAAAAGTTATTTACAATTTCTGTCTTTTCCTGGTCTTCATTAACCAACAGACGCATCTCTGTTTCCAGTGTACCTACACTTTAATTTTTTGGTTTTTTTTAGAATTGATGTACTTGAAAACCATTTTGGGGTTGGTTTTGCATTCTTTGGCTATCAATTTCTCATTTTCTAGTTTAGCCACTTTAATTGCCTTTTTGCTAGCATTATTGGCTTCCTTATATCTTATATAGGATGCCTCTGATTTGTCCGATTTAAATGCCCTTTTCTTATTTTTAATCTCTTGTTTTACTTCTCATTGTTTTATCTCTTTTATATACATTTATTACCCAATGGTACATACTGAGAAATGTGCCTTTCTAATATTTGTTTGAATAGTTTCCATTTATCCTCAGTGGTTTTTTTTTCAATAAGGAGTTTAAGCCAGTCGATATGTTGTAGAGCTGCCCTAATCTTATTGAAATTAGCTGTTTTAAAATTATACATTTTAGTATACCCCACGTGCTTTTGCTTTTTTGAGTTTATTTAAAAAATTACCATATTGTGATCACATCCCACCATGTTTCCGTTATGTCTATTAGATCATATTGTTTAATGTATACTATTGCCTCTAGTTCCCCCATTTTGTTATATAGCATACATTTAATATTGTCATGAGTCATTTGTACTTTTTGTGAATTTTCATCAATATTACATACCTCCCCTCCTCTGTTCTGAGCTTTTCCATCCCCCCATCTCCACCACCCTTACACTGAGCTAAAGCTTATCTCCTTTCTATCCTATCTCCATTTCCTAGATTGCTTTGAACCCCCCCTCTCCCACCCTACTAGTTTAAAATCTCCTCCAACCTTCTAGCCATCCAATCCCCCAGCACAGCAGACCCTCTTCCGTTTAGGTGCAATCCATCTAGCGCAAAATCAGCCCAGTGCTCTAAAAACCCCAAACCCTCTTTCCTGCACCTAGACTTCAACCACGCATTGACCTCTCTAATCTCCCGCTGCCTTTCTGCTGTAGCATTGCAGCATGAGATTGTGCAGCAATCTCAGTACCAGACTGCTTTTTACTGGTTAGTTGTGAACGCCCTCTGCTGACGGCTAGCATATGGTGTGGGATTAGGTGTAAGGCTATGGTTGATATTAGGGGTAAAATCAGGAGTAGTTATGTTTAGAAATTGCACCTGTGACGGAGCTTACTTACTTTGATAGAGTACCTCTACCCAGTTCGCTTACTAGCTCTCAGGCCTAACTCTGTGTGATTTGACCCAGTTCTTGTGGGATTGTGCAGTCAATTAGCAGTTACAAAACACTGTGGCTGGGATTCCTAAATATCCACATAGGACACACAGTACAAGAAGGAGCTAACATACACAGCATATTTTTTTACTCAGGACTAGCCCATATGCTCATTGCACTTAGATTGCTATGACAACTTCAATAAAATACAAATCACCAAATCATAACAGACCATATACATCAACTTATAATCACACAATGGCATATTTATAAAAGTGGGGGGAGGAGGGGAGGAAGAGAATAATGAACACAAAATATCTCTCCTGCCTGCAGAATTGGCAATATGCAAATTTACCTGAATATGCAAATTAACATGCCTTGCTATTCATGTAGTGCATATAGATCTTGCTACCAACAGAGGGCGCTATACAGGCTCCATAGCCAAATCCACCTAGTTATTAACAAGCATCAGCAGGACTGGAGAGCACACAAAACAACTAACAATAAACATACACATACACACCCTGTACCTATAATAGGCACAGTGTGACTATGACATAATAATAATTTAGGAACCTTTGTAAAGTGTCCTTCTGCTCTCAGTGATGGTTACTACCGTCACAGTACCAGCATTTACAGCTTTTCAGTATGATGACATTGTTCATGCCACTTTACTAAATAGCATTCCTAGGAAGTAAGCAAAGAGGCATGTCAAAATAAGGTCATGTCTGATATTTGATCCTGCAAGTCCCTCAAACTGCAGGC
Source organism: Pelobates cultripes (assembly GCA_933207985.1). Taxonomy (NCBI): domain Eukaryota; kingdom Metazoa; phylum Chordata; class Amphibia; order Anura; family Pelobatidae; genus Pelobates; species Pelobates cultripes. The sequence continues at coordinate 106,456,572 of OW240916.1, forward strand.
AAAGGTATACATTGGGGTATCATTGTACTCGAGAATAGTAGCGGTATTAAAATAGGCAATCTTTATAGAAGTGGGTCGCAGCTGATCTGTGAAATTCCCATTGAAATTCAAATTCAAACAAAATACACATTATACAGTACAATTATTCAATACAATTTTAAATATACACAGCAGATGTGACAAAGATTAATGATTAAATGTGTTAAAATGCTATTGGTTAAGTACCCTGGAAGATGTCATTTCTACAAATATATATCTTTGTGTAGTTGTTTTGGATTTTGTGACTACCATTATATTTATAATTTTGCTTTTTTTTTTTTTTTTGTCATAATTTGCTCCTTGCTAAATTTCAACAAAAACTTCCAAAAATGAACCGCAATCTTAGACATATGAGGCCTTCTAACAAACAAGGCTAATTAGTGATTCTATTTTGAGTTATTTTTATTTAGTTGTACTTATGCTGAAATTATTAAATGTTCACTAAAGCACCCAGTGGCCCTTCAGTTTTAACATGGCAATGTTTAACATTGCACATTGCAGTTTCTACAAAACCATTTTCATTGCAGGGTTAAGCACACCTCTAGTGGCTGTTTTCCTGACAGCCACTAGAGGCATTTCCATGAGAGAACAGAGTCAAACTCTGTTCTCAATCAGATGCAGGACATTAATCATTTAATTTTTTATTTTATTTTTTACACATTTTTATTGTACTTAATGTTGTGTTATGTATTCATATAGGGTATCAAAAACCCAACCTCTTCTTCAAAAATTATATACAATATGTATGGGTGCACTTTAATAGGGTGAAGGTATAGTAGAATGAACACATGGTAAAAGCAGCAGAGTGTTCTTGGTCACCAATGTACTATATCTCAGACAAAACCTGGCCCTCAAATGAACACTTCAACTTTATGAATACAAATGTGTATTCCCAACACTGTAGTACCCTGGTAGCTGTTTAGGTCTCCTGCCCCAACATGTAGGGACTAAAAAAGGTAGTGTACTTACCTTTTCTCCCTCCTCGCTGCCTTTCTGCCTCCTTGGTTGATATCATCTTCAGAATGGCAATGTTTACACCAGCAGGGATAAAACAGGAGGTGGTTGTCAATCCTTCTTCTGTTGACATTTTAGCAGCTCTGCTCTCTGCACTGCTGCCCTGCCTCCTTGGCTGAGATTATCGAGATCAATGATCCCTGCCAACCCAACAGCCTTCCACAGGAAAGAATTTGGAAGTATGTATATGTGCAGCAAAATGCTGTGCAGCGCCAATCAGATGGTCTTTGAGTTTTACTCTGCTATTTTGTTGCAAGCACCTCTAGAGACGTTCAAACCCAACAATAAACCCTTCAGAATGGCAATGTTTAATGTGCAGGGATTAAATGTGGTGGGGGGAGGCTGGCAATCCATTTTAGCAGACATCCAAGTGTTCCCTAAATAATATAAGTCAGCGGTTTCTCAGTAATGGTGTGCTGCAAGTTGTTTTCCACTTTTATTTTTGATTATTAAAAAGACTTGAGGCCACAAGTCATGCGAACATTCCGGTGGGCTTCGTCCTGCAGTATGTATTTAAAAATCAAACAGACGGAAAACCAGCTCATGCTAATTCACAGCTTCAATAAAATATGCTTAATTCCTAACATTGTAATTTTAATTGGTACCTTGAAGAAGACCACTGTTGACAGCTTTAAACCCCATGGCATGAAAGTGAGAGCTGGTTTGATTTGCCTGTTACTTTCTCAAATTCTGGCACAAATAACTCTAATCCTCCATTTAAATTCTGCAAATCTTTGCTTGATCCTTAACCATCAACTCACCTTACTGGATATACTTCCATTAGCAATGTATTGCAGCAAATGCCTTTTCTGTGTGATATATCCTTTTCATATGCTTTTTTATTATCCCTGACCTGGTTCTGCTCTTCTTTTGACCTGCAGAGGAGATGCATGCTGAGATCTGTTATGCAGAGTGTCTCTTACAGAAGGCTGCTTTGACGTTTGTACAGGTAATGAACACTTCAAAATATGTGATGTTTATAAACAGGTCTGTCTCCTTGTGCAAATCACATTATGGAAACCTCAGTCTGCATGATTCAGAAACACAGAGTTGTTGCTTTTTTGATGGCTTCCTTTCAAAAGTATTAGGTAAGCCTGTTTTTGTCTAAGGGACACTTTGGGGTAATGTGTGATTTTTTATTTTATTTTTTTATTTTTTTTATGTGTTTTTTGTTTGTTTCCTACACATATAAGTGGGAGAAAACAAAACGTTGGATTCTTACTATTTAGTAAAGAGATACTCTAAGCACTAAAACAACTTTAGCTTAGTGAAGCAGTTATGGTGTGTACATAATTTCCCTGTAGTCTCCATGTTCAATTATCTGCCATTTAGGAGGTTTTATGTTTCTGTTTATGCAGCCTCTGTCACCTCCACAATAATATCTAACCGTGCAGTGTGTTTACTTAAAGGGACACTGTAGGCTTCCAGACCAATTCAGCTCAATAAGGTGGTCTGGGTGCTGTGACCCTTTTGCACTTAGTGCTGCAATGTAAAACATTACAGTTCCAGAGAAACTACAATGTTTACATTGCAGCTCTAAGTCTGCCCTCTGTGGCTGTCTAACAGACAGCCACTAGAGGGCATCCGGAATCCAAACTGACTTTTGGTCCATTATCTGACGCTGGGCATCACGCTTTGCATGAGGACCTCCAGCGTCCGGTCTAATGTACGGGCGCGGCCATTGCCACGCATGCGCATTAGGTCTCCCCCTCCAGCTGATGTCGGTGGACATCGGCGCTAGATTCAGGTAAGTGGCTGAAGGGATTTTAAGGGGGGGCACGAGGGAGGGGGGACCTATTAAACCTATAGGCATTGTTTTCCTGGTACTATAGGATCCCTTTAAGAAGTTATCTCCCGTTCTGCTCTTTTAATTGAACTTTATTCACACACAGGGAACTGCATACTTTTAACAGAGAAAGGGATAAGCATTTTTAACAATAAGGGAAGCTAAAAAATGTAGACTATTTTCTAGGAAGTGTGTAGAGAGGCTGTGTGATCATCAACCAGGGAAGGCATTGCTAGGGGTGCATAAACAAAGTGATTTTACTCATAAATGGCAAAAAATTTAATAAACTATCATTAAGCTAAAGGTCTTTTAGTTTTTAAAGTGATCTAAAACGTGACATTTTTCTACGTAGTAAGTTTTTCATTTTAGAAAACCGACAAATTTACAGAGGGGTAAAAACGACACTTTTCTGTTGCAAAAAAAGTAAGTGGAAAAATTCATAAATCCATTTTGTCAGCAAAAAAAAAGTGTGTGATGGTGCACAAAAATAATGTTCCAAAAGAAGGCAAAAAGAGTTAACGAACTGCTCAAGCAATTGCAGAAAATTAGATGGAAAAGTGTCTCAAACACTGATAAATCTCACTCAAAGTATTTGTGAAATTGTGTACCATCAATGGGTGGCAGGATAGCCTGATTGTCTTTGGCCACTATGTGTTACCTGAAATATTTAACCTCCAGAGTTTTGTGTTTTTTGTTTGTGTTTTTTTTGCAGAGGAGATGCAATTTAAACATTGTTTATATGTTAAATTTGACATTATATTTACCTCTACATATCTGTGCCATTGAACAAAATGGATTGGGTTTTTTACAGGATGAAAATATGATCAACTTTATCAAAGGTGGGCTCAAAATCAGGACAAGTTACCAAATATACAAGTATGTTTTGTTTTACAGAGCTATTTTTTCTTATTTTGTCATGCTATTATTATTGATATTCTTTAATATTGTTAGATAAGCTTTCCAAATTATTTTAAAAAAAAAATTATTAAAATTTTTTTAAATTGTTTAATATTATACAAAATATTTTTTTAGTTTTGCAATATATTTTTTAATATATTGATGTTTTTGATATTTTAAAAGTTTATCTAAATATATGAAATGGTTTGATAAGCTTATCAAACAACATTAAATTGATGCCTGTGTCAATCGTCTTGCTGTGTATAAACATTTTCATATTTTTATTCTAAAGAGAGTGCCATCAGGTTTTACTATCCGGAATCACAATGGACAAAAACAACACTGACACTCGTCATCAGTTTGAAGGGGGTGTAAAGCTTGGCATTGGAGCCTTTAATTTGGTGAGAAGCTTAGATTATTTGATTTGATTTAATTGATTTTCATAGATGTAATTTGCCTGTAAAAAATAGATAATCCTGTTATTAATCTCTTGTGCAGATATCCAGTGAAATAAAATGTTACAATATTTAGCTCCTACACAATCTTAAAATACCATTTAAACTACCAGTAAGTGTAGGTAATTATGTGAAATGGAACTAATTTGGTATTATGCACGTGCAAAATAAGGACCCAGTGCGCTTAGGTATGACAAAAATACTGTATAAGATCCACTCTTTCCATCATTTTCAATGAATAGCCCACACAGAACAATTTGTGCTATTGACATTTCCATTCTGTCTATTCACAAACTTCTAAATAGTAATCAAGCAGCTTCTATGACATGGCTTTTTGGAGAGGCTTGAAGGCTTAAAAGGCAATCTTTAAGCAGGTATCGTTTTCTCCCCTGACCACCAAATAGAGAGCTATTTGAAGGGGCAGGCAGGCACGGAGGCATCAAAGGATTCCTAAAACTTGAGTGCGCTCCATTCCCCAGAGGTTTGGGAACCCCTTTTTTGAAGACCAAGACTAAGCGTCCACACAGCTGGAACTTGTCGCTGGATCAAAGAATAGCCGCAACTCTGTAATACTTGAACCCACTGTAACATTGGTTCAGATTCTCTAATCAGGGCATTATTTGGACAGCAAGGGCGCTTGGTGACGAGCTTTCTATGGATATATTGTGTTTAGTTACAGTCAAGAGAAAGGGGATTCTGGCAGACATTTTGTGTGCTGTGCCTTGAGGACTATGAGGGCACAACAGAGAACAACTGAATGCAGCCAGTTTAATCTGATATGGACCAGGGTAATTGCACTTAAAACGATAAGCCACTTGATCCTTAGTCATCCTACTGCTACAGAATACCTATTACCTACTCTTAGCAAACCTAAAACCCCTCCAAACCTTACCTAATATTGTCTGCATTTCTTCTGTTTTCTTATTGCAGTGAAATCCTGCTACAATTTGGCTGTAAATTATTTTTGTTTTAGTTGAGCTATTTTGAAACCAAGAGATTAAAGGACCACTATAGTGCCAGGAAAACATACTCGTTTTCCTGGCACTATAGTGCCCTTAGGGTGCCCCCACCCTCAGGGTCCCACTCCTGCCAGGCTGGATGGTGAGGAAAGGGTTAAATCTTACCTTTTTTCCAGCGCCGGGCGGGGAGGTTAACCCTAGAGGGACCTGGCACCCAGACCACTTCATTAAGCTGAAGTGGTCTGGGTGCCTAGAGTGGTCGTTTAATTGCAGCTATGTTCAATTACCATTCAGTTGTTAGTGAATACGGGTGTTTCATGAGTAGACCACATGTGAACTACCAGAGAGGGTGTTTTCTGTGAGGACCAATAAGCAGGCCTTTTTTTTTTTTTTTTGGAGGGGGCCATAGTTTTCCATGCTCCCTCCATCAAATGTTTTGCTAAAATCTCTGGTAATAAGATCCACAACTGTCTTGTTTATTCAATATATTGCGATATACACTTAAGGTTTTGAAAATGTTATGCATATGTTTACGATGTTTCTTATATTAATGATTTTTATTTTCTTAGATGCTTTCTCTTTTACCCTCGAGGATTCTCAGACTCCTGGAATTCATTGGATTTTCTGGCAATAGGGTAACTTCCAATTGACCACTTCTTTAGATGTTAAATGGGTATATAATTTCAAATTGTGCTCACAGCTTTTTGTGTTACCCTTCTGCACAGCTTGCCTAATCCTGTTGAAATAAAAATTTGAATGAGTTTAGCTATCCGTTTTCTGTCAGTGAATTATTTTTTAATGCTCCATGAATGTAAACAAGCTCCATGCTTTTGTAGTAGAATGCAATTATCTGACCAGCGTAAACATGTCTTTTGCAAGTTTCCTTATAATGTTGCATTAAATACAAACATTTAAGCTATAACATTTAGAGCTTCAATAAAAAAAACTTTATAGTATCAAAGTTCTAATGTTTTATAGATGACTGCTGTTCTGCTCAACTGTACAGCTTTGAGTCACTACGTGTGATACCTTTCAGATTAAAGTTCTTAATTGTTCTTTAAGGAACATGTCAATTTAAAAAAACAAAAACAAACAAACATGAGATTACATTGTTTTTAAAACAATATATATATGTTTTTAATTTAATGAGCACTATAAGCACCATAACGAATGGTCCGCACAGCTCAGTGGGTTCTGGCTGGCTAATGATGCCCCAAATGAAGCTGCTGGAGGTGGATTAACACCTGTCACAGCAGAGAGGTTAAAATTTGGAAGTGCAGAGTTTCAAAGTGATATGCTGTACATACAGGTTACAGGCACCATACCACTTCAAATCACTGATGTGGGCATGGTGCTGGGAATATCCCTTTAACTCCATTTTAACTTTATTTTTAATTTCTCTACAATCCTGAATAAAATTCCATCTAACAAAAAGAAACATGAGCCCAAGTCTTGCAAGTAATGCAACTCTGCATATCTGTTATCATTCATTCTTTTTTTTTTTCTTTCATTCATTCCTATAAGAAACTGCTGATTAGTTTTGGGAGCATTACAGCAATAATCAATATTCTTGCGGTCTTCCTTCTCCTTCCTGGAAATAAACCTAAAGCTGATGTGAAAAAATATTTAATCTGGTGTAAAGTAAAAATGCCAGGATGAGGATTTACATGATGCTGTTTTGCAAATCACGTGTTTAAATGAGTCGCAAGTAAAAATTTTAAAAACCCAGGTTTGGGAATTATCAGATTTGCAGTTCGAGAAAAATTAATTGAAACTGAACTTTATTTGATTTAACCTTTTCAGAAACCTTGATGTTCAGGTCTTTTCTTGCCTTTCATTGAGTATAGCGGTATGTAAATGTGAATCGCAACTCTCTCACTGTGATTACACACAAACAGCTGTGAGCTAAGCTATAGTCAATGTGTTGCAGTGTGAGATGTTAAGTTTGTATGCAGTAGTACAGTTTATCCTGTTAATGTTATCCTCTAAAGACCAACAAAATGTACACACCTGATAGTTGCTTCTTTGTGTTTTTTAGGAACTAGGCCTTTTACAGCTGCGAGAGGGAGCATCCGGTGCCAGTTTGAGAGCCATATTATGTGTCCTCACTCTACTGTTCTACCATACCTATATTTCATTAATACTTGGTAAGATCTGTTTACAAGATGTATTCTTTAGTGAGAACCGAGAGTGCTTGAAATAGTGTTTTGATAATGAGATAATCCTTGAACCTGCTGTTATATTAGCAATGTGTATTAGCACTGTAACAATTTACAGGAAAACTACACATTACACCTTTGACAAAACCATTGAATCACCTGTTACTTGTGTAAACCACTTTTTCATGAGATATTCTATTTCATTTTAAATTTGTAAAGATTTACATTCTAATCCATTTCAATCAGGGCATACTCATAGAGATGCATATTTCAGTGCATCTCTTTATGGCGCATCTTTTGGGGAGCATTTAGTATCTTCCTACTGATTGTCAGGATTCCAAACATCAGCCCTGTAAATAATGGAGTTTAATAGGAAGTACCTATAGTGGTTGTCTGAGGAACAAAAGTAAGCTCACTGCCTAAAAGAAAAAAAAAGTCTGTGTTACAGAGCAGAGACGATACTGAGAGGTTTTATTTATACCAAAACCACTGCAATAAGCTGTGGTATTTTTGGTGGTTTGTGTCCCTTTAATTATAGGGAAGCACTGAACGTAATAAATATTGTGAGAAGTGACCGTTACCCCTTTGAGTGCTCAATATAGTAAATGAATGTACCCGGCATATATTGTGTTCATAGCAACATCCGTCTGATCTAGTTCACTGCTGGAATGGTTTTTAAAAGTACATGGATGGGAAGCTCAAGTTAATTTGAGGTCATCAAGATGTGCTTCTTTTCAGGAACTGGAGAAGGGAATCTTGAAGAAGCAGAAACCCTACTTGAGCCTTATCTCCAGAAGTTCCCTAACGTAAGTGGTCTAATTATTATGATACATATCAATTACATTATATGTATATTTGTTTTATAATTTTAACATTCTCTCTCATTCTTCTTGCTATCTTTTCAGGGTTCTATCATCCTGTTTTATGATGCCAGGATTAATGTTCTTAAAGGAAATTTTGAAAAGGTAATGCATTTCAATTTTTTTTTACATTTTATTTTAGATATTTGAATATAAATGTATGGCATTATAAACCTATAGCCACTTATTAGCCATATATAACAAGTTCCCATTCAAATAATAATTTTTATTGATCTTTTCTGAGTAGTTTACAAATAACTTGTCTGCTTTCTATATTTAATGTTTGATTTCTTCTATTTGGAGAAATATTGAGGTGTACTTCAATCGCACCATCTATCAATCCTAAATTATTCACCCATTATGTTGCCAATGCATTCTAGTTCCCATTAAATATCCGGCAGGATGTAAGAATTGCCCCTATTGTATGTTGTAGGGACCCCATCATATATTGATCTGTAATGTCCTGCTATATCTGCATTATTGTCCAAATAATGTTTCTCCAAAATACATTGTAACCAAAAATTGCTTGGTTGCATTTGTTGCCAGTGTGACATCCATTTAATCTAGCTGGGTTAGTCATTAAAGTGAAATTTCTGATAATTTTCAAAGTGAATTTAAAAAGTATATTCCATTTTTAATTTAGCCTTAATTCACTTTGGATTCTTGGCAATTCTCACTTTAGTGAGTAGCCCTGTAGGGAACACGTTTTGCCAAGTTTGAAGTGCTGCTTCAAAAATAGGTTATTTAATGTTGTATAATTGTGTTATAAAAACATTCTATATTTTAATTTTAAAAATGTTCTTGTAAGTGCAACAACTGCAGGTTGCATCTTATGTTTGACATCTGTTCCTATTTGTTTGTTTGTTTTATGGAACAGGCTCAGGAGATCTTCCAGAAATGTATTGTAGCTCAAGAAGAATGGAAACAAATTCACCATCTTTGTTACTGGGAGCTAATGTGGTGCTATTCATTCCAGCAAGACTGGCTGCAAGCGTATCAATACGCTGATCTGTTGTGTAAGGAAAGCAAGTGGTCAAAGGTAGTGGTACTCTTTATCTGTACTAATTAGTTTGTGTAAATTACAGTTTTTATGTGATCTATGGCAATATAAAGTGAGTTCAGATTACTGCAGTCCAAGCATAGCATTAAAGGATCACTAAATGAACCCATCTTAGTCAAGTGGTGTAGGTTCAGTGGCCATCTCATTTTTAACCCTGCAATGTAACACATTGCAGTTTTATAGAAAATGCAATATTTTCATTTAGAGTTAATTGCATGTTTAGTGGCAGTCTCTGAGACAGCCATTAGAGGTGCTTTTTCTTCAACTACCAACTGAAACTCTGTTATGTGAAAAAAATATAATTTAATTCAATGCTTTCCTATGAGAAGTGTTTGATTATATGCACGGGCGCGGAGCACTCGCCTGGCACTTGCATCTCGTCACCAATGCTCCTCTATAAAGGGCATTGGTTTGGCCAATAATTGTCGAAGCAATGCCTTCAATGACATCATGGGAGGTGAAGTGGGCAGCAGCATCGAGGGATACTCTGCTTTGCTCAGGAAAAAAAAAATATTTTTATTTTTTTTGTTTGCAAAAGGTGTGTGTGGGTGTGTGTGTTGGGGGGGATGGAGGTGTAAGTCTAAGTAACGACTAGGGCACTATTGATTCGGAATAAAAGTTTGTATTTCAAACACTGGAGTGTTCCTTAAATTGTATCTTGTCATTTTGATTGTCTTTTTGTACCTGGTACATATAGATAAGCTGTGTTTGTATTTTCCTTCTGCTGTGTAATCTGCGCATATCCACTTAAAATACAGATGGTGCTCACCCAGCTGGCATTAGGTGTGACATTAGACCAAATATTTTTCCATATATTAGGATTTCTATATCAAATGAGTATTTTGAATATTCTTATCGCTAGGCATGCAAAGTCTTCATACACATTTAAATAATGTATTGTATCTATAAATGCATATTATTTATATGTATGTGAACATTTCCGTGTCAGTCATTCAGTTCAACGTACTTCTAAAGAAACAATTCCACCGCATGAACAGCTTAAATGCATGTATATGGTTATGGGGACATGAGTGTCCTCTGCCTCCCAGCTTCCATCCTGTCCGTGCTTCAGTTTATCAGTTTATTTAGGTAATGACGATAATACTTATCAAACGTTGTATGAATGCAAATAGATTTTAGTGATCATTCCATCTATATAATGTAATAATTATAATTTAATATATAGTTAGTTTTGTCTTTGCCGCACAGTGAGCAGTTTCTTAAAATAAATGCCAAGAGCATTTTAATTATTGTTAGATTACACCCTTATTCACTACCATTTTTTTTTATTTGTATGTGTGTTGGTAGTGCATAATGCATGGTTTACTATTGTACAGTACTGGATTAAATTTTATCTATTGTAATTGTCTGGATGGGGGATAGAGATCTTTCTGTGAATTTGTCCACTTATTCTTGTACTTTTCACTGAGCATACCATACACTCAGCTAATTTTATTTTTCTTCTGTTTGTACTTGATTTTTTTTGTAATGGTTTCTACTTTATTCTGCTAATTTTTTAATTATTCTTAATTTTTAGGCAATTTATGTATACCAAAAAGCTGCCATCTTAAGCATGCTTCCTGATGAGGTTGCAAAGACCACAGGAGAAGATATAGTTGCTTTGTTCAGGTAAAATATTCTGTTTATCATGCAGTAGGAACCTGGAATAAATCTGATACTGAGATGTAGTGTAAATGAAAATTTTTGGGGCAGGGTGCATATTTTTATCTCTAGATTATAGATCAGTCCCTTCTGTGTAGGGTACAAGGGTTATTAGAGAAGTGTATTTTAATAGTAATTCCATACATGTAAAAGGAGGCACAAGAACACAAATGGGAGAATGGAAACTTAAAAGAATTAGAAGAGGCAAAGGGGGAACATTGAATATTTCTTTAGTCTCTAGTCTCTATTACAGGCTGGAGGAGACCTATCAGGAGGAGGAGATTGTGTACGTTTTTTTATAGGATCCTGCTGGAACTTCTTCTTAAACCGAAATAGAACCATACAGAATTACATGAGAACATTCCTTTTCTAGCACTTTTCTTAATTTGTTGTGTGCATATAGAATTAATCTATTGGAGAAAACCAATATTGGTGCTTCATCTAACACATTACCAAAGTATTTATGAAACTACGGAGAAGGGAGAAGCATATATCCCTACCTTATGAATTCTATAGCATGTTTCAATATACTACTTTGTGGTTATTTGAAAATTAGCTTAGGTGTTGGTTTGTTTTTGCATATCAGCCTTCGATATTTGTATTTCTTACCATTGTTATTTGATGACTGAAATACGTTTTGCAGGCAGGTGGAGAGTTTAAAACAAAGAATTGCAGGAAAGTCGATACCAACAGAAAAATTTGCAGTCAGGAAGTCTCGACGTTATGCCTCATCTAACCCTGTAAACCTGGTTCTGCCAGCCCTGGTAAGATTTGGTGACTTGATATCAGGACATTATGTTGTGATTATAGCAAACCTCTGGTATTCCAAACTTTGTGGACTACACTTCTCTAAAACTATAGTTCCAAAGGTTAGCCATCACTGTTCTACACATAAGTTATATACATGAGCTGAGCTTTCACTATCTGACTGGTATTTGATATCTTTGATTTCCTTAGCCTAATTTTTGGGGTAAATTTATGGGAATCTTGGTACATAAAATATATAATGTTATAAGCATTATTTATTCAAAGCAGTTTGCACTATTATCTGTATTTATGTATTTCTTTTCATATATGCTGTGAGATGTGTCGATCTGGGGCCATCTACTTATTATTGCGTATCATAACAACATTTAAAATTTTTCACAATCTATCTATACCTCTTTTGGATTTATCACCTAAACTTCTATTTCACTATACTGCTCCACTCTTGTTTATACATTCTCTTTAGTTATATACATGTGATGTACAATGTATTTTACACTAGTCAAATGAACTACACTATTTGTTGTAACTGACAAGTAGAGGAACTTGATGGAAAAGTCAGGGCCAATGACTTTCGTATATTTCACAGGTAAAGGCACTGAGTTTGCTCAATAAATGCTTCACACATGAATTAAACTCTAAATTCGGTGTTACATTTGGCAGACTTAAACCAAAAAAAAAAAAGCATGGGGAAATGTAAATCTGGTGATTCTTCTGCAGACTGCAAATCATGCTGTTTTGGTTTACACTGGCAGGGTTATTCGCTAAAGTGAGAATTCAAAGTAAATTTCAAATTTAAGCCTAAATTAGCAGAAGTGAAATCCTAGCTGCCTTAGAGAATATTTCCAGTTCAGTTATTTCCACCATAAATTTAAAATTCACTTTAAATTCTCACTTAAGTGAATTATGCCACTAGTTTAATGGAATATAGGTTTTAATTATTGTTTTAAATAAGGAATTTTATCTGTTATGCATTTATTCAAAGTAACATGTAAAATATAAACTAGTCTAATTGATCGACACATTAGACCGACTTGAACAAAATGTGATGTATGCATTTCAAGTGAGTCTGCATTCTGCAGAAGATGTAAAAGTTCAAAAGATTTAAAGGACCAGCTTAATGAAGTGGTCTGGGTTCCAGGTCCAGCTAGGGTTAACCCATTTTTTTTATAAACATAGCAGTTTCAGAGAAACCGCTATGTTTATAAATGGGTTAAGCCTTCCCCCAAAGCCTCTAGTGGCTGTCTCATTGACAGCCGCTAGAGACGCTTGCGTGATTCTCACTGTGAAAATCAGTGAGAGCACGCAAGCGTATATAGGAAAGCATTGATAATGCTTTCCTATGTGACCGGCTAAATGCGCGCGCAGCAAGAGCATGCGCATTCAGCCGATGGGGAGGAGAGGAGGAGGATCGGAGGCGGAGAGCTCCCCGGCCGGCGCTGGAAAAAGGTAAGTTTTTACCCCGTTCCCCCTTCCAGAGCCGGGCAGGAGGGGGACCCTGAGGGTGGGGGCACCCTCAGGGCACTATAGTGCCAGGAAAACTAGTATGTTTTCCTGGCACTATGGTGGTCCTTTAAGGTCCAGATACTTATGGTCCACCTACTTGCAAGTATCCAGAAAAGAAAGCTATGATGTTCAGTCTGTCATACTTTATGCACATTGCTACAATATGTATCAACATCTGGAGAACTTGAAAACACAAATGTTTCATGCTTTTATTAAACATTTGATTACCTTTGCAGGAAATGATGTATGTATGGAATGGGTTTACAATAGTTGGTAGAAGGTCAGACCTCACTGAAAATTTGTTGGTGACTGTTGAAAAAGCAGAAACTGCCTTGCAGAATGACAAAAGTAAGTAAAATCTCAATTGGCAGTGCCATTTATATATGTTTTGTTTCTTCTTCTTGCATGACCTCCTAAGAGGGAGAAATCTACTGAAATAGCAGTCCTTGGCCACATGTATCTATTTTATAGTTCTTACTGTATGTAGCACTCTTATATAGAGCTCTTTACAAATTAAGAAAAACACTTAACCTGAGTGGTTATATAAAAAAAAGTTGTTTATATAATTAAACACACTTATACAAAATGATCTTCAGCTTCTTATGGTATAATTACAATGGAAACCAATGTAATATTTCAGCTGATATTTTCACTTTAATAACTGTGCCCTAGTATTAGTCTTTGAGTGTCTGGGTTTTATTTGGATTATCCGTTATCTGTACACTTTTTTTGGTGGCCTTGTGGGAGAGAGCAGTGATGGCTGTGCCATTAATTCTATGTCAACCCTTGGCATTGATTTCATACAGCAGCACTGTCAATTGGTGCTGCTGTGCAAACACTGGTAAGATTGACCTTTTGCCATCCGCTGCACAAATATCACACAGGTATTACATACTCAACAACTTGACACCTGCCCCATTCAAATACGGCCATGTATCAGACACTATTGTCAAAGCTGGAGCTTAAAAATGTTTGATGAATGAACATATGATTATTACTAGCACTAGACTACTTACCATGGAGGTTAAATGTCCTCCTATATCATCTAGAAAATAGTGGGTCATGTCCGGGGAAAAAAGTATGAGAACTCATCTAAGATTTCCACCACCCTAAGATGGGTGAAATGCCTTGTGTTTATTTTCACAGAGCAAGTGAATTTAATGACACACTTGCACTGCATTTGCTAGTGTCCGGTCTCTGGTGTCCCATAAGTTGGATACCACGGAACAGGATTGGACAGCGCTGGTGGTGAGATGTGCATAAAGGGTCAGAGGGCCCTTTCTGGGATGCTGCTGCCCTGTCTACTGTTTCCTCGACAGGATTGTCCTTTCTACTGGGAAAATAGTACAGGGATGCCAGGACTCGAGCCCTGTGATTAACCTTGTTGCATCTGTAGAAATTAATAAGTTATTGTATAGTAACTTTAAAGTATCAATCCTTGTGTAGAACATTTTTTTAGGACAGGAAGATTTATAAAAGTGTTACTTTCTGGGAAAGAAATGCAAAACTATAAATGGAAGGAGTCACCAAGGAAATGTGCCTACTGTTTTCACCAGTTTCCATGATGATTGCCATATTTATTTATAACAGTTTTCACAAAAGTAAACATTACCCACATTTCTATGACATTGCCTGATGGAAGGGAATTATTAGGTAAGAATCTGTCAGTTTGTTACAAATTAAGATGGCTCAGTAATGGTCTGTGAGTCTAAAGGTTGTCCATTTAGATTTTTCTGACTGAAGCCTCAGACCTGTGAAGGAAGTTGATGGGTAGAGCAAATCAGTGTCCTCTTCGGAAGTTTTGGTTTTGATTGTTTATTAAGAATTGAAACCCTTAAGGTAAAATGGCTTCCAGGACCTTTTGGCACCATAAAAACTCAATTGCGATGCAATTGTTTAATGTCCCTAGTGGTCCTTTAACACCTTAAGGACAGAGACAATTGTACAAGTTTGAAACCAAAACAAAACCCAAATTTGAGCTATGTTTGTTCAATCATAATTTGCCTCTTTCATATAAAGTGCACCCACACTTATTTATCATTTTGTTCAGGAGGAATAAGGCTTTCATTTCATATTAAATATTTACATGAGTGTGATAAATTAAGATATTTTGTTATTTTCCAAGTTCTGCATGGCATTTTTACTGTGAATGTGAATATACCTTTGGCTTTCACTGCAATAAAATACACATATTTGTATGCTGTGATGTCCCTTAAGTATAAGATCTTCAAACTTTAAACATTCAAAGAAGCACACAAAAAACAGATATAGTGTAAAACCATATAAAATGGTTAGTGATATAGGATGTTAAAAACACTCAAACCTATAGCCAACAAAAGTGGTTAAAAGGCACATCAATAGGTCCCAAGGATCAAGTCCAAAGGCAATGGTAATATCCCAGAGGTTCCTCTCAGCTCAAGGTCCAGATTCTTGGCACAAGGAGCTGTTCTACTAGGGACAGAACAGCTCCATATAGCCACTTTTGTTGGTTATATGTTTATAAGCGTTTCTAACATCCTTTATCACCGCCCATTTTATATGGGTTTACACTATATCTGTTTTTTGTGGGTTGTTTTTTTTGAGTCATTTAAGGTTTGCAGATCTAAGAATTTTCCTGTTGAGAGTATTATTTAAGCAATATTTCAATGAATATTGCTTATCTGTGTAAGCTATGTATATTGTCTCACTACAACACCCATAGAAGGTTATTGACTGTATACTGCATGTTATACACCACACTATTTTGGTTTTTATGTGTGGCACATACATTGTATGCTGGAGATGGTTAATGATGGTGAGCCCCATTGACTGATGTGGGGTATTACAAATAAGGATTAGTGTTTAATATCAATATTTTTTTGTTCTAATTTTGAAGTAGGTACTATTAAACATAAAATTATTTAGTTGGCAACTTTGGACTTTTTGAGGATTCCTAGTAAAAATTACTTTTTATAATTTATGCACATCCACTCTTTTTTTGTTTTTTGATTCTATCATATTGACAGGCTTAAACCTATATCCAACCTTAAACGCCAACGTTCTATAAATCACAATGTGATACCAAATCTCTGAATGATTGTACAAATCTATGCATATTAACTCCACACCTGCTGTATAACCTTAAGACACAGTGTATCAACTCTGCAACCTAACCAATCCCCAACACTGTGCGGTTTGATTAACTACAAATATAGTTGCATAGTAATTTAGTTTGAAAAAAGTCCATTCTTTTATGCTGTTGATCCAAAAAAAAGGCAAAAAAATATTATTTCCAATTATGCCTCAAAAAGACAAAACAATCCTTCTTGACTCGATTTCTCCTTGGATCAAAAATAAAATATCTATCAAATCTGATAAGATCACCTCTTTAGGTAGAGAATTCCACATCTTTATTTTTTTTAATGCAAAGATCCCTTTCCTCTGCTGTAGGCAAAAACACATTTCCTCAAGTCTCAATGGGTAACCTCAAGGTGGTGTCTTACCATTGACTTTTAAAGAGGCAAAATTACATTTTGATTATGTGAAACCATACCCCTTTTTATACAAAAGCACCTTACTAGCATTTGCAATGGCAGACTGGCATTTTTCAACCTAGTTGTCTGTCTATAATTGTTCCAAAGTCCTTTTCATTTAATGCTATCCCTAACTCAACCCCATTTAATATACAAGTGGTTTGTGGGTTCATTATTCCAAAATGCATGACTTTGCATTTATCTGCATTGATTTAATCTGCGACTTGCCTGCCTACTTTTCCAATTTACCCAAGTGTCTTTGTATAGAAGTAATGCCATGTGTAGACTATATTGTCTAACCTAGTTGCAAACACAGGCAAATTACTTTCAATGCCCACTTCAAGATCATTTATAAAAAGCTTAAAGAGAAGTGGACCAGGGACAGAACCCTCAGACACTCAGCTTACCACCTGGGTCAAATTTGAAAATTCGTAATTTACAGCTACTCTCTGTACCTTATCTGTAAGCCACTGTTTTACTTGCAATTGTTCATCTAAACCAGGGGTAGGCAACCTTTATGGCACTCCAGGTATTATAGTCCACATATCTCTTGATTCTTTTCCAGCACTGTGGCTGTTAGAGCATTATAGGAGATGTAGTCCATAACATATGGAGTGCCAAAGGTTGCCTACCCCTTTTCCTTTCTTTTTCTTTTTTCTTTCTTCATATGTATAGAAGATTTCTGGAAAAACTGACACACACATTAAATATGTCAGGCTTAACATACCCCAGAAATAGAAAGACATATATCCTTAATATTTAACTGTGGGCCTCTGTCGGTTGTAGAGATTTATATCCCATCAGACTCCAGATTAAATGTTGGGAGTCATGATGATTGCTTCAGGTGACAGAAAAAAAGTCTAACAATATATATCAAACCATTTGATAAAGAGTGATGACTACCAGTAACATTAGCCAGTAACATTAGTGTTTTATATATATATATATATATTTATTTATTTATTTTTTATATCTTTAAGACCAAACTGAATACACCACAGATGACCAGTGCCTAGTTCAGCTGCTGAAGGGTCTTTGCCTAAAACACTTGGGCAGATTACTGCAGGCTGAGCTTTGCTTCAATCAAGTAATTCAAAGGTAAGAGCAAATCTCTGTCACTGTGAAGCCTCAACATCTGCAATATATAAATATGACACAGGAGAAGTAGATCTACATGTTTGTTCACTAAATAATGCACTGCAAATTGTGAAGCTTGGACACACCGATTTAGGAAGTATAATGTGCATATTGAAAACCAAATACAACGTGATAAGCGCACACAGTAAAAGAGGTATATTGCCTCTTAATACAAAAAAGTATTCTTAACTTTTTGATTACATATATTAGTCCTATATAAAGATGAAATAGAGCACAACATGCTGTAATCTGTCAATATGATTGGGAGTAGGTGTTAAAATACAGAACTCGCACAATTTCCTGAGCCCATTAAAATTGGCTCTGGACTTATAGCGCAAATAGGTCTCCTTGTGGACATAAAATGGATGTCCTCTAGTGGTTAGGATGCCAAAAGATGCAGAATCGCTGGAATCAGGAACTCCAAGAAGTGGTAAATATATTTAAAACATGTATTACTTGTATGTATAAAAACAAAGTTTTGTTTTCTTCTCTTGAATATCTCTGTGTTTGTATCTACTTGTATTCTTGTCATCATGTTATTATGCTGTTGCAGACTGATATAAAGTCTATTTCTGATTTCAATATGGGTTATATGCGCCAAGCATGGGTCATTCTAGAATGGAGCGAGCTCAAGTTTATTCAGTGTTTACTTAATAATTCACAAGAGCAGCAAGATGAAGAACACCATAGTACAAAACACAAGGATTTTTTTTTATGGTTTATCCAAAATAAATAGTTGGCATATAGCAAATACAAAAAAATAGCAAAACCATAATTCTAGTAACAAAAAATAAACAAAAAAAACACACTGCATTTTACCAGCATTTTCAGGTAGAAATAATTTTGTTTCTGATTTGGCAGATCAATCTCTTTTTTATATTGAACCAATTGTTGGTCTAGTTTATTTTATTATACAATCCAGTGCATACACAAAACTAATTTTATGTAACATAAACTGGTATACATAATGTTGTTACCATGGATTCATATCTTCTACGTATATAATTAAACTGTTTCTATGTGAACATGCTCTGCTATTATGTAATCACGCTTTATTATAGTAGTAATAATTTTTTTCTTTTATTTGATTTTTATAGTGAAAAGCGAATCAAATATGATCACTATTTACTTCCATTTTCCTTTTATGAATTGGGATTGCTGTACAAACAGCAAGGAGATAAAGATAAAGCCATACGATTTATTGAATCTGCAAAGTAAGTACCATTTTGAATGAGTTAAATACTGTTTAGCATTTATACATATACTTATGCATAGTTTAACTTGGCTTGAAAACCAAACTCTGACAGTACCAGACGTAAAACCGCAAACTGTTGTAAATTGAAATCCAAATTCCAAAATTTGGGCAAAGAGTTTTGATCTAGAAAAATGTCCAACTTAGTAACAGTTTGGCTGTTTTTACTTACATTTTGCAATTGGATTTACAATTCACTACCATTCAATGTTTAGTCAATAAACTGAAATATGTTGAAACACCGTACAGAAATGGTGCTAGTGCTTTAATAAGGGAATGTTATGAAACAAGGTGACAAACTATCTAGTACATTTATGTTACTAATAAAAATTGATTAGAAAACTTTTAAACTTTTTTTTGTATAGTTTTAATTGCACTTGTTTTCTAAACTGCTTATTACATTTTAGTAGAGATCAGCATTATCGTTGATGTTCTCATTACTTTTAAGTCTATTTTATTCAAAGATTTTTTTTTTATTTTTAATCTATTGTCCATCGAGACATGAACTGATTTGGGGCACAGTGTAGCCTGGGAAAATATGCTATGAATTTTTATGTGCACCCTTTGTATTATGTGTGTTTTACATCTTTATTACATTACTAGTTGAGTCGTCTTGTCATAACCAGATGCGATTTTGTCTTTGTGTTGTTTTGTAATATCAATGATCCCTAAAGGAAGCTGACTTTTGTCAAACATTAAGAAAAAAAGTTGACTTATTCAAAGATTACATGCATATAGAATATAACATGAACCCAAAATGGTGGCGATACCATTTATTTCAAGCCGCAAAAATAAAACAAATTAAACCAGCAGTCCAAATCCAGACAAGTGCACATTATCAGACCACAAAGAAGTTGAAATACTCCCAACATTATTGGACCAAATACCTTGTCAACTGTGAACAGGCAGTGGTGCATCTGGTGGGGAGGACCTGAGTAAATGCACCACCCGAGAGAGAAGTCAGGAGACCTGTGTTTGTGTCCGGCAGTAGTAGTGAAAAATTACCACTCCCCACCAAATGCCTGTGTATATTAGTCAGTGCATCTATCTCTGTGTGGTTCTATAGGTTTGTGTGCATGTGTAAGTATCTGTGTTTGTGCAAATGTATGTGTCAATTTTCTACCTTTATAAAATCTAACACAAAATGTCATATTTCAGGCTTTGCATCTGCCATGAAGGATTATATACCAAATGTTGTTTTATATTGCTTTAAGTAATCTTGTATGTACTTGTATTCTAATTCATGTGGCCCAAAGGTAGATCCCTAGATGTATTAGAGCCATGCTTCCCCTAAGAGTGGCAATGGGTATTTGAAATCTACGTCTTCAATGATGCAATTGCAATGTGGCCCTTTCTGTTCCAGTTTTTATTTTACATGCTAGCTTGTGAGATTTACAGTGATAGAAGCACTGACATCTAAAGATCTAGTACTCGGTCTTCTGTTTCTCTAGAACATTGTTTCTTTTTCTGCTAATTGCTTTTGAGATGTGTCCTCCATGCTTAATGACTTCCTACATAATCCATTAATCTCAGTTAAAGTTGGTAAACAGTTTATACAAATATGTACTTTAAATGCAAGGGTTTGGATGAACTGTGTAACCCATTTGTATCAAGTCAAAACAAGTACTCTTCTGGAGCAAAGTGCTAACTAAATAAAAGTAATTGTAATGAAAACAAATGTTGCTTACCAAGTGCTGTATCCTAGAAGAAAAATTTTGACTTGCTAAATCTGACACACTCTGCCACATTTCCCTGGCACATCTATAGATGAATACATGAAAAAATAAGTGAAAATATAGGCACTTTTATATGAAGGTATTCTGTAATATTGCATTGTATCCAATGCATTTTGTTTCTACTGGGCAAAAAATCCAGAACACCTGTCTTAGAAATATAATACTTTACTTGTGTTGGAGTCCAAGTAATATTCACATCACAAGAGTGCACATGGGTGACTTGGTACCAACAGGCAGAATCCAGAGAGCTTTCTTTAGCATTGTTTGAGCTGTCTGCATTCTGCCCTCTGGACATAGCTACATTTGGCTGTAAACCAGGCATCACAAACTTCAACCCCCAGATGTTGCCTAACTAAACTCTCATGATTATCTGTCCATGTAATGCATTCAAAGAATTCTGAGAGTTGTAGACAGTCAACATTTGGGAGGCCCAAGTTTGAGATAACTAAATATGAACTGCCTCCAGAATATGGTTAAATATAACATTTCTGTTATCTATTCTTCTGTGCTGATCCTCAGAAAAAAACATTCCTCCTTATTTCTTTGTTTGGCTGTTGTCATGGACATCTCTAATATTTTGAAGTCTAGTAGTGAATATCTTCATTTTATCTTTGCAAGTATTAATCTTCTGCAACCTATCCTTTCTCTACTTATTTCTACTTCCATTAACATGCACAGATTAATTCTGGTCTATCAAAAACGCCTGTGGGATACATGTTCAAGTCTTCTCTATCTCTATAATGAAGGGAGAAAGGAGATCCACACCATGCAGAATACAGTGAATCTCAAACAGTTTAATGTTGGACAACATTTTCTTCTTACATATTTTTTTTTTTTAAATAAGCTACTTTTATTACCTCTGCTACACTATTTTTAAGAGATCTGATCTTTCCTTATTCTTCTACAAAATCGTATGTTTGGGACATATGTTTATGGACTAATTCATTTTTGAAGAATATCTTGGATTCTTAGAGACCTAAAACTATCCTTTTACTTCCCTCTAGACAATGAGGAAGCCGGAAAATAACTTTTTTATTTACTTATCTAGACTATAAGGAAACCGAGAACTTTGTTTTCTATTTTGTGTTAGCAAATATTACATCAGAAAGACGGTATGTTTATATTTTACATGCAGAACAATCACTTTGCTTTATAATCTATCCCAGGTATGCCCACTAATAAAAGGAAGGCATACCATTGTTGCTTAATAATGCACATGATACTGTAACATATAATATTTAAAAGCCATTTTGAAAGGTTGTAGCATGATTGTTTAAAATATATTATTAGAGCTAGATGTATTCTCACACAATTCTTGACCTGTGCGACGGTGTCTGACTGCGTGCCATAAACCACAGTTACTTAGTTTACGAAAGCAAGGAGGCATTTCTCCTTTGAGCCTTCAGTGTGCTTCATTTATTACAACAGTGGAGGCAAGGGAGAAACAAATGGTGAACCGTCTCTAACCACTGTTGGAGTAGACCAAATTAAAGCACTTCAGAAAGTATATAGGCTCTAGACTCCTTTGCATTTAGAGCATTGCCACAGATGTACCTATTGTCCTCTCTGTAGTTACACTAGTGTGGATGATACTGGTCGTGAATACATTCAGTAAAGGCTCATGGCAAGTATAAGTATCGTGGATGGCATCTGTTTCTCATTGAACAAGAGTGTTGTTGGTTTTTTGTTTTTTATTATTTTAAATAACTGAGAAACCTCCAATAATTGAATATTTGGGGAATATATTATGGAGAGTGCAATCTCATTTTGTGTTTTGTTTTATTGTCTAACATTCTGTTAACTATTTGAAGATTTGACCTTGACCTTCTGGTTATTGAAGTATCCGCCAGTACTTGCAGTGCCCTTGGATTATACTCTTACTGGTGTCTGTTAGATAGAAGGAACCTGTTGTCTTCCATCCTTAATTTGTGGTGGTAGGGATATATTTTAACCTTCTGTATATATTGTCACACTTTGTTTTGTACTTTGCATGCTTTGTCCTCTTTTGCTTAGAACGTATGTCGTTTCTAAGCTATAACCTTTTTCCGGGTTGTATTTTTTTGTCTTGTCTATCTTGTCCGTTCAGCACACAATTCCTTTTCATTTGTGTATTCATAGCCTGGGGTTATGCTACTGTCATGTTCTATTACTGAAATCTGTTCATAGTTTTGGAAAATCATTTGAAAGAATATCTATAACTCTTCTACTGCTACTCTCTCTTGGACCTTGTGTTTTCTAATGGTATCCATACTCATTGTGTTTTCCAGCCTAGCTCTGCTAGGCTTTATGAAGGTTGATGATACAAGTATATGATAGAAGACTGTGTAGCTAACAAGTGCCCTATCATTACAGACAAAACTACAAAGACTATTCACTGGAATCCAGACTGCATTTTAGGATTCATGCAGCACTCAACAGTCTAAAAGGTTCACCACCATCAACTCCTCCTTGGTAATTTAAATATGATCGATACAACTTGAGATATGGAGTAATTGCACTTGCAAAATCCAGCTAAAATTTATGAAGATTGGAAATACTCCTGGATGATTCCTGCTGAGTCTCAATCTGTTCTTATTTGTATTGCTTATGTTCAAAAAATTCATGCCCCCACCCCCATAAAAGATACATTCACACAGTAAGATGTCAGTCTGTGCCTTGAAATAATTCTAACTTCTGCTGATAGTTTTTGTAATTATGTATTAATACAAAATTTAATTTTAACCAATTTGAACCTGACTCCGTTCAATGCTTGACTGACATTGAAATCCACACTGAATTTCTTAGGAACTGATTAAAAGAAGCGATTTTATGTCTCATTGGATCTTGTGTGGGATAATCAAAATAATTCACTTATTTATCAGTAAGCATTAGACTTAACCTCTGAATAGTAGTTTTGTTTTGTGCTTCTCAGTTGAAATATTGACTGTCTGCTGATAAGATCCTTACTTATTTGCTTAGATGTGATTATTATTTTTTTAAATAATTTTTTTTTTATCTGTGATGTACAATAACCATTGTTATTTGAGATGCTGAATATCTACTGGGTTTTTTCTATTCTGGGAGCTTTTCAGTTGGAAAGTATTAATGAGATATTAAAAAAAAAAAAAAAAAATGATTTGTAGGATAACCATTTATTCTGCTTTTACAGATTCAACTACAAAGAATATTCAATGGAGTCAAGATTGCACTTCAGGATTCATGCAGCTCTCAGCAGTCTAACTGATACACCAGCATTAACTCCGTAATGATCCATTGAGTGATGGCTGTGCAATGTATTGGGGTTTCAGCTGCTGGTGTCTAGTGAGAGATATGTGTTGACCGACCAGAGATGCTCAGTCAGATGAATTTAAATTCCAATGACTGTTATCCTCTGTGATCCAATCTGTTGTTTCATGTAGCAATTATTTTCTATGGTGATTGTACTATAAAATTATAAATATATATAAAAATATACACATGTTCTATACTTAGAGAACCGACCATAATAAAAAATAATGCGGATATATATTTTGTTTCATGAAAGAGAATAATTTATGACTACTCTGACTTGAATGAAAATACTTTAAAAACAATTAGTAAAATCTGATATAAAAACAATGTCTCATGGTGTTCTTCATTTACATTTTTGTATATTACGTTAAATGTGTTAAATGCGAGATATGTTGTAAACATCAAAGAGCAGGAACAGTATGAATTAAAAATATTACAACATATTAGTGTTTTTTTGTTTTTGTCATCATTCTGGACCAGCGGATGCATAACTTAACATATTAATAATTTATTGTATTGTCCGGAATGGGACGTACAGGTTTCTGTGAATGAAGCAAAATAGATCCTTCGTCTCTATAGATATTGCTGACAATTAGAGTATTT
The DNA here is from genome assembly GCA_933207985.1 of Pelobates cultripes. NCBI lineage: Eukaryota > Metazoa > Chordata > Amphibia > Anura > Pelobatidae > Pelobates > Pelobates cultripes. The sequence continues at coordinate 106,481,244 of OW240916.1, forward strand.
ACACTTAGGTGATTATTAAGATGCCAATCAAGATGAGGCAGATTATATACCTACCTGTTGTGTCAAATTCTGGTTGTGCAATACACAGTCAGTGTTGTGCAGCATCAAATATATTAATTTTAGAATTATGCTTTAAAGCCAGACGTGCCATGATGATGTAAGTGACCGAAAACTACAAAATTTTAATTTACCAAATTTGTAATCCTGACTCTGGATTTAAGGCCTGAAATTAACTTCATGGCTTTATTAATGATGCATTAAGGTACGCTGCTGGTGCTCGGTACGCCCACTAAAATTCAGCATCTAAGTATTGCAGAGTGTGGTTGTATTCACCATTTAAGTATTGATGGGTTGAGGAAGCTTTGAAATTTTTTTATTTTTTTTATTTTTTTTTAATTTCCATCTGGAAAATTTGAGGGATGTTCAAGTTCACACATTTGTTCTAATGTTTTTGTTTGTTTTTATATCAGTCCTCCAGTATATTAAAATTGACATGACTTAGAAATAGTACATCGAAATGTAACGTAATATAGGACTACATTTATTAATTTAATTAACTAGAATGATTCTGTAATCTATTTTCTGTCCCTTCCACACTCTGTGCACTCTCTCCAGCCTACCCAACTCTTCTTTAATATAACTAATATGTGTTCCCCATATATTTGTAAGCTATAAAACCTGTACATGATTACAGACATCAACACAAATATTAGCTTTTTTCGTGCTTCTAGAATTGCTATGTTTTACTGTGGATACAGTAATAATGTATAATACAGCATGCTTTGGTTTCGACCGTGTAAGCAGTAGAATTAATTATATGGGGCATGTATATTTCTGAGCAAAGCTATATCTGTTATTAGTGGACCACTTTCCCAATATCAAGTGACATTGTAAGTTTTAGTTCCTAATCCAAAGATTCAATTAAAATGGACACTTTATTGTAACAATATTAGATTAAAAGGGCATGACTTAGAAATAGTACATCGAAATGTAACGTAATATAGGACTACATTTATTAATTTAATTAACTAGAATGATTCTGTAATCTATTTTCTGTCCCTTCCACACTCTGTGCACTCTCTCCAGCCTACCCAACTCTTCTTTAATATAACTAATATGTGTTCCAGTAAGTGATGATTACAAATCATGCTTTTTTCGTGTTCTAGAATTGCTAGAGTGGATACAGAATAAATAATAGCATCTTTGGTGACCGTGTAAGCAGTTTAATTAGGGGCACTGAGCAAATTTCTGTTTAGTGGACCTTTCCCAAATCAAGTGACATTGTAAGTTTTAGTTCCTAATCCAAAGATTCAATTAAAATGGACACTTTATTGTAACAATATTAGATTAAAAGGGCCTTTGACGAAGGGCAAATCATCATAAAAAGTACAAGGCACCTTTGTTCTGATGGTCTGCTACTTTTTTGTTGTAAATTTAAATAAATTCAGTAATGGTGAAGGAAAAGCAAAAGACAATGCAGCACGGTTATGAAATTAACTAAATTTGCTAAATAATGCTAAAATATTGTAAAGAATTGAATAGAATAACTTGGCATGCATCTGTTTCAGGAGAGATTGGCATAACATTCCACAGTGAGTGACATTATCTATGCTCCTTGCTAATAAACTGTACAGAGCACTTTCTCATAATCCCTAACCAAACTATAATAAATGTAAGAATTGTAAACCAAGATATGTTGACTGGGTTTTGTGGAAAACTGTTACATAAAGGTAGAGTAGAATGTAGACTCATTAGTGGGACAAGGGCAAAACGTCAGGATGTTGATGCTATATAGAGTCAAAATATAGTCAATTAGTGTACTGAACTCCTTTAAACCAGACAAAATTTTAATAAACTTTAATAAATGTATAAATTTAATCTTGAATAAATTGTAATTTAAGAGGATAACATCATTGGGCAGTGTCCGGGCCAGGTCAGGCCACCTGTGTGTGATGGAAACCTTCTGCTCAGCTAATCCCTCCGTGGTTGTTGCATGGGCCTTAAATAGATATTCCAGACCCCTAAAGCACTTTCGCGTGTTTGTTTTTTGGTTTTTTTTCCCTGATCATGGGCTATGTAACTCAGTACATATATCAAATGCCAACTCATGCTTTGGCATGACACTTCCCCCTTAAGATGGTAGACCGAAAGATTCAGACACAGGCTGATATATCTGTCTATCATTAACCCTCTAGTTCTCCCTGTCGAGACAGACCATCTGCATTCCCATGCAAGCTGCCCTTTTGTGCTGGACAGTGAAATTATACAGTTGGAGGATAAGATTCTGATGAAGCAGTTTACCATTGTTTCCTGACACTCTGTCTAGCCAATGCGGAGGGTTGTGATCAGTTATGACAGTAAAGTCTCTGCCATACAGATATGGCTGTAATTTCTGCAAATCCATACCACAGCCATATCCACAACAAACATGCCTGATTTGCCTGTTTCTATTTCACATCGATCTCTGGTCACACCCACTGCGCTCATGTAGCAGTTCCAAGGGGAAGAAACCAATAGATTTCTGCACCCCCCCCAATTCCTTTGATGGACATTGTTCTTCCAGGGATTATGTCCACTGTATTCACCACTTCAGGGCACACAAGGGTGAATGAAGCTCCAGAATCTCTGTCACATGGTCACTCAGTCACCCACAATTACACTCTGCAGATTATACTCTTGTTTACCCACAGACCTACCCACAAGCAAAACTGATGGTGCCCCTGTGGGTTTGCTCCCACTTCCACAATCTGGTTGCATTGAAAATAGCGGGCTTGTGACTCACTCGACATATCCCCTGATGCGCTGGCAGTCGGTGGTGAAGTTCTCATTTCAGATCTTGTGGGTGGTGCTTGAACCGTAGCCCCTCTCCAGGTTGAAGTAGCAGCCCACATAATTCCATGCCTGGCTGTGGATACATGGATGTCTGCGTAATCATCAGCAAGCATCATCCCTCGTGTTTTTTTTTTTTTTTTGCTTTCATTCCAAAATCCACTCTCGTACATTAGGGCTCCGGTCTGCAAGAACTGTTCCAGGACCAATAAGGTAGTAGCTTGTACTCCGGTAACCCATTGCCGGTACATGGTTTCCAATTGTGTGACATATAGAATGCAGCTGGATGATGGGCATTGCTGCATACTCCTAAACTTTTTTTCTATAAGACTCAGGAGTAAGGTTAAAGTTTTTTGCAAGGCAGGTTTGATTGCTTCATAATCGTTATCATTTCTGGGGGAAGGTTCACAAACACATCCAAGGCTTTTCCTTTCAGTTGTGAAGTTAAATATCTCCCCAACTGGTCTGAGGGTAGTTGATGCTGCCTGCATACTTTTTAAAAATTTTTTAGGAATACATCCAAATCAAAGGGAAAATCATCCTTGCGGAGCCTACATGTATTGGAATCTGATGCATTGCTGTTCAGTGAAGACTGAAGGGTAAACTGCAGTTTGGCAATTTCCAGATCATGTCTCCTTGGTGCCTCCCTTTTCGCAGATTCTCTTTCTGCCAGCCTTTCTGCAGATTCTTTTTCTGCAGCCTGCTGTTGGATCATCATGTGTAGGGCCTCCTGAGGTTTTGCAGCCATCAGTTGCCGAAATAAATCCATTGAGCAAATGTCCTTGTTTTGAGGGGTACAACCACTAGGCATTCCAGTAAGCAGTGCTCCTGCAGTAGTAGGGAGCTCAGTAACCTTTTCCATGTCAGTCTTCACAATGTCAGCAATAAGTTATGCCTTGTTTTGCCAAAAGTTGGTCAATCCTTTTCTTGGCACAACAATTCTAATGCCTCTTTGGATTGTTTGCGATAGGCCTCCATATTCACAAGAGATGGGGAGGGAAGACCTGTTTTGCACTTTGTATGTCTTTTAAATCAGCACTGCGCTTGGTTTTTGGAAATGACACAAAAAACAATTATGCAATTTATTTTAGTGCTAAGACCCCCTTTACTGGTAAAATCTAGCAAGCACTAAAAATCTCTAAATATATTCCACCAGCTGCCGCCAGTTTGTCACGAACGTGAGCTATTGGCCCAGCCGAGACAGTGGGGAGAGTGTGGGAGTGAAAGGGTTAATGACATCAGACCCCTGGATGCCTGTTGCTAGTCCCAGTAACCACCAAATTAACCCCTTCAATCCCTTCTACACTAACACCCTAGTACACACTTTACTGCCACCACCAAGACTTTATACCCGTATATGTAACTCAGTACATATATTAAATGCCAACTCATGCTTTGGCCTGACACTTCCCCCTTAAGATGGTAGACACTCAGTAGAATTATTGTATCACAACCTTACTTTACAGAACAGACATATATGATTAACCCTTTTGGTAACATGTTTACCTGAACTTTCCTCAGAAGAGTGAGCTCATAGAGCACAAAGACACAAACAGATTAAGTAAACATTTAATCTGACAAAAAGGATTTACAGTGCTGGTTACAAAAATACAAAAGTTAATGGCATACAGAAATACAGATAACAAATTGCAAAACAGTCCATAAAAAAATAGGAGAAAACACAAGAGATATATTTAAGATTCTTGTGGGAGATTCCGATGTTAAAGGACCATTATAGGCACCCAGACTACTTCAGCAAAATGAAGTGGTCTGGGTGCCAGGTCCATCTAGGGTTAACCCTTTTTTTTTTTTATTAACATAGCAGTTTCAGAGAAACTATGTTTACATTAGGGTTAATCCAGTCTCTAGTGGCTGTCTCATGATGGGCAGCTTTCCTATGGACCGAGTTTGTTTTCCTAGCACTATAGTGGTCATTTAAAGTAGTTGTTAAAAATAAATCTCTCTCTTGATATTCCAACATCCTCAATATATACCTTAAAATTAGTTGTTTCTCAGTGGGGAGACCCCTGGGTGGATCAGAGGAGTTTGACCTGGCAGATTATTGCCCACTCCATATTTTCTTAAATTATGTTGTTCTTGAAGAACCCAAAGTCAGAGCATATGCATCAATATTGTCACTTTTATAAATTAACCTTGTTACAAACACTGGCTGTCAATCAGACAAATGGGCCTTTTACGTCCTGCTTGATTACCTCAGTGGTGCTAAACTCAAAAGGCACCAATTCCTCACAGTACCTACCTTACAAATACTTCTCAATAAAGTACATTGGGAAGAATGCAATCGGACAGCGACAGAAAGTTTTGGTGGGGCTAGAAGGGGAGGGCTTCCAAAGGCATCAGATAAAATCTGCATTTTCCTAGAAAATTAAATGCATGTGTTTTCATTGGGCTAGGTCTGCTGAACAGTGATTTCTATTTGGGTCTTAGTGTATTGGACCACCTACAAGTGAAAGAAACAAAACACACTGAGAATTCATAAAAGGCAATAATGAAGGTGATGTTTTAGATAGAGGCTCCAAATATCAAGGGTTCCTTCCACGCCAGTTAATGGTGTGATTTTACTCTTCATCTCTCTGAATAGGGGCAATCTGGATTGGGCACCCTGTGGGTCATCTGCCTGAAGGTAGTGCTGGTCTTGTATTGTTAGTCAGATAGGTATACGTGTTGGCAGAACCAGTGACAAGAAGACAGATGTAAGAAAGGCATGAAGTAGACAATTTTTCTATCTTTATTTCAACAAATGTACCCCTTGATTTAATTTTCAAAAATACATTTTCACCTAATGTGTTGGAATCCAAAACAGTTTTTCACTAATATTTAAACTGTAGGGAATTTAAAGTGAATTTCACATTAAGTGGCACAGTCACCCAGTACTCTTTTAAAAAAAATAAAAAAAAATAATAGAGACACTTTGAATTCTTACTTTAGTGAATAACTATGTAAGACGAACAACCTGTGTATCGCTTGCACCTATCTTAAATTCATTCCTCCCTCTCCCCCGATTTCATTACTTTCATGTTTTACAGCTCTACCAAATGGATTATAAATGAGCCCCAAGATAAATGTAACTCAATAAGCTATTAAGATAATGTCAATGCCGTGTTTCTGGGCCAATGACATACTTGAAAACGAGAGAAATATCAATGTATCCTTCCTGGTAAAATATTATATTAATACATAATATGTAATAAATGTGTATCTGTTTATATGCAATTGGCTGCAAAACAATATAACTGACACCAGGTGGCAGAATTGTCATTCGAAAAATTAGAATAGGGGAAATATAGCAAATTTCCCGATTATGAGAAAACCAAGAATGCCTCCTGTTTACAAGTGTGAAATAAAGAAGATTTTTTTTTTTTTAAATGTATTAAAGATTTAGAGTCACTGACGCACATCTGTTATCTTGGCATAAACTACGTTTAAAATATGAATTTGTGAGGATCATGTAGAAGCAAATTCAGAAAAAAAATATTTGGGTTTTTTCAAAGGCTCAAATTGATAAAATTACTAAATTTGCTATACTTCAAATTAAGCAAAATCCAAATTAGAATGTTTGTCCTGAATTACAGGCTAAGGTCATGAAGTTGGGTCAGAATTGTTCAGGAAGCAAATTTTAAACAAATAAACATAATCCCCCTAAAAGACTACATCTAACTCCCTTCTCTATCTTTAAAACTAAATCTACACAATCTTAAAGGATCACTATAGTGTCAGGAAAACAAACCAGTTTTCCTGACACTATATAACCCTTAGGTCCCCCCACCCTCAGAGTTACATAGTTACATAGTTACATAACTGAATACAGACTTGTGTCCATCAAGTTCAGCCTTCCTCACATATGCTGTTGCTGTTGATCCAAAAGAAGGCAAAAAACCTGGTCTGAAGCGCTTCCAATTTTGCCACAAACTGGGAAAAAATTCCTTCTTGACCCCAAAGTAGCAGTCAGATGTCTTCTCTGATCAAGCAGCTGTTACCCCACTAATTAGAAATTATATCCCTGTATGTTATGATTTTGTAAGTATTTATCCAATTGCAGTTTAAACCTCTGTAGTGACTCTGAATAAACCACCTCTTCAGGCAGAGAATTCCATATCCTTATTGCTTTTACTGTAAAAAAAAAAACCTTTTCTTTGCCTTAGATGGAATCTCCTTTCTTCCAGCCTAAATGTGTGACCTCGTGTCCTATGTACAGACCTGTTTATGAATAGATTTCCAGATAAAGGTTTGTACTGGCCCTGAATATATTTGTATAAAGTTATCATATCCCCTCTCAGGCGCCGTTTTTCCAAACTAAATAGATTTAATTTTTTTAACCTTTCTTCATAACTAAAATGCTCCATTCCTTTATCAATTTTGTAGCTCGTCTCTGGACTTTTTCTAGTGCCATGATATCTTTCTTTAGAACAGGCGCCCAAAATTGCACAGCATATTCAAGGTGTGGTCTTACCAGCGATTTATAAAGAGGCAAAATTATATTTTCATCCCGAGAATTTATGCCCCTATTTATACATGACAAAACCTTACTGGCCTTAGCAACTGCAGATTGACATTGCATATTGCTGCCTAATTTGTTGTCTATAACATTTCCCAAATCCTTCTCATGTGTGGTTATCCCCAATTCACTACCATTTAGGGTGTAAGTTGCTTGTGCATTCTTAACCCTCACCCTGGGCTGAAAGGGTTAAAACCCCTTCAGCCACTTACCTTTATCCAGCAGCGGGCTCCCTCGTCACTGGTGACCTCTCCTCCACCACCGACATCAGCTCCTGAGTGGATTTCTCAATGCTTTCAATGCCATACTATTGACCCTATATCCTTCTATACCTAGACACTTACAATCTTTATCCAAAACTTCCAAATCTTAAACCCTAAACACTCACAAACTCTAACATATTTATTTAAACCTTATATTCCCCTATCTCAAACACCCCTAACATTAAGCTAAATTCCTTAACCCTAAACAATCAAAACCTCTACTTTACTAATCTTATAGAATTGATAATAAGACAACATGGTATGTGGTATGCTATCAATCTCATGGTCCCTTTACCAATAATTAAAGGTATTGCTTGATATATGAGACCTTTTGAGTTGTGCCTTTGAACCATGATAGTGTAATATGCTCTTATTAAAGATTCTAATTAGATGCACATATAAATCCACAGAGATGGAGCAGTTTTGTGTTATTGTTAAAACAAGTGACAGAAAATGACTTTTGTATAGTTTTAAAATACATACCTATAGAGGTAACAATGAGGATCCTATATGAATGATGCTTATAAATCTAAGGGTAAAGGTAGAATAAAATGGAAAATAAGAACATCACAACAGGACAAGAGAAATCACCCGGAAATAATATATAATATATATATAAATATATTTAACACAGACTATGGCAGAATTATTGATATCCTTTGCTTAAACAATATACTTTAGGCATGTGCAATTAATTTCATCCCGAATGTACATTCGGACAAATTTCATGCAATTTGGACATCCGGATGGTTTCGAATGTCCGAAGTGCTGAAGTTCGGTAGTTTGGAAGTGCCGAACCAAACGGAACTGCCAAAGTTTCCAAATTGCTGAAGTTCAGAAGTGCTTTGGATTTCTGAAAATTGGCAAAATAGGAGAGAGGGAGGGAAAATTACGCGAATGATGACAGGAATCTTGACAATTATCTAGTTCCTGGCACTGGGAGCCCTCTAGATGTGTAAGTGGTTGTGGTGGCAGTCCGAGCACTGGGAGCCCTATAGATGTGTAAGTGGTTCTGGTGGCAGTCCTGGCACTGGGAGCCCTATAGATGTGTAAGTGTCCTGGCAGTCCTGGCACTGGTAGGTGGAAGCCCTATATATGTGTAAGTGGTTTTGATGCAAATCGAACAGCACTGTGGCTCTACATTTTAAATGTGGCTGATGTAAGTGGTCTTAGGGCAGGGGTGGAGAACCTTTTATCTGCCAAGGGCCATTTGGATATTTAAAACATTATTCGCAGGCCATACAAAATTATCAACTTAAAAATTAGCCTGCTGTATTTGGTCAAACATTTAATTAAATCACTCCTAATGTGATGGCTGGAACTGCTTCTCTTTGGTGTGATGTTAGTTGGTATTGATGATGTTGCTACTCACAGTGTGTCTGTGTGTGTGTGTGTGTGTGTGTGTATGTGTGTGAGAGGGGTGTAGTGTGTGTGTGTGTGTGTGTGAGAGGTGCAGTGTGTATGAGGGCTTCAGTGTGTGTGGCGTGCAGTGTGGTGTGAAGGGTGCAGAGTGTGTGTGTGTGAGTGAGGGATGCTGTGTGTGTGTGTGTGAAGGGTGCAGTTTGTGTGTGTGTGTGTGTGTGTGTGTGTGTGTGTGGGGAGCAGAGTGTATGTGAGGGATGCAGTGTGTTTGTGTCAGGGGTACGGTTTGTGTGAGGATTTCTGTGTAAGTTAGGGGTGCAGTGTGTTTGTGCGAGGGGTTCTGTGTTTGTGTGAGAGGTGTGGGGGGGTGGGGGTGTAGTGTGTGGGTGTGTGAAGGGTGCAGAGTGTGTGTGTATGGTGTAGTGTGTGTGTGTGAGAGAGGTGCAGTGTGTGTGTGTGAGAGGAATGCTGTGTTTGTGAGAGGGGTGCAGTGTGTGTGTTAGGGGGTGCAGTGTGTTTTATGTGAGTGGTTCTGGGTGTGTGAGGGGTGCTGTGTGTTTGTGTGAGGAGTTTTGTGTGTATGTGAGAGGGGTGCTGTGTGTGTTTGTAGGGGTGCTATGTTTGTGTTAGGGGTTATGTGTTTGTGTGAGGGGTTATGTGGATGTGAGGGGTGCAGTATGTGTGTTTGTGTGAGGGGTTCTTTGTGTGGGGGATGCAGTGTGTTTATGTGAAGGGTTCTGTGTGTGAAGGGGTGTAGTGTGTTTGTGTGGGGTGCAGTGTTTTTGTGTGAGGGGTTCTGTATGTGTGTGAGGGGTTCTGTATGTGTGTGAAGTGGTGTAGTGTGTGTCAGGGGTCTATATTGTTGGAGGGGGAATCAGGGAGAAAATCTATATATTTATTTTTTTACTTAACAAGAGGGAAAAAAATGTATGCACCCCTTTCCCTCTTACATCTGGCCTGGAAGGAGAGTACATTTCAATGCAATCCCTGGTGGTCCAGTGGTTTTGCGTGCACCTTATCCTGCAGCTCCTCCAGCTGCAGGCTGACTTCACTATTTTCTTCACTCGAGCACAGCGCTTTCGGATCATTGCTATGGTCACGCGCGGCAATGCTCCGACCTGCATGCTCTTGGGAGGATCACAGCCTCCTGGGTTCTCCTCCTATCGAGCAGGCTCCCGGGGTCTAGCTCCTTCCCTCTCCCTTAACAAACGGAGACCAGTGAAGAAGATCTTTGATCTCACCACCAGCCCGAATAAGGCAGACAACAGAGCCGGCTCTTCACAGGCCGGTTCAAATGATTTCACGGGCCTTATATGGCCCACGGGTCGGACTTTCCCCACCCCTCTCTTAGAGTAATGGGGTTACAATGGATTCCACCTGATTAAGATGTTCAGTCCAGAACAAAAATATCTACTGAAAGTTGGCTCCTTGTGGATATATAGATTGGGTACCCTGGCCCCTGGTGGGGCTAAATTAAATAATAAACTTTTCAAGCATGTAGCATGGTGCTATAAGTCTCTAAGTCTCTTAACGGCCTTCCTGATATCTGTAATATAGAGGATATAGTATGACTATCTATCCTAAGATCTACATAAAAAATTGAAAATAGATATGGGTTTTGGAATAGTGTGCAAGTAAGTTTTTTTTTTGGTTTTTATTCTACTTATTGTGACTGATGTATCTTTGCTGCCACCCAGGAGTAGTAGGAGTTTAAGCTCAGGGCTTAATTTTGTACAAAAAAATAAAAGTAAAATTTGTCTTCTGATACCAAAAAGGAACAGAAAGGGAAAGTGGATAAATGGTTTAACTCCTAATCACCATACTCAACTAGTAAGGAAATGCTTCCATCCAAGGCTCAAATATATAAATCTATAAATATACAAAAGAAAACCACTGTCTAATTCAATTACCAGGAGTGGGAGTTGGAGAAAAAAAAAGAATACTAAACTAATAAACAAACATGTAACCAATGGGTTATGAACATATAACGTGCTGCTAAACAGTGCTTAAATGCAATAATCCAATATATATATATAATATCACAACTTTGTAAAACAATTACAAAAAGGGACACTGCTCCAGTAAACTCACAGTTCATTTAGAGTTGGTCACAGACAGTCTTAAAACAAATGTCCGCAGCCACTGTTCTATATTTCCACTTAGGCAATTCTTGGAATTACAAGATCTCTGAATGCTTCTAAATGTTACTCAATGTAACAAAAGGCAATGTACAATGTAACAGCTGGAATACAGGGACTCCTGCTACCAATGGAGCTAGGGACACTCCAACTGAGCTGTGCTAATATAGTACCAAACTCAGATCCACATTTATCTTTCCAATGCACAGCACTGGTATAGGATGTATGTAGCTTCCTAATGAATAAAGGACCACAGTATCAGGTCCTTAAGTGCCCAGGTCTTTTCAATCTATAAAAGAATATGCAGCAAAGCCATAGTGCTCTTCAGTATAGTTTGTTAAATAGTTAAAACAAATAAAAACACACTCACGAGTTCCCAAGATTGTCAGGCACATCAAGTGGATTCAAAATCCCATCAGCTCAGGGCCTGGGCCCCCTAGGGCCCGCCTCCAATCCCGCCCACAGGGACCGCCTCCGAATCCTGCCCACAAGAATACACACACAGAAACAAAAACACACACTGATACAAAAGGACACAGATACACACACATACATAAAAACAGACACACATACTGAAACAGACATACACGCATATAGGCATACATACTGACACACACATACTGAGACATACACACATACACAGACACACAGCCATACATAGTGACAGATAGACACATGCTAACAAACACACACACACACATATAGAAAATAATATAATAGGTGCTCACTCCAATAAAAAGGGTATGTAACCAATGCAAGGATTCCCAACCTTGTAAATAAAAAGTATAAACAAAAAGGAGAGAGGAACCGCGCCCCAGATAGAATATACGTACATAATGTTTTTTTCTTTTAACAATTCACATATACCCTCAAAGATAAAAACAGAGAGGAAACACAACGGTGCAATATGGTTTGGTAATTGAGTGAGATGGTAAAATAGATTAGAGCAATATACACTCACATTTGATAGAGCTAACCAGGAGCTCTACCGTAATTCACATGGACGGAACAATCCCCGTCTAAGGATCTATGTAGAGGCGGATGAGTCCAATATTTCAGTAAAACGGCAATATGGAAAACATAAAAGGAAACTCCAATAGTGCAGTATATTCTGGTAGAAATGAGGAGAACTAAAATAAAGAATATGGTACTCACATTTACTAGAGCAGAAACTCGCTCTAGTATATTCAGCTTGGGTGGTGTAATCCCCACCAAAGGATATAATAACCAGGAAGTTAAATAATAGGTCCAAAATAAATAGATGTATATAACTATAAAACACTATTTAATAACAAGTCTCTTAATTCAAAGAGACTTTATTCACCCTACCTTCTATCTGTAAGGTTTTGCATATTTTATTATTTTATTTAGATTTTTAATATTTGTTATATAGTTGTGCACTTCAAAATAAAGCACTTTGGAAATCATCATTTGCTTTTAAGAAGAGTATTTGATCACCAGCCACACAAAGAAGGCAGTGGGGACCTTATATCCCACAACACTGGAAAACTGAGCCTATATTTGAGGCTCTGTACTTGTGAGTGATATTCCTCTCATTTTATATTTATCTCTCATATAACAGACAATATTGCACTATTATTTGTATTATTTTGTTCTGCTTTTTAGATATACGGAACATTTTTTATAATAAGAAGATACTCCACCTTTCATTGTATGTATTTGTATCTATTTGTGAGGTAAAAGGGACTCTCACTAAGGTGTTTTTAGAGGACTTTTTATTATTGTGGGTTCTACTACAATTCTATCACTTTGTTGTATAGCTATATGAAATACTGACTACGTTACAATTTCACGGATATTCCAACCCGGTCAAAAGTTATACTGAGACAAAGTAGGGAATACTTTGACTCAGCATTTCTCCTACGCCTGACACTTAGCTACGCCTTACACTGGGCAGAGCTACCACTGTTAAGAAGTGTCAATCCTCCAGCCGTCACCAGTGATTGCTGCAAAGAATTGTCTCTATCTACAGAGGAACCCGCAGTTTCCTGGGATCCTCCATAGACCTCAATCCTGTACTCTTGTACTTGCATGACAGTATAGTAATGACATCGGCTCCTGGGTCTAAAGCGCCAAGAGCAGAAGAGGACCTGCTGGAGGAGGTGGTGCCGTTGAGGGACTGGTTCAGGTAAGATAAACTCACCCTTGCCTGCCCCACAGCCACCGGACCCCCAGCGGCGATGTCACCATCAGGGATCTTTGCATATTATACAAAGTCCCTAGACAGTGACAGTGCCAATTTAATGTGAAAAGTAACAATTTTATTTTTGTATACCTATCTGTTAACGATAACATTAGAATATGTTTGCAAGCTTTCTGTTGTGGTTTGTGCCAAACTATTTATTTCGTATATGCTCCACTAGCTCTGATGACATATCTACAAACCTTCAAGATTTCAATAATGTGCACAGTTGGCTTGGAAGATCACTAAAAGCACCCAGACCACTTCACTGTTTTACGTCATGGCATGGGGGGTCGGGGTGGAGTGGGGTGGGGTGGCCACTGGTCACACGGATTAAAGTAAAATTACAGTCCTGAAAAAACAATTGTTAGTTTCAGGACTATAAGCTCCCCTTAAAAGGTAAACTACAAGAATCATAATATTTTGAGTCTGCCTGTAAATCTTAAGGTGCATCTTTGCATATCACTGAGTGCCTGTAAATTGTGAAAAGGGGTTTCACAGTTTCCACTCATTCAGTAATATGCAAAGATTCATTGACCAAGGACCAAGGACCAAATATCCTTTGCTTATAAGGTCCACATTTCTGAAAATGTAGTTTTTTTGCATATGGTATAAAATGTTTAAAGGGAAACATGCATATAAGCTGAATCCATGTTCCTTTTTATTTAAATGACTCTGGAGTTAATCAGTAACCATTACTAGCCCTGTCTGCTTTTTCCTTCACTCCATAACCCTTCACATTAGCAGTCTCAGTGCTGTATTCTTCTTCTACGGTAATGGTCTGTCATGAAAGGCTTAAATAATAATAGCTTTAAATATGCACGCCTGTCTGTGTGTAATTAGACATCTGAAATGGTAAGTCCCTGGTACATGGAATGTACATAATAAATATTTCACTTCCATATGGTCTTTGTGAGGAAACTGTGGATATTTTCTTTTTCTCATGGTATGTTTCACTTTGGCGCCCTCCTACATTAAGTCTAAATATTTCTTTGACAGCTTTCTTTGATTTAAGCTGTATGTTGTAACCCTGGTACCAGATTTGTTATTTACAAGGCATCCAAACAAATGTGTACATTTTAATTACGAGTTAGCAGAGACATTTGGTGTGTGTTTATAGTACAGCTAAATTCCTCAATTTGGATGAAATTTAAGAGCAGTATAAAGTCCTGGGAATAGTGCCTGATTGAAACGATGGTGAGGCTGCTGATATGGTAAATGAAATGTTCCTTTAATCAGCTACCCTTGCATTCTGTTTATGAGAAACACAAATGATGTTCCAGAACACCTTCTTGGATACAGCAATAATTTTTATTGTACCAGACACTGTTGCAGGGATACACTTATGTGTCTGCTACAATAAAAATAATTGCTATATCTAAGAAGGTTTACTAGACCATCTTTTCTGCTTCAATTCCTATACTGGGCAACAAATGTTGGGTCACGTTGCACCCTTCAGCACGTGTTATGCATTGAGTAATTGGATGAAATCTGAACAGCGGGAAAATAGTTAAATAACCCTCGGTAGTGCTAGGGTTAACCATGTGGGTGGCCAGCATTTGCAAGCCAGTTGCCATATTAAAAAGTGTAAACATACAGAATAAGTCTACAGGGGTCAATATGACATTCATATTGCTACAAAGAAGGTTGTAGACCTCATGTATGCATCCACCTACCACGCAGTAGGTGGAAGTATATATACTTAACTTTTAAAAACTAGAGACTGGACAGCTATTAAAATAATAGTGGGAAGCCTAGTCCCACTGTGCTTCACCAGTGATCATTGGGGGGTGGAGGGCTTTAAATAATGGGGGGCGGGTGATGGCCTGCAAATTGGTGCGATTAAACAGAAGTAAAATGAAGGGGGACATCCCAATGTCCTCCCATGCCACCTCTTGTGGTCAGTGGGTGGGTATACTTACAAAACAAGGGAGGACCTAGTTTCCCCACAGCCTACCCACAGATGGTGGTTGAGTGCTATTAGATTAGCAAAGGGGGGACATAATTTTCCGACCAGCACTTACCCATGGGCAGTGGGCAGGACAGGACTGGCCTACCGGAATACCGCAAAATTTCCCTGTGGGCCGTCGGCACCAAGGGCCGTGGAGACATTTGGGTGACCTGCGGCCGCAGGGAGAGCTTGGATGGCGGCCGCAGGGGGAGCTGGCTGTACTGTCTCTGCTCCCCCGCCCTCGCACACTACTTAATTAGACCGGGTATCATATTCCGGCCCCGGTCTCATTAAGTTGCGCGCTGGGGAGCAGAGACAGAACAGCCAGCTCCCCCTGCGGCCGCCATCCAAGCTCTCCCTGCGGCCACAGGTCACCTATCAGTCTGCCCACCCACAGGTAGCAACAAGTATGTATGTCAGTCTGTCAGTGGGAGTGTATGTGTGTGTGTCTGTCAAGGTGTGTGTCTGTCTGTCATGGTGTGTGTGTCTGTCTGTGTCATGGTGTGTGTGTGTCTGTCTGTCATGGTGTGTGTGTCTGTGTCATGGTGTGTGTCTGTCTGTCTGTGTCATGGTGTGTGTGTCTGTCTGTGTCATTGTGTGTGTGTGTCTGTCTGTGTCATGGTGTGTGAGTGTGTGTCTGTGTCATGGTGTGTCTGTCTGTGTCATGTAATGTGTGTCTGTCTGTGTCACGGTATGTGTGTGTCTGTGTCACGGTGTGTCTGTATCATGGTGTGTGTGTGTCTGTCTGTGTCATGGTGGGTGTGTGTGTCTGTCATGGTGTGTGTGTGTGTGTCTGTCTGTGTCATAGTGTGTGTGTCTGTCTGTGTCATGGTGTGTGAGTGTGTGTCTGTGTCATGGTGTCTGTGTGTCTGTCTGTGTCATGTAATGTGTGTCTGTCTGTGTCACGGTGTGTCTGTATCATGGTGTGTGTGTATTTGTCTGTGTCATGGTGGGTGTGTGTGTCTGTCTGTCATGGTGGGTGTATGTCTGTCTGTGTCATGATGTGTTTGTGTGTCTGTGTCATGTAATGTGTGTCTGTGTCACGGTGTGTGTGTGTCTGTGTCACGGTGTGTCTGTATCATGGTGTGTGTCTGTCTGTGTCATGGTGGGTGTGTGTGTGTCTGTCTGTCATGGTGTGTGTGTGTGTCTGTCTGTGTCTTGGTCTGTGTCATGGTGTGTCTGTCATGGTATATGTGTGTGTCATGGTGTGTGTCTGTCTTTCATGGTATGTGTGTGTCTGTCACGGTATGTGTGTGTCTGTCATGGTGTGTGTGTGTCTGTCGTGGTGTATGTGTGTGTTTTTTCAACGTCGTACTGGTCTCCCCTCAACTGGCCCTGCCTCTATGACTGAGATCATCAAGCTTGATGATCTCAGCCAATCCGCACTAACACAGGAAGCACCTCTAGTGACCGTCTGAGTGTCTGTCACTAGAGGTGTCACTAGGAAGCAATGTAAACACTGCGTTTTCTCTGAAAAGTCAGTGTTTATATTGAAAAAGCCTGCAGGGACAAGCTATAGACACCAGAACCATTACATTAAGCTGTGTGTGTGTGTGTGTGTGTGTGTGTGCGCGCCTGCTAGTGAGTGAGCTTGCTTGCATGTGTGTGTGTGTGTGTGTGTGTGTGTGCCTGCTAGTGAGTGAGCTTGTGTTTTTATGTCAATGAGCTTATGTATATCAGTGAGATTGTTTGTCTATGAGGCTGTGTATCAATAAGCTTGTGTGTGTCAGTGAGATTGTCTGTGTCTGCATGTGAGTATGCTTACTGTATAATTAAACGTTTTACTCTGAAAGGACCAATATTTTATATTAGAAAAAGCAATATATATATTTTTAGCATATGTGTGAGGCTTACGTTTGGCCTGTATTTGTGGGAGGGGCTTAAATTAATTCACTCCCCTATATAAGGGACACCCCTTACCTGACTCATATGGCTTGAGGTCAGCATCAGAATGATTTCCACTTCCGGGTCATCCAGATGCCATTTTACCTGATTACTCCATGAGGTTTTCTAAGCAGAGCTGTGTCAGGAATCCAGCCACAGGCTTTTCCGGCCTACCACCTTCTTTCTTCAATCCATCGCCGTGGATGGTGTCCAAGTGACTCACAAACAGTAAGTCGACCTACCCGTTACACCAGGCATCAGTCCCATGCACGGGTCAGGTCCTCACTTTACGGCTGCATTTTGTCTATGTCTGTTCTAAAACCATTGCATGTTCATGCATATCATTCGTTTAAACCCCCTACCGGTCTTTGGGTGTACTACAGGCTTCTTAGACATTATTGCATTTCATGTACAAACCAATGAACCACTGCATTTTCGCCTACACACTGACCCCTACCGGTCATTTGGTGTACTACCGGCTTCTCAGACATTATTGTATTTCATGTAAAAAATCAACCAACCACTGCATTTTCCACCTACACACTGACCCCTATCGGTCATTCGGTGTACTACAGGCATCTTAGAAGTTTTTTGCATTTTCATGTACAAACCAATAAACCACCTCATTTTAACCTACACACTGACCCCTACCGGTTTTTGGTGTACTACAGGCTTCTTAGACATTATTGCATTTCATGTACAAATAAACGAATCACTGCATTTGCGCCTACACACTGACCCCTACTGGTCATTTGGTGTACTACAGGCTTCTCAGACATTATTGCATTTCATGTACAAATCAACGAATCACTGCATTTGCGCCTACACACTGACCCCTACTTGTCATTTAGTGTACTACAGGCTTCTTAGATATTATTGCATTTCATGTACAAATCAACAAACCACTGCATTTGCGCCTACACACTGACCCCTACCGGTCATTCGGTGTACTACGGGCTTCTCAGACATTATTGCATTTCATGTACAAAACAATAAACCACTGCATTTTCACCTATACACTGACCCCTACCAGTCATTCAGTGTACTACAGGCTTCTCAGACATTATTGCATTTCATGTACAAACCAACGAACCACTGCATTTGCGCCTACACACTGGTCCCTACCGGTCATTCAGTGTACTACAGGCTTCTCAGACATTATTGCATTTCATGTACAAACCAACTAACCACGGCATTTTCGCCTACATGCTAACCCCTACCGGTCAATCAGTATACTACAGGCTTCTCAGATTTTATTCCACTTCATAAGCAAACAAACTAACTACAGCATTTTCGCTTTCATACTGACTTCTATCTGTCAAATGGTAGCATTAACCCCTTAAGGACACATGACATGTGTGAAATGTAATGATCCCCTTTTATTCCAGAAGTTTGGTCCTTAAGGGGTTAAAGGGTATTTTAACATACAATCAGCATTTCTGACCCCTACTGGTCAACAGCAAAACTGTCTTCACATGTCATATACAATTTACCAGCCAATATAAATTACACATAAGATTGTTTTAAACATAACTATAGACCATAAATTAAACTCCAGCACAGGCTCAACTTCAGGTTTAATTCACAATAATTTACATTTCACATTAAGACTAACAGTGGTTCTATCAGCACTGCCACCTACAGGTCTGTCAAGTACATTGACAATTTTCATGGGGTTTTACAAACACCAAAACACTGACCCCTATAGGTCAACAGACAAACAACATTTCACATACCAATCAGTATCCAACTACACTGCCACCTATAGGGCACTCAGCAGATCTCCAGTGCACTTGCATTTGCAACACCATGTTCACTGACCCCTACCATTCAATAAGACATACAACAATTCACATAGCAAGCACTATATCAACATCTGGTATAAATACATATATTATTACACAGTAGCAGACGCATCTGTATATATGTAACTGGTAATATAGTTCACATACATTTTTCACAGCACGCTGCTCCCGCAACAGACTTCCCGTAGCAAGGGGACATACAATATACAAGGTGGGGACAGACCACATTTTCACTTGTACATACGGCACTTAATGGGTTAAGATTGATACATATTTAACCAGTATGGCTACGATGTTTAATATTTACACATCACGTCACTTTACTTTTCACATATACTGTACATATTAAGATAAGCTTGGTCTATGCCATATTTCCTTATGCCATACGGTTTTATCCATTCAGGTTACAGTTACTACTAAAAAACCTATACGGATTGTCAGGTTCAGGTTCAGGTACATACACCTGCTCACGTAGTTATCCATCTCTTACCTTCCCTGGAATAGTAATAGTGTACTGGCAATTAGGGTTCTAGGGCCCAATAGGTATTACCCCCTTTTTCTCTGCATTATGCTTCGGTTAGTGGTCCCGCGAGGCCAACACCCCGCCTCACACTCGGAGGCATACACCCCTCGGGCCACTCGTGAGCTAGCCGCCTCGCATTGTATCATAGAGAGGACCTCACCTGTCACTCCCCTTCCTATTTTCTGGTTACTGTCACCGAGAGGCCAACATCCTGCCACAACGTTTGGTGGCCACACAAAATCCCCTCGCGCCAAGCATAGATAGAGCCTCTCAAGCCACTTGGCAACTAGCAGGGCCTCACCAGTCACCAAAAAAACACAAAGCCTAATCGTTTCGCCTTACGGCTTAGCTAGCAAGCCAGTACAAGAACCCTGGGTACAAATAATAATTGCAATCTTTATTGTTATTTAAGTATTTCTCAAAAAGATGGTGAATAATCACCTCTTCCTAGCACCCCGGCTAGAATTGATACACCTTCAAGCAGAGGAGATGTTGCTAGTCCAGCAGCAATCAGATCCTGGACGATCCCACACATTACCACCGACCTAAGGAGGTGACAAATCCCCTACCCTGCTACAGCAAGGAAAGCAGTTATTCAAACTCCTCCATACATCAACGGACAACACGGAGGCAGGGGAAGGCCCAGCTACATCAACTCAGGTGACACCCAGGCTATGCTAGCTTCACTCATAAACTCATGAGCCAAAAAATTTATGACAGACTGGCAATCTCGAGTTGGTCACCACAGCCCTCACAAGGCTGGGCCTCACGCTACTGTACAACCAGCACCAACCGAAACTCTGTTACCTGGTACAATCAATTCTTATGACACACAAGATGTTAAACCTGCACGTATGATCCCAGCACATTGGGGAAGCAAGGCATATATATGTATGATGATGTATCTGTGATGGTCAGATCCAGGGATTCCAGGTAAATCGGGAACTGACCATCCCTTGGTTGGGTTGGCATTTGGAATATGTGGAGATGTTTATTTGTGCAGGTACCCATACAGAAGGGATTTTGTCCCAAACAAATGGACGAGCACTCTCAGGCTCCAGGTACCAGCACCTCTGAACTACCAGAGACCACTGATATGAGTAGTTGCATTGCATACAGACTGTTGCATATATGTTCAATAGTTCAGGGCACATGACAAACCATGTGTCCCAATACAACTTACAAATAACGTATTCACCATCTGTACACACCAATGCATTTTCAACACTACTGACTCATCACCCTTCCAGACTTGTAGTAGATTTACTAAAGCTCTGGAGCTTCAAAGGGCTCCCATACAGTTATCATAAACACACCTTCAAGGAATATAGCATGCCCTCACTTACAGTCAGCACAACAAAACCATTGGCTGTAAACACACTCATAGCCAAGATTTGCAGAGGGGTCTTCCAATTTCCACCATTTACAGCATACACACACATTGGTATTGTCACAAGGAATCTTCCCTTAAACAAAGACTAACCATAGACTTATTGGCACCACACACCTCCGCTATCCCAAGTCTCAACTCCCTCATACCCTCCGAGGATTTTTCTTACTATACAACACCATTGATCTACCTTTACAGCTATCACTCAAGCATGGGTTGAAGCTTGGTTAAGTAAGACCAATATCATCAACGCAGTAAACGGCTACCATCTACCCTACACACTGGCACTTACATGGCATAATTGGGCAATCCTTTCTCCGCTCAACTTTCGAGCTACAGATTAGCCTACTATCGATATTCGCAGATACTCTGTGCTGGTTATGATAACATATCCAGAGGCCTTACAATCATACACTATCTAGAAGACTTCTTGTTAATCAAAGAAAGCTTATTTTTCACTAGAAGCCTCACGGCAGCTTAGTCTGGTTGACCACTTGGGCGTCCCAGTACCCCATAAGAAACAGAAGGCCCAGACACTATCTTTACATTACTGGGCATATGACTTGAGTCGGCATCCATACACGCAAGTTACCACAAGACAAATAGGGAACATTCTCAACTACATCAATCACTACCTCCTGCTTAGTACTTACAACTGCAAGGAACTACGATCCCTACCAGGTTCCTTAATTTTGCCATGCCAATCATACCACAAGACCATGCTTTCACATCCAGAGTACTTTCCCCTTTTTTCCCACACTTCCAACATGACGATCAGAGGATGTCCCTAGACACCTCAGCAACAGCAGACTTGCACATGGGGGGGGGAATTTTTTAACCACTTGGCATGGTAAAAGCATGTTCCTTCCAGGATTGTCTGACACTTCTCCAACCAGATGGTCAGACGCAGCGTCTACCACGGGTTTGGCAGCGATCTACCGGGAACAATTGCTTTGGAGCTGTTGGCGATGGCATCCAGGTTTGGAAATTTTTCCACCACCTCAGCCCCTTTGGGAGATCTACCCCATTGTAGCAGCTGCTGAGGCATGGGGTAAATCATGGTCAGGGTCATCAATCCGTTGTTACTCAGGCAACTAAGCATATGTCATATCATCAACAAACACCACTACTCATCCATAAGGTCATGATATTTCTGGGGAACTCACTTGGTTGGCCACTTATCACATTTCACTTTCATGTACCAGACGGGGGTATACATCCCTGCCGACAACTGTCTAATTTATATTCCAGGCATGTTCATCATATGCTTCCTACAGCCGCCCATACAGTCACGGCCACTCTTTCATTCCAGAGACAAAATCATGGATTAGACATACTCATGCAGCATAGCATGCACTATCCCACCTAGCACTTTCGTCCCATACTTGTAGAACACATAACACAGCTTTTCACCTAGCTTAAAGAATCTCATTGGCACACGACATAGCTCAACCTGTGTCATAACATTTCTCCTAGGTTTTGCTTCTTTTTGCCACCTTAAACTTAAACTAGCTCACATACCATTAATTATATATTTTACAGGCATTCAACAACACAGGATAACCTATGGCCAAAACTACCATAACTTCATGCTATCATACCAGACAAGAATATACTCAGAGGTTTTCAGGAATCCATTCCCCCACTTTCCTCTCAGAGATTACCAATAGCCATCCAACTTTTCATCATTATCGGACCTATTAGATCTACAACCATTCAATTACACTACCAAGTCGGCCATTACCAGCTATGCACATTGCCTTTTATGCCTTTCTCAGGCCAGAGAATCCACTACCATCACCACCACTCAGACAGATCATTGTCTTCAACGATCCCACATACGTAAACACATATATTATTACCTATTGGCTCTATCACATTCCGAAACGAGTCAACACGCACCAACAGAAGAGATAACATACTATCCTACCCACAACAAATGGTGTCCACTTTCGGTCCTAGATTCCTACCGTCAAAATCCTTTCAGGAATTAAATACTGTAATGCTTTTAAGGAAATGTCTGGTTAATTTGTATATATTTGTTGACTGTATTAAATCTTTGATTATTCATTTTTGCCCTCTTTATTTACAGGCCTACCGTATCGTCGGTATCGGCACACCACAACCAACTTGCTCCCTTTATACTATCCTACGCTTATGCTGGATCCTTACTCCATATACGGCTATTTGCCCCTTACACAAGTATTAAGGCCGTTTGGCCTGTATTTGTGGGAGGGGCTTAAATTAATTCACTCCCCTATATAAGGGACACCCCTTACCTGACTCATATCGCTTGAGGTCAGCATCAGAATGACCCTCCCACCCACTCCTCATTTCAACACTTTCTCTTTTCTTTCCATTTACTTTACTTTCTTACTCCTTGGTGGGCCCTCTTTATTTACAGGCCTACCGTATCGTCGGTATCGGCACACCACAACCGACTTGCTCCCTTTATACTATCCTACGCTTATGCTGGATCCTTACTCCATATACGGCTATTTGCCCCTTACACAAATATATATATATATATATATATATATATATTACTCAATCATCTGGGTGGCAAGACATAGCCTTACATATTACATGCGACAATATATGGGGCTGGCATAGATTTTTTTTTCCAGGGCTACTTTGTATCCCCAGTCCAGCCCTGGCAGTGGGTGGGAGCTCCAATTAAATTTTCATAGGGCCAACCACCCAGGTGTCTGAAAGTCCTCAAGCCCTAACCCACTCGTCAAATAAAAGTTTCTAACCTACCCCTCCTTACCCTAATTATAGTGCACATGCCAATTATATAATTTATTCCTCAAGTATTCCTCATTCTCGGATCCTCTACCAGAGGCCTGGGAGTAGGAGGGTTCTGCGCAGTATCTTAGTTGTTGCTTAAACTGCACTCTTTTGGACAGCGATCTCAAATGTTACACCTGAAATCTGTTGAAGCTACTCCCTGAACATGGGTGCCACAGCTGGAACTACTACTGCCTTCACTTTCCACATCCATTCTAGTTCCTCTTTCAGTCCTTGGTGTTTGTCCACTTCTCATGTTGCTATAGTCATATAGCATTGCCAGACAGCTTCTTTCTTCTTACATCTTCTTTTCTTCAGGCCCACAAAAGGCACATAACTACCGATGTCCATATTTAAAAACAAAGGCCTGATTCTTAAAAACACATTTTAAAAAAATGAAAAAGGTGACGCAAAAAAAAACAATGGCTCTGTGCAGAAGGAGGTTTGAAGGCTGAAAAGGTCTTTATAAAGCCTTTCATACCCTCTGATTGGTTGGTTTCTTGAGGTCCTCCCTTGTTTTATAATTAACCCCACCTGCAACTCATTGATGGAGGCTTGGGGGGTCATTAGGCCCCCCTGTTAGTAAACAAATGGCCCCCAGCTACCGAAAATGGGTTGGACCTGGGAGGTACACTATGTCCCCCATTTAATATGTAGCCCTCTCATCCTTATCTTGGGATGTCGCTTATTCGCAGGCCATGGGTGGCCTGCCAGAGGCCCTTTAGGTCACCCCCCTTCTCATTATTATACAATTCTCATCCTCATATAACGTGGCCTTTCTAGCAATTGGGCAGCAATTTATCTAAAATAAGTTGTTATGGTACCAGGAGGATTCCGGGGAACTCACCTTAAGGTTGCCGAAAGTTGCCTTCAGCTGCCATCTCCAGGTAACCCAGCTGTCATCTGGTTTCTGGAACTAAGTTGCAAGAATCGCAAAGTGCCGCTGGACAGGTTCACCAGTGATTGGCTAGAGCAGTCAGATAGAGAATATTTTGAATCCTATTCTTTTTACAAAAAGCACTGATTTTAATTTGGACACTGAATGTATCTGACTGATTGGTGCTGAGTCAGTCAGACTGGAAAAATAAAGTTTAGTAAACATGAAAATTGCCATTCCATCTCGAGTTTTGCAGTTTTTGCCTAACTGGTGTCAATGACCAGCTAATGCTTCCCCATTAACCAGGGTAGTCAGCAGATGGGTATGTAGGGACACTACTTCTGTGTCAAACTGTTTGAAAACTGTTTAAAGCGGCACTGTCATGCCGAACTTACCTTTCCTCAATTGATTCCCCTTCTCTGTCTCAGGATCTGTTCTTAATTCCTTCCTATCTAATTTAGTTTTCTTTAAAACATAAGACAATACTCACCCTTTTCTCTGTGATCTCGCGATGCTTCCTGTCAGTATTCCCGAACGTCCTATCATGTAGACAGGGTGCCGGTGCAACTACGAATTTTGTCCTAACAGAATAAGAACAGTGTGGCAAATATGCCTATACCACAAACTCCTGGAGGAGCTTGCTAGCTAGCCTCCTGCCCAAGGACTATGGGCCATGTAACCGACCCTTAAAATACTTGGTTCGTGTGTTTTCCCTTTTCAGTTCGGGAACCAAACAAACTCACGAATTGCGGAACACCTCTGGGCTTGTTAACCCCTATTAACCTCTCCTGACACTTCCATCATCATTTCACACTTGGCTATACCAAGTGTTCAGCTGGGTGACCCCCGTTTGCATGAATGAACACGTGGGAAATGAGTTGGCGGCCAGGCAGCGGTGTTCAGTCGTCAAATGCAGACCAACTCGCGAACACCTCTGAACTTCCATCCTCACCTGGTTTCGTTTCAGTTCACCTCAGAAGAGCGCTATTCAGTAGGATTGTTCGCATAAACTAGGTGAACAATGGCTACCACCTTTCTTATGGAACTATTTTGGGCAGAGGCCACATGTGCGGTCGGTCAAAGCTTTACCCCGGTGGCGATTCGGCTGTGTTCGTGGGCTCTGAGAGCTTTTTGGATATGTTGGGCGCTCAGATCCAGGCTACACGGGGATATAGGACTTGTGAGCAAGGAACGTTTTAGCCACGAGGCAAACAAGGCATTTGCCTTGGGCGGCATTTTCCAGGGGGCGGCAAAAAAGCCGCCCCAAATGCCCAGGGCAAATGTCTTGTTAGCCTTGCGGCTAACTGACATGCCGGTCGGGCTGATGGGCTGGCTGCTGGGCAGTCGGGAGGCGGTCGGGGGGCGCTGGCGGGTGGCTGACGAGGGAGCACTTCCTCTGAGCTGTCTGCTCAGCTCCCTCGTGCGCCGCAGAGTGAGGCAAGGAGCCGGAATATGACGTCATATTCCGGCTCCCAGCCTCACTCTGCGGCGCGCGAGGGAGCTGAGCAGAATGCTCAGGGTAATTGCTCCCTCGCCAGCCGCCTGCCAGTGCTGCCCGCCCAGCAGCCACTGGACCCCCAGTGAGAAAGAGAACCCCCCCAGCATTCCCAAAGGTAAGGAGGCTGGGGGGGGGAAATGTGTTAATGTGAGTGAGTGTGTGTGTGTCTGTTAGTGTGTGTCTGTTAGTGTGTGTGTGTTAGAGTGTGTGTGTTAGTGTTTGTCTGTTAGTGTGTGTGTCTGTTAGTGTGTGTGTGTGTTAGTATGTGTGTGTCTGTTAGTATGTGTGTGTCTGTTAGTGTGTGTGTGTGTGTGTGTTAATGTGTGTGTGTGTCTGTTAGTGTGTCTGTTAGTGAGTGTGTGTCTGTTAGTGTGTGTGTATGTCTGTTAGTGAGTGTGAGTGTGTCTGTTAGTGAGTGAGTGAGTGTGTGTCTGTTAGGTAGTGTGTCTGTTAGTGTGTGTGTGACTGTGTGTGTCTGTTAGTGTGTGTCTGACTGTGTGTGTGTGTCTGTTAGCGTGAGTGTGTTTGCCTGTGAGTGTGTGTCTGCTAGTGAGTGAGTGTGTGTCTGTGTGTGTCTGTTAGTGAGTGTGTGTGTCTGTTAATGTGTGTGAGGGTGTTTCTGTTAGCTAGTGTATGCGTGTCTGTCAGTGAATGTGTGTGTGTATTTAGAAGGCAGGGCGGGGGGAAGGGTTGGGTGGGAGTGGCACGGGGGGGGGGCGCCTGAGTTTTCGCCTGCCTAGGGCAGCACAAAACCAGGATACACCACGGCTTGTGAGGGTCCCTTGTAATATTGTTTGTGTTTTGGGGTGTTTAATATTTTGTGCCTTGTACCTTGTACAAAGTGAGGACCGAAAATCCGGAAGTGATATCATTACGCATGACATCAGAATCAGGTGATCGGATGGCGAGTCACGTCACGCGGAAGTTCGGCGAACCCGGAAGTGAAGACAAACGCAGGCAAAACAGCGCCAAATCCAATGACAGCAGCACTATTTAAAAGGAAGAAGAACACAAAGTGAGGACCGAAAATCCAGAAGTGATGTCATTACGCATGACATTAGAATCAGGTGACCGGATGGCGAGTCACGTGACGCGGAAGTTCGGCGAACCCGGAAGTGAAGGCGAACGCCGGCAAAACGGCGCCAAATCCAATGACAGAAGCACTATTTAAAAGGAAGACCAGTATTTACCATACACTTTGACAAAGACCTGGAGGTCGAAACACGTTAGTGTTGTGGACTTTCTATTTTATATGTTATTCAAGCTTATTTTCTGTATCCTGTATTTTTAACCAGTAAAGTTCCAAATTGTTCTTTACTATTGGATTCATTGAAAGGCTGGAAAGAGATTATCCTGTCTGGGAAGCTGAAAGCCAGAATAAGCTAATTATTCATCTGCTACTGAAGTCAGAGCCAGCTTTATGTGGCTCTGCATATTGTGAGTGACCCAATATCTTAATTAATGCTTTTTGTATAACAGTATTACACTATGTATGTGTTTTTATTGTAGGATAATCAGGAGGTGTTCCACTCATAATATTAAGTATACAAGATTTTCTGTATATTTCTTGTGCACCCCCCTTATATCTTTTTCTTTCTCACTTCATATCTGAGTGCCATTTAGTGATTTTGGGCACTGGGGGTAGTTGCGTATTCTTTGGTTTTTAGCGCCAATCCACCATTTCTTTGTTGTGTTTTCATTCTATACCGGGGTGATTATTAGTTTAACCCCTTAGTGACCAGACCATTTTTCAGTTTTCTTACCGTTAAGGACCAGGGCTGTTTTTAAATTTCTGCAGTGTGTTTGTGTTAAGCTGTAATTTCCTTCTTACTCATTTACTGTACCCACACATATTGCATACCATTTTTCTCGCCACTAAATGGTCTTTCTAAAGACACCATTATTTTAATCATATCATATAATTTACAATAAAAAATGATAAAATATGATTAAGAAAATTAAAAAAAACAAAAACTTTTTCTAACTTTGACCCCCAAAATCTGTTATGCATCTACAACCGCCAAAAAAAAAAAACCTATGCTAAATAGTTTCTAAATTTTGTCCTGAGTTTAGAAATACCCAATGTTAACATGTTCTTAGCGGTTTTTCGGCAAGTTATAGGGCTAGAAGTACAAGTAGGACATTGCTGTTTCAAAATATATATTTTTTTAAATGTATCAATAGTGACATTGTAACACTGTTATCTGTCATAAATCTCTGAATCACACCTCACATGTACATATTTTTTTAAATAGACAACCCAGGGTATTCAATATGTGGTATGCCCAGTCTTTTTTTAGCACCCACTTAGTCACAAACACTGGCCAAAGTTAGAATCTATATTTCTTTGTGCTAAAAATGCAAAAAACAATTAAGAACGCTAACTTTGGCCAGTGTTTGTGACTAAGTGGCTACTAAAAAAGACTGAACTTCCCCATTTGCAATACCTTGGGTTGTCTTCTTTTGCAAATGGTATGCTCTCATGGGGGTAATTCTCATTCCTGGGCTACCATACGTTCTCAAAGGCACCATAACCAATCTGACAAATTTCAATGTGAAAATCAAGCCTTGTGTTTGACCCTGTAACTTTCAAAAACACTATAATACATGTACATGGGGGGTACTGTTATACTCAGGAGACTTTGATGAACAAAAGTATTAGTGTTTCAAAACAGTAAAACATAACACAACAATGATATCAGTGAAAGTGCCGTTTGTGTGTGAAAAATGAAAAAAAAAGTCACTTTCACTGAGTGCCTTGCCCTATCGAGTCAGTCTGCGCGGTGCCCTCGCTGGGCGAAGATGGATTATTTTTTGAGTGTCTGGATTTTTCTTTTCTTGGCGTGTTTTTTTTTGTGCACAGGTCATTTTTCTTTTTTCAAAGTTAGACGGCTTTATGGATTTTAATTTGCCCTTTTTTAGGTTTTAGAAAAAAGAAGACATCAAATGGTAAGTATTTTTTTAATTTTATTTACAGGTAGGTAGTTTTATTGTTCCCCCCTCACTATTTTTAGGATGAGAGGGGTAGGTGGGGCTTTATTTTATTTTTTAGGGGGGGTGGGTGACTAGAGACTTGGGGATCCCCAGTCACCTGTGTGGGGGGGATATTTTTGCATTTATCCACCACCTGTTGCCTATGGGTGGGGGCCAGGGGGGGAACGATGACAATAGGTCCTCCCTCACATTATCATTTAGGGCCCCCAATAGGTCCTCCCCTAATGTATTTTAGAGCCCCCACCCACTGCTCATGGGTGGTGGCCGGGGGGGAAACAATAGGTCCTCCCCCCCCTCTTTTCATTTAGGACCCCACCCGCCGTTCATGGTTTGGAGCCAGGGGGAAGGGACAATAGGTACCCCCTTATATTGTCTTTTAGGTTCCCCACCCGCCACTCATGGGTGGGGGCCAGGTGAGGACAATAGGTCATCCCCTATTGTCTTTTAGGGCCCCCATCCGCCACTCATGAGTGGGGCAGGGGGCGGGGAAAATAGGTCCTTCCACCCTCTTGTCATTTAGAGCCCCATCTGCCGTTCCTGGACATTCGTTGTTTGTTTGTTCATTTAACATTTCTATTCATTTATTCGTCTTTCTGATGAATGAATAGATGAAATTCCCATCTGAATTTCGAACAATAACGAATGCCCAAGTGTTTACCTGGGCATGCACGGGGAATTATACAGAGTTAGCTAGTGTGAGCAGATGACATGTCCCACAGGGCCTTCATCTGCCCACGCACAAAATAAAGTAAAACAAAAAGGTAATATGGGTGACTAGGGGCATTTGGGGGGGACTAGTGGTGTTTGGGGTTGACTAGGGGGGCAATTAGAGGTAGTGGAGTCAGGATGGGGGTTAAGAAACAACAGAGGTGACCACTAACAGTGCTGCTTTAACACTAAACGGTAAGATTGTGCCAGGGGACTCCAGACACCATAGACACTTTGAGATTGTGTCTAGCGTTCTCCTTTAAGGGAAAAAAAAAGTGTTTTTCCTCCTTTCCCTCTGCCAGATATTTAAAATTAGCACTCATACAACCAGCCACAGTGTAAAGGAATAGGAAGACTACTATGTGTTTTACTCTCCATTCTGATTGTTGAATAAATTATCCCGTTTCAGCACAACACTTCCATGTACAGCATGGCAGGGCATCCATCTCCAGGAAGGGGTTACACACATTAAAGTGAAACATTCCTGTAAACAAAGCTTCATACAGCTTCATGTTTATAACAACTTATTATTCACTTCAAGGTTATTACAGTCACATACCAGATTTCTATATTATATTTTTCTTTTTCATTCAGTCATTTGTCTATTCAAGGAGGTCAAAATTGCATGTTTTGTTTTACCTTTGGAATTATGCAAACTGTTGAAAGAATATATGCCCCACATTTGTGTTTGTATTTGAGTTTTTACTGAAGGCACACTGAGTCACAAAGATTTTTGCGTGATTTATGTACGTTATTGAAAAGGTATTTTTCTAAGGAATTTACGCTGGATGCTGACAAAACTATGAAGGCAGTTGATATGCTGTAACTATAATTACCATCCCGGGGATGTGGCTTGTAATTAATAGGCAAGTCATAACACAAAATGTTTCCTAAGCAATCATAAACACATTCACTGATTAAAGAATGGATTCCAGTGGTACCTCGGAATTCATTTTAAACACTCAATGTAACCCTTTATCGTACCTTTGTCTGGAAATCCATTTCTCTTCAATGGCTTGGCTTAGATTTCTTATACCATCACCTGCCTCAAATATTTTTCTGATTTTTTTTTCCATTTTACAGCTGTTGAACAAAGCTTTTGTTTGGTATACAATTACTGAGAATGATCCTGTGTTTTAGATGCTGTAAAGTAAGCCAAACCATAGATAAAGCGATTAGATGGAAACATATTTTAATAGCTTAGGTCAGCACAAAAGGCCACAGGAACACAAAGTATTTTGTTAACATTTTCAGAGCCGGAAGGGTGCGCATATCAAAATTGTTCATATATCATGTATGTGGGAGTTATAACTCTCCCCCTGTGAGGGCTCCTGCGTTATTGATTGTCTTACTTTATCTCAAAGGGTGGCAAAAACTACAGTGTCTCAGAAAACATATTGGAAACAAGAAAATGCATTCAAAATGATAACTATAAAACACAGGAAATAATGTAAGGGAGTTATATTATTTTAGGAATGTAAAATAGCTTTAATGTATTTGGTTTCTATAATATAAAATGTTTAGACCATGGGTCCTCAAACTCCGGCCCCCCAGATGTTGCTGAACTACAACTCCCATGATTCTCTGGCTATGTGACTACAATCATGGGAGTTGTAGTTCAGCAACATCTGGGGGGGGGGGGTGGGGGAAGAGTTTGAGGACCCATGGTTTAGACTGTATTCTGTATAACTTAAAGTTCCAGAATTACAATAGTCTAATAGAGAAATTATCAGAAGACATTGTGATATTCTATTATTTGGATATGTAACAGGCTGACTTTAGTTGGGGCCACTATATCCACTGTGTTTTCACAGACATATCACATATACATATTGATGGGCCTCACAGGAAAAGGGTTGCCCTGTAGTATGTAGAATTCAGAAGAAGGTTGTACAAGTTTTAACAATTAGGCCATGGAGAATCCTGCAGAATATGCATTAAACATACTACAGGGCAACCCTTTTCATGCATTTTCATAAAATATGTCTCTGAAAACATGGTGGATCTGGTAACCCTATGTATACTGCACTTTGCTGGGTATTAAATCTCAGTATAGTACCAGGACATACATATCTTAGCAGCTATTATTTCTCAATACCGGCATTAACCCATCCCTCTAATGATAAGATCTTGTAGAATTGGAGATGGTAGACAGAGGCAATGTGATTCTGTTTCAGTAGCTCCTCTCC
>OW240916.1:106513263-106566861 GCA_933207985.1 Pelobates cultripes
ATTTATGATACTGTAACAGATATCAACTATCACACTATTATAATAGATATGGTTATACAGTCTCAGTAGGATGCTACACAGGGATTTGAATAAATTAGGGGATTGAGCAGACACATTGTAGACAATTTGTTGTAGACACATGCCATGTTATGCTTTTTAAGCACAAGGATAAATATATATTTTAAATGTTGTTGAATTAATAATATTGGTAAATGTGAAGGACTTGGAAATAATAGAAGAAAAGACTGGGAAAGAGATAAGGAACAATATGCAATGTCAAACAGCAGAATGGTACTGTCTTATATAAAAAGAGCGTTAATGGGCATGGCGGAAATAGAACTACATATAAATCAATGTGGTTCTGTTGGTGAGAATAGATTATCGAACTGGATAAATTAAATTTTAAAATAGGTGACTGAAGATACTAGTTATGAAGAAATCTAACAAAGTTGATCATATTTACTTTAGCTAAAAGTCACTTTGGGGGAAGCAAAACTAATATTGTATAGATATATTCAAAAACAATAGAAATAGCTCTCTGGTGAAATGACAGTCCTCTACAAGTTAGAAGAAGTCATCAGTAGAAAAGTAAACAAAGGACATTTAGCAAATAGCAGCATAAAGGCTTTTCTACACCAACAAAAAAAATATTTTGTACCTATAGAGGTTGCTTTATCACAGAGTATTAAAGGCCCTAATAGATAATATACCAGATATTAAAGCATTCCAGAAATTTGTCATCAGAAATCCAAATAGAAGGGTTTCCTTTGTGATGAATTAACTTATACTAATTTTTTTTTATCAACATAAAAAAACATTAGAAATGGAGATATGTGAAAGGTCAAGTATTTTTTCAATCAACAGTTTGTTGTGCCTGTATGCTTTTCAATGTAAATGCTGCCATTTGAGACAGAGTTAGTGTTTACATTGCTCCCTAGTAACACCACTAGGTGCTGTCACTATGATGGCCACTAGAGACCCTTCTGTATTTCAGTCCTGCAACCTTTGCAGAACCTACATTCATTCAGCATCTCCACACTATGAATCAATGCATCACTATGAGAACTAGTGTCCCAATGCTTCTCTATGGAGGAAACCCTGGAATGGCTGTGATCAGTCAGGTAGGCAGGATGGCAGGATGGCAGGCTGATAGCCACATGGCAGGGGAGAAGATGAGTAAATCTCACCTTCAACCGCTTACTGGGGGGAGCGGAGGTGCTGTAGGCTATATGGTGACTAGAGCACTATATCATTAAGGATACTTCTTTGTACTCCTACTGCTATAATATTCCTTTAATTTAGGATTGTTACGTAGCAGCTCAATGAGAATATATGTAAGGATTTAAAAGAGATAGATTAAATGCATCCTAGAAGAATATAATGTGAGTTTTAAGGAATGCGATGAAGAATTGGGTGACACTGTGTGCTGGGTGAGTAGGGCATTTGGTGGTTACAATGGCATACAAACACCTAGTGATATATTTGTAATGATCATTTTGCTGTTATACTGACAAGTATGCTAATAATTGATTCTAGATTCTAGACACTTATGGTCAGTCATTATGTGATGAAATGCATTCATTTGAAAATCGTTTGTTAGATGTTTTTCTTTTTTTTGACCACATCTTCTTTTTAGATAAAAATGTAATGATGGCAATCCATCAAAATGTAAATTCATTAAAATAACTATTTCATGATCTATTTTTTTTCAGCTAGAGCTAACCATAAATGATGCATTTATTTTTGATAATGTAGTTCTGGAGGGTCTTATTTTAGAACACCTGCTTTTAAATTGAATAAGGGAGGCATTTTAATGAACACATAATGGTTGTTGTAGTGATTGACTTTAGATTTATTTTGATTAAGTACAGTGAGATGAGAACCCATGACTTTAAACAATAATTCATGAGCTAAGCAAAAAAAATCATTACACTAATTCCCTGTTTTAAATTATATAAACATTGTATAATCTATCTATGTTAAAATATCCTATGAAATCACTATCTTGTTACAGAACAATACTGATTTTAATTAGCATGGTGCAAATAGAGCTGATTATTATTATTATTATTTGTACTACACATAGTACTTACTATACATAGTACCTAGTCTTTTTCCCTATTTACAGCAAGTTAAAATACTCAAAGGACCAAAACAACTTTAGCTTAATGAAACAGTTTTAGTGTACACATTATGCCCCTGCAGTCTCACTAATCTCTTTCATTTATGTGTTAATCACTTTTGTTTCTGGATATGCAGCCCAAGCCACACCTTCCCTGGCTGTGACTGACACAGTCTGAATGAAAAAAAAAAGGTTTAATAGCCAATCAGATGTGACAGCACAGTGTGCTTACTCAAGTTGTTTTTTATCTCCTGCTCTGTTAATTTTACTGTAATCACACACAGGAGGTTCGTGTAGAAGATTTTCTGAAGAAAGAAATTCTAAATTAAACAGACTCTGCGACAAAGCAGGTTCAAACAGAAAATGTGCACGGAAACTGTGTGAATCACAGACATAGGATGTGTTACTAGAACTGATTGTACTCCTAAATGGCAGAAAATTGAGCAGTTAGACTGCAGTGGCATGATCTATACACTAAAATGACTTCATTAAGCCAAAGTTGTTTTGGTGCTTGGAGTCTTCCTTTTTTTACATTTGTTTAAGTTTTGTAAATAATTATAATGAATAGATAATTTCAGCAGTGGTCCAATTGAAACAGCCAATCTGAAACAACTTGCCATTTGTCAATTACCTTTAATTTTGTGAACCAGCAAAGGTTTAAACATAGTTAATAGAACAGGGTCTGTGTTGATGAATTTGTATTTGTGTGTTATTTAAAAAAAAATTGTATATGTGTGTGCGCGTATAACCATTGCTTTTTAACATGTAACATCTCCAAAAAGCTTTATATCTAGGTCCTCCATCATACCTTGCCGCTTTTAATTCTTTCACATAGTACAATAAATCGCTGGTCAAGATCTGACAGCTTGGTCTCCACCATTTTCCTGCAGGGATCACCACGGTTTGTCATCAGCTCTACAGCTTGGTCACGTACTGCATCCACCTTTGGCTGGATATCATTCAGCTCTGACTTTAAAATCTAGGGCAATGTAATATACAGAAGTCAGTGATGTATAAAAAAATAACGATTTCTTATGAATTATGAATAATCGTAGCATATTTCCCATTGCAATACGTTATAGAGTTGATGTGAATTAGGCATAGCTTTACATTACAATTTTTATGCATATATCTATCATATAGCAGATATTTGTTTCTGGTTTGGCTTGAAACTAATTGGGACTAATAAAACCATAAACAATTATTTAAAAAGAAAGATATACATGTGAAAAAATACAGATATGAAAACCTCTATGCATATAATTCTGTACACAATGTCCAATATACATTCATACTTGCAGTTATGTATATACTTGCAAAAACCTATATTTAAAAGATTAATACAATGATTGTACATTATTAAAAAATATTTTCTTTCTCTCATGCATGTCCCTCACTGCACTGTATCATCACACCATGTAATGCATTTATTATAAAACCCATTGTGTGCGTCTAATGAGCACTGAGTTTCAGTAAGTTTCGCAAGAGTCAATAACCCATCCCTTTATCTGACTTTTCCTCATCTCCTTCTCACTTGTCATTCTCTCTTCTGTGTCTATCCCATATTGTCTCAGTCCTAAATCTGTCTCATTTTCCCCAATTGTGTCTTACCCTTTTTCTCCATAGCTCTCCCAGTGTGTCTGAGGGCTCTTTATCCCCATTTCACCCATTAATCACTCTCACCCTCCCATCTATTCACTATCCAATACCTTATTTATGTTCTCTTAACCCTTGCTGCCTATGTCATAGCCTTATAGCCCTATAATTTCTCCCAACTTGTATCTCCATGATTTATTCAAATATGTATTTTGGATCATACATAGCCCTGCCCTTGGAGGTCTTCCCCTCCACTCTCAACATGTGTTTCTGCCCAGTGTGATCCCTCAAATGTATATTCTTGTAGCACAGCACGGACAAAGCACAAATTACATGGCTTAGTTTTAGGTAGTTACAGCATACATAATTTACTCTACTATGACCACAACCACAAAAGAAACTATGTAATTTGTCATTTGTAAACTGTACGGTCCTTTTAATGACCAAGTTATTTATATTAAATACTGACATTATTCTAGTAACAATTGTAGCATTTCATCAGAATTCATAATATTCCTGAATAAAAACAAAAGCAGTCAATGAGGACCAGAACCCTGTATTATTTTAAATTCAGTCAATTGATAAAATAAAAACACTTGAGGTTGTGTCAGTGAAAGTGATACTATACCTTCATTGTGTCTTCTCTCTGTTGTGGTGTTTGTTTTTCAGATTTGTCCAATAATGTTTCAGCTCGGTACATCCAGGCTGTGGTATTTGCTACCCCTTGGTTGAAAGCTTCCATTTGTTTTTGATATTCCTATAATTAAATATGAAATACTAAGGTTCTCATTTATGGGACATATATAAGCAAATATAAGTATATATCAAGCAAAGAGGTGGTTCTAAAAGTTTGTATTGCCTTAGTATTATTATGTTATTTTGCTTGCATACCAGTCGTAAAATGAAACAATAATTTTACAACATAGTTAGTAGGTAATCCGATATACATGGATATGGTGACACTGTGAGCTTTTTTCGATAAATCAGGAGCAGACAAGGAAGATTGTAAATTTAAGGCCAAAACAGCCAAGCCGAGTTGGCAAATGTTTCTAATTGAGGTATTAATTTGGGTGTTAACAGAGTTTCTGGCAACCATTCGAGCACTTCACTATAGTCTGTTACATTTCCATCACAATCAGCCTCACGTGACTCTTTCTTAAATCTCAACTTTTGAGATGAGTTAAAGCTTGGAAGATAACTGCATTAGCATACCCAAACAGCAACATCTACAATTTGATTCAGTTAGAAAAGGAATTTAATTATACTATACTATAGATTATACTATATTTTCTAGATATATTTTGAATTTCATTTTCAATTGCAAGTGATTTACTGAGTTTTATTTAATCTCTCTCACCCCTGGCATTTGGAATTGAGAGGCCCAGAGGACTAATATTAGACAGACTACACAGATTCCTGTGCTGATCTGTGCTTTTCAATGAAGTGCAAGTTCAAGTTCAATGAATATCATGGGATATGATGATGTATCTCAGAGTTCTATAAAATTTCAAGCAGAGTGAAAAAAAGCAGCATTGATATAAAAGGATATGCCATAGATGCACTGGTCTTCTGTTCCCTTGATGAGCTCTACTGAATAAAATTGGGTAGCTACTAGATATTCGTAAAACTCATCTACTAGTACAAGAAACTGCTCAATAGTACTGTCAATTATTTAACTAGATGTTTCTATTTTATCACAGTAAGTTATAAATCCAGAAAGATTTTAAATCTCCAATATGTACAGGAAACACTCTAAATCTAAAGAACTATATCTTGCACTACGCTAAAATCAATTACTATAACAGAACTGAAAGAAATCTACTCACCAACAGCAAGCGAAACCACTCTTCTGCTCTTGAGGTCACTGCTAACCAATTGCTGTTAAGAAGACTTAACTTGTCATCCACATGGCTTGCATGTTCGCCCAGGACTGCCCTAAGGGAATCTCCTAAATCTCTGACGTTCTTTAATTGCTGCTGTCTTTTTTCCATCTCTTTTTGGGTGATCTATAAACATATAGAAATAGACAACATTTCTCACATAAACTCAAAGTGACAGGTTATATTTGAAGTTATTAATTCATGTTTAAAACATCAGCAGCATAAATTGCAAAGGGGAAAATGTGGGAATAAATTAGTGATCAGCCTAAGGCACTGAAAGCCCAGTAAGCTTCTTACGTAAGGTATACTGAACAATAAAATACTCACCTTCGCATTTAGTTAAAATGGAAATGGAAAGTTTTGGCTGGAACTATTCTTTATATATTATATATATTTATATTTATATAGTTTGCTACAGAATGTTGAATCAATACACCTGGCCATTAGTTTGCACATGTCCCCAAGCCCAAAGATTGCTAGCCCTGCCGGTAGAAAAGAGCTTTCTAAAAAGAAATTAAATTAACATGAATTAAAAGTAATGAAATGGTATATTGTAGCAGAATTTTTTTTTCTAAGCTACAACTCATAAACATGTTAATGCTAGATTCATCTCATCATTATCATTTAATAAAGCATTTGTTGAAACAATGAGGTGGGAGTCCTAGTATTTAGCATCAACGGTGCGAGCAATGAATGTTTCTAATTCTCAAGGACCACAAGATACATGGCAGCCTCCTACTTGTTATAGTAAATCCATGCCCAACACAAAGGGTATAGAGGAACAAAGAATGCTAAACTTACTCTCACCATATTATAGCAAATGTTGTAGTGGTTGAGTAGGGGTATTTTAGCAGATGGACCTAATTTGTTTTTATGTTTGTTTAACATTCAGCTCACAGATGGCTTTTTCGTGTATACTTTTTTCTGGAACTCTTCTTCTAGAAACTCGAAGAACTGAGCTTCTAGAAGAAAACCAGAATGGAAGAAGGGTATTGACCATTGTGAGGAAAGGGGAAAATAGTCACTGTCTTCAAGTGTACTTTACATACAATTTCAAACCTTATATGAATATGATAATGTTTAGTTTTTCACCAAGTATTACATTTAATTTATTACACATTTAGTATAGTAATTTATATTTAAAACTATTTAGAAAGCTGAAGTGTGATTTAAGCAAATCTTAATCTGTCAAATTTGTATATTTTTAAAGTATATTTTTTATATAAAAGAAATTGAGTGATTGGCAGTGTGGCACAAACATATTAAGATATCAAGAACATGCAATTTGTTCCTTGAAATGTGACATTTGTCCTCCGCAGCAGAAGATGAGATAAGAATTAATCAAAGATTTAGGCAGATTGATGTGTTATATAGACTTCACTGTTGGACTTAAAGGCAAGTGGAAATGAGAAAAATATTGAAAAGCAATGTAGTGCCTCCTAAACTTCTGAATTTAGATTTAAAACTAAAAGAAAATTCACAATAAAACTATCACTTATGTAGGTACAGAGAATCCCTATACATTTATAATTTTTAAAAGTTTATTTATTAAGACTGGGATGAAACTATCCTGTTTTTATCAAAATGTTATTTATTTTATTTTATTTTTGCCAGTTTTCCCAAAGTTTAAGATGTTTACTATTTAATCTCAATAACAGAAGATGAATAATTAAAGTATAATTTTACCTGTTGGATTTATACAAATATAAAATCAATTTATTTTACAGTTTTAGATGCTTAGTTCTTGCACACATTTTAACCTATATTATGGTACATGTATGAAAATATAAGAGACTTATTTTTAAGGGAAACATGAAAGAAAGTTAGATTTGACAACCCTTGGAATCCCCCTGACATGCAATTTTAGAGACTGGGATTTGTATATTTTTGCTTGGATTTCCATGAAAGATTGTGCATTATTTACTTTAGTTCATATAACAATGGACTTTGACTCTTTGCTCAGTCCTAGTGATTACTTCAGTTTTACAAAGTAATAACTTTGAAATGTTTTCGCTTACATCCATTCTAATTTTATAATAAACATGCAATAACAAAAACATTTGATCATACATACTTAACTAAAAAGTAAAACAGTTATATTATTTGTTTTAATTTACATGCTAGATCCCCTTTTTGCTTAACATAGTGCTTTTGTAACTTACATGAGTTTTGTACTATTTTGAGCAATAAGCTTTTTACTGAAAACGTACATAATCCAACCCAATGTAACACCAGAGAGAAAATGGCATAGTTTTATATTTTTGGGCAAATTGTAACTTTACAAGCTAATAAATGCTACAGTGGTTTGTGCATGGCCTCTGATGTCACCTTTGTGAAACCAATTGATCATATAAAAATGACTTTCATATTTCTTTCTTGTATTTTCTTTGAATTTACTGATTTCCATCCGTAAAAATTATAAAACATTTAGTGTATGGTAGAAAAAAGTTTTTACTGAGCTTAAAAAAAAAAAAGTAACAAAATCTCTGTTTACCTTGCTCCATGCAATCTCTTCATCCAGTCTAGTTGGCATACCCTCCTCGGCTGATCTCTTGGTTACTTCTGTGTCTATTGCGGCTAACCATTCTGTCAAGCTGTTCATTTCTTTTCTCATCTTTCGAGATAACTTTAGGCTTTTCTCCAGTACCTGCTTTCCCTCTGTAACCTGGATTGAACACAAATAACAATTTCCTTTTCAACATAAATAAAAAAATGTTTTATTAGCAAAGTATCATAATCTATTGAATTATTATATTGTGTGAGTTTGTGCACAACATAATATCAAAACTTTTTAGTATACAATAGATCCAAGGATATTGTGTTTTTATTATATGAATTCAAAATGAAAATTAAATTTTTTCCATTTCTAAAATTAAAAGAGCTATATTTCAATATATTTTTAAATGCATTATATATTCGATGTTTAACCATGGGAAGTAATTACACTTTATTTAAAGCAAATGACTGAGCAATAAGCTGCTTCTCTTGCAGAGCTCTGCATTCATTATAAAGTGAATTTTCTCTGTATTTTCACTAGACTTAAGAGTCATGCTAAGATATTGGGACACACTACATATTGACTGACAGGCTCTTGGCTGGGATGTGCGATATGAGTAGCCTAGTTTGTGTGAGCAAATGCATAGATGTATGAGAGCTGCTAGGTATGTTCATGCAGTTAATTAGATGTGTGGATGGAGCTTTAGCAGTGGAGTAAACATTTAGTCCTTGAACAAAAAAGTACAATACACAATTGGTGGGAAAAAGTGTTGGCAACAAGTGCTATAGACCACCTGAGTAACATAAAATAAATGCATACAATAGGTGGAACACTTTAGATGAATCAATAGTAAGTGAACCTCTCCGGTACAGTGCAGACCCGGAAGTGATTGCAGAAGTGGTGTGTCGTGGGAACCTGGTTGCTAGGTAACAAGTATACAGTGGTGAGGTCCATAGACGTCATTCATTGTGCGCCGTGCAAAGCTGGCTGAGTGGCTGGAAGCGGAGGGTTATCTCTATTCTCCATGCTTTGGTAAGCACTATCAGTGCATTTTTTTCCATGGCCTCTGCACTGTACGGGAGAGGGTCACTTACTATTGATTCATCTAAAGTGTTCCACCTATTGTATGTATTTATTTTAAAAATACAAAAGCAAAGGAAATTAAGAGAGAGTAAAGAAACAAGGTTAATAGCCACATACAATAGTTTATGCGATTTAACACATATCCATGAACTTGGCACAGAGTTAACCAGCACATAGGATAGTAAGGGTTTATTTTGTTTACTGTGCAGCAAATTTCGTGTAGACTTGCTGTTCTAAAAGCAGAATACCATTACACTGCTAAGAGAATCTAGTCCTTAGTGATTTACCCCAGCTTCACTGATATCAGCACACTAGAGGAAAAGAAAGCTCATTCCCATGAAAAAGGTGAAATAGTGTATTTGCGCTGCATTGACAACCAAACTACAAAACCTGAGTTGAAAAAAAAAAATCTCCCGTGTGGTTGAGTTTTGAGACTTTTTTGTTATTTAGTGAACAAACCTTGTAGTTAAAATGATTCATTATTCCTTTAAAGTAATTGAAACTTTGCCTTATCATTGCAGTTTGTTTACCCATGATAATAGTAAGCTTCTTTAATTTCTCCATAGAGAGTTGTTTTATTGAAAGCAATTACAAACTTTTAAGTGTTTTCTTCCAACAGTAATCAACATTTGCAAAATCTACCTATCAATTATGTATTTCTGCAATGAAGTTGGATTACATTTTGCTAAGGTACGGATTTGGACTCTTTAATTCTTCCCAATGCAAGCATAATAATTTAAGCTATATTCATTTACAGTCAAGTAAACAAGTCGAAGTTCGCCACTTACAGCATTAAAAGTACTCTCACATGTTTGTTTTGCTGCCAATCTCCCCAATAAACTCTGTTATAGCTTTCTCTGGTGTAAAGTGTCTTATAGAGACAAGCAGATATATTGTTACCCCCTGTTGCTCCTCTGGGTGGCCAGCAAAGCTACTGTCCTGAGGTGCCCTCAAGGTATGTACAATTAATGTGTCCCATGATTTTCTTCACAGGTAACATACAGGGAATCATGGGACATTTAATTCAGCTCCAGAACAACCTTGCATTTAATAAAAATGCATTATTTAGTAGACGTTCTTTTTAAAAATAAAAATAAAAAATAAAATGAAAAGCTTACTTTATTACAATGTTTAATTTCCTCTGAAATGACAACTCCCCCTTATCACTGATTTAGTTC
Source organism: Pelobates cultripes (assembly GCA_933207985.1). Taxonomy (NCBI): domain Eukaryota; kingdom Metazoa; phylum Chordata; class Amphibia; order Anura; family Pelobatidae; genus Pelobates; species Pelobates cultripes. The sequence continues at coordinate 106,523,620 of OW240916.1, forward strand.
TTGTGATTATTTTAATTGATTGTTCTTTCGTGTAATAATTTATTAAAAGCATACTCGGCATTTTCTAGCAAGGTGTTCCAGTCCATCACCATAGAACATCTCATCTAAAGCTGTCCCTGCATAAACAAAAAAACTTCAATATCTCAAAAATAATTGAGTCCTAGTGGGTCGATTCCTGATTGATGAATACTGATCCAGGTTAGCAATTTTGTTTCCTTGTTTACTTTTCGATTATTTATCAAAGACAATTTGATTGTCTTTTAAAAATGATGACAAACATAGTTGCTGTCAATTGTTCATTATTTACTGAGACCAAATGGTAACTAACAAATAAATGCAAAATCATAGAATGAATTATTTTGTTAAATTAATTTGGCTAGTAGTGGAGCAAATTATCACTGAAAATTGAATAAAGAAGATTCACTGAAATAAATGCAGCATTCTAGAAAAAAATAGTTTGATGAAATAACAAATTTAACCGGTAACATGGGTTAGAAAACCAAAAACAAAGCGCTGCGGAATTTGATGGCGCTATATAAATATCAAATAATAATAATGTATTTCAGTGGCCATCCTATAATATAATATAAGTCTGTACCATCTGTATTGTTTAGGCTAATGAGGAAGTATTGGTATAGATAAAGTGAGTAATCTCTGTCTTATCCAAACCTCAAGCAGAAGCCAGGCTCTGGGCAGCTCGGGTACCTCATTTAGTGCTAAACTATTTAGCATTGAATGGCACCATTGGACTCCAGTCACAATAACCCATTGAAAAAAACAACAAATTGGTTATTGTGTCCAGAGGGACCCTTTAACAATCAGGATTCAAGTCACTAAGGTAACCTCTTCAGGCAAACTGTTTCAATTGTAAAATAAGTGCATAATATAAGCATTTATACATTTTTGATCACTAACATACCTTTTTATTTGCTGCTAAAAAGCTTTCGATATTTGAAAAGTAAGAACCTCAATTTATTCTGATCCCAACATGCTTTCCTTGTTTGCTACTGTTGAAGCCAAGACATTCAAACAATATATCCTCGTGCAACAGCAAAAATCAGTCAACATAATGCTTTTATTGATTCAAACAGCTAAAGTCAATGAATGTCACTAATGGATTTTCTATAATGCAGTTAGTTTTGTCTTAAATTGCTCAGTGAAATTATTGTCATACAGGACATCTAAATAAAGTTATTATATTTTATTCCAGGAGAAATGTTCATACTGCCATTGTGTGAAAATTGTTTTGTTAATTTGTAAAACAGAAATGTGTAGAAAAGTATATGTTTCTGATCATAGAGTGCTTCACTTGTTATTATATGTGTAATAACTAGTAGATCTTGCAAAGGAAGTATGTAAAGTATGTTTACAAAGATTACAAGGTGATTAATAACAGCATATGCATATTGAAGGGTATCAACATGCTTATTATTATATTGGACCATAGATGTATCAGAACTGTGTATGGAACCTACACAATATTAGGTGGTTTTAATGTTGTGGCTACTCAGTGTATGCTCTGGAAAGATAAAACATGAATGCAGTGTACAGCTAGGTTCAGGAAGCAAAAGCTATCAAAGAGTTTATAAAAAAATTTGAGCTGTGCCATTCTACTACTTGTCCTTTTACTTCAATAAGGAAGTAGGAGACAAGAAAGCAAAGTTATAGTGCAAGTGATTTTTGCATTTTTCTTTTTATAAAAACATGCACATACTCAGTAAATGCATTATACTATTTCATATACATTCTTGTAGTTTTGACACCTGCATGTCCCTTTAAGACCTATTGAAGAGACCTTCTTTGAAAAACCTCATGATGTATTTTAATAGCTGGCCGTCTATGTGCGAACGCTACTAAGACCTCATTGTGTAGGTAACATGCCAAAATAACACACTGTGTCACTTATCAGGACCCAAGATCAACATTTCTCTGAATTCTTTTAATGTTTAGTACAGAATTACTATAAATTAGGCCATTAGTCCCATACTATATACACTCTTTTATGGAACCTAAATGAGCTATCACAATTAGGTGGTTTAGAGAGCATGCCATTTGTTCCGTACACATAATACTGTATCATTTAACATCCAGACAGGGAATTACTGTTATGGTTAACATTCATCCTAGAGATTAATATCTATCTTGAAGCCTTTTATTGAATTTACTACTTTTAGTTTCCAGTATTTAATATGGAAGATGGATATGACAGCCACCATGAAGCAAGCTCTGGAAACATATTCTGGTTGCATTATTATTTATACCAAAAAAAAACAAAAAAACTTGTTGTGTTGCTTTATATAACGGACTTCTATGTATTAACTCCCTAATATCTTTCTTCGTTTTCTTTAATACCCTTTGAAACAACTTCATTATTCTACCACTGTATTTTGCTTGCTTGTACTAATAACTTACCCTTGATATAGCAAAGCAAGGACCAAGGAAATCACTGAGCAAATCCTCCAATTAAAATCTTCAAATATAAATTAGGAAGATCAAAAAGTCCATAAAATAACTAGTTTTATTAGAAAACAAATAAAAAAAACAAACACAGCATAAAAACACTAACGCGTTTCACCCAAAATAAGGCTTTATCAAAGTGTTGTTTTTATGCTATATTAATTTTTATTATTTGTTTTCTAATAAAACTAGTCTTTTTACAGACTTTTGGACCTTCCTAATTTATCTGTGAAGATTTTAATCAGAGGATTCACTCAGTGATCTCCTTGGTGGGGATTATGCCACCTACGTCTATTAGGATGGAGCAAAACTGACATTGCTCTCCTCTTGTGAGTATATGTCCTCTTTATTCTTTTTTTATCTTAATAACACAGACGCTAGATTCTGTTTTTATTTGCATTTTATACACAGATGATCCCTGACTGCTACTCTGTGGTGCACTGAAAAAGAATACTTTGAAAACTACTAAAGACGCCTCCCAACATACAACTAAGACTACAAACATATCCACAGACAGGGATTGTACAGTCCAAGCAAAAATACCTGGAGCCGAAATACAGTTATGTATTTAAGTGTATTTCGTTTTATTTATAATAACCAGTTACCTATATACTACACTATATTCTGTTTTCTCTTCTTATTCCCTATATTATTCCATCCCTATCTGTATTTGAGGATATTACTGAAAGTGCTGCTTCCCTGCTTTTCCCTTTTTATATGTTTTCTATGTTTACATTTTATTCTATTGACTATGATTAACATTTAAACTAGAAAATACAAAATATGTTAGTATTGAAAATTATAATGTATGCACATTTTACCCGACTACTATAAATTGAGACGTTTAACGTGTGGCTTATAAATCAAAAATACACTTATTGTAATGTATTGTGCAATCAAATTGTTAAATATAAAGTGTATATTCAGTATGCAATCAATACAGGGAAAATGGGCGAGAAGTTCTGTCAATGTTAATTTATTACACTGACACCTCCCAAGCTCGATATAGCAATATGTCTCGCTTGTAAGACAACAGTGTTAAGCACAATGGGTCCATTAAGATCAGACACTTAAACGAGATGCATAAATATATCTGATATTAAATAGTTATCTGTTCTGAGAATTCTTTATAAGTGAGTCTAAATTGTTGACTTTAAGTTGTTTTTGCCATAGTTATGTGGGTCCAATAACATAGGGAGTTAGTGGGTTTTGGTGGACAGGCCCTATTATTCTATTTAACTGAATGTGGGATCAGGGTCATAATACATACCTTAATACCTTAGGGTGATAACATGTGATGAAGTGAGTGCTGGCAACTGATTTTGAATTCTATACATAGGGCAATTATTAGGAACATTCACTTGGATTCCACAGGAATAGCTTTATTTTTACAACTTTGTTTTTTAGCAATTTCAATCTCTAAACATTTTCCATGTAATGTGAGTTTTGCCTACCTTTTAAATACTGTGTGGTGGTCAGGGCTGGACTGGCCCACCGGCCACCGGGAAATTTCCCGGTGGGCCGTCGGCACCTGGGGCCAGGGAGACGTTTGGGTGACCTGCAGCCGCAGGAAGAGCTTGGATGGTGGCCGCAGAGGGAGCTGGCTGTCCTGTCTCTGCTCCCCCGCCCCTCGCACACTACTTAATTAGACCGGGGCCGGAATATAACATCATAGTCTCATTAAGCTGCGCGCTGGGGAGCAGAGACAGATCAGCCAGCTCCCCCTGCGGCCGCCATCCAATCTCTCCCTGCGGCCGCAGGTCACCTATCAGTCTGCCCACCCACAGGTAGCAACAAGTATGTATGTCAGTCTGTCAGTGGGAGTGTATGTGTGTCTGTCATGGTGTGTGTCTGTCATGGTGTGTGTGTGTGTGTCTGTCATGGTGTGTGTCTGTCTGTCATGGTGTGTGTGTGTCTGTCTGTGTCATGGTGTGTGTGTGTGTCTGTCTGTGTCATGGTGTGTGTGTCTGTCTGTCATGGTGTGTGTGTATGTGTCATGGTGTGTGTGTGTCTGTCTGTGTCATCATGTGTGTGTGTGTGTGCCTGTGTCATAGTGTGTGTGTGTGTGTCTGTCTGTGTCATCGTGTGTATGTGTGTCTGTCTGTGTCATGGTGTGTGAGTGTGTGTCTGTGTCATGGTGTGTGTGTCTGTGTCATGTAATGTGTATCTGTCTGTGTCATGGTATGTGTGTGTCTGTGTCACGGTGTGTCTGTATCATGGGTGTGTGTGTCTGTCTGTGTGTGGGTGGGTGTGTGTCTGTCATGGTGTGTGTGTCTGTCTGTGTCATAGTGTGTGTCTGTCTGTGTCATGGTGTGTGAGTGTGTGTCTGTGTCATGGGTGTGTGTGTCTGTCTGTGTCATGTGTGTGTGTCTGTCTGTGTCATGGTGTGTGTGTGTCTGTGTCATGTGTGTCTGTATCATGGTGTGTGTGTATTTGTCTGTGTCATGGTGGGTGTGTGTCTGTCTGTGTCATGGTGTGTGTGTGTCTGTCTGTGTCATGTAATGTGTGTCTGTGTCACTGTGTGTGTGTGTCGGTGTCACGGTGTCTCTGTATCATGGTGTGTGTCTGTCTGTGCATTGGTGGGTGTGTGTGTCTGTCTGTCTGTCATGGTGTGTGTGTCTGTCTGTGTCTTGGTCTGTGTCATGGTGTGTCTGTCATGGTATATGTGTGTGTCATGGTGTGTGTCTGTCTTTCATGGTATGTGTGTGTCTGTCATGGGGTGTGTGTGCGTATCTGTCATGGTGTATGTGTGTGCTTTTAAAAATAGTGTTTTTACTCATCTTTTTTTTTTTTCAACGTCGTACTGGTCTTCCCTCGACTGGCATTGCCTCTATGACTGAGATCATCAAGCTTGATGATCTCCGCCAATCTGCACTGACACAGGAAGCGCCTCTAGTGACCATCTGAGTGTCTGTCACTAGAGGTGTCACTAGCAAGCAATGTAAACACTGCCTTTTCTCTGAAAAGTCAGTGTTTACATTGAAAAAGCCTGCAGGGACAGGCTATAGACACCAGAACCACTACATTAAGCTGTGTGTGTGTGTGCGCCTGCTAGTGAGCTTGCTTGCTTGCATGTGTGTGTGTGTGCCTGCTAGTGGGTGAGCTTATGTTTTTATGTCAATGAGCTTATGTATATTAGTAAAATTTTTGTCTATGAGGCTGTGTATCAATGAGCTTGTGTGTGTCAGTGAGATTGTCTGTGTCTGCATGTGAGTATGCTTACTGTATAATTAAATGTTTTACTCTGAAAGGACCAATATTTTATATTAGAAAAAGCAATATATATTTGATATATATATATATATATATATATACACACTGTATATATATATATTACTCAATCATCTGGGTGGCAAGACATAGCCTTACATATTACATGCGACAATATATGGGGCTGGCATAGATTTTTTTTTTTCAGGGCTGCTTTGTATCCCCAGTCCAGCCCTGGCAGTGGGTGGGAGCTCCAATTAAATTTTCATAGGGCCAACCACCCAGGTGTCTGAAAGTCCCCAAGCCCTAACCCACTCGTCAAATAAAAGTTTCTAACCTACCCCTCCTTACCCTAATTATAGTGCACATGCCAATTATATAATTTATTCTTCAAGTATTCCTCATTCTCGGATCCTCTACCAGAGGCCTGGGAGTAGGAGGGTTCTGCGCAGTATCTTAGTTGTTACTTAAACTGCACTCTTTTGGACAGCGATCTCAAATGTTACACCTGGAATCTGTTGAAGCTACTCCCTGAACATGGGGGCCACAGCTGGAACTACTACTGCCTTCACTTTCCACATCCATTCTAGTTCCTCTTTCAGTCCTTGGTGTTTGTCCACTTCTCATGTTGCTATAGTCATATAGCATTGCCAGACAGCTTCTTTCTTCTTACATCTTCTTTTCTTCAGGCCCACAAAAGGCACATAACTACCGATGTCCATATTTAAAAACAAAGGCCTAATTCTTAAAAACACATTTAAAAAAAATGAAAAAGGTGGCGCAAAAAAAAAACAATGGCTCTGTGCAGAAGGAGGTTTGAAGGCTGAAAAGGTCTTTATAAAGCCTTTCATACCCTCTGATTGGTTGGTTTCTTGAGGTCCTCCCTTGTTTTATAATTAACCCCACCTGCAACTCATTGATGGAAGCTTGGGGGGTCATTAGGCCCCCCTGTTAGTAAACAAATAGCCCCCAGCTACCGAAAATGGGTTGGACCTCATCCTTATCTTGGAATGTCGCTTATTCGCAGGCCATGGGTGGCCTGCCAGAGGCCCTTTAGGTCACCCCCCTTCTCATTATTATACAATTCTCATCCTCATATAATGGGGCCTTTCTAGCAATTGGGCAGCAATTTATCAAAAATAAGTTGTTATGGTACCAGGTGGATTCCGGGGAACTCACCTTAAGGTTGCCGAAAGTTGCCTCCAGCTGCCATCTCCAGGTAACCCAGCTGTCATCTGGTTTCTGGAACTAAGTTGCAAGAATCGCAAAGTGCCGCTGGACAGGTTCACCAGTGATTGGCTAGAGCAGTCAGATAGAGAATATTTTGAATCCTATTCTTTTTACAAAAAGCACTGATTTTAATTTGGACACTGAATGTATCTGACTGATTGGTGCTGAGTCAGTCAGACTGGAAAAATAAAGTTCAGTAAACATGAAAATTGCCATTCCATCTCGAGTTTTGCAGTTTTTGCCTAACTGGTGTCAATGACCAGCTAATGCTTCCCCATTAACCAGGGCAGAAAATGGTGGGCAGCAGATGGGTATGTAGGGATACTACTTCTGTGTCAAACTGTTTGAAAACTGTTTAAAGCGGCACTGTCATGCCGAACTTACCTTTCCTCAATTGATTCCCCTTCTCTGTCTCAGGATCTGTTCTTAATACCTTCCTATCTAATTTAGTTTTCTTTAAAACATAAGACAATACTCACCCTTTTCTCTGTGATCTCGCGATGCTTCCTTTCAGTATTCCCGAACGTCCTATCATGTAGACAGGGTGCCGGTGCAACTACGAATTTTGTCCTAACAGAATAAGAACAGTGTGGCAAATATGCCTATACCACAAACTCCTGGAGGAGCTTGCTAGCTAGCCTCCTTCCCAAGGACTATGGGCCATGTAACCGACCCTTAAAATACTTGGTTCGTGTGTTTTCCCTTTTCAGTTCGGGAACCAAACAAACTCACGAATTGCGGAACACCTCTGGGCTTGTTAACCCCTATTAACCTCTCCTGACACTTCCATCATCATTTCACACTTGGCTATACCAAGTGTTCAGCTGGGTGACCCCCGTTTGCATGAATGAACACGTGGGAAATGAGCTGGCGGCCAGGCAGCGGTGTTCAGTCGTCAAATGCAGACTAACTCACGAACGCCTCTGAACTTCCATCCTCACCTGGTTTCGTTTCAGTTCACCTGAGAAGAGCGCTATTCAGTAGGATTGTTCGCATGAACTAGGCGAACAATGGCTACCACCTTTCTTATGGAACTATTTTGGGCAGAGGCCACATGTGCGGTCGGTCAAAGCTTTACCCCGGTGGCGATTCGGCTGTGTTCGTGGGCTCTGAGAGCTTTTTGGATATGTTGGGCGCTCAGATCCAGGCTACACGGGGATATAGGACTTGTGAGCAAGGAACGTTTTAGCCACGAGGCAAACAAGGCATTTGCCTTGGGCGGCATTTTCCAGGGGGCGGCAAAAAAGCCGCCCCAAATGCCCAGGGCAAATGTCTTGTTAGCCTTGCGGCTAACTGACATGCCGGTCGGGCTGATGGGCTGGCTGCTGGGCAGTCGGGAGGCGGTCGGGGGGCGCTGGCGGGTGGCTGACGAGGGAGCACTTCCTCTGAGCTGTCTGCTCAGCTCCCTCGTGCGCCGCAGAGTGAGGCAAGGAGCCGGAATATGACGTCATATTCCGGCTCCCAGCCTCACTCTGCGGCGCGCGAGGGAGCTGAGCAGAATGCTCAGGGTAATTGCTCCCTCGCCAGCCGCCTGCCAGTGCTGCCCGCCCAGCAGCCACTGGACCCCCAGTGAGAAAGAGAACCCCCCCAGCATTCCCAAAGGTAAGGAGGCTGGGGGGGGGAAATGTGTTAATGTGAGTGAGTGTGTGTGTGTCTGTTAGTGTGTGTCTGTTAGTGTGTGTGTGTTAGAGTGTGTGTGTTAGTGTTTGTCTGTTAGTGTGTGTGTCTGTTAGTGTGTGTGTGTGTTAGTATGTGTGTGTCTGTTAGTATGTGTGTGTCTGTTAGTGTGTGTGTGTGTGTGTGTTAATGTGTGTGTGTGTCTGTTAGTGTGTCTGTTAGTGAGTGTGTGTCTGTTAGTGTGTGTGTATGTCTGTTAGTGAGTGTGAGTGTGTCTGTTAGTGAGTGAGTGAGTGTGTGTCTGTTAGGTAGTGTGTCTGTTAGTGTGTGTGTGACTGTGTGTGTCTGTTAGTGTGTGTCTGACTGTGTGTGTGTGTCTGTTAGCGTGAGTGTGTTTGCCTGTGAGTGTGTGTCTGCTAGTGAGTGAGTGTGTGTCTGTGTGTGTCTGTTAGTGAGTGTGTGTGTCTGTTAATGTGTGTGAGGGTGTTTCTGTTAGCTAGTGTATGCGTGTCTGTCAGTGAATGTGTGTGTGTATTTAGAAGGCAGGGCGGGGGGAAGGGTTGGGTGGGAGTGGCACGGGGGGGGGGCGCCTGAGTTTTCGCCTGCCTAGGGCAGCACAAAACCAGGATACACCACGGCTTGTGAGGGTCCCTTGTAATATTGTTTGTGTTTTGGGGTGTTTAATATTTTGTGCCTTGTACCTTGTACAAAGTGAGGACCGAAAATCCGGAAGTGATATCATTACGCATGACATCAGAATCAGGTGATCGGATGGCGAGTCACGTCACGCGGAAGTTCGGCGAACCCGGAAGTGAAGACAAACGCAGGCAAAACAGCGCCAAATCCAATGACAGAAGCACTATTTAAAAGGAAGAAGAACACAAAGTGAGGACCGAAAATCCAGAAGTGATGTCATTACGCATGACATTAGAATCAGGTGACCGGATGGCGAGTCACGTGACGCGGAAGTTCGGCGAACCCGGAAGTGAAGGCGAACGCCGGCAAAACGGCGCCAAATCCAATGACAGAAGCACTATTTAAAAGGAAGACCAGTATTTACCATACACTTTGACAAAGACCTGGAGGTCGGAACACGTTAGTGTTGTGGACTTTCTATTTTATATGTTATTCAAGCTTATTTTCTGTATCCTGTATTTTTAACCAGTAAAGTTCCAAATTGTTCTTTACTATTGGATTCATTGAAAGGCTGGAAAGAGATTATCCTGTCTGGGAAGCTGAAAGCCAGAATAAGCTAATTATTCATCTGCTACTGAAGTCAGAGCCAGCTTTATGTGGCTCTGCATATTGTGAGTGACCCAATATCTTAATTAATGCTTTTTGTATAACAGTATTACACTATGTATGTGTTTTTATTGTAGGATAATCAGGAGGTGTTCCACTCATAATATTAAGTATACAAGATTTTCTGTATATTTCTTGTGCACCCCCCTTATATCTTTTTCTTTCTCACTTCATATCTGAGTGCCATTTAGTGATTTTGGGCACTGGGGGTAGTTGCGTATTCTTTGGTTTTTAGCGCCAATCCACCATTTCTTTGTTGTGTTTTCATTCTATACCGGGGTGATTATTAGTTTAACCCCTTAGTGACCAGACCATTTTTCAGTTTTCTTACCGTTAAGGACCAGGGCTGTTTTTAAATTTCTGCAGTGTGTTTGTGTTAAGCTGTAATTTCCTTCTTACTCATTTACTGTACCCACACATATTGCATACCATTTTTCTCGCCACTAAATGGTCTTTCTAAAGACACCATTATTTTAATCATATCATATAATTTACAATAAAAAATGATAAAATATGATTAAGAAAATTACAAAAAACAAAAACTTTTTCTAACTTTGACCCCCAAAATCTGTAATGCATCTACAACCGCCCCCAAAAAAAACCTATGCTAAATAGTTTCTAAATTTTGTCCTGAGTTTAGAAATACCCAATGTTAACATGTTCTTAGCGGTTTTTCGGCAAGTTATAGGGCTAGAAGTACAAGTAGGAAATAGCTGTTTCAAAATATATTTTTTTTTAAATGTTTCAATAGTGACATTGTAACACTGTTATCTGTCATAAATCTCTGAATCACACCTCACATGTACATATTTTTTTAAATAGACAACCCAGGGTATTCAATATGGGGTATGCCCAGTCTTTTTTTAGCACCCACTTAGTCACAAACACTGGCCAAAGTTAGAATCTATATTTCTTTGTGCTAAAAATGCAAAAAACAATTAAGAACGCTAACTTTGGCCAGTGTTTGTGACTAAGTGGCTACTAAAAAAGACTGAACTTCCCCATTTGCAATACCTTGGGTTGTCTTCTTTTGCAAATGGTATGCTCTCATGGGGGTAATTCTCATTCCTGGGCTACCATACGTTCTCAAAGGCATCATAACCAATCTGACAAATTTCAATGTGAAAATCAAGCCTTATGTTTGACCCTGTAACTTTCAAAAACACTATAATACATGTACATGGGGGGTACTGTTATACTCAGGAGACTTTGATGAACAAAAGTATTAGTGTTTCAAAACAGTAAAACATAACACAACAATGATATCAGTGAAAGTGCCGTTTGTGTGTGAAAAAATGAAAAAAAAAAGTCACTTTCACTGAGTGCCTTGCCCTATCGAGTCAGTCTGCGCGGTGCCCTCGCTGGGCGAAGATGGATTATTTTTTGAGTGTCTGGATTTTTCTTTTCTTGGCGTGTTTTTTTTTGTGCTCAGGTCATTTTTCTTTTTTCAAAGTTAGACGGCTTTATGGATTTTAATTTGCCCTTTTTTAGGTTTTAGAAAAAAGAAGACATCAAATGGTAAGTATTTTTTAAATTTTATTTACAGGTAGGTAGTTTTATTGTTCCCCCCTCACTATTTTTAGGATGAGGGGGGTAGGTGGGGCTTTATTTTATTTTTTAGGGGGGGTGGGTGACTAGAGTCTTGGGGATCCCCAGTCACCTGTGTGGGGGGGATATTTTTGCATTTATCCACCACCTGTTGCCTATGGGTGGGGGCCAGGGGGGGAACGATGACAATAGGTCCTCCCTCACATTATCATTTAGGGCCCCCAATAGGTCCTCCCCTAATGTATTTTAGAGCCCCCACCCACTGCTCATGGGTGGTGGCCGGGGGGGGAAACAATAGGTCCTCCCCCCCCTCCTTTCATTTAGGACCCCACCCGCCGTTCATGGTTTGGAGCCAGGGGGAAGGGACAATAGGTACCCCCTCATATTGTCTTTTAGGTTCCCCACCCGCCACTCATGGGTGGGGGCCAGGTGAGGACAATAGGTCATCCCCTATTGTCTTTTAGGGCCCCCATCCGCCACTCATGAGTGGGGCAGGGGGCGGGGAAAATAGGTCCTTCCACCCTCTTGTCATTTAGAGCCCCATCTGCCGTTCCTGGACATTCGTTGTTTGTTTGTTCATTTAACATTTCTATTCATTTATTCGTCTTTCTGATGAATGAATAGATGAAATTCCCGTCTGAATTTCGAACAATAACGAATGCCCAAGTGTTTACCTGGGCATGCACGGGGAATTATACAGAGTTAGCTAGTGTGAGCAGATGACATGTCCCACAGGGCCTTCATCTGCCCACGCACAAAATAAAGTAAAACAAAAAGGTAATATGGGTGACTAGGGGCATTTGGGGGGGACTAGGGGTGTTTGGGGTTGACTAGGGGGGCAATTAGAGGTAGTGGAGTCAGGATGGGGGTTAAGAAACAACAGAGGTGACCACTAACAGTGCTGCTTTAACACTAAACGGTAAGATTGTGCCAGGGGACTCCAGACACCATAGACACTTTGAGATTGTGTCTAGCGTTCTCCTTTAAGGAAAAAAAAAAGTGTTTTTCCTCCTTTCCCTCTGCCAGATATTTAAAATTAGCACTCATACAACCAGCCACAGTGTAAAGGAATAGGAAGACTACTATGTGTTTTACTCTCCATTCTGATTGTTGAATAAATTATCCCGTTTCAGCACAACACTTCCATGTACAGCATGGCAGGGCATCCATCTCCAGGAAGGGGTTACACACATTAAAGTGAAACATTCCTGTAAACAAAGCTTCATACAGCTTCATGTTTATAACAACTTATTATTCACTTCAAGGTTATTACAGTCACATACCAGATTTCTATATTATATTTTTCTTTTTCATTCAGTCATTTGTCTATTCAAGGAGGTCAAAATTGCATGTTTTGTTTTACCTTTGGAATTATGCAAACTGTTGAAAGAATATATGCCCCACATTTGTGTTTGTATTTGAGTTTTTACTGAAGGCACACTGAGTCACAAAGATTTTTGCGTGATTTATGTACGTTATTGAAAAGGTATTTTTCTAAGGAATTTACGCTGGATGCTGACAAAACTATGAAGGCAGTTGATATGCTGTAACTATAATTACCATCCCGGGGATCTGGCTTGTAATTAATAGGCAAGTCATAACACAAAATGTTTCCTAAGCAATCATAAACACATTCACTGATTAAAGAATGGATTCCAGTGGTACCTCGGAATTCATTTTAAACACCCAATGTAACCCTTTATCGTACCTTTGTCTGGAAATCCATTTCTCTTCAATGGCTTGGCTTAGATTTCTTATACCATCACCTGCCTCAAATATTTTTCTGATTTTTTTTTCCATTTTACAGCTGTTGAACAAAGCTTTTGTTGTGTATACAATTACTGAGAATGATCCTGTGTTTTAGATGCTGTAAAGTAAGCCAAACCATAGATAAAGCGATTAGATGGAAACATATTTTAATAGCTTAGGTCAGCACAAAAGGCCACAGGAACACAAAGTATTTTGTTAACATTTTCAGAGCCGGAAGGGTGCGCATATCAAAATTGTTCATATATCATGTATGTGGGAGTTATAACTCTCCCCCTGTGAGGGCTCCTGCGTTATTGATTGTCTTACTTTATCTCAAAGGGTGGCAAAAACTACAGTGTCTCAGAAAACATATTGGAAACAAGAAAATGCATTCAAAATGATAACTATAAAACACAGGAAATAATGTAAGGGAGTTATATTATTTTAGGAATGTAAAATAGCTTTAATGTATTTGGTTTCTATAATATAAAATGTTTAGACCATGGGTCCTCAAACTCCGGCCCCCCAGATGTTGCTGAACTACAACTCCCATGATTCTCTGGCTATGTGACTACAATCATGGGAGTTGTAGTTCAGCAACATCTGGGGGGGGGGGGAGGGGGAGAGTTTGAGGACCCATGGTTTAGACTGTATTCTGTATAACTTAAAGTTCCAGAATTACAATAGTCTAATAGAGAAATTATCAGAAGACATTGTGATATTCTATTATTTGGATATGTAACAGGCTGACTTTAGTTGGGGTCACTATATCCACTGTGTTTTCACAGACATATCACATATACATATTGATGGGCCTCACAGGAAAAGGGTTGCCCTGTAGTATGTAGAATTCAGAAGAAGGTTGTACAAGTTTTAACAATTAGGCCATGGAGAATCCTGCAGAATATGCATTAAACATACTACAGGGCAACCCTTTTCATGCATTTTCATAAAATATGTCTCTGAAAACATGGTGGATCTGGTAACCCTATGTATACTGCACTTTGCTGGGTATTAAATCTCAGTATAGTACCAGGACATACATATCTTAGCAGCTATTATTTCTCAATACCGGCATTAACCCATCCCTCTAATGATAAGATCTTGTAGAATTGGAGATGGTAGACAGAGGCAATGTGATTCTGTTTCAGTAGCTCCTCTCCTGACATGTATGTAACAGAACACCAGCAATCCTTAAAGGGAAACTTCACAGCCCAAATACAAAAATAAATGAATGTAAATCACAGATAAAGCGATCTGAAGTGATTAAAGGGTTACTCCAATCCTTAATATATTTTTTTTAAATGATGCCCTATTGGACATGCACAGAGCAGGCACCAGCCGCATAGCAAGCCACCAGCAATGCCCTGGTAGATCGGAGCATGCTCGCGCCAGCGGGAGGGGTGTGCTCTGTGCACCCTTCTGCCACCTGTGTCATGGCAATGTATATAAGCTTTTTTGAGATAAGATTTTGCTTATTCCAAAAGTGAGTTTTAGGTAAAAACCTGATGAGCAATTTAACATCACCATTACTTTTTATTACAAATGCAGAGATGCATGAATTTTCTGAGAAATTGCTTTTTATTATTTGGTCTTGTTATTATTCTAAGAATGATTTTAAGGTGTAGCCTGAAATATTTAAATATGGGTGAAATAGCTGATCATGTTGGCTAGTCATAGTCACAATAGGTAAGCTGATTGAAAATTCCCTTATTGCATTCACTAACCAGCTCAATTTGGATGTCACTTCAAGAAAACTAAAAATTAGATTTTTGAGGACAGCACAACTCCATGTGTGATATGAAGGTACCTCTGTTATTTAAAGGAACACTCTAGCAGGCTGTGGTAGTTATTGTCACAATATAAGTAAGGGACTCCAAACACACTTACCTTAATCTACAACAGAGAGTACTTAGAGTAATGTCAGAATGGTCAGAGAGATAACCAAGGTCAAGGGTATGTGAAAACAGATAAAATGGTAGACAATCCAATATTTAGGAATACAGAGAATAGGATAACTGATAATCAATCCAAGTCAGCATCAGGGAATTAGCAAAGTCACAAATGCACTTTTGGGCTCAGCAAAAACCACAAAAGGGTGATAGGGACAAGAAATGCTAGGATTTAAGTAGTCTGTATTTTATTTTGATTGGACCACGTGTGGGCATACCCTCTCATGGCCATTGGAGGTAACTAAAAACCTCCATTTGTTTAAAAATGCATAGGGACTTTTTTTTCTTTTGGTTTTTACTACATGCATTTTGGCTGATGTGTACTATGGTCGTTGTTGCCGCCGCCTAGGAATAATGGGAGTTTGAGCACAGGACTTCTTTCTTTGTATTTGCAAACCATTCATAAGCCACAAGAATAGAAAGGCCAGATTAGACCTTGCCAAAAAACATCTAAAAAAACCAGCCCAGTTCTGGAACGGCATTCTTTCAGCAGATGAATCTAAGATCAACATATAGCAGAACTAAGGGTAGAAAAAAGTATGGAGAAGGTTTGTACCTGGGCATTTTAGTTCTAGACTTCAAGCAGTCATTGCCTGCAAAGGGTTCTTGACAAAGTTTTTAAAATGAACATTTTATTTATGATTGTGCTTAAGCTGGAAGAAAGAAGATTTAGTCTAAAGCAAAGGAAATATTTTTTTTTACAGTCAGAACACTAATGATGTGGAATACTCTGCCCAAATATTTCTGGACCTAACTGTATAAACCCCCAGATTTACCTCATGGATCCCAGGTGGGGAATATACCACTGATGCCGATATAAGAGAGTATTCAAATGATCCTAAAAATGCAAGCAGATTTCAATACTTTTTTTAACCAAAATATTGCTATATACAGTGAGCAGTACATGTTTTTTTTGTGCTTATATTCTATATATGTTTTGGAAGGAAACACCACATCTATATCCTTGAGCAGGGATTGTACTGCTCAATGCCAATCCCTTAGAGCTGATTGTGAAGCTCCTTATTTGTAAGTGTGTTTTTTACTCTCTACCACATAGACCACCTGGTATAGAAACACTACACTATTGTCATTTTCTCTATGTATTCTTGTCCACATATTGCTCATGAGAGGTCATGTCAACGTATGATCAAGACGACACCTACCTACGCTATCTACTCTGCACCAGTACCAAAACAGAGAAAACAACACTATACATTGGATTTGAGTTAGCCAATAGCATGGCATCTATATATTAAGATCAATTGGCTGTCATTAAAACGTTTCTCTACTCACAGGAGCCCACTTTGGACAATCAAAATACAATGTAACCATCAGATCTCTTGACTTTTTATTGGTTTGTTTCACAAGTCTTTTTGCTGTTTTATTAAGTACAACCTGCTTTTTCTTCTTCTGTAGTTGTTATAGTTTCTTTAAGTGGGAGAGGTCACGTCATGATTAAATACAAATTAGATCAAACCAACTATATTGCTATTTGCTGTTAACTTATATCATTTCCAGGCATTCTAAAAATGTACACACAAGTGGAACGACCATAGATGGCATTGTATTAAACATGCCCATGTTTTAGGTTGGGTACTAAGCTCTGAGTAGGATCTCTAGTTGCTGCTTAAGCTCAGACTCAGAGGGACGGAAATGTAAAGGGGCTTATCTCATCTGTGTCACCTGAGCATAATCTGAAGATACTGCCTGCTACAGCATCCTCAGATGGTAGGAGAATACCTGCAATTATAAGCTTCTGTTTGCAGACACAGAGAGACTTTATGGACCAAAACCTATATCCTATGTGATTATTGGTTGTTATGGTGTTTACAGTGACACTTTAAGTACTCTGTTCCCACACAGAAGTTCGTCCTCTTATGTAAGAGCGTCAATACTTAACCAAACATGTCTAGACAGTATATACTATTGCAACATGTAATTATTGTATTGTAAATACAGGGATGATTCAATGGATTTCAATTTTATAACCTGCATTATGTCTGCTGAGAAAACACAGTAATGATTAATACTGTGCAATCTGCTCACCATACATTCTAGCATATATATTATTAACTATTTTATGTCCAATTCTTTATTTCTAAGAAAAAGTGACAATTGATCATGCAGGGAATTAGATAAAGTTAGAAGAAAACATGAATATGGAGCAGAAACTACTGTTCGGGATAATTAGCATGTTAGATGTTGTACCAATCTAGATTTTCTTTTTAATTTATAAATTTTTGGTGTTTGATAAGAGTCTGAAACCCTTCCTGGAAAGATTTTCTAAATAATAATATTGTATAATATATAAAGTGGTAATAATGATTATTAATTAATAATCTATAGTGGTACTAAGTTCTTTATTTGTTAATGCATCTAAGCCATCATCTATGCCTAAGGTGAGCAAGAGTGCACCCAGGACAAAAAGGATAAGGTGAGGCCTGATAGAAAGCAGTTGTTGTTGTTGGGGGATTCTATCTTAAGAGGTGTAGAGTTGAACAATAGTGGCTTTGTGATAAGTTTTCCTGGAGATACTGCTCACAGAGACAGGAGACGTATTTGTAATATTGTTAAGCAATCAAAGCAGAAAGGGGAATTGGATGTACTTGTCCATCTTGGGACAAATGATTTGGCTTGTAATGAGGTTTCTGAGGTAAAGGAAGGGTTTTGTGTTATTGTCAATGATATACGGCAGGTTGCTTCCACACTGTCATTCTCTGAAGTTCTGCCTGTGCATAACCCTCAGAATGACAGGTGGATGCATATTAGGGACTTTAACGTGTGGCTTGGTGAATGGTATCGGGAGCAAGGATTTGGCTTTGTTTCTCATGGTAGCTCTATTTAGAATAGAAATAAACTGTACAAAAAAGATGTTTTGCATCTTTCTCAAAAGGGAACAAATGTTCTCAGTGAGAAGTTCAGAGGTTTTGCTAGAAAGTATTTAAACTAGGAGTGGGGACAAAAGGGTGATACAACATCAATCCAATTGCCCCCCACCCCCCAAAACAAAAACAGAAAGTAACTGTAATGAGTGTGTTAAAAAATGATAAGCTTAGAGTCATGTCTACAAATGCTTGCACTTTAGGGAATAAGATCCATTTTAGTGGCTGTTACTGAGACATGGTATAATGAGAAAAATGACTGGGTTATAGCAATACCAGGGTACTCTTTATATAGAAAAGACAGAGAAGGCAAGAAAGGAGATGGGGTGTTCCTGTATGTGAAGGATAGCATAAAATCTAGCCTAATAAAAGTTAGTGAGGCGAACATAGAGTCAGTTTGGGTTACGTTAGAATTTGGAGATCACGCAGTAACTTGATGGTAAGGCATGTCTTTTTGCTGATGATACTAAGATGTGAAACAGGGTTGATGTTCCAGGAGGGATAAGCCAAATGGCAAACAATTTAGGTAAACTAGAAAAATGGTCAGAGTTGTGACAGCTGACATTTAATGTGGATAAGTGCACGATAATGCATCTTGGACGTAAAAACCCAAGGGCAGAGAACAGAATATTTGATGGAGGCCTAACCTCAACATCTGAGTAAAGGGATTTAGGGGTAATTATTTCTGATGACTTAAAGGTAGGCAGACAATGTAATAGAGCAGCACAAAATACTAGCCAAATGCTTGGTTGTATAGGGAGAAGTATTAGCAGTAGAAAGAGGGAAGTGCTCATGCCATTGTACTGAACACTGGTGTGATCTCACTTGGAGTATTGTACGCAGTACTGGAAACCGTATCTCCAGAAGGATATTGATTCTTTAGAGAGAGTTCAGAGAAGGGCTACTAAACTGGTTCATGGATTGCAGGATAAAACTTACCAGGAAAGGTTAAAGGATCTTAACATGTATAGCTTGGAGGAAAGACAAGACAGGGGGGATATGACAGAAACATTTAAATACATAAAGGGAATCAACACAGTAAAGGAGGAGACTATATTTAAAAGAAGTAAAACTACCACAACAAGGACATATTCTTAAATTAGAGGGGCAAAGGTTTAAAAATAATATCAGGAAGTATTACTTTACTGAGAGGGTAGTGGATGCATGAAATAGCCTTCCAGCTAAAGTGGTAGAGGTTAACACAGAAAAGGAGTTTAAGAATGTGTAGAATTGGCATATCCTACACATAAGATAAGGCCAGGGACTAATGAAAGTATTTAGAAAATTGGGCAGACTAGATGGGCCGAATGGTTCTTATTGTCAGGATCTTACCTGATGTGGAGTCCAGTGTGCAGAGTTATACTCTCACCCTTGCAAATAAACACAGACCAATGTGACCAGATAAGAAGCCACCTGGGCTGTGAGTTTATGCACAGGGACTGTGCAGGTAAAGTGCTCCGAATCACAGGAAAGGCAAGGACAGAAGAAAGCAGAAGAAAAGCAGAAGAAGAAGAAGAAAAGTCAAGTTATAGCCAAAGTCAGGGGATGCCAGAGGTCAGAATTAACAAAGTGTAGCCAAAGTCAAGGGATGCCAGAGATCAGGATAAACAAAGAAAAGCCAAAGTCATGGGATGCCAGAGAAAAGCCAAGGTCAGGAACTAATAACGTGAGCGAGAGTCAATGAACTGACCAAGTTCGCAAGGCAAGGCAGTGCATATATACCCAGCTAATAAATTATCTGCTTCAGGTTGGCTTAGATAGACAGGAGCAGTCACAGGTAAAGTCCAGCCCCCAGTGCTGGAGACAAAGTGAGTTTAAACAGTGGGTTGAAACAAGCAATGAATTGTGGCTCCTAGGCAAGACAGTTGGACTACAGCACAGAAGGACCACAGCTCAAATCCCCTGTCTGGCACTTATGAAATGGCCGTCTGGATGGCACAGTGCGAATTGTGACAATTATCTGCTGTCATATTCTATGTTACTAATTTGACAAAAACAATAGGGATTGCTGAAACCCTTTACCCCTGCTGGAAACATAATGATAATGTTTAATTGATATTATTTGTCAATTATATACTTTGTTATATTGCCACTAATCCTTAAATTCTGGCAGAATCAGTGTTAACACATTTGGAAATTGAATGGAAGGTTTTGTACAAATTTAGTGGTAAATGAAAAGAGTCAAATGCAGTTATGCCTAGAATTATATGCTGGTGCTTTCAAGGTAAATAAAGAATATGTCAGGTATACATTTAAAATATAAACTATTCATTTAATTTGACTAGGTTTTTAGTTTTCCTTATTAAATCAGGCTACATGATTTGCAATATATATATTTTTAAAGAAAATGCTGTGGATAATGAAAGGCCGCCTTTCCCCCCTACACACTTTAAGTAGTTGATCATTAAAGTGTGTGTACCAAAGCCGAATTGGAAGAATGCAGATACAATCCAGATACACGTGCAGAGGAATCATATCCTTATCTACATAAAATGATGTAAATCATATCTGTGTTTAAGGGCAGATAGTGTTGTGCTTTCCATGCTTTTAATGATTGGGTATAATTCACATTTCTAAAAATGTGAATAGGCAGCATTTTGTTAGCTCTTAACATAAACAGTTCATAGATAACACAATTATCGCTATGTTCACAAGTATGTTTGCAATAAAAAGTTGAGCTAAAATATGGCAAAACATTTTCAAACCTTTTTGACTACACTATTTCTCCACCTACATCTTCTCTATTGACCCTTCTAAAATCAATAAAGTAAATGAAAAATGACACTAGGGATCCATGATTAGGATCTTATTTAAAAGCTTGGAATGATCTCTGCTTCTAATGGTCCGGAATTCTTTATTTCTATTTATTTTGAAAAGTGCCAAGATAGATTTACATATTACCCAGTCCTGATACAAATGGTTAAAAGAGGATGTTTAATTAGCTTAAGTATTTATGTAAGTGCTGATTATAAACTTTGCAATGAAATGTTCAGATATCAGAGCTAAACCTGGAATTCAAAACCACTGTGACTTGTAAGCTCTGCAGATCCATTCCGCTGTCATCCAATGTTGGACTATGGAGGAGACCTTTCTAATACAATCGTTACCAATGTCATCCACTTGGGTGTACAAGTGACCGCTGGCTGACATTGACCAGTAAATCATTGGTATTCCAGTTAATAATTCTCAGTGCATCCTTCTTATAGAATATGTGAGTTGCACCTTGGTGTTACATTTTCAAGATAAAGTCTTGCTTCATCACTACTTCGTGTGCACATTATAATAATACTATTAAAAAAGTATTTAACCAGGAAATGTATATTAAGATTACTCTGGTTTTCAAGTACATCCTGGGGATGTTACCTTAACCCAACATCCAGGGGTTGTTACTGAATTATTTGTAAAATGCAAAGGTAGGGACAAATGTCTTTAAGTAGAGAAATCAGCTTAGACACTATTGGAATGTTGTTGTGTATACCCTTGATGGCTGCAATACATTTTATATTTAATATAATAGACTAAATAAACTTAATCTGTTGTTGGCCAATATAATGTTTTTGTTGATGTTCCGCATTCTACATGTTCCACATTCATCCTAGTCATTCGGTTTATGTCACCACGACAATTCTTGCAGGGATATTTACTAAGGTGTGAACTGTCATAGGTTCAAAGTGAATTTCAAATCCTTGGCCAAAATAGCCAAACTAAAAACACAACTGACTTGGAGATTTTTTTCAGATTTAGCTATGGTGGACTCAAAATTCTAAATTCACTTTGAATTCCCAACATCTCACTTTAGTTAATATTGCTGTAGATATTAAACAGTAAATTGACCACCTATAAAAAACAATCTTCAAAAAAGTTTTTTTGTTTTATGAATTTGCTACCAAAAACTGTGGGGGGAAAAAAGCCACTTAGAGATCGCCAAGATAAGCGTCCAGAAGAGCACCTGGGATGAAACAAGACTATGTAATATTAATACCTTTATTTTCAAGAAGTGAATGAAGAACTGTCCCATATAGTCACTGACACCAGATAATTACTTTATGTCAATAAGATCATTTTCATTTGGCAGGAAAGTTGAAACATGCTACCAACTCTTTTCTTCTTTGATTTCCTAAAGACTCAATGCCCCTTTTGTCTTAATATAATGTCAGTTGACAATTAAGTTACCCAGTCTATAAGATGTTCTTAGCAAATTACTATACCAGCGGTTGTACTTATTTTCTTTTGTCAATGTTTTGTGTACATGTGCTCAGAATATTCATTAAGGGCTTTTAAGAAAATACTAGTTTTGGTTAGAGTAAGCCTTCCTATCCTTCCCCCCACACCACTCAAACTTTAAAAAAATGAATATAAAGCTGAAAAACACCACACCTTAGTTCCAACACAAAGGCCAGTTTTCCAATCAGCCCACTCTGCCTCCAGTGACATAACTTCCTGCCAGGAGAGGATGAGCTGAGGAGAAGAAATGGGTACCACAGAGCAAGGACATGCTGTCATTGGACGACTGTCACCAGCATGCTGATAGCATATAAAATCCAGCACGCTCACTCATTCACTAAACAGCAATTTGAAGTTTTACAGAATGTAATAGTTTTATTTAAAAACACCTCACTTAGGCAAAAAATAATGGGGGTCAATTACAGTATGTGACTATACATTGCATAAGCCTGCCACAACGTCAATGTACCCCATTCTTGGCAGGTCCTACTCTAGCAGCCTAATGTTCTTATGAGATTAATTTACTTACTTGTGAAATGCTTCCTCCTGGGACTCTCTGCAGGGCAAGGGGAAATGAAAGGGGTACTCTCTGGTTTTACACTCCTCCCTGTCACAGGTGCCTTATTCCAGAGCCCAATTTAAAATGTTTCCAGGTGTAATTCTACTAGCTCCTGCTACCAGGCTATGAAAGGAACCACTGCCTTACTTCTGTAAGTAGATGCCTATCATTACAGTTAATTCTGGGATGTATCAGTTTTACAGTCTCTGTGAGCTATGGCAGCTTATTTATTGGTTTCTAATGCCACTGATGCAATTATCAGTTGTTTTAAAAGAATGATTCTAAGCTTTACAGGTGGAACCAGCACCATGGAAACCAATGGAATACTGCTGCTGGTTGATTCAGTTTTAGATATTTTCCCTATAATTACATAGAAATGTCATGTATGGTCTTTTTTGTTTGCACCATATATGCACTTCCTAGAACCCTGCACCAGCCCTAACATCAATAATAAATGAAATGTATACTTTGTGAGAACTAAGCCAACATTAAGGGGACACTGTAGGCACCCAGACTACTTCAGCTAATTGAAGTTGTCTGGGTGCTGTCCCCTATTACACTGAGAGAACTGCATCGTTTACATTGCAGCTGTAAGTCTGCCCTCAGTGGCTGTCTACCAGATAGCCACTGGGGGCGCTTCCGGAATCCAAACAGACTTTTGGTCCTCACGGACCTCCAGCATCAGATTTTCCACATAGAAAAGCACTGAATAATGCTTTTCCATGGGGATTGCCACGTATGCCCATTAGGTCTCTCCCGCCGGCTGACCTCAGCGGGGGAGGAGGTTGGGCGGAGCCTAACCCAGCGCCGAGGGAGTCTATATATAGGTGGTCTTCACTTAATGACCTACCTGTTTTACAATGGTTCGAACTTATGACCAGCTCTCTAGCATGCTGATTCAAGTAATTTACAATGTTAGAGAGCTGATCTATGTTCAGGGAATTTTCTCCAAACATAGATTTCAGCGATTCCCTGCACTAGTGAGCTAATCTATGTTTAGGGATGTTTTCCCAAACATAAATTCATGGTATTCCCTGCTCTAGTGAATTAATCTATGTTCGGGGAAGTTTCCCTGAACTTATATTCACATGATTCCCTACTCTATTGAGCTATGTTCGGGGAAGTTTTGCAGACATAGATTTGCGGGATTCCCTGCGCTAGTGAACTGGTGTGTGTTCGGGGATATTCCCCCACACGAAGACATGCTCTCTTGCACATGCTTGCTAGCGCATCATTACATACTGACCAATTCATTTTATGACTGGGAAGTAAGAACGGAACCCTGTCGGTAAGTGATGGTGGCCTGTACTTTAGTTTGTATCTTTTTTGTTTAACAGAATTTCTCTAGAAACCAGTAAATTGCTGGGCATTGAGCGTATGCATTCCCCAGATATGGATTGGAGATTCGCTATCTGTGAACTTATTTATTTTCCAAGATCAAAAACAATATAAATTGTGTTTCCTCATTTAAGAATACTTTGAAACAACTGCATTTCTAATTGGAGAGAATATTATTTAAAAAAATGTAAATAATCCAAATATATGCAATCATGATTCTTCTAAACACATAACACATAGATCAATTAGAATATCCCAAGGCCACTTGAAATTAATGTGTCTGAAAACCATAAATCACATTTTACCCAAGAAAGATAAAACCTTAATTACAACCAACCTGATGTATGAAACCTAAGTAGTCTGTCATGCATCAAAGAACAGGAAGTCACAAACTTTCTTTCTTAGCAGAAAGGTTTCCGAGTACTGAATTTGCAGAAAAGAAAAACAAAGAAACCCAAAAAAACCATTAAATGCACTTGGCTCAAGGATAATCCTTATCAGTTTTAAACGCACCGGATATATTCATCTCTTTTGAAGATCAAAGTACAGAGAGCAGCTACAATAGATGACATCGTCCCACGTTCATGGTCTAGGCCTGTGACATATATAAAAGGATAAGGAGGGGAGGAAAGGAATAAGAAGAGAGATATGAAGGATATATCAAAAGTAATTTACATATAATTAATTTTCTTGGATATGTTTATATTTTAATATTTATTTATATCCACTATTATTATGAGTCCCAGATATCTTAAGTAATGTAGTCTAGTCATTTTTTATTGGCTACCATTTTAATATGTTTATTTATTTGGGTTCTGTACTGGATCCCATAGGTGGATTGTATATTGGGTGTCACAGATAGAAATTCCCTTTGCCCTAAATGACTGAATATAATTTTGCTCACTAAAGAAATATATTTGCAGTGATTGGCTCTCCTTAAAGCTCTGATCAGATTGTTAGCAGACCAGGGCCACTACTGGAAGTGTAGATGTTTATATTAAGTTGGTGTCAAAGACTGGATTGAAGGGCACTGGGCGCCATGATATCTGGTGCATCCAAAGTGAAACACTTGTTTAATGGTGTTACAAAACATTAATCAGCTGTTCACTTGACAACAGTAAGAAAGAGTATGGGTATGAGAAAGTAGATAGGCAGAGTTGGAGTTCACCAAAAACTAGTCTTCTTTAGAGAAATAATGAAACAAACTAGGGTGTTCTTTCCTAAGTCTTGAAGGGCTATGTCTTATGTCTTCTAAAAACTAGGATTACTTAAGTAGACTCTCTACTGCATAGTGACAATGACACAGGAAAGAGGCCTGGTACATATCATTGTTTTCTCATTATATTGCACCGCATCTTCACCGGCCTATTAGAGCAATGAATGACTCCGTATATCTCCAAGTCAGACATCCATAATTATGACAAATACAAGAAATATTCTTTAATATCAGAAAAAACAGTTTTTATGGCTTGAGGTTTGAGAAATTCCTGATCTCTTTTTTCAAGCAAGTAGGAGTTTGAAACATCAATTCATTGTCAGCAGCTATTTCCCCTGAAGAATAAGGTCCATCAAGCCTGACCATAATGTCAGGATGCCTTTGGTATTAAGGGGTTTCTTCTTTAAAAAGGGAATTGAATTGCAACATTTTGGACAAAAAAAAACAAATAGGAAAAATTCACCACCGTCAGATATAGTCATAGCTTGGTCATTTTAGTCTGAATTGTGCATTTTGGTTTAAAATTCGCCATTATGAATTGTACAGTCAAAAGGTTGATTGAACAATATAAAACAGTAAAAAGTCTTCTAATTTAATTCTTGGTCCATGTGCTGTTAGTGTGCAAATTTAGGATGTCAAATTAGGTGTTTTGCAGTTTGCTTGCCTATAAACATTTAGTAAACTGAGTGCTGTTTTTATGTGCATATGTTCTAAATGGCTTTGACATGAAAAAAAAAAATTCTATTTATTTTATATTGTCTGCCTTCAGGCTCTACATCATTCCCAACAATTACTGTTAAAGATATGAAAGGAGTTGTAATTGTCAGGAAATTTAAACCAGTCTAAACAAGTCTTAATAATAACAAACATTAAAAAAACTGTGTATATAGAAAATGGCAAGCTTCATTTACCACGAAGTGGTGGTTCACGGATGATGAAGGAACACAAGATAAATACAATTTATTTGCACGTTCCACCGTATATAACAATATGACTGAATTTACAGATGATATAAGATTGATAAAACAAGTAAGTTAAACATTAAGATAGCTATATTAGTTTGATATTTATTCCCTTTAAATATGTTTACTTCTTATTATTAAAAACATAAAACATAAGTAAGCGTTTAGAAACATATGCTTAAAATGAGGCCACCTTTTAAATTATGCCCTGCTTATAATGGACCACCTTGCCACATGTCCACTATGAAATGGTGCAGAAGGCAATCATCATAATATCATAATTTTATTTTAAAGCTCAATGTTCAAACAAGGTGAGGGTGGCATGGTGCCATCATGTGGACCATGGCTAGTACATAAACAGCCAGATGGTAATGGTCTCATGTTGTGTGGATGAGCTTCTGGGTATATTGGTCTGCTTGATACCAAAAAGAAGTGAATGACAACACATATAAAAGGATTGTTGCTAACCACATTGATCCCCTTATAAAACCCAATCTTCTAATTGCAATTGTATACTTCCACTAGCATATGGTATTATAAGGTATAAGGTATGTTATATAGCACATATATTCAAGCTGATTCCATATTGTGGATTTCCTTTTACTTTGATGGCCTTTACAATACAAAAATCCCTTTCCAACAGAGTACATTTGGGATGATGTTCATCTGAAGTAGTATGTATGGATGAATAATCTGGGTGAATTGCATAATGCAGTGCAGACATTTTCGATCACAATTGTCAACACATTGTTAAACGTGTTTGTGACAAAATGCCTTTTGTCCCTGGATTGTTAGGTGACAAGCTGCCCTTTGCCCCCGGCTTTTGGAGGAGCCTGATTGCCAGCCTCCTTCCTCATGACTATGGCCCTGGGGTGTATTGCCATTTAAAAAGACTATTTGGGGCTTATTGGCTTCTAAAGACAGTTTCTTCCCATTGGAATCCATGGGAAGGTGTGTTTCTTCCCCTCCCCCGTTTCCTGTCTATTGTTCTCCAGCAGGGCGTTGTCCCAGGCACACTGCCAAACCAGTTGGAACTGACTGCTTTTGTCCCTCCTTGGTTTCTCAACAGCCCTTGCTATGCTTTACCCCATGGAAAATCTACTCTGTTCATGGGATCTGAGCGCTGTTCACCTAGATTGGGCGCTCAGATCCGAGCTATCTGGGGATAGGTTAAATGTGGGGGTTCTGTGTAATAAAATAAGAATTATGTATTTTTATGTACTTTTACGTATTTTGCTGTTAGTGTTAAATGTAGATATTTTCTGTACCTGGAGATAATTGAGTTTACTGCAGTGCCTTAAGCCAATTATCTCCAGGATGGAGCGGAGGGATTTCATTGTGAGAGTGTTATCATGTTAATTAGTGTTCCCATTGGTTTGTGTCCCTTTTGTCACAGTTTACCACCAGGTCCAGGGGGTATGCCTCTGACCTGAAAACTTGTATATAAGGAGTAATAAACGCTCATTGGAGTCAGATCATCTTGTACCTTCATGAAGTTTCGGCTCATGTTTGGGGGATTGGAGAAACTACACTCTGGGGATTGCTATAATCACTATACTCCCCAGGGTATAATCACTAAGCTCTGCTAAGAGCTTGTTCCTGTTCCTGCTCTCTGGAATTCGGAGAGAGGTCGACCTGCTGGAAGTTGGACCCTGGTCCTGGGTCCAGAGTGGGTGGAGACGCGAGATCTCAACCAAGCTGCGGCGGTTCGTGGGGTCTGCAGTGGTTATGGTGTTGGGCAGAGTACTTGGAGTCCTCGGAAAGCACTAGGAGCATCTGTCGGCGGAAGGTACGAGGTCGGGGTGCCAGCGGTTCCGTTACAGTGGTGGCAGCGGTGGGATGGCGTCCTAGTGCGAGGAGAAGCAGCGCAGAGGCACCGGTAACATTTGGAATTACAATTTGAGGGCAACGCTAGTATTCGTACAGCGCCCCTGTTCACAGCAAACATAACCTATCGCTTTGAGGGCGACGCTTACAGGGAGGAGGTCAAGAGGCGGTTAACCAGATATGGCACAAATCTTTCGACAGAGGCGATTCTGGCAACCATGCGCAAGTTGGATGAGGAGAATCGAGCGGCATGGGAATTTGAGCTCCGATTGCGGAGATTGGGGCTGTGGCCAATTGATCTCTCTCCCCAGAGGCAGACAGCATCCCAGGGTGAGGAGATTGTC
Source organism: Pelobates cultripes (assembly GCA_933207985.1). NCBI lineage: Eukaryota > Metazoa > Chordata > Amphibia > Anura > Pelobatidae > Pelobates > Pelobates cultripes. The sequence continues at coordinate 106,552,037 of OW240916.1, forward strand.
GGTCCCTCGTCCCTGCGACAACCATCATCACTGGGAGTCGAGACAGTCGGTCTGACTCCCCAGCGGCAGTGTGTTGACAAGGGAGAAGAGACAACCGGTCTCTCTCCCCAGCGGCAGTGTGTATCCCAGGGAGCTGAAGGTACCGTCCTTCCTCCCCAGCGGCAGTGTGTAAGGGAGCCCGTCCTTCCTCCCCAGCGGCAGCCCAGGGAGCTGAAGGTACCGTCCTTCCTCCCCAGCGGCAGTCCCAGGGAGCTGAAGGTGTCGTCCTTCCTCCCCAGCGGCAGTATGTATCCCAGGGAGCTGAAGGTACCGTCCTTCCTCCCCAGCGGCAGTGTGTACCCCAGGGAGCAGAAGGTGCCGTCCTTCCTCCCCAGGGGCAGTGTGTAACCCAGGGAGCTGAAGGTGCCGTCCTTCCTCCCCAACGGCAGTATGTATCCCAGGGAGCTGAAGGTGCCATCCTTCCTCCCCAGCAGCAGTGTGTATCCCAGGGAGCTGAAGGTGCCGTCCTTCCTCCCCAGCGGCAGTGTGTACCCCAGGGAGCCGAAGGTGCCGTCCTTCCTTCCCAGGGGCAACTTACCCCACAAAGAGGAGACACTAGTCTCCCAGAAGGTGCAGAGGAGACCGTGGTCTCTGCACCCGACTTACAGGGATGTTGGACAGCCTGTCCAGATCCCCAACTACCCTTGCAGGGACACCAGGAGGAGGGGGTAAGTACTATTTCCCCTCCCCAGCCAAGGCCTAACCCAGCTGCCCCAGCCGAAGCGCTGGCATCGGGGCAGAGCGCAGTTGGCCTCTGCCCCCCAAGCACCCAAAGCGTGTTACCCAGTGACCTCAGAGGAATACCCAGGTGCAGTAAATGTGTGTTGTGGGTGGGCTACTCATGTACTTGTTCACTGTGGGTGGGTTTATCGACTAACTCAGGCACTGACCGACAGGTCAGGTACCTGGTTAGTCTCCCCCCCAAAGGGGAGATGTGTGACAAAATGCCTTTTGTCCCTGGATTGTTAGGTGACAAGCTGCCCTTTGCCCCCGGCTTTTGGAGGAGCCTGATTGCCAGCCTCCTTCCTCATGACTATGGCCCTGGGGTGTATTGCCATTTAAAAAGACTATTTGGGGCTTATTGGCTTCTAAAGACAGTTTCTTCCCATTGGAATCCATGGGAAGGTGTGTTTCTTCCCCTCCCCCGTTTCCTGTCTATTGTTCTCCAGCAGGGCGTTGTCCCAGGCACACTGCCAAACCAGTTGGAACTGACTGCTTTTGTCCCTCCTTGGTTTCTCAACAGCCCTTGCTATGCTTTACCCCGTGGAAAATCTACTCTGTTCATGGGATCTGAGCGCTGTTCACCTAGATTGGGCGCTCAGATCCGAGCTATCTGGGGATAGGTTAAATGTGGGGGCTCTGTGTAATAAAATAAGAATTATGTATTTTTATGTACTTTTACGTATTTTGCTGTTAGTGTTAAATGTAGATATTTTCTGTACCTGGAGATAATTGAGTTTACTGCAGTGCCTTAAGCCAATTATCTCCAGGATGGAGAGGAGGGATTTCATTGTGAGAGTGTTATCATGTTAATTAGTGTTCCCATTGGTTTGTGTCCCTTTTGTCACAGTTTACCACCAGGTCCAGGGGGTATGCCTCTGACCTGAAAACTTGTATATAAGGAGTAATAAACGCTCATTGGAGTCAGATCATCTTGTACCTTCATGAAGTTTGGGCTCATGTTTGGGGGATTGGAGAAACTACACTCTGGGGATTGCTATAATCACTATACTCCCCAGGGTATAATCACTAAGCTCTGCTAAGAGCTTGTTCCTGTTCCTGCTCTCTGGAATTCGGAGAGAGGTCGACCTGCTGGAAGTTGGACCCTGGTCCTGGGTCCAGAGTGGGTGGAGACGGCGAGATCCCAACCAAGCTGCGGCGGTTCGTGGGGTCTGCAGTGGTTATGGTGTTGGGCAGAGTACTTGGAGTCCTCGGAAAGCACTAGGAGCATCCGTCGGCGGAAGGTACCCGGTCGGGGTGCCAGCGGTTCCGTTACAGTGTTGCACAAAGGATTCACGATTTAATAAGCAAAAGCAAAACAAGATCCAGTTGTATAATTATTATTATTATTTGTAAAGCACCAACAAATTGGATAGAGCTGTACAATGGGTGGATTAACAGACACGTATTTGTAACCAGACGAGTTGGACACACAGGAACAGAAGGATTAAGCCCTTCTCAATGAGCTAACATGCTAGAGGGAGTGGGGTATTTTGACACAAAAGGTAAGCGTTGGGTATACAAGTATATATATATATATATATATATATATATATATATATATATATATATATATATATATACAAATATAAATGTACTATAGTACAATACTTGTAACAGAAGAAAAGTGCAGTTTTTTTCCATATAAAAGACTATGTTTTTTAAAAAATGTGTTAAGTCTTAAATTGGGGGTCAGCTACTCGCTGAAAGAACACTCAACTGACTGTAGGGTTTGCTACTGCCAGGTTCATGTGGGCATAGGCTGTGTTGTACACCTCTGTGCCCTGCTGACATACTTGATGCAGAGGAGGCATTTCTCTGTGAATTTGATTGATTGTGTGTGCAAACGCATGCTTCCTCAAATCACTCTGGACCACGCCAAGACCTCACGGCTCCGGACTACAGATAGACGCAGCAGGGTACCGTGGGCAGAGGGCATTGTTCCCGCCAACAGCAGGACGGCAGTCCAGGGAACCAGTGTCCGGACCTTCGGAAGCGGCCTACCGGAGTGTGAGAGGGCCTGGGACCTGTGGGGGATTTTTATCAGCCCAACTAGACTTTACTGCTATAAATCTTTAAAATATGTGTTTCTTAATTTTGGGCTAAAAAAATAGGGGTTGTTTTATACATGGGGCATCATACACGGAAAAATACGATATACACTCTGGGTGGAGCTAAAACAACATATATATAAAAAATATATAGTAAAACTCTTGTCACAATCTCTGGAACCAGACACGCTGACAGAACACAGACACAGGAATTGCAGTACCGGTCCTTAGAGTGGCCGGCTGTGCAAAACAGAGAGAAGTTAGAATACAAGCCAAAGTCAGAGGGAAATGGAGAGACATTACAGGTAATAGTCTTTATTTCAGTAATGCAACGGTAAAGGGGAAACTAATATATGAGATAGACGTATTACATGCAAAGCAAGATAGTTCAAGCCGTGATTAGCCATAAGTGCGATGATTATGGCTTACAGCTCATGAAAACCCCAAATCCACAATCTCAGTAAATTAGAATATTGTGAAAAGGTGCAATATTCTAGGCTCACGGTGTCCCACTCTAATCAGCTAAGTAAGCCATAACACCTGCAAATGGTTTCTGAGCCCTTAAATGGTCTCTCAGTCTGGTTCAGTAGGAATCACAATCATAGGGAAGACTGCTGACCTGACAGTTGTGCAGAAAACCATCATTGACACCCTCCATAAGGAGGGAAAGCCTCTAAAGGTAATTGCGAAGGAAGTTGGATGTTCCCAAAGTGCTGTATCAAAGCACATTAATAGAAAGTTATGTGGAAGGGAAAAATGTGAAAGAAAAAGGTGCACAAGCAGCAGGGATGACCACAGCCTGGAGAGGATAGTCAGGAAAAGGCCATTCAAAAGTGTTGGGGACTTTCACAAGGAGTGGACTGAGGCTGGAGTCAGTGCTTCAAGAGCCACCACACAGACGGACCCTGGACATGGGCTTCAGATGTCGTATTCCTCTTATCAAGCTGCTCCTGAACAACAAACATCATCAGAAGCGTCTTACCTGGGCTAAAGAAAAACAGACCTGGTCTGTTGCTCAATGGTCCAAAGTCCTCTTTTCTGATGAGAGCAACTTTTGCATCTCATTTGGAAACCAAGGACCCAGAGTCTGGAGGAAGAATGGAGAGGTACACACTGCAAGATGCTTGAAGTCCAGTGTGAAATTTCCACAGTCTGTGTTGATTTGGGGAGCCATGTCATCTGCTGGTGTTGGTCTACTGTGCTTCATTAAGTCCAGGGTCAACACAGCCGTCTACGAGGAGATTTTGGAGCACTTCATGCTTCCTTCCGCAGACGAGCTTTATGGGGATACTGACTTCCTTTTCCAGCACCTGCCCACACTGCCAAAATCACCAAAGCCTGGTACAATGACCGTGGGATTACTGTGCTTGATTGGCCAGCACTCACCTGACCTGAACCCCACAGAGAATCTATGGGGCATTGCCAAGAGAAAGATGAGAGACATGAGACCGAACAATGCAAAAGAGCTGAAGGCCACTATTGAAGCATCCTGGTCTTCCATAACACCTCAGCAGTGCCACAGGCTGATAGCTTCCATGTCACACCGCATTGCAGCAGTAATTGCTGCAAAAGGGGCCCAAACCAAGTACTGAGTCCCTATGCATGCTTATACTTTTCAGAGGTCCGATATTGTTCTATGTACACTCAGTGGCGTCGCTAGGAGGGGGGGGGGTCAGAGGGGGCCATGGCCACCCTACATCATGTTGTGCCCCCCCTTGTGCCCCCCCAAATGCCAGCAACTTGCTGGCCATGTGTTTACATTCTATTCCCTCGAACTGTAACAGTCTGTTACAGCCCAAGTGAATGCAGGGCAGAGCAGCTGGAGCACTGCTGGGTGTTTTCAGCAGCTTCCCCGGTACAGGCCCCGTCTCCAAATGAAGCCCCACCTTCTGCACATAAGCCCCACCCCCACTGTTAAGCAGCACCCATGCTTGGAAAGGCCAGAAGATGGCTGTCTGACCCCCAGCAACAGCCTCCAGTGACAGGTAGGCTTGATATGCTCAGGTGTGTGTGTGTGTCGGTCTTCTAGTGAGGAAGTTTGTGTGTGTGTGTGTATATGTATGGACTGAGCAGTTCGTGTGTCTGTGTATGGACTCAGCAGTCTGTGTGTATGGACTCAGCAGTCTATGTGTGTGTGTGTGTATGAACTCAGCAGTCTGTGTGTGTGTGGGCATGGGTGTAGGAACCCAAAAAAATCTGGGGGGGAAAGCATTTTTACTCGCCGGGTATATTCTTATTCCGTAAACTAGGAGTTGTTTATCCCATTGTACAGTGCTACAGAATTTGCAGTTGCTATATAAATGATTAAGTAACATTAAAGGGTCACTACAGGGAAGGGATTTTACTTACCTGGATACAGCCCCGGGATCCTCCTGATGCCGCGCCCCCTATTTCGTCAAAATGACGAAATAGGAGGGTGCGAGCAGGGAGCAATAAAACGCTTCTATTCAGAAGCGTCATTGCTCTCTGGTGCGCATGCGCAGCTTTGCCGCACAGGCGCAAATACTTCATAGGGTGGCATTCATGTCTCGACTAGGAAGCACCTCTAGTGGCCATCTGAGTGTCCACTAGAGGTATTCCTCAGCAGTAATGTAAATACTGCCTTTTTACGAAATGGCAGTGCTTACATTAAAAAGCCTGCAAAGACATGCTATAGACACCAGAACTACTACGTTTAGCTGTTGTGGTTCTGGTGACTATAGTGTCCCTTGAATATAGAGAGGAAAAAAGAATCATCACAAATGTAAGAAATAAAATGTCTGTATCATTATTCTAAAAATTATTTAAAAAAAAAAAAATATGCATATTCCTAGCTTAATTTTTAGCACGACATATGACACAAACATTTTGTACTTTGCAGATTACTTTTTATATTTTTTTATACTTATACAGATTGTGTAATACTGCCCCTGACTTAGGGTGACCACATTTCCTAACTGTCATTCAGTGACACTGTCAGAAATGCATTCCATACATTTTACTACCCGTCTCTACCCCTTCCATTTATATTTGAACCCCACCTACCCCTTCCATGAATATTAGAACCACCCCTACCCCTCCCATGAATATTAGAACCACCCCTACCCCTTCCATGCACAAAAGAACCCCACCTACCCTTCCACGCATATTAACCCCCCTACCCCTTCCATGCATATTAGTACCCCCTAACCCCTTCCATACATATTAGAACCCACCCTACTCCTTCCATTCATATTAGTACTCCCCTAACCCCTTCCAATAATTTTTCTACCTGCCCCCTCCTCCCATCCATATTAGTAGCCCCCCTAAACCCTTCCAATTATTTTTCTACCTACCTCTCTCCCCCTATCCTTATTAGTAGCCCCCCCAAACCCTTTCTAATTATTTTTCTACCTACCCCTCCCCCCATCCATATTAGTAGCCCCCCTAAACCCTTCCAATTATTTTTCTACCTTTGTCCCCCCTTTTACCTGACATAGCAGGGGGACCTCTGGACGTCTGGCAGGCGCAGTGTCAGACTGAGCGCCGGGTAGTCACGTGACACCTGGCCAGGGCCGGTGCAAGGATTTTTGCAGACCTAGGCAAAATTAAAGTTTGCTGCCCCTCCCCCCATGTGACATTATAATGCCCCACCCATATGATCTGCCATATGATAACGCCAGTGCTGGAGTGCCGCCGTGTTTACATTAAAAGGCCTGCAGGGACAGGCTATAGACACCAGAAGCACTACATTAAGCTGCAGTGGTTCTGGGGACTATAGTGTTTCTTTAATGTGAGGTAAATTAGAGATTAGTGCCACGAATAATATGCTAGATTGCATACTTACAACCAGATGAGGATGATGATGGGTTCTAGCTGCAGTCTGGCTCCACTGGTCTGGTGTAGAACAGGCTCTCTGGAGGCTGTTTGTAACTGTGGTAACAAAAATCAATGTTTTGGGAGAACGGGAAGCAGCTCCATTTTTTGGGGGACCTTTACATAGCTCAAGGTCTGGGTCCCAGGGTCCACCTTCATGTTCCACCAATTGTTTACAGGGGGTGGAGTGTGTAGGGGATGTCCTGATATGTGTGTAAGGAATACATTGTGTGAATCTGTGTTTGTATGTGTAAGGGCTGCAAGGTGTGTTTCTGCGTATGTACGGGATGCAGTGTGTGCGTGTGTAAGGGGTGTATTGAGTGTGTGTGTAAGGAATGCATTGTGTGTTTCTGTGTGTGTAAGGGATGCATTGTGTGTAAGGGTTGCATTGCTTGTGTGTGTGTGTCTAATTCATTGTGTGTGTAATGCATTGTGTGTATTTCTGTGTGCAAGGGGTGTATTGTCTTTGTGTGTAAGGGGTGCATTGTGTGTGATTGTGTGTGTGATGGATGTCAATCTCTCCCCCCTCCCTTGTCACTCTCTTCTCCCCCCCTCCCTCCCTTGTCACTCTCTTCTCCGCCCTCCCTTGTCACATTCTTCTCCCTCCCCCCTCCCTTGTCACTCTCTTCTCCCCCTCCCTTGTCACTCTCTTCTCCCCCTTCCTTGTCACTCTCTTCTACCCCCCTCCTTGTCACTCTCTTCTACCCCCTCCCTTTGTCACATTCTTCTCCCCCCCTCCCTTTTTTTGTTTCCTGTACCCGGCCAGACTAAAAGGAAGTGCACACTGACTCAGTGTGCACTTCCTGTTAGTCCGGCCGGGTACAGGAGACAGATGCTCCCTGTACCCGCGGACCATACAGGGCTCGGCCACACTACAGTGAGGGAGTGACAGGAGGGAGCGCTGAGCGCTTCCCTTCTGTCAGCCCCTCTCCTCATGCTACGCCCGGGCGGTGCGGCCTCCTGGACGCACCAGCCCGGACAAAGCTGCAGCCGCCTGAGGCTCTCTGCATGGCGCTCGGGCGGCTGCAGCATGAGGGGGCCGGCGGAGCTGGGGGGGATTTCCCCATAACCTCCGTCCCTCCCATCCCCCCCGGTTCCTATGCCCATGTGTGTAATGGATTGGGAGGTGTTAATCTCTATGGAATGCTCTTATCTGGAAATAGGACCTTGAAGTATAGTTCTGTTTGTGCAGGTATCTCATATTATTATTATTATTATTTATAAAGCACCAACACGTTCCGTAGCGCTCGGGCGGCTGCAGCATGAGGGGGGCCGGCGAAGCTGGGGGGGGATTTCTCCATAACCTGTCCCCCCCGCATGATTTGCTGGGGGGGATGCGTCCCCCTCTTCCCCCCCGGTTCCTACGCCTATGAAAGGAAGTAAACAGAGAAGAGGAGAAATTAAACAAATCTTTTTTTCTCGTCCTTTGCCCTGGCATTTCCTTGTCTGAACCAGATTATGATGTCATTTTTATTACAAATTTAAAAAAAAGTAATAATAAAAATTGAATTGTTTACTAGATATACCCCTAATGAAAACTTACATGCATTTAATTATGCCTTTTTTCTTTGGGGGTATAGCTAAAAACAACTTTCTAAGGCGGCAGATCTCTCGTCCATGGAGTTAAACAACCAGAAAGTAACAGGGACGGTTTTTCTGATTGACAGTCGGAGAAGGGGAAGGGGGTAACATGGTTAGTTTATTTTAAAAAAGTGTCCGTTTCTATTGAAATCTAAAATTGTGCTTTTTGTAAAAAAAAAAAAAAAAAAAAAAAGAGGACAAACTTCACACATAAAGCACTTCAGCAAGCTAAACTGAAGTGTCGCTTTAAAAGGGACAATGTAGCTACTGTAAAGGCTTCAGCCCATTGAAGTCGTTATAGTGTCTGTAGTCCCCTGGTGCCATCCTACCATTCAGTGTCACACGATTTTGAATGGTTTAAAACTAAACAAGAGATTACCGCAGTCTACCCACGAAAATACAGGAGGCATTGGCCCAGGCACCAATGGACGGCTGTGACTCTCTGAAACCGTCAGCTGAACACTCTTATTGTTATCCTTAGAGAAAAATGTAAACTCTACCTTTTCACGAACACCGTTTTGCATCTTCACTCTCAGCATGAAGATGCCGAACATTCCCCATAGAGATAATTTAGTACAATCTCTATGAGGAGATGCTAATTGGTGCAGAGCGGCAATTGCTGCACACGCGCACGGGGAGGGCTGGCAGTCAAGGGGCCCATTTCACCAAGAGGAGAGTAAAAACACCTTTCCTACGTGATAGAAAGGGGGGGCGGGGGGTTGGCAGTCACCTAAACAGACACTCAATGACAGGCGCACGCACACACACACACTTGCTGATTTGGCACACTCTAAAAGACACACACTCAATGACAGGCACATGCACACACTCACTGACAGGCACACAGAAAGACACACTGTTACAGGCATACTGACTCAGACAGACAGACATACTGACACACACACACACAGAGAGAGGCAAACTGGCACACACACATACATACTGACGCACAGACACACACAGACAGACATACACACACACACCCCCAAACTTTACACTTTTAAAACCAGTAGACAGGGGCTGAGTAAGGGGACAGGGCTGTAGTGTGGGGACAGGGGCTGTAGTGGAGGGTATAAGCTGTAATTGGGGGTTTAGGAAATGTAGGGGGGGATAGGGGCTGAAGCAGGTTGATGGCTAGAATTTGGGAAAGGGGCTGTGGTGTGGGTTATATGGGTTGCAATTGGGAAAGGAGCTGTTGTGGGGATGTTATGGGGCTGAGGAAAGGGAGCAGGGGCTGAGGAGAGGGACAGGGGCTGAGGAGAGGGACAGGAGCTGAGGAGCGGGGACGGGGGGCTGAGGAGGGGGGACAAGGGCTGAGGAGGGGGGACATTGGACTGAGGAGGGGGGACATTGACTGAGGAGGGGGGACAGGGGCTGAGGAAGGAGGATAGGGGCTGAGGAAGGGGACAGGGGCTGACTAAAGGGACAGGGCTGAGGAGAAGGGACAGGGCTGAGGAGGGGACAAGGGCTGACTAAGGGGAAAGGGACTGAGGTAGGGGACAGAGCTGAGGAAGGGTGACAGGGGCTGAGGAAGGGTGACAGGGGCTGACTAAGGGGACAGGGACTGAGGACGGGACAGGGACTGAGGTAGGGTACAGGGGCTAACTAAGGGGACAGGGCTGAGGATGGGGGACAGGGGCTGAGAGGGGACAGGACTGATGAGGGGGGACAGACTGAGGAGGGGAACAGGGCTGAGGAGGGGGACAGGGGCTGAGGAGGGGGACAGACCGCGGAGGGGACGGGGCTGAGGAGGGGGGGACGGGGCTGAGGAGGGGGGACGGGGCTGAGGAGGGGGACAGGGGCTGAGGAGGGGGACTGGGGCTGAGGAGGGGAACAGGGACCGGTGGAGGGGACAGAGCTGAGGAGGGGACAGGACTGATGAGGGGGGACAGGACTGGGATGAGGGGGACAGGGACTGAGGAGGGGGGAACAGGGGCTGAGGAGGGGGACAGGGGCTGAGGAGGGGACAGGGACCGAGGAGGGGGACGGGGCTGAGGAGGGGGACGGGGCTGAGGAGGGGACGGGGCTGAGGAGGGACGGGGGCTGAGGAGGGGGGACGGGGGCTGAGGAGGGGGGAACGGGGGCTGAGGAGGGGGGACAGGGACTGAGGAGGGGGACAGCGGCTGAGGAGGGGGATAAAAAAACCCTAAAGTGTATTCCCCTCCCCCTGAGGCTTACCTTGAGCCAGGGAGGGGTGGGCAGCAGCAGCAGCCAGCATACAGCAGTCAGTGAAGTCAGCCTCTGCTCTTCTCCCAGACTCCCCAGCGGCCCTGTGAGAAGAGCAGTGAAAGACACGCCCCCTCCCCCTGACATCATCAGGAGAGGCCGGCCCACTCCACTGGCTGCAGGGAAGGCGGTGAGTTGAAAAATGAGCAGATTTTACTAATTACAGGACGTGAAGTCAGGATTTTATAAAGAGCGATCACATGGCCCCCTATAGCTGGCTGTGGATCTGCCAGCAGGGGGACTGTCTGAAATAGCAGACAGTCCCCCTGCTGGTGGAAAGTGTAAAAAAAATAAACATGTTAAAATAAATTAAATATATTTTTATATATATAATATATGTGTATATATTATATATATAATATATATATACATATTATATACATATAACGTCATACGTACTGTATTTTAATATTAATATAAGTATATATTAATATTAAAATACACTTAGAATAACGTTACATATATATAATATGTATATATATATTATATATATATAATAGATATATACACATATATTATATATATATATATATATATATATATATATATATATATACACGTATAATTACAATAATAAATAAATTAAATAATAAAATAAATTAAATATTGAAACAAAATTTAATATAAATTATATATTCATATGTAATTTCATTCTAACTGTATTTTGTTATTAATATATATATATTGGTAACAAAATACACTTAGAATGACATTCTATATATATCTATCTATATATAAAATACAAATAACCGCAAATATATATATATAGATAAATACATATAATTACATAAAAGATTACATTAGTATATACGTAGAATTTAAATACCTATAAATGCATATATATTAAAATTCTACGTGTATATTTAAGTAATCGTTTAACATAATTATGTGATTTGATTAATTCAAATTTGATTGACAAGCCTGACAACACAGGGAGAAAGTGCAGAGAATTTAATTTGCAAGCACTATATTTGACTCTGTAACTCTCCAAGACTCCATAAAACCTGTACATAGGGGGTACTGTTTTACTCGGGAGACTTCGCTGAACTCAAATATTAGTGTTTCAAACTGGTAAATTGTATTACAACGATGATATTTTAAGTAAAAGTGACGTTTTTTGCATTTTTTACAAAAGAACGTCATGTTTATGGACTATATTATTGTTGTAATATGTTTTACTGTTTTAAACCACTAATATTTGTGTTTAGTGAAGTCTCCCGAGAATAACAGTACCCCCCATGTACAGGTTTTATGGTGTTTTGGAAAGTTAGAGAGTCACATATAAGGTTTGCATTTCATTTTGTTGACATTGAAATTTGCCAGATTGGTTATGTTGCCTTTGAGACCGTATAGTAGCCCAGGAATAAGAATTACCCGTATGATGGCATACCATTTGCAAAAGTAGACAACCCAAGGTATTGCAAATGGGGTATGTCCATTCATTTTTAGTAGCCACTTAGTCACAAACACTGGCCAAATATTATTTTTTTTGCTTTTTTCACAAAAAAACTAATATGAACGCTAACTTTGGCCAGTGTTTGTGACTAAGTGGCTACTAAAAAAGACTAAACATACCCCACGTTCAATAACTTGGGTTGTCTGCTTTTTCAAATGGTCTGCCATTATGGGGGTAATTCTCATTCCTGGGCTACCACACCATCTCAAAGGTAACATTACTAATCTGGCAAATTTCAATGTGAAAATGGAACGTTCTATATTTGACCCTGTAACTTTCCAAAACACCATAAAACCTGGTAATGGGGGGTACTGTTGTACTCGTGAGACATCGCTGATTACAAATATTTTTTTGCAGTAAAACCTAACAGTATTATGACATTTACAGCTAAAATGTGAGGCGGAACTACAAATTTTTAAAAGAAAATTTAAAATTTCTCACAGTTTTTTTAATTTTATTCATAATAAATTATGTTTCATATATAAATATTTGATATGAAATGAAAGCCCTGTTTCTCCTGAACAAAATGATATATAATAAGTGTGGGTGCATTTACTATGAAAGAGTTGAATTACGGTTAGACAGACATGTAGCACAAATGCCAGGTTTTGTTTACATTTTGTTTTGTTCACAACGTGTACATTTGGCTCCGTCCTTAAGAGGTTAATATATTTACCAAAAACCAACTATATAAATGATAACTCATTCTACTAAAGTACCTTTTACCAGTGGCGTACTAAGGGGGGGGGCGGAGGGGGCGGTCCGCCCCGGGTGCCACCAGGGTGGGGGGTGCCATGACCAGCCCCGCCCGCCCCCCCCCCATGCTGCAGCCGCCCGAGCGCTCTGTAGAGAGCCTCAGGCGGCTGCAGCTTTGCCCGGGCGGTGTTTCCATGAGGGCGGACCGCACCGCCCGGGCACAGCCCGAGAAAGGGGGCTGACAGGAGGGAAACGCTCAGCGCTCCCTCCTGTCACTCCCTCTGTAGTAGCGTGGCCGAGCCCTGCAGCATAATGGTCCGACGGGTACAGGGAGCAGCTGTCTCCTGTACCCGGCCGGACTAACAGGAAGTGCACACTGAGTGTGCACTTCCTGTTAGTCCGGCCGGGTACAGGAAACAAAAGCTCCCTGTACCTGGCGGACTATACAGGGCTCGCCACGCCACAACACAGGTGGGGGGTGAGAAAAGAGAAAGGAGGGGGGCAGAAAGAGAAAGGCAAGTGAGAAAGAGGAAGGGGGTGGGGAGAAAGAGGAAGGGGGGGTGAGAAAGAGGAAGGGGGGGTGAGAAAGCTACTGGGGCAAGTGGAGAAAGACAAAGGGGGGTGAGAAAGAGAAAGGGGTGGTGAGAAAGAGGAAGGGGTGGTGAGAAAGAGAAAGGGGGGAGAAAGAGAAAAGGGGGTGAGAAAGAGAAAGGGGGGTATAAGAGAAAGGGGGGGTGAGAAAGAGAAAGGAGGGGGGCAGAAAAGAGAAAGGGGGGTGAGAAAGAGGAAGGGGGGTGAGAAAGAGAAGGGGGGGTGAGAAAGAGAAAGAAGGGGGTGAGAAAGAGAAAGAAGGGGGTGAGAAAGAGAAATTAGGAGGGGGGAGAGAAATTGGGAGGAGAAGGAAATTGGAGCGGGAGGAGAGTGACATTCATCACATACACACAATGCACCCCTTGCACACAGAAAAACACACAATGCATTACACACACAGACACACATACACAAGCAATGCAACCGTTACACACAATGCATCCCTTACACACACAGAAACACACAATGCATTCATTACACATACTCAATGCACCCTTACACACATTCAATGCATCCCATACATACACAGAAACACACCTTGCAGCCCTTACACATACAAACACAATTTCACACAATGCATTCCTTACACACATATCAGGACATCCCCTACACACTCCACCCCCTGTGAACAAACTCATTGGTGGAACATGAAGGTGGACCCTGGGACCCAGACCTTGAGCTGTGTAAAGGACCCCCAAAAAATGGAGCTGCTTCCCGTTCTCCCAGAACATTGATTTTTTGTGACCACAGTTACAAACCGCCTCCAGAGAGCCTGTTCTACACCAGACCAGTGGAGCCAGACTGCAGCTAGAGCCCATCATCATCCTCATCTGGTTGTAAGTAGGCAATCTAGTATATTATTCGTGGCACTAATCTCTAATTTACCTCACATTAAAAACACTATAGTCCCCAGAACCACTTCAGCTTAATGTAGTGGTTCTGGTGTCTATAGCCTGTCCCTGCAGGCCTTTTAATGTAAACACGGCGGCACTGCAGCACTGGCGTTAACATGGCAAATCATATGGCTGGGGCATTGTGATGTCACATGGGGGACGGCAAACTTTACTTTTGCCTTGGGCAGCAAAAATCCTTGTACCGGCCCTGGCTGGAGGGGGCTGTGTGAGCTGTGGCCGCACAGTGTCCCATGGTAGTTAGGGTGCCGTGCAGCCAGTACAGCTCACACAAGCAAACAGCTGATAAACTGGCCGCACGGAGGAAATGTGTATGTGTGACTGTCTGCCTGTGACTGTGTGTGACTGTCTGCCTGTAACTGAGTGTGTGACTGTCTGTCTGTAACTGAGTGTGTGACTGTCTGCCTGTAAATGTGTGTGTGGGGCTGCAGGGATTTTGTAGAAGGGGGCGGGGGGTTTGTATTGGGACAGGAGTCTTTACAAATTGTAAAAAAGAGGGAACTAAAAATTTTATAGGTTTTTATTTTTTATTTTTTTTGTGTGTGGGGGAGGTGCCAAGCACAGGATCCGCCCCGGGTGCCAAATGCTCTAGGTACGCCCCTGAGGCTATCTTAGACTTAAGATAAGGCCAGGGACTAATTAAAAGTATTTAAAAAATTGGGCAGACTAGTTGGGTGGAATGGTTCTTATCTGCCATCACATTCTATGTTTCTATGTATT
>OW240916.1:106566961-106591975 GCA_933207985.1 Pelobates cultripes
CCCTTCAATTTCTTCCTCCCCCTCCTTCCCCCCATCAATTTCTTCCTCCCCCCTTCAATTTCTTCCTCCCACCCTCCCCTACCTCTGTTGTAGCGTGGCCGAGCCCTGTATGGTCCGCGGGTACAGGGAGCTTTTGTTTCCTGAAGTGTGCACTTCCTTTTAGTCCGGCCGGGTACAGGAGATAGATGCTCCCTGTACCCGCAAACCATACAGGGCTCGGCCATGCTACAGAGAGGGAGTGACAGGAGGGAGCGCTGAGCGCTTCCCTCCTGTCAGCCCCTCTCCTCATGCTGCGCCCGGGCGGTGCGCCCTCCTGGACACGCCAGCCCGGGCAAAGCTGCAGCCACCTGAGGCTCTCTACAGAGCGCTCGGGCGGCTGCAGCATGAGGGGGCTGGCGGAGCTGGGGGGGATTTCTCCATAACCTGTCCCCCCCGCATGATTCGCTGGGGGGATACGTTCCCCCCACGACCCCCGGTTCCTACACCCATGTGTGTGTGTGTGTGTGTGTGTGTGTATGGACTCAGCAGTCTGTGTGTATGGACTCAGCAGTCTGTGTGTGTATGTGTGTGTGTATGGACTCAGCAGTCTATGTGTGTGTATGGACTCAGCAGTCTATGTGTGTGTATGGACTCAGCAGTCTGTGTGTGTATGGACTCAGCAGTCTGTGTGTGTGTGTGTGTGTGTATGTATGGACTCAGCAGTCTGTGTGTGGTATTGGTAGTAGTAGTAGTGAGACTCAGCAGTCTGTGTGTGTGTGTGTGTGTGTATGGACGCAGCAGTCTGTGTGTGTATGGACTCAGCAGTCTGTGTCTGTATGTGTATGGACTCAGTAGTCTGTGTGTGTATGGACTCAGCAGTGTGTGTGTATGGACTCAGCAGTCTGTGTGTGTGTGTATGGACTCAGCAGTCTGTGTGTGTATGGACTCAGCAGTCTGTGTGTGTGTGTATGTGTGTGTGTGTGTGTGTGTGACTCTGCAGTCTGTGTGTGTGTGGACTCAGCAGTCTGTGTGTGTGTGTGATGGACTCAGCAGTCTGTGTGTCTGTGTATGGACTCAGCAGTCTATGTGTGTGTGTATGGACTCAGCAGTCTGTGTGTGTGTGTGTGTGTATGGACTCAGCAGCTATGTGTGTGTGTGTGTGTATGGACTCAGCAGTCTGTGTGTGTGTGTGTGTGTGACTCAGCAGTCTGTGTGTGTGTGTGTGTGGACTCAGCAGTCTGTGTGTGTGTGTGTGTGTATGGACTCAGCGGTCTGTGTGTCTGTGTGTGTATGGACTCAGCAGTCTGTGTGTCTGTGTATGGACTCAGCAGTCTGTGTGTGTGTGTATGGACTCAGCAGTCTATGTGTGTGTGTGTATGGACTCAGCGGTCTGTGTGTGTGTGTATGAACTCAGCAGTCTATGTGTCTGTGTGTATGGGCTCAGTAGTCTGTGTGTCTGTGAGTGTGTATGGACAGGGGCAGGGTCAAACTGCGATGAGGGCGGGGTTAAATGCGTCTATCTCATATATTAGTTTCCCCTTTTACGTTGCATTACTGAAATAAATTAACTCTTGCACGATATTCTAATTTTTCGAGTATCACCTGTATAACGATAAGACAAGCTGAGGTCAAGGATCAGAGAAAGCAGGATAAACGGTGAGAAAAGCTAAAATTTGGTAACCAGACAATCAGACAAAGTAAATGCGCCTTTGGGCACAACAGGGCTACAAGGCAAGGAGGAGGTAAGTTTAAACAGGGTAAATAAGATTCTGATTGGCTAGTTTCCAGTTGGAATTAATTATTACACATGGAAGGTATTTGTACCTTCCACTTTGACCCCTGACATCATTATTGTGACTTAGACATGCTAAACGCGGGAATAGAAACAGGTGCGACAGGCATTAGAAGCCGCTATAAGCGGAGAGCAGACTAGTGGAGTTGCCGTGAGCGGCGGGCAGGAACCTCGTGGTGAGGCAGTAAGTGAGAACGTTACAAGCGGCGTGCTGGCATCAGAAGGTGCAGCTCGCGATGAGGAAGCAAGCGCGTGGGGAGGGGGCCTGACACCTCTCTTCTTTTTATTGATTTCTACAGAAACAGAGAAGAGGGACAAATCATAATGCAGATAAATTTTATGACGCAATCTGTCTCTGGAGTATTTTCTCAACTCTCCCCCGTGCAGAAAACACACCATGTCATCCAGCAGTGAAACGAGAATTGCGCTCCACCGCTAGAGAACACAACACATCCCCTGCATAAGGGAGAGCCTCGATATCAATCAACATGAATTTAAACATTCTAATGTATATATTGGATCTAAGATATACTATAATTAATTTTAAAAGGGAACCTGCAAGTATAATTCAAAGATGTTAAAAGCATAGTTTAAAAAAAAAAAAAATACCTATAAGTACAATATTAAAGTGTAAGATGTTTGACTGACACTCCAATAACCCTCATATTTTATAAAAGAAAACTCAAATACCAATCAACATAAATTAAAACATTTATGCATGAATATAAAACTTAATCTTAAAGATATGATATAAAATGATGTACCATGAACCTACAATTTTTGTTTTTTAAATATACATGCAGTAAATTTAAACATAATTTTAAGCATACTTTACTAAATGATGTATACCTCTATAAAGGGCTGTGCTTAAATAATAAAGTACATATATTATTTTTTATTGTTATTAATCCTCTTCTCTTATACAGTGATATGTATATTCAAAATAAAAATGTCTTTCTCCCTTTAGTTAGAAAAAATATACTTTTCGTCTCTAAAAAATATAAACTCATTTCAAAAAATTGCAGCGTTCAAAATCTTGATTTAGACTGTTGGGGATAAGGTTATTAAAGTTAAATTTAATTTCTTCCTCCCTAGGGTAGGTTGCTAGGAGAATATTCACTGAGGACTTAGTGTTTTGTTTGATGACAGTTGTAGGAGAGGAATCAGGGTGTGGGGAGAGAAAGCTGTTTACAGTTTAATTGATTTTGAGTTTTCAAAGATTTTTTGAGGAGTGGAGACTGGGTGAAAAGGAAAGAGAAAGGGAGTTCCTCAGCCCCAGTGATTTCTTTAAGGCAACCATCAGAGGTAGGAGTGCGAACAGAGGTTAGATCTAGGTCTTCGGCAGATCGTAAAGGCCTAGATGGGACATATTTGTGCATTAGTGAGGATAAGTAGGTCGGAGCAGCATTGTGTAAAAATTTGCACGCAAATATCAGGATCTGAAGCTTGAAATTGAAGCTCATATCTTACGGGAAGCCAGTGTAGGGACTGACAGAGGGGGAAGTGTGGGATGTGCGGGCAGACAGGAAGATGCACCTCACCTCCTTGTTCATTATAGTCTGTAACGGGGCAAGTTGAGACCACATAAGACCACTGAGAAGCGGATTACAGTAGTCAAGGCGAGAGAGGACAGCAGCATGGACAAGCACCTCAGCCGTATCAGACGTTAAATAGGTTTTTGAGATTGAAGCAGCAGGATTTTGCAATTAATTGGGGTGAAGAAGAGGTCGGAGTAAAAGAGAACACCTAGGCAGCGAGCCTGCGAGGTAGAACTGATGGTAGCGCCATTGACTTGGAGGGAAACAGACAAGGGAGCAGCAAAACTTAAGGGAGGGAATACCAGAAGTTCTGTTTTAGACAGGTTAAGTTTAAGGAAATGAGCAGCCATCCAGTTGGAAATAACAGAGAGGCAGTCAGAGACTCAAGTCATAATAGATGCGTGTTCCTTATGAGTTGGCCTCTGAATATATGTTGCCCATAAAAGTACTCTTTTCTTGAATTATTCCTAGACTTTTTTCTCAGTATAGACCATATATGTACAATGTAATCACATTTTGCGTATGGTTCATTATTTGAAACAATATTAAAAAATATTGTGTACTAGAATGTGGTATTAAAATCTATGCTGACATTTTTTTACAAACACATATCTCATGTATTTTTATTAGCATAAAGCTTCATTTTATATAAACACACATTCTAAAACAGAAAGTTGGGGTGGAGTAATTGGCGTACAGAAGACAGTGAATGATCAGGGGGCAAGCCAGAGTCAGGGAAACTAGAAATCAGGAATAGCAAGGTACAATAGCCGAGTCAAGCAGTATAGATTGGAGAATAGTCCATAATAGTGAAGATCAAAACCAGATAAACAAAAAGAAATATAGCATAGACATGAGCACAAGTAAACTATTTAATGTATGGCTCCTTAACTAGGTAGTCACGCAACCAGAACGTGATGAAATGGCAATTTTCGCTGTGTGTGATATAAGTGACGTCATGATGTTGGCATGCACACATTGCATCATAAAAGGGAGTCACAGCGGGCAGTGTTTGTAACTCTGGAGGAGGAAGGAGAACCATGTTGAAGTTTCTCAACAGCCTGTAGGCCTCTCTGAGGCGTTGTTCCAGCAGGCATTATACAATGTACCTTGATAGCAAACGATCTTTGACCAACGTATAGCAATGGCTTCTAGTCTAATTTATTCAAATCAAGCAGTTTCCTATGGAAGTTATGATTGCAGAAACTCTTGTTTAGTTAAATTAACCATCTCAGTGACGATACAATCTATCTCCCGAAGCCTACATATTTAAAGACATAGAATAAGTAAGATAATGAAACATGTTATCAATATTGCTCAATAATTGCCAAAACTGTTTTATATTGTACTTACGGTAACTTCTTTTATAGATAAAAAAACATAAATGTGGGATGAATAGGGGCAGATTACGTCTGTTATTCTGACTGCTAAACATCCTGTTAGTGACTGAGCACTCATTGAGATTAACCTATAGCAGTTCATGTGGACAGACAAGACTTGTGCACTAGGAACTGTACTCAGTTTGTTTTTATTTATAATAATCATTTTATTCTTCACAGTGACCGGCCAACTGTGTCTTTAGGCAGCTCGACCAGGAAGCATGTTGTCTGTTATGTAAACCATAATCCCCTATTTAACCTCGTGAGTAATCTTCCACATGTGTCATACTATTTGCAATGCACTGCCCGAAGATGTTTTCTTTTCATTATCGTTGTTTATCTTGACAAAGAGCCGCAAGATGCAGATCTCTTTGCCTCATCCAAGAAATGATTGGGGTTTGCATATGGATCACCTTTCCCAAAGACAGTTTTTTGCTCAAATATAAATTGACATTGCAGACCTTATGGCATATGTTTTGAAGAGAGATTTACAGAGGACACTAACAGGATTATTTACCAAATTTAAATAGGAATTCCAACTGAATTTCAAATTTAAGGCCAGTGTAACCTAACTGAAAGCATAGCTGACTACGTTTTTGACCTTAAATTCACTTTGGATTCTAACTTTAATAAATAACGGTGATAATGATGAAATGTGTTCTGGGATAAATATGACTATTTCTGTAAATAGAAAAAAAAATGAAATGTTATAATCAAAGTCAAATTAACCATAAGGTGACTTTAGACAAATGCCTAGTGCCCAATTTAAAGCGGGGCCTCAGAACCATGAATCTCCACTGGGCCCATTTCCCAACCCTGCATAAAGAATAAAGAATTGGGCCCTTTTGGCAACATGCCTAGGGCCTTGAGTGATCTTATTGCTTCTTTATTTGTAATAGTAATAATTGGTATAATTACACAAACAATTACACTGTATGCTGAAGCACTGTACACCTAGCACTGAAGATGAAGTGCTAAGTGTACGATCCAGGGGCAGATACTGTATGTGAATATGGTAGGAGAGAATATACTCCAATCTTCCTCAAACTGAGAAATCACAAACAGCAGGCTAGAGCCATGTTTTTTTTATTTCTAAGGACTTCTGGGATATCCAAAATTTTCTCTTAAAATGGATTAATGAGTCTCAAGAGAATAGTCTCATTTCGCAAACAACTGTAGCACATATCCCTTTCAGTGCTTCCTGGGTGAAACACATCACTGTTTGTCATGATTTCCGTATGCATGGATAGATACCCTATAGGTATTGGATGGAGGTTAGGCGCAAACAGAGGGCAGGCAAAGTTGATTTGCATAGCTAAGCCACTAAGGTTTAGGTGCTGACTACGATCAGTTGCTATTTAATTAAAAATACGATCTGTTGTTAGGTAATAAAAAGCACATTCACGACTGCCAATGAGCCATATACAAACATGCCCCAATCTCCTGAAAGTCTGAGTCCAAGATGCTTGTCTCAGTCTCCTGAAGGCTTGAGTCTCAGAGGCCTGCCTCATACCTCCCAAGTGTCATTAATTAGAAGGGACAGTTGCTTTTTTTGGTCCCAAATCCCCCTTTTTTTATTTACTAATATCCCTTTTTTTTTTTAGAAGCTCTTTATTGTTGGTGTGTCTGAATGTATAATAGAGATTCACAGCAAAGCAAGCTCACAATGTGTCTTTAAACTACAACAAATCTTTTTAGAAATAGGTCTGTGTAAATAAGATATATTTTTCTTACATTACATTTTAGTTGCATGATTATATAGGTGCCAACATTCCTGATTTAATGGTTTAATGTGACAGTCTCACATATTGGCATACTGATTCCACTGACCCAAACATACATGGAATACCTTTGGCGGACAGAGACTATAAACTAAACATATTTGTGGATGACATACTGTTCATGCTAACGCAACCAATCATCTCCCTGCCCAACCTCTTGAAACAAATTGACACCTTTGGACTACACTCCTACGATAAACTAAATATTGTGACAATGCAGGCATTGACGGTGGGGGTGAGGGGCGATGAAATACAGAGACTGAAAGACGCGTTCCCTCTGGACTGGCGATTGGACTACTTAATGTATCTAGGAATTAAACTCACGAAAAAACCCTCTGAATTATTCCAAGTCAATTATACCAAACTACCTAAGGAATTCAAAAGCACACTAAAAATGTGGGAGGAGAAAATCCTTTCATGCATAGGCTGAATATCGGCTATTAAAATGTCATTACTGCCCAAGGTCTTATATCTCTTCCAGACACTACAGATATCCATACCTACCACCTACCTACGATCACTCACGAACTTATTTCTAAGTTCATTTGGCAAAACAAAAGAATTAGGGTGGCCACTAAAACCTTATACAAGCCACTGGTTGAAGGAGTATTAGGTATAACAAACTTATACAACTACCACAAAGCTGCACTACTGAGCATAATGATTAACCTAACCAGTGCTCCTCCCCCACCCCCGTGCCCACAATAGATTGAAATTGAAGCGTACTGGCTGAAAATTGAATGAACTGAATGAACCGCACTCTATATTCTGGACTGACCATAAACGTGGACCAGACATATCTGACTGCCTACCAGCCACCCGGTTGCTTATAAACACATAGGATGGGGTGAGAAAGACACTGACTAGTTACCCTAATATACCAATAATATACCAATGGCAACACCACTGCAATCCATTAGCATAACATTCCCCACATTCTACCACAAACCATGGATAGACAGGGGCGTCACACACATTCTCCAACTATACAAGGATGGATGCCTAAAAACATTCCAGCACCTAAATGAGCAATATTATCTACCCTCCAGACTCATATTCCCTTACCTCCAGGTAAAATCGCTTCTAGCAAATAGCTTACTTACAATGTCCATACAAGCAGATAAAGACACTGTTTCGGAGTTTGAAAAGGCAGGCAAGCAAGCCCACCCAGAAATCATATGGCCAAACACCACCACATGAATCATACAAAGAGGGATGGAGTAGAGATATAGGAGGCGAGCTTAGCCCGATTCATTGGAAATTAGCATTTTTAGATACATAAAGGCTTAACCTATTTTGCTCAACACTTAGAAATTCAAAGAAAAATACTAAACTGCTAGTACATGGTACTGGAGAGGATGCACAAGATATGGCCAAACTCCACCCATATGTGTTGGTGTGAACAAGAGGTGGGGTCATTGCACCACATCTGGTGGACGTACTCCACTATTAGACCTTTCTGGATCCAGGTAGCAAAACTCATACTCCATTTCCCAATAGCCTTCAAACCAGAAGTATATCTGCTGTTCATGTTACCCGAAGGACTACCCAAAACCCACCTAGAAATCATCTACCACACACATTTACCTCAGCAAATCTTCTTATTGCACGACACTGGAAATCCAAGAAACCGCAAGATCTCACATACTTAATCATATTACACTCAAATGGATTTATGAAGCCATGCACGAACACCAATTTGGACCTAAACCCGTAATAGCGATATGGGACAAGTTCACAGAGTGGTAAAAAAACAATTAACCAAAAAAAACAAAGGGAGAGACAACATTTTTGCATTTAACAGCTAGCAGAATGGGTGACTTAGGAATTGGTAGATGCAGGGAAATAGGTGGAGTGGCCCAGAGAACCGAACACCTTCGTATTCCTCTCCCCCCTCCCCAGTCACCTTCTCTATCCCTGTTATGTAGTTCTAGCTGTGCAATTAACCCTCTTAACTTACACTTCAAATCTCTTATTTCTTCTTCCTTGCTCCTTCTCTTTCTTCTCTAGTTAATCAATTAAAATGAAACTGGTTCGTGCGGCATGTATATGTACCCGAATTTACCCATTGTATGAGACACATTTAGGCAATGTTTCACTATTACTAGATATATTGTATGAGGAAGTCGTTCACTAACCTGTTGTATACAGAACTTGCCTGCATGACCCAATAAAAATTGTCAAATCGAAAAAGAAAAAAAATAAGGATGCTGGGCATTAGGACCATGCTCACAGTGCTCCAGTAGTGCTCCATGCAAGGACTGCTGGAGGGGCAGGTTATTTGTCATTCTGGCCACCCATGTCATGGAGAAAACCAAGCTATTTGATGAGCAAGACCACCCTTTGCATTCCTGCTTTGTTCCGTGAGCCGGGAATGTTGGTACCTTTTTTTAAAACAAAATTGTTATTAGTAACTAGCCTAAAATTTCTCAGAACAGGCCCCTCTGACTGTGTGTTGTGCATCGAGTGTCTGAGTGTGGTGGTGGACATTGAAACATAGAAACATAGAAACATAGAATGTGACGGCAGATAAGAACCATTTGGCCCATCTAGTCTGCCCAATTTTCTAAATACTTTCATTAGTCCCTGGCCTTATCTTATAATTAGGATAGCCTTATGCCTATCCCACACATGCTTGAACTCCTTTACTGTGTTAACCTCTACCACTTCACTTGGAAGGCTATTCCATGCATCCACTACCCTCTCAGTAAAGTAATACTTCCTGATATTATTTTTAAACCTTTGTCCCTCTAATTTAAGACTATGTCCTCTTGTTGTGGTAGTTTTTCTTCTTTTAAATATAGTCTCCTCCTTTACTGTGTTGATTCCCTTTATTATTATTATTATTATTATTGCCATTTATATAGCGCCAACAGATTCCGTAGCGCTTTACAATATTACGAGAGGGGGGATTTAAGTATAAATAGGACAATTACAAGAAAACTTACAGGAACGATAGGTTGAAGAGGACCCTGCTCAAACGAGCTTACAGTCTATAGGATGTATTTAAATGTTTCTATCATATCCCCCCTGTCTCGTCTTTCCTCCAAGCTATACATGTTAAGATCCTTTAACCTTTCCTGGTAAGTTTTAACCCGCAATCCATGAACCAGTTTAGTAGCCCTTCTCTGAACTCTCTCTAAGGTATCAATATCCTTCTGAAGATACGGTCTCCAGTACTGTGTACAATACTACAAGTGAGGTCTCACTAGTGTTCTGTACAATGGCATGAGCACTTCCCTCTTTCTACTGCTAATACCTCTCCCTATACAACCAAGCATTCTGCTAGCATTTCCTGCTGCTCTATTACATTGTCTGCCTACCTTTAAGTCATCAGAAATAATCACCCCTAAATCCCTTTCCTCAGATGTTGAGGATAGGACTCTATCAAATATTCTGTACTCTGCCCTTGGGTTTTTACGTCCAAGATGCATCTTGCACCTTGGACGTAAAAACCCAAGGGCAGAGTACAGAATATTTGATAGAGTCCTATCCTCAACATCTGAGGAAAGGGATTTAGGGGTTATAAATCCCTTTCTGCTCACCTTTCTGCTCACCTTTTGGCAGGAGGGAGAGTAATTCATGTTGGGCTAATGACATGGAGGTAGAGGCAGAGATGGATAACTGGTGGTACAGTGGGGAAGCTGGGGAAGTATTGTGGTCTGCACCATCATTGAGCGCAGAACACTTTAAGAGCTCCCGCACAGTCCTGTATTCTATCAATGACTCAGAGTATGGGATGCAGCACTCTTGAGTTATTGAGAAGTGACAGGGACTGTAAGGGGCCTCCTAAAGTGATCTACACCCAAAATTGGTGTAGATCACAAGACTATGCAAAACTAAATATGAAAATCTAAAACGTAACTTTTATTAATACTTTCAAATTTATTGTCCAACAAAAACAGAGCAATAAATAACAATCAGTAAATTGTGTTTGTTTTCACTCTGAAATACAATGGTTAATAACTTGGCATGGAACTTGTGTCACTGGAAGTTGTGTGTTAAGTTTAAGTGTTGGTTACTGTTAAAAACCTAATGAAAAAGCAATAAGATACAAATTATCTTAATGAAGTGCAATTGTTGGCAAAATTTACAAGATATACTATTTGAAATAGGAGTTGCCCAAAGTATAGCTAAGGGTGCTAGGTGTTATTTGACTATCCCAGACTAAATAAATAGCACTGTCTCATGATTGTTACGCCCATTTCAATTAGTTTTTGGCCATGGTCTTTCCTGCTGTGACAATATGGTGTCTAAAATCTTTCATATATCCAATTTATGCTCCTTGGGACACGACATGACAACAGTGTACTGTTATTTCAGACACTATTTTACCGACTTTCTATTCAGCACATACCCATAAAGGTTTGCTCATTTTGAGTTGGTTGATACATCAACAACTAAGGTAAATATGTGAAATATATCAAACAAGAAAAAAGGTTTTAAATTCACCACAATTTCCTTTTTGGCAAATAAACTCCACAGTGATAGTGCATTGTGTATTTGGTAGATATGGTATGGCATAGCAGGGCTTAAACGTTCAAGTCTTATCCTTAGCCTTAAAAGAAACTCGCCACTGCAAACATAGAGAGTCTGAGGCATACTCACCAAGGGCAAAATTATTCTTGCCAGGGCTAAAATTTCACTAGACCAGTGGAAATTGTCGGCCCTGATATAGTGTGGCATATATTTTTCCTGCACAAACCTATGTTGATGCATGTTATTACTAGAAATAGGGCTTCGGATATTCTTACTAAATTTCTGCCCCAAGTTATTTTATTTAAGTTACTATGCCAATGTATAAAAGGGACATTCCCCTGGCCAAACACAAATTAATAAAATCAATGTTTAGTAAATATACCCCAAATTAAAACTTGCATGCAATTAATTATGCATTGTTTTCATTGGGGATATATCTAAAACAGCTTGCAAAACCTTCAGTTCTCTTCTCTGCTGCCTTCTAACCCTGCCCATACTTTCTGTGGCTGTCCAATCACAGACTTACCAATACAGTTTAATGAGAAGTATTTGTGAGCCAGGTGCTCTGGGCAATTACTGCCTCTGGAGGGCAGCTAAGGAAACCAGGAAGTAATATTATCTGTTGTTTCTTGAAAGCCAAGGGGGTGTAACCTAGTTAATGTTTAAAAATGTAAATTTCTATGGAAATCTGCACTTTTTGCAAAATGCGAAAAGAGCACCCACTCTTCACACATAATGCTTTTCAGCAAGCTAAATTTGTTTAGGAGTCTGGAGTGACCCTTTTGCCTATGGCTGCAGTATTGAAGCCAAGGGGGCATAATACACAGATGCATGTTTGACAGATTATTCTGTCCTTTGCCATATACTTTGTGTGCCAGTGTTCCATTGGCTTGATGTGCATTCCTTTTACACTACACGGTGCACTTTTGTCTCTAGATTATTTCCGTGTGTGGGTTTTCGTTTCGTAATAAAAATGGTGATGCAACTACTTCTAATGGACTCTTATATGCCTGCCCTAGACTGGGTCCACATAAAACCACTAAAATGTAAACGATCACAAAAACATTTGTGTGGATGTTGCTTCCTATTGATGCTTTGGGCGTGTGCATACAATACCTAAAGGAAAACAAGTCCTATGTATAAAATACCCTTTGCAGAATATGCCCCTTGTAGAATTTACCCATTGTATAAAATGCCCATTGTAGAATATGCCCATTGTAGAATATGCCCTTTGTAGAATATACCCAATGTAGAAAATACCCCTTGTAGAATGTACCCATTGTAGAATACGCCCCTTGTACAATACACCCATTGTAGAATATACCTCTTGTAGAATGTACCCATTGTAGAATATGCCCCTTGTAGAATATGCCCCTTGTAAAATATACCCATTGTAGAATATACCCCTTGTGTTATATGTCCATTGTAGAATATGCCCCTTGTAGACTATACCCAATGTAGAATATACCCCTTGTAAAATATACCCCTTGAGGAATATACCCATTGTAGAATATACCACTTGGTGAGTCAGTAGTGAGTGCAGTCTCCTTGTACCAACCACATTATGACCACAATCTGACCTGTGACAATCCCATCTTATTTTAAGGTTATCCTGTGTAAAACACATCCTTTATTACTGTCAAATGCCTTGGGTTAGGTTTTGATAACCTCACTCTGCTCCATATGACAGTGACCTCAAACAGCTTGGGAAACTGGAGCCCACTGCAACCAGAACGTGGGAGTGAGACGTCCAGCTGTGTCTTGTAAGCAGGGGAAGTGGATTACAGCTGGCAAACTGCAACATGCAGGACCTGATAAAGCGCAGATCTCATTAACAAGTGCTCTGTGGGGTCCCCGCAGCCCCTGGACGGATTCGTGGCATCCAGCCATAAAGGCTGCTCTCTGTGTAAACATTTCCAAACATTTCCTCCGAGCTGCTATCAGGAGGAGTTCTGCAGCTTGCTCTCTTCTGGACTTTCTCAGCTCACACAACTTCACAAACCTAGGAGAGTTCTAGGACAACACTCAGGAGCCTGAATCAAATCTGTGGGTTATATTGTTCTGCAGAGTTTTATGACATTTGCTCCTAAATGGCGTCGAAGTTTTATTTCAATGGTTTTATGAAGAAAAGATATCTGTAAGTATCACTTTATTGGACCCTCAATATTTCCTTTAAAATAATCTGTGTGTATTGCTACCCATGGTGTACACAATAACAGATTTCAGAAAAAGATGGAACATTTTAATATTTATTCTTATTGTTGAAAATAAAACGTACATCAGTTAGGACAGTTAGGGTTTGAACCATTGTGGTCCCCCACGGGAATTGTAAGTTAATTCGCTGTATATAAATATACAAAAGGAAATTGGAGCGGATATTGGATTTCCTTGTATGTGTTGTCCTGTGGGAAATCACTAAATAGTAAAATACAGTTTACTAGGACATGTCTGTATGTCTTGACGTATTGTCCTGTGGAAATGTCTGTATTATTTGTGACAAATACTTAAAGCATGCTAGAATTTGTTAGACTGTCCTCTTTGTTATTTCTCTCATTGAAACAGGTTATTTGACTATAAAGCTCTAACAAAGTCTACAATGCAATAAATAAATGAATATAACATCCAATAAAGGACAACACATATACGAATGCAAAGTTACAAGGAGTTTGCATACAGCCAAGTGTATGAAATAATCATTATGGGATCTGTTGAAAGCAACAAATGAAACCCTAACTTGGACTTTGGTGGACACACGTGCTATATAAAACTTTGTATTTTGCTCAAAGGTTTATTCCCTAAACAGTGAGCTGTGGTAAGCCAAAAGGGCTGAGTTGCAAAAATCATTTGCAATTCATTTATTAGTTCAACACAACACACCATTTAGTAGATAAACCAATTCTTTCTCTTTGTACTGCTAGCAGGGGAATTGTTAGCACAGATTCAGATACCTTGAACATTGTTATTCACAAAAAAAAAAACTACTATAACTGAACTAGAACCAAATCTGAATTTAATACTTTTCCTGCTCAGCTTAAATTTGAAATTCACCTTCAATTTACTTTTAAATCCTAACTTCTCACTTTGGTAAATAACCCTGTTAATCAGTGGGTAGTAATAATTAAAGTATGTCAAATGACTTGTAACTTTTTAAAAATAAGTAATTCTGAATGTTACTGATCAGATTTAAGCCATTACTGCAACCACCATGAGCACTTCAGCTCTTGGTCATGGTGGTAGGAATATGTATGTGCAGTGTTCCTGCTTGAAACATGGCATACCCAGAGATATAATTAATTGTATACCTGCGTCAAGTTGCTCCCCAGCACACGTGAATTATGCAGCCCAGACCTGTTGTCAGTTCTGTGAATAAAAATATATCTGTCATAAGCAGTGGTGTATTTAGGATTTGTGCTGCCCTAAGCAGGACGGTGCTCGGACCCCCAATTACATTTTTTCCCCACCCCTTCCTGTCAAAGCCGCACTTTGACAGACAGACGCTAACTCACTGACAGAAGCACTCACTCTCTGATAGATGCATACACTCATTGACAGACACACACTCTCATATACACTGACACACAATGACATACACACACTCACTGATTTGGCACACTGATAGACAGACATACACTATTACTCAGACACACACTGACAGAAAACACTTACTGACAGACTCACTCACAGACACACACTCTCACTGACAGATGCACGCACTCACTGACAGACGCATGCACTCACTGACTGACACATACACACCGACTGTCCAACACACACACACATTCACTGACCGACACACACATTCACTGACAGACACACACTCACTGACAGATACACACACTCACTCAAATTCACTGAAACACACACTCACTGAAACACAAACACTCACTGACAGACACACACACTCACTCAAATTCACAGACACACACACACTCACTCACATTCACTGACACACACTCACATTCACTGACACACACTCATTCACTCACATTCATTGACACACATTCACATTCACTGACACACACTCACTGACACACACTCACATTCACTGACACACACTCACATTCACTGACACACACACACGTTTCCCCCACTCACAATTATTATATTATTATATTATATTATTATTATTTAAAATTGAAATCCACCCAACCTCCCTACTTTTGGAATAGCTGCATGGATTTTTCACCTGGGGTCCAGTGGGGCTGCTGGAAAGGAAGGCGGCTGGACATGCAGGCGCGTGACCCGCAGAAATGACGGAAAACAACTGCCCGTCTGCCCCGGGGGAGCCCAAAGGTGGCCAGCCGGCCAGCTCTTGGGCCCCCATAAATCGAGGCAAACAAGGTATTTGCCTGCGCATTTGGGGGCAGCATTTTTTTGCCGCCCCCTGGAAATTGCTGCCCAAGGCAAATGCCTTGTTTGCCTCGTTTTATGGGGGCCCAAGAGCATCCCTGGTCGTAAGCCAGCACTGCACGCTGCCAACAGAGATAACACCCTCTCCCTCGCAATCAGAGCTTTCAAGAGGAAGTTTGTGTCTGCTCTTTCTATCTCCCACACTAATAGCAGCCATTCCCGTCTGCTTATCCCCTTTTGTGATATTTTTTTGGCACATACTCGTTCCTCCCTCCCTTTCCCACTTCCCTTTTTCCCTCCCTCTCTTTCCCACTCTCCTTGCCCCTTGCGCTTTGACCCAGTTAAATCCACCAATCAAACAAAACCTTTGATTGAATCTCGGTGCAGCTCCTGCGATATCAAACTGGATAAAAGTAAAACTTACATTTAAAATGGTCTTTCAGCGCCTCTGCTTCCGCAACCACTAGACATTAGGGACTGCAGTGCCTCCACTCGCTCCCTTATTAGTGCCAATAAAAGTAAGAGGTAACTGCTTGTAGCTTGGTGTCTATGTGTGTGTGTGACTGTGATCGTATTTGACAGTGTATGTGTATAACTGTATGCATGTGACTGTGTGTTTGGCTGTGGGACTGTGTGCATGTGATGTTGTACATATACACACTTGCATTCACACATGGGCCTACATGCATTTTTATCTGAATTGAATACCTATTGCACACAGCCAAAACACCTATTACAAATATCCCACAAAACCAACATAATGCATACATATGACAAACAGCCCACCACAAATATTTTACAGTATACAGTAGAGCTCTGTCATACAAAATGCACATTACTCTGTGTTTAAAGTTGGGGAACTCTGTGATACACTATGTTAGTAGCTGTATTGTTGTGGAGCTCTGTCACATACTCACACACTGCACATTACTTGTTGTGGAGTAACTATACACACACTTACATGTAAGAGGGAGTATGACCAAACCCCTAAACTTAAAGTGTCCATTTAAAATGTTGGGAGGTATGGCCAGATATCTAAGATTTGAAGACAGAAGTGAAATATATCGGAGAGAAAAAGGAAGGGACGAAGACATGTTTTACTGATAGTCACTAGAGGTGGACTTAACCCTGGAATGTAAACATTGCAGTTTCTAAAAACAACTGCAATTGTTTACATTGCAGGGTTTAAAGAACAGGGACTCTGCACCAAGAAAACATCATTGTGTATATAGTGTAAGGATGAGGAAACTGATATACTGATAAAATGTATATGAAGGAAATATGGTGTAGAGAGAAGGTACCACAACATGGTAGCTAAATTGGTAATTTTCTTTCTTACATTAATTTGGGATCTTCTATGATGCTAGAACAAAGTAACAGGGTGTATTTTCAGTGCTTTACTGCATATCCACAATATTATTAGAAACCTTTGGGCACCAAGCCAGTACCTGATATGTTTCCTTTTAAATGCACACTCAGCCTCCTAACCACTACAAATCCCTGGGTGAATATCTTTGCAAGTAATCTGTCACAAACTATTTGACACTTACATTGATGTTGGGTGCCTGCTGTTCTGATCTGTATTGGTCCGATAAAAGACAAGTTCACCCAGAATTCTGTGGGCTTCCAAAACAACAAAATAAGTATTAAATAGTTCCTAAATAATTTGCCAGTTTATCAGAAGATGGTGCCTGGGGATTATTGACATTATCACCACTACAGTTATAGCAATAATGGAACTAATGTACAAAATATATTTTTGGGCTCCCATCTATTGAAAGGGTGGCCAAGAGGTAGATCCTTAACTGGCATGCAAAGTACATGATGCGTTGCCAATTGAGTATGTGCCATCTGCCCATCCTTGCAGGGTTGTTTTTGAGCAGTGTTTGTACCTTTCAGTGTAAGCATATTTTTGTATGGAGTATATGTATATGAATATAGTAGGGTATGTTTATGTATTGTTACCATTTGAATGCAGTGGTGTGTTTGTATGTAATGTTGGCATTTGAATGCAGGGATGTATTTGTGTGTAGTATTGGCATTTGAATGTGGGGTTGTGTGTGTAAGTATAGACATTTACACAAATACTGCCATACACACATACTCACATGTATACACATACATACTGACATACACAGGTACACTGCCGCACACACATACACACGTACTGACACAGAAACATATACACACTGACACACATGCATTCTGACACAGATACACATACACACTGACACACATATGTATATACACTGACACAAACACACACAAGTAACAATTTACATATTTTAGCTACCCACTTACGTCCATAACTTTTGGGTGCAGCAGGATGTTTTGCCTTTAGTCCAGACCTTTTTTGAGGCAGATGGAAGTCTGGTCCTTGATCTTTCCTCTCTCTTTTCTCTGCCATCTCCTCTGCCTCCAGTGCACTGTTAACTGGGAGGAAGTGACCTGAACTCACATCCTTTCAACACTGCTGATCTGACAGTTGTCCGGTCGTGCTCTTAAAGGCATTCACAGTAGTCCTCCAAGTTGTAGGCCCTGATGTGCCACCAAAACAGTATATTTTGAGAAATCTATTTCTACACACACTGATTACAAGGATCAACAGCAAAAATCCCAAACAGTATGTTTTGAGAAATCTATCCTAGTTTCATATTATAATGAATAAACTGAAGACATTGGCTGTTTTCTGTTTGTGATTTTATGTAAAAAAAAACACTCCTCGCACCATGACCACTACAGCCCTCTATAGTGACTATGGAAAAGGAGCGCCCTGGCACCCTCCCAGAGTAATATGTAAAATAGCTGAAGAGTAGGTTAATGGCTTCAAACTGTTTTGTTTTTGTTTTGTATTTCATTTTATTTGCCCTTTATTTTTTAATCACCAGCAAAAACAGATATAAGAAAGGCAGAACTTAATGGACACAAGGGGGACTAAATAGCAGGCATCACTGTCTGCCCTGGTTGCCCCTATGGGCGAGCCTCCAATGAATTGCAACCATTGTTGCTGATTGTAATGATAATAAGCAACTGTGTGCTGGGGTACAGTGACAGAAGACCACTTTGTCCCATAACCTATACACAATGAGCATAAGTTATTGCAGTGCTCAGAGCATCTCCTTAATGTGCCAGGAATGTGACTATGAGCCTGCTGTCATCTCACTACACACTATCATATCTCCAAATGCTGTAAAATGAAATGTTTCCAAGCATACATCTATTTTCTATGTACAAATATTGTGTACATGTATTTTTTGGGATGATAATGATAAGGTGAAACCTCCTCATTATTACATCATCTTCAAATGGTTATGCGCTCATTCAATTGGAGAATCACAATTTTTGTCATATCAAACCCGGAGTGCACTTTTACAGACCCGGAGAAGTGGAACTCATAAACTACCTGCACCATAACCACTACAATAAGCGGTGGTAATCATGGTGCTTGAGGTGGCCCAGTAACTCAACTCATGAGTCTCAGTACTGATTATAATTCCCAGCTTTTCTCACAGTTTTCTCAAGCTAAGTGAGCCTTTGTCAAAGACAATCTCACGTTTGTAATGCCTAACTTATTACTTACAAATAATACTTCGTTGTGACAGGAGCGCATGGAAACTATGCAACCAGTAGAAACTAAGACCTTCATAACTAGTGCATGCACTAGTGAACGCATTTTGAAAGATTAGCTTTAGTGTGTGTGAAAGTGGGGATATACAGATGCAGCGGGTCAATAGACAAATGAACAGACAAACTGACATATGATTAATAGAAAGACAGATAAATGACAGACAGATTAATAGAACGACAGACAGATTAGATAGATAGACAGACAAACAAAAAAAGCAGACAGACAGACAAACAAACAGATTAGACAGATAGATAGACAGACAGATAGGTAGGTAGATAGATAGATAGATAGATAGATAGATAGATAGATAGATAGATAGAGTTACTCTCCATTTAACCACAATGACATATTGCTTCTTATTTTAACAACACTGTTTTTCTGCCCACTGATGTACTGAGGGCTTTTCAGGTTAGACCACCACAGCTTTCCCAGGGTATCTTAATTATGATGTACATGGGGATGGGCCAAGAAGATCCTTACTTAAAAGCAGACAGTGGAAGGTTGTAAAACATGAATTTGTTTGTTTTGTCTGCTTTGGCTGTTATTGTTATGCCTTAAGCATTGGCTCAAAGGGCTCTTAATACTGGCTTCAAATATCAGAAATTATAGCTGTGTGATGTTTGATTTTTAGATAAATGCAGCCGCCAGCTGTCTAAAGCAATTATGGCTGTGTACAGATCTCAATGAGGAAATTCATGCTCCATTTGCCATGGCAGATGCTTGATTTTGTTTTATGTTTTATGGTTATTCATAATGTTGAAGAAACTCACTATCTTTCATTATAGATGTAAACTGTTAAATCATGTTAGGAAATATGGAGCGCCGTCATAAGTGGCCTTTTAGCTAGCTGCTGAACTAAGTAAAATAATTCAATCAATAACCTCTTCATACAGTTCTTGTCTATAGGAAAATAGAGCAAAGAGAAGATTGAATAAATATAAAATCAAAAGAAAGTACATCATATGTTAACTGTTTGAGTACTGCATCAATCAGTTAAGAAGTCACTGAAATCACCCTTCTTTATGATAGCCTGCAGCCTTCTTGGGTGATGTTTCACTCATTACAATTGCGTCCTCAGTTTCCTCACTTCCATGGCTGAGCTCACTCTCTTTCCTTCCACTGTTTGGTTCCTCCACACACCATTTTTACTAGCCTATTCTGCATCGTATCCATCAATCCCTTCTTCCCTTTGACAAGCTGTTCTTCCTGTGCAGTGTCTGCTTCACCTCTTGTCACTGTTAATTTTCTGTATGTCAATTACTTGTCAAATATCCCCATTATCTAATTGTAAAGCACTGCTGAATATGATGACACTACATTAATACTACTATTACTACTAATAATAATACTATCACTCATAGGCGTGCACAGCCTATTGTATAAGGGTGTGCACCCTAAAACACAAACACACACGCCGCGTATATATATATATATATATACATACATACACACACACACACACATATATATACTGCTGTGTGTGTGTGAGGGTGCTGTGTGTAGGTTCTGTGTGTGTGTAGGTGCTGTGTGTGAAGGCACTGTGTGTGTAAGGGCGCTGTGTGTGTGTAAAGGCACTGTGTGTGAGGGTGCTGTGTGTGTGTGGGCGCTGTGTGTGTGTGTGAGAGCGCTGTGTGTGTAAGGGTGCTGTGTGAGGGCGCTTTGTGTGTGTAAGGTTGCTATATGTGTGTGTAAGAGCGCTGTGTGTGTGTAAGGGTGATGTATGTGTGTGTAAGGGTGCTGCATGTGTGCGGGTGATGTTAGTGTGTGTGTGTGTAAGGGTGCTGTGTGTGTAAGGGTGCTGTTAGTGTGTGTGTGTGAGGGTGCTGTGTATGTAAGGGTGCTGTTAGTGTGTGCTGTGTGTGTGTATATGTAAGGGTGCTGTGTGTGTAAGGGTGCTGTTAGTGTGAGGGTGCTGTTAGTGTGTGTGGGTGCTTTGTGTGTAAGGGTGATGTATGTGTGTGCTGTTTGTGTGTAATGTGTGGGGTCGGGGGGGCATTCCCTTCTTACCTTATGTAGGGAGGGGGGACCGTGCTGCTGCCATCCCTGGTGGTCCAGTGGAGTGTAAACTCTAGCCCCACAAGTGGCTAGAGTACACTCTCACAAGATCTGAGGCAGCAACGCTCCGACCTCGCGAGAGGAACCCGGCGGAGCTGCTGGCAAGAGCTCCCCGGGTCCTCTCCTGCCTCCCTCCCTGACTCCCTCCCTGCGGTTAAGTGAGGGAGATCTTTGATCTCCCTCACTGGCCCACGGAGGGAGGCACATAATGCGTGCTGCGGGGATTAGGGTGTGCCCAGGCACACCCAGCACAGCCCTTGCGCACGCCTATGCTATCACTGCAAACCAATGTGTTACACATATCTCTTGTGTCCTAATTGTTGAAGAGTTAGTTTAAACAACATAAGAGCTTTGCATGGTGCTGGGAGTATCTAGCACAAACTTTCAGCCTTGAGAATTCTAAGTCAGACTCACAACTATGATTGAACTACAGTTGCAAGAAAAAGTATGTGAACCCTTTGGAATGATATGGATTTCTGCACAAATTGGTCATATAATGTGATCATCATCTAAGTCACAACAATAGACAATCACAGTCTGCTTAAACTAATAACACACAAAGAATGAAATGTTGCCATGTTTTTATTGAACACACTATGTAAACATTCACAGTGCAGGTGGAAAAAGTATGTGAACCCCTAGACTAATGACATCTCCAAGAGCTAATTGGAGTGAGATGTCAGCCAACTGGAGTCCAATCAATGAGATGAGATTGGAGGTGTTGGTTACAGCTGCCCTGCCCTATAAAAAACACACACCAGTTCTGGGTTTGCTTTTCACAAGAAGCATTGCCTGATGTGAATGATGCCTCGCACAAAAGAGCTCTCAGAAGACCTACGATTAAGAATTGTTGACTTGCATAAAGCTGGAAAGGGTTATAAAGGTATCTCCAAAAGCCTTGCTGTTCATCAGTCCACGGTAAGACAAATTGTCTATAAATGGAAAAAGTTAAGCACTCCTGCTACTCTCCCTAGGAGTGGCCATCCTGTAAAGATGACTGCAAGAGTACAGCGCAGACTTCTCAATGAGGTGAAGAAGAATCCTAGAGTCTCAGGTAAAGACTTACAAAAGTTACTGGCAAATGCTAACATCCCTGTTAGCGAATCTACAATACGTAAAACACTAAACAAGAATGGATTTCATGGGAGGATACCACAGAGGAAGCCACCGCTGTCCAAACAAAACATTGCTGCACGTTTACAGTTTGCACAAGAGCACCTGGATGTTCCACAGCAGTACTGGCAAAATATTATGTGGACAGATGAAACCTAAGTTGAGTTGTTTGAAAGAAACACACAACACTATGTGTGGTGGAAAAAAAGGAACAGCACACCAACATCAAAACCTCATCCCAACTGTGAAGTATAGTGGTGGGGGCATCATGGTTTGGGGCTGCTTTGCTGCGTCAGGGCCTGGATGGATTGCTATCATCGAAGGAAAAATGAATTCCCAAGTTTATCAAGACATTTTACAGGAGAACTTAAGGCCATCCGTCTATCAGCTGAAGCTCAACAGAAGATGGGTGTTGCAACAGGACAATGACCCACAGCATAGAAGTAAATCAACAACAGAATGGCTTAAACAGAAGAAAATACGCCTTCTGAAGTGGCCCAGTCAGAGTCCTGACCTCAACCCGATTGAGATGCTGTGGCATGACCTCAAGAAAGCGATTCACACCAGACATCCCAAGAATATTGCTGAACTGAAACAGTTCTGTAAAGAGGAATGGTCAAGAATTACTCCTGACCGTTGTGCACGTCTGATCTGCAACTACAGGAAACGTTTGTTGAAGTTATTGCTGCCAAAGGAGGTTCAACCAGTTATTAAATCCAAGGGTTCACATACTTTTTCCACCTGCACTGTGAATGTTTACATGGTGTGTTCAATAAAAACATGGCAACATTTCATTCTCTGTGTGTTATTAGTTTAAGCAGACTGTGATTGTCTATTGTTGTGACTTAGATGATGATGATCAGATTAAATTTTATGACCAATTTGTGCAGAAATCCATTTCATTCCAAAGGGTTCACATACTTTTTCTTGCAACTGTATATCATTTATGTATAAAGATGTAGTGCTTGTATAGGGGTATGTAATCAGATTTTTAAAAATGCATGTTGACTCATATGTAAAATGCTAGTGTGTATTTTTGCAGTGTCACATGCACACAGTTCCACAGTCAGACATACAGTCAGATGCACACAGTTATACACATATACTGTTAAATATAGCCATGTAGCCACATGTACATAGTCCCAGGTGCATAGCCACTCATTACTCATTAAGTCACATGCATACAGTCAAACACAGTCACAAGAAGGAAGTAAGAGGCAGTCACACACACACACTTACAGGCAGACAGCCACATACACAGTCAGTCACACACACAGTCAAGGTAGACAGTCACACATAGTTACCGGTAGACAGTCACATATACAATCACATGCACACAGTAAAAGATAGTCACACACACACAATTACAGGCAGTCACACACACACACAGTTGCAGGCAGACAGCCACACACACACACTGTCACAAACAGAATGTCATATGCACACAGTCACACACACAGTTACGGGCAGACAGTCAAACAGTTACAGGCAGACACACACACACTGAGTCCACCCACAGGGCCCACCCACATATCCATCCTGAGTCTGCCGAGTGTTGTATTTTGAATTTGTGCTGCCCTAGGCATGATGGAACTTGGGCACCCATAATTTAAATTTGCCCCACCCCTTCCAGTCAAGGCCACACCTCTTCCTGTTAAAGACTAACACACACTTTGACTGACATACACACAGACACACCCACTCACTGACCGGCACACACTCTCAGATACACTGACATACACTCACTGGCAGACACACATACTCACACATTCACTGATTTGACAATCTCTTACAGACACACACAATTACTGATTTGACACAATCACTCAGACACACACTGATTTGACACTCTCTGACAGACACACACTGATTTGACACAAATACTCAGACATGCACTGACACACGCACTGAAAGACATGCACACACTCACTGACAGACACACATTGATTGACAAACACACATTGACAGGCATACACACACACTTACAGACATACACACACATTCACTGACAGACACACACATTCACTAACAGACACACACATTGAGAGACGTACACACACATTCACTGACAGACACACACAAACTCACTCACAAAAACACACATTCACTGACAAACAAACTCACTGACAGACACACTCAAAAATATAAACACACATTCACTGACAGACACACACATACACACACTCACTGACAGACAAACACACACTGACATTCAAACACACTCAGACAGGCATACACACACAGACTGACAGACAGACATACACACACATTCATTGACAGCCAAAAAAGCTCACTGACTGATAAACTCACTCAGACACATTGACATATATAACAACACATTTACTGACAGACAAATACACACACACACACACACACACACACTAATAGACTGAAACACATACACACTGACAGACAGACACACACATTTCCCCCCGACATTCACAAATAATTATTTACTTTTGTTTTACTTTACCACCCATACCTTTGGGATAGCTGTGTGGATTTTACCTGGGGTCCAGTGGGGCTGCTGG
Source organism: Pelobates cultripes (assembly GCA_933207985.1). Lineage (NCBI taxonomy): Eukaryota > Metazoa > Chordata > Amphibia > Anura > Pelobatidae > Pelobates > Pelobates cultripes. Next base: position 106,591,587 of record OW240916.1, read on the forward strand.
GCGGGCAGGTGTGCACGATGGACAGGCAAGGGGGGTAGTGGGTGTGCAAAAAAGGCGGCGAGGGAGCTCTGATCCTCCTGTTCAGTTCCCTTGCGTTTCCTCGCGTGCCGCTTAGTGATGCTGGGCGCCTGTAAAGAAACTGTCCAGGCTCCCTGGGGGGCCTCAAGGGTAGCCGCCCCCTAGAAAGTGCCGCCCAAGGAAAATGCCTTGTTTGTCTTGCGCTAAATACAGTGCTAAGTCCGCCCAGAAGGATGTGGTCTGTGTATAGTGGATGTTGAATGTGTGTAGTGTGTAAAGTGGACGGGGTGTGTGTAGAATTGATGCAGTATGTTTAGTGGATGCAGATTGAACCTTTGTGTAATGGATGTAATGTTTGTGGATATTAAATA
>OW240916.1:106592075-106793369 GCA_933207985.1 Pelobates cultripes
CTGACTGCTATTCAATATATAACTGTGAAAAAAGTGGTTGTTTTTTTTTAAATACAAGCTTTGTGTCACCAGATCTAAGTGGTGGCAATGGTCACCGTATCCACTGTTAGCGTAACACACCCGCTTTAAGGACACTGACTGCTATTCAATATATAACGGTGAAAAAAGTGGTTGTTTTTTTTTAAATACAAGCTTTGTGTCACCAGATCTAAGTGGTGGCAATGGTCACCGTATCCACTGTTAGCGTAACACACCCGCTTTAAGGACACTGACTGCTATTCAATATATAACAGTGAAAATAGTGGTTGTTTTTTTTTAAATACAAGCTTTGTGTCACCAGATCTAAGTGGTGGCAATGGTCACCGTATCCACTGTTAGCGTAACACACCGCTTTAAGGACACTGACTGCTATTCAATCTATAACAGTGAAAAAAGTGTTTTTTGTTTTTAAATACAAGCTTTGTGTCACCAGATCTAAGTGGTGGCACTGGTCACCGTATCCACTGTTAGCGTAACACACCCGCTTTAAGGACACTGACTGCTATTCAATCTATAACAGTGAAAAAAGTGGTTGTTTTTTTTTAAATACAAGCTTTGTGTCACCAGATCTAAGTGGTGGCAATGGTCACCGTATCCACTGTTAGCGTAACACACCCGCTTTAAGGACACTGACTGCTATTCAATATATAACAGTGAAAACACTCTCTCTCACTAGCAGACACATTCTCTCTCTCACTAGCAGACACATTCTCTCTCTCACTAGCAGACACACTCTCTCTCTCAATAGCAGACAGACACACTCTCTCACTAGCAGACACACACACTCTCTCACTAGCAGACACACTCACACACTCTCACTAGCAGACACACTCACACTCTCTCACTAGCAGACACACTCACACACTCTCTCTCACTAGCAGACACACTCACACACTCTCTCTCACTAGCAGACACTCTCTCTCACTAGCAGACAGGCAGACACACTCTCTCTCTCTCACTAGCAGACACACTCTCTCTCTCAATAGCAGACACATACAGCCGTGGCTGAAGCTTACCTGGCACTGGCAGCAGGTTGCCATTTTGTGGCCCTTCTTTGCAGCGAGGTCAGCACCGTGCGTGGGGGCGTAGCTTACGTGCAGGAGGCGGGGCTTGTATTACAGAGGCGGGGCTTGCATGCGGAGGCGGGGCAAGCGGACAAAATTAAGGTAAATAGTTCAGGGAGACTCATAGGTCTCCCTCCGGCCGCGGGCAGACTAACTGCTGCCGCACCAGCCACCAGCTCCTCCCTCATTACTCCCCTCGGACTGACACAGGCTTGCACAGTCCGAGGGGAAAATGCTTAAAAAACAACCCAATGATTTGGGCTGTCTGCCCGGCCCCAGATTACTGCAGCCCACCAGGAAATGTCCCGGTATCCCGGTGGGCCAGTCCGGCCCTGCTCACCCCTCTACGTCTATTCCACAACCCACAGTTCTGCCCGGGACTGAATGATGCCTCTTTCCTGGCCTACCACAATTCTACCAACCTTACACTCGGCTCCATCCTTAATGAACAGGGTGTCAAACCACTACGAGGTCCTACCCTACACCCCAAACACCCACATGCACCGGTTCTGTTTCTCGCAACTCTCACATTTCATTAAAAAAAAGTCCCAACTAATGGAGGAAGCCATTACCTCTCACCTTTCAAGAAGCTATGCAACAACCACTCTATTAAATCCAAACACTTTGTCTCTTTTTGCAAAATTGTCCAATAGGACACCTTACCTCCACACTCTAAATACATGTCACACTGGGATGAGGAACTCCACATCTCTTTTTCTGAAAAGGAATATAAACAAATTTTTTTAGATATATTTCATACATCTGTCAGTAATGCTACTCACATTAAGTGAGAATCTCCAGATGGCATTATACACAGACACATGCACATCATCTTTTTCCCAACATCTCAGACTCCTGTTGGAGGTGTGGGCTCTCTAGGGACACCCATGGCCACATCTGGTGGACCTGTGAATCAATACAAAACTTTTGGAAGAGAATAGTTACCCCCATCCGAATAATCGCAGAAATACAATTACCAACTACTTCCAAGGTCTTAGATTTCCTTCTATACCTGATGCCCATTCCCAAATCTAGTTGCACACCTGCAAACCATCTCCTCTACTAAATCACAGCACCCCCCATATTCTAAATCCCAGTCCCCCCTCTACTAAATCCCAGAACCACCTTCTAGCCAACAAGCAGACTCCACTCACATTGCCGCTGCCAGGATGCGACTCTGGAGCATATCCCAAATGGCGCTGTCCACACCCTGTGCCAAAGCGGATGCTCCCGCTACTTCTTGACACCCTGTGAAGGTGGAGCACGTCGGCGTCACGTTGGAATGTGACGGGGTATTGCATGCCTTTGCACCTCCAGGTCCTCCACTGGCCTGCCGCGGCCATCGCAACATTGACACACACTGACAGACACACTCACTGACACACACTCACTCACTGACACTCACAGACACACACACTCACTGACAGACACACTCACTGACACACTCACTGACAGACACACACACACTGACACACACAGAAAGACACACACATACTGACAGACACACACTCACTGACAGACACACACTCACACACACTCACTGACAGACACACACTCACTGACAGACACACACTCACTGAAACACAGACAGACACACACACTGACAGACACACACTTACATTATTGTAATTATTCCTGAGGTCCAGTGGGGATCTTCTGTCTGGAGATCTCCTTCCTGCTCCCTCGCGTGCAGTTTAGTGATGCTGGGCGCCGGAATATGACGTCCTATCCGTCGCCTGGCATCACTACAGATGGCACGCGAGAGGAGCAGGATCACTGAGCTACCTCGCTGCAACCACCTTCTCTCCACCCCGGCAGGGTAAATTATAGCAGAGTAGGCACCTGCAATGTGGGGAAAGCATGTTCTCTCAGGATTACAGAATGATCCAGCACGTAGAACAGAGGACTGATAGGTAACATATACCGGACCCTAGAATGGGCGGAATAACGTACCAAAGAAACGTCAGGAATAGCCGAGGTCAAGGGATACAGAAAGAGACACAATGATAAGGAAAAGCCAGGAGTCAGGGATGCCAGAAAACAGGGAAGTCAAAAACAATGCCAAAGTCAAATAACCAGAATTACCAGAATCTATAACGCGCTCTCGGACAACCACAAGGGAAACCATGACAGGGCACTGAGCAGGATGAGAACTGGGCCTAAATACCCCTTCTCTGGGTGTGATAGGCTGTAATCGGCCTTTAACCCCAAAGGCAGTTATCAGGTTTCCATTTGCATAATTGCTGCTCAGCACAGACCCTCCTGTGGATTTGATTGCTGCTCGGCATAACTTTTCCTGTCAGGACAGTAATGTTGTTCGGCACAACCTTTCCTGTCTGAACAGTAAATTCCATTAATCAGATTTTTATAAGCGGATGAATACGTGACATTACCCCATACCTGAAGAACGCCCACCGGGCGGGCAGGACCAGGCTTGAGAGGAAATTTGGCGTGAAAATAGCGAATCTTGTGGCCAGCATTTATATCAGATGCCGGAACCCAAGAACGATCGGCTGGTCCATAACCTTTCCAATCCACCAAGTACTGTAAAGTGCCCCGAAACCTGGAATCAGTTATGGAGACCTCATACTCTTCCTGTACAGAAACAACTAAGGGAGGAGGAGGGACACTTGAGACAGTATATTTATTGCAAACAAGAGGTTTGAGCAAGGACACATGAAAGGTATTAGGAATTTTCAAGGAGGCCGGAAGGGCCAGAGAGTACGCAACAGGATTGATCCTACGAAGGACACAAAAAGGTCCAAGGAACCCAAGAGCAAATTTCATGCTTGGGACTTTGAGCCTGATGTTACGAGAAGATAACCAAACCCTCTCACCCACTTGGTAAACAGGGTTGGCACCTCGACGTGTATCAGCATAATGCTTGAAACGGTCAGCAGCAGTACCCAGAGCAGATTGAACTTTAACCCAGGTATCACGGATGGAAGCCAGATGGCCATCCAAAGCAGGAATAGCCGTATCAGAAAAAACAGCCGGTAGGACAGTAGGATGCCGGCCATTATTAACAAAAAATGGACTATGCCCAGAGGAGTCATGGTCAGCATTGTTCCTAGCAAACTCGGCACATGGTAGTAATTTGGACCAATTGTCTTGAGTGCTATTAAAGACACAACACAAATATAATTCCAAAGACTGGTTAGCCCTCCCAGCTGTACCATTGGTCTGGGGGTGGTAAGAGGATGAAAAAGACAATTCAATCCCTAATTGTTTATTGAAGGCCCTCCAAAACACAAACGGAGAACCTCTGTCAGATACTATAGAAACAAAGAATGTGACGGCAGATAAGAACCATTCGGCCCATCTAGTCTGCCCAATTTTCTAAATACTTTCATTAGTCCCTGGCCTTTTCTTATTGTTAGGATAGCCTTATGCCTATCCCACGCATGCTTAAACTCCTTTACTGTGTTAACCTCTACCACTTCAGCTGGAAGGCTATTCCATGCATCCACTACCCTCTCAGTAAAGTAATACTTCCTGATATTATTTTTAAACCTTTGTCCCTCTAATTTAAGACTATGTCCTCTTGTTGTGGTAGTTTTTGTTCTTTTAAATATAGTCTCCTCCTTTACTGTGTTGATTCCCTTTATGTATTTAAATGTTTCTATCATATCCCCCCTGTCTCGTCTTTCCTCCAAGGAATAAAATGAGCCATTTTAGAAAAACGGTCCACAACCATGAGAATGGTGGTATAACTGTTAGAACTAGGAAGTTCAACAATGAAGTCCATGGACAAGTGGGACCATGGGACCTCAGGAATATGAAGGTTGTAACAAGCCACAAGGAAGTTTATGAGGCACTTTGTAAGCCGCAAAAACAGAACAAGCCTGCACATATTCCTTAACATCCTTCCTGAGGGAATCCCACCAGAATGATAGCAGTAGTGGATTTATTAATACCTGGGTGACCAGCAGACACATTGTCATGAAACACCTTCATGATATTAACCATAGAAACATAGAAACATAGAATGTGACGGCAGATAAGAACCATTCGGCCCATCTAGTCTGCCCAATTTTCTAAAAACTTTCATTAGTCCCTAGCCTTATCTTATAGTTAGGATAGCCTTATGCCTATCCCATGCATGCTTAAACTCCTTTACTGTGTTAACCTCTACCACTTCAGCTGGAAGGCTATTCCATGCATCCACTACCCTCTCAGTAAAGTAATACTTCCTGATATTATTTTTAAACCTTTGTCCCTCTAATTTAAGACTATGTCCTCTTGTTGTGGTAGTTTTTCTTCTTTTAAATATAGTCTCCTCCTTTACTGTGTTGATTCCCTTTATATATTTAAATGTTTCTATCATATCCCCCCTGTCTCGTCTTTCCTCCAAGCTATACATGTTAAGATCCTTTAACCTTTCCTGGTAAGTTTTATCCCGCAATCCATGAACCAGTTTAGTAGCCCTTCTCTGAACCCTCTCTAAGGTATCAATATCCTTCTGAAGATACGGTCTCCAGTACTGTGTACAATACTCCAAGTGAGGTCTCACCAGTGTTCTGTACAATGGCATGAGCACTTCCCTCTTTCTACTGCTAATACCTCTCCCTATACAACCAAGCATTCTGCTAGCATTTCCTGCTGCTCTATTACATTGTCTGCCTACCTTTAAGTCATCAGAAATAATCACCCCTAAATCCCTTTCCTCATATGTTGAGGTTAGGACTCTATCAAATATTCTGTACTCTGCCCTTGGGTTTTTACGTCCAAGATGCATTATCTTGCACTTATCCACATTAAATGTCAGTTGCCACAATTCTGACCATTTTTCTAGTTTACCTAAATCATTTGTCATTTGGCTTATCCCTCCTGGAACATCAACCCTGTTACATATCTTAGTATCATCAGCAAAAAGACATACCTTACCATCAAGACCTTCTGCAATATCACTAATAAAAATATTAAAGAGAATGGGTCCAAGTACAGATCCCTGAGGTACCCCACTGGTGACAAGTCCAAGCTTCGAATATATTCCATTAACTACAACCCTCTGTTGCCTGTCACTCAGCCACTGCCTTACCCATTCAACAATATTGGAATCCAAACTTAAAGATTGCAGTTTATTGATAAGCCTTCTATGTGCAACAGTGTCAAAAGCCTTACTGAAATCTAGGTAAGCAATGTCTACTGCACCACCCTGATCTATAATTTTAGTTACCCAATCAAAAAAATCAATAAGATTAGTTTGGCATGATCTCCCTGAAGTAAACCCATGTTGTCTCTGATCTTGAAATCCATGTGTTTTTAGATGTTCATCAATCCTATCCTTTAACATGGTTTCCATCACTTTCCCCACTACTGAAGTAAGGCTTACTGGCCTATAGTTGCCCGACTCCTCCCTATTACCTTTCTTGTAAATGGGCACAACATTCGCTAACTTCCAATCTTCTGGGACTACTCCTGTTAACAATGATTGGTTAAATAAATCTGTTAATGGTTTTGCTAGTACACCACTAAGCTCTTTTAATAGCTTTGGGTGTATTCCATCAGGTCCCATTGACTTATTTGTCTTTACTTTTGACAGTTGAAATAGAACCTCTTCCTCTGTAAACTCACGTGTAATAAATGACTCATTTATCCTTTTTCTCAACTGAGGTCCCTTTCCTTCATTTTCTTCTGTAAATACAGAACAAAAATATTCATTGAGGCAGTCAGCCTGACCTTTATCCTCTTCTACATACCTTCCTTCTTTTGTTTTTAATCTAACTAATCCTTGTTTTACTTTTCTTTTCTCATTTATGTATCTAAAAAATGTTTTATCCCCCTTTTTTACTGACTGTGCTATTTTCTCTTCTGTGTGTGATTTGGAAGCTCTTATAACTTGCTTAGCCTCTTTCTGCCTAATCTTATAGATCATTTTGTCTCCCTCACTCTGGATTTTTTTATAATTCCTAAATGCTAACTTTTTGTTTTTAACTATTTTGGCCACATCTGCGGAGTACCACAGTGGTTTCTTGATTTTTTGCTTTTACTGACAAGCCTAATGCAATTTTCTGTTGCCTTCAATAGTGCAACTTTTAAATAATCCCATTTTTCTTGGACTCCATTTAAATTGCTCCAGTCTGATAATGACTCCTCTACCCATATTCTAATTTTAGAAAAGTCTGTTTTTCTAAAGTCTAAAACTAACTAATGGAACGAACAGTTTGTCCTGAGGTTTACCGCAGGGCACCTGAGACTGAGCCTCCATGATGGAGGCAAGCAGTGGAGAGGACAATGAAAGGACAGTGGACGCAATGATACATTCCGGGGGAATGATATAGGACATTTCTTGCTCTAGTATAGCCTCAGTATCAAACTGCCTGAACAAGGCGTCGGCCTTGACATTTTTAGAACCAGGTCTGTAGGTCATAAAAAAATTAAAGCGAGAAAGAAATAGACCATCTAGCTTGTCTAGAAGATAATCGCTTAGAATCTCCTATGTGAGCCAGGTTTTTGTGATCAGTAATAATCAAAAGGATGTCGCCACTCCTTGAGAGCTAGAAGAATGGCCAACAATTCTCTATTGCCAATATCATAATTGCGCTCAGCAGGAGACAACTTTCTAGAAAAGTAACCACAAGGATGTAACGGAGTTTCCTGGCTCTCCCTCTGGCAGAGAACTGCCCCTACCTTTGTCTCTGAAGCATCAACCTCCAGTATGAAAGGCTTACTGGTGTCAGGATGTATCAATATGTCGGCGGAGGCAAACCGCTGTTTGAGAGTTTCAAAGGCTTGAATTACCTCCTTAGACCATATTGTACTACTAGCCCCCTTGCGTGTCATATTGGTGATGGGGGCTATTACTGAAGAAAATCCCTTTATAAATCTTCTGTAATAATTGGCGAAACCAATGAACCTTTGAATGGCTTTCAACTCAGTGGGTAACGGCTACTGTAGAACAGACTCTAGTTTTTTAGGATCCATCTGAAACCCTGAGGCAGAAATATTATATCCTAAAAACTGTACTTCAGACTGGTCAAAGATACATTTTTCCAATTTACAGTAAAGTTGGTTTTTTAACAAGGTTTGCAGAACTTGTTTAACGTGATCGTGGTAAGACTGGAGGTCAGAGAATAAATAAGGATATCATCCAGATAGACTCCTTGAGAGCTAGAATAATGGCCAACAATTCCCTATTGCCAATATCATAATTGCGCTCGGCAGGCGACAACTTTCTAGAGAAGTAACCACAAGGATGCAATGGAGTATCCTGGCTCTCCCTCTGGGAGAGAACTGCCCCTACCCCTGTCTCTCATGCATCAACTTCTAGTATGAAAGGTTTACTGGTGTCAGGATGTATCAAAATGTCGGCAGAGGCAAACCGCTGTTTGAGAGTTTCAAAGGCTTCTATAGCCTCCTTAGACCATATCGTACTGTTAACCCCCTTGCGTGTCAGATTGGTGATGGGGGCTATTACTGAAGAAAATCCCTTTATAAACCTTCTGTAATAATTGGCAAAACCAATGAACCTTTGAATGGCTTTCAACCGAGTGGGTAAAGGCCATTGTAGAACCGATTCCAGCTTTTTAGGATCCATCTGAAACCCAGAGGCAGAGATATTATATCCCAAAAACTGTACTTCAGATTGGTCAAAGATGCATTTTTCTAATTTACAATAAAGTTGATTCTTTAACAAGGTCTGCAGAACTTGTCTAACGTGATCATGGTGAGTTTGAATGTCAGGAGAATAAATAAGGATATCATCCAGATAGACCAAGACAAACAAGTAAATGTAATCCCTGAGTACATCGTTAATGAAATCTTGGAAAACCGCTGGAGCATTGCACAAACCAAATGGCATCACTAGATATTCATAGTCTCTACTTCTGGTATTAAATGCAGTCTTCCACTCGTGGTTCTCATTGATTCAAACTAAATTGTAAGCACTTCTAAGGTCAATCTTAGTAAACACCCTGGAGTCTGTCAAATAATTCAGCACTACGGAGTCTGATGGCGCTATATAAATAATAAAATAATAATAATAAGAGGAATGGGGTAGGCGTTCTTAATGGTGATTTTGTTCAATGCCCTGTAATCGATACATGGGCGCAACTCCCCATCCTTTTTGGATACAAAAAAGAATCCTGCACTAGCAGGTGACGATGATTTTCGTACATGACCTTTATTCAATGAATCTTTAATATATTCCTCCATCATTACACTACTCTCCTGAGGAGATAGAGCATAGACTGCTCCCTTAGGTGGCATAGAGCCTGGTAGTAAGTTAATGGAACAGTCATATAGTCTGTGAGAAGGTAGAGTATTAGACTGAGTCTTGCTGAATACTTCTGTAATGTCTTGGGATTGTATAGGGATCTCGGGATTTTGAGGTGTACTAGTGGGTAATTCAATAGTGCCCACTCTTTTGGTGATCTGCAATATGCACCTTTCATTACAGTCCTTACCCCATTCTAATATTTCCCCATTAGCCCAGTCAATATGAGGGTTATGCTTGCTAAGCCATGGCAATCCTAATATAATAGGACAAGAAGGAGATGCAATCACCTGAAATGTAATCTCTTCCTTATGTAAGGCACCAATGGAAATATTAATATTAACGTCAGAGGACGTTTCCATTACACCTAAAACCTGTCCTCTTCAGGTGCTCTTTTCTCCTATATTGTCTTTCTGCTTCCGACAGTCTAGTGACCCTCAACTGCCTGGGTTCAGGTTTGGACTGTACAGGAATTTCAGGGACAATAGGTCTGGAGAAACGGGATGCTAAATGCATACTCATGCATCTGGTCTTGTTTCTAGTGACTTCTCTGGTTCTTAATCTATTCTCAATCTGCATAGTTCTAGTTCTCATCCTGCTCAGTGCCCTGTCGTGGTTTCCCTTGTGGTTGTCCAAGAGCGCGTTATTGATTCTGGTAATTTGACTTTGGCATTGTTTTTGACTTCCCTGTTTTCTGGCATCCCTGACTCATGGCTTTTCCTTAGCGTTGTGTCTCTTTCTGTATCCCTTGACCTCGGCTATTCCTGACTATTCTTTGGTACGTTAGTCCGGCCATTCTAAGGTCCGGTATACGTTACCCATCAGTCCTCTGTGTTACACAATTCTACGTGCTGGATCATTCTGTAATCCTGACATTACGACATGGCCATAGATCCTGTAGAATTGTGTAAGCACATAGCTGCTTGTGAAAGGAAACTGGAGGATAATGATCACCGCATTGCCCTGATGCATATCAGATAAGGGAACCGGTCTATCTCGGAGTATGCCATAGAATTTCGTACCCTAGCTTCCGAGGTAGACTGGACTAATAGTGGGTTAATCTCTGCATTTAAAAAGGGACTATCTGAAACTATACTAGATGAGATTGCCGCCAAAGACATACCCAAAAAACTTAATGAATTTATCACTTTTGTCATGCAAATTGATAATAGATTGAGAACCAGAGAAGCTACTAGAAACAAGACCAGACACATGAATATGCCTTTAGCACCCCACTTCTCCAAACCTATTGTCCCTGAATTTCCTGTACTGTCCGAACCTGAACCCATGGAGTTGGGGGTCACTAGACTGTCAGAAGCAGAAAGACAATATAGGAGAAAAGAAGGCCTATGTCTATACTGCGGTAGAAAAGGACATATGAGAAACAATTGTCCCATACGTCCGGAAAACTACCGCACCTTAAGGGGACAGGTCTTAGGTGTAGTGGAAACGTCCTCTGGAATGGATAAAAATAGGTTTCTCCTTGATATTACTATTGCTTTTGAAAATAAGAACTTTTCATGCAAAGCCCTGATGGAATCAGGTGCTGCTAGAAACTTCATTGACGTTCAATCTGTTAAAGGTACTACTATACCTATCAATGAGAGACTATCACCCCTAGCTGTTGAAGCTATTGATGGGAGACCACTCTCACAACCATTGATTACACACAAAACCTTACCCATTAATGTGTCAATTGGTGCCTTACATAAGGAAGAGATTACATTTCAGGTTATTGCATCCCCTTCCTGTCCGATCATATTAGGCTTTCCATGGCTTAACAAGCATAACCCTCATATTGACTGGGCTAATGGGGAAATATTAGAATGGGGTAAGGATTGTTATGAAAGGTGTATATTGAATCTTGTCAAAAGAGTGGGCACTATTGGATAACCCACTAGTACACCTCAAAACCCGGAAATCCCTATACAGTACCAAGACATTAAAGATGTATTCAGCAAAACTCAGTCGAATACTCTACCTCCTCACAGACCTTATGACTGTTCTATTAATTTACTACCTGGCGCTATGCCACCTAAGGGAGCAGTCTATGCTCTGTCACCTCAGGAGAGTAGAGTAATGGAGGAATATATTAAGGATTCATTGAATAAAGGCCACATACGAAAATCATCCTCGCCTGCTGGGGCAGGATTCTTTTTTGTATCTAAAAAGGACGGTGAGTTGCGCCCATGTATCGATTACAGGGCATTGAACAAAATCACCATTAAGAACGCCTACCCCATTCCTCTTATTGCTGAATTATTTGATAGACTCCAAGGTGCTAAAGTATTTACTAAGCTTGATCTTAGAAGTGCTTACAATTTAGTGAGAATCAAGGAAAACCACGAGTGGAAGACTGCATTTAATACCAGAAGTGGACACTATGAATATCTAGTGATGCCATTCGGGTTGTGCAATGCTCCAGCTGTTTTCCAAGATTTCATAAATGATGTACTCAGGGATTACATTTACTCGTTTGTCTTGGTCTATCTGGATGATATCCTTATTTATTCTCCTGACATTCAAACTCACCATGATCACGTTAGACAAGTTCTGCAGACCTTGTTAAAGAATCAACTTTATTGTAAATTAGAAAAATGCATCTTTGACCAATCTGAAGTACAGTTTTTGGGATATAATATCTCTGCCTCGGGGTTTCAGATGGATCCTAAAAAGCTGGAATCGGTTCTACAATGGCCTTTACCCACTCGGTTGAAAGCCATTCAAAGGTTCATTGGTTTTGCCAATTATTACAGAAGGTTTATAAAGGGATTTTCTTCAGTAATAGCCCCCATCACCAATCTGACACGCAAGGGGGTTAACAGTACGATATGGTCTAAGGAGGCTATAGAAGCCTTTGAAACTCTCAAACAGCGGTTTGCCTCTGCCGACATTTTGATACATCCTGACACCAGTAAACCTTTCATACTAGAAGTTGATGCATGAGAGACAGGGGTAGGGGCAGTTCTCTCCCAGAGGGAGAGCCAGGATACTCCATTGCATCCTTGTGGTTACTTCTCTAGAAAGTTGTCGCCTGCCGAGCGCAATTATGATATTGGCAATAGGGAATTGTTGGCCATTATTCTAGCTCTCAAGGAGTGGCGACATCTTTTAGAGGGTTCCAAGGACCCCCTTTTGATCATTACTGATCACAAAAACCTGGCTTACATAGGAGATGCTAAACGATTGTCTTCTAGACAAGCTAGGTGGTCTCTGTTCCTTTCTCGCTTTAATTTTCTTATTACTTATAGACCTGGTTCTAAAAATGTCAAGGCTGACGCCTTATCCAGACAGTTTGATACTGAGTCTATACAAGAGCAAGAAAAGTCCCATATCATTCCCCCGGAATGTATCATTGCTTCCACTATCCTTTCATTGTCCTCTCCACTGCTTGGCTCCATCATGAAGGCTCAGTCTCAGGCGCCCTGTGGTAAACCTCAGGACAAATTGTTTGTTCCATTGGGGGAAAGGGATAATATCATGAAGGTGTTTCACGACAATGTGTCTGCTGGTCACCCATGTATTAATAAATCCACTTCTGCTATCATGAGGTCATTCTGGTGGGATTCCCTCAGGAAGGATGTTAAGGAGTATGTGCAGGCTTGTTCTGTTTGTGCGGTTTCCAAAGTACCTCATAAACTCCCTTGTGGCTTGTTACAACCTCTTCCTGTTCCTGAGGTCCCATGGTCCCACTTGTCTATGGATTTCATTGTAGAACTTCCTAGTTCTAATGGTTATACCACTATTCTCATGGTTGTTGACCGTTTTTCTAAAATGACTCACTTCATCCCTCTCAAGAAATTATCGTCATCTCAAGACCTGGTACTGATCTTTATACGTGAGATTGTCCGTCTGCATGGCATTCCTCACAATATTGTATCTGATAGAGGTTCTCAGTTTGTATCCCAGTTTTGGAGGGCTTTCAATAAGCAATTGGGGATTGAATTGTCTTTTTCATCCTCTTACCACCCCCAGACTAATGGTACAGCTGAGAGAGCTAACCAGTCTTTGGAGTTATACTTGCGTTGTTTCGTTAATAGCACTCAAGACAATTGGTCCGAATTATTACCATGGGCCGAGTTTGCTAGGAACAATGCTGACCATGACTCCTCTGGGCATAGTCCATTTTTTGTTAATAATGGCCGGCATCCTACTGTCCTACCGGCTGTTTTTCTGATACGGCTATTCCTGCTTTGGATGACCGTCTGGCTTCCATCCGTGATACCTGGGTTAAAGTTCAATCTGCTCTGGGTACTGCTGCTGATCGTTTCAAGCATTATGCTGATACACATCGAGGTGCCAACCCTGTTTACCAAGTGGGTGAGAGGGTTTGGTTATCTTCTCGTAACATCAGACTCAAAGTCCCTAGCATGAAATTTGCTCCTAGGTTCCTTGGACTATTTTGTGTCCTTTGTAGGATCAATCCTGTTGTGTACTTTCTGGCCCTTCCGGCCTCCTTGAAAATTCCTAATACCTTTCATGTGTCCTTGCTCAAACCTCTTGTTTGCAATAAATATACTGTCTCAAGTGTCCCTCCTCCTCCCTTAGTTGTTTCTGGACAGGAAGAGTATGAGGTCTCCTCCATAATTGATTCCAGGTTTTCTCGGGGCACTTTACAGTACTTGGTGGATTGGAAAGGTTATGGACCAGCCTATTGTTCTTGGGTTCTGGCATCTGATATACATGCTGGCCGCAAGATTCGCTATTTTCACGCCAAATTTCCTCTTAAACCTGGTCCTGCCCGCCCGGTGGGCATTCTTCAGGTGGGGGGTAATGTCACGTATTCATCCGCTTACAAAAATGTGGTTAATGACATTTACTGTCCACACAGGAAAAGTTGTGCCGAGCAACAACCAAATCCACAGAAGGGTTAATGCTGAGCAGCAATTATGCTAATTAGACCTGGTAACTGCCTTTGGGGTCAAAGGCCGGTTACAGCCTATCAGACCTAGAGGAGGGGTATTTAGGCCCAGTTCTCATCCTGCTCAGTGCCCTGTTGTGGTTTCCCTTGTGGTTGTCCGAGAGCGTGTTATTGATTCTGGTTATTCTGGCTATTTGACTTTGGCATTGTTTTTGACTTCCCTGTTTTCTGGCATCCCTGACTCCTGGCTTTTCCTTATCATTGTGTCTCTTTCTGTTTCCCTTGACCTCGGCTATTCCTGACTATTCTTTGGTACGTTAGTCCGACCATTCTAAGGTCCGGTGTACGTTACCTATCAGTCCTCTGTGTTACACAGTTCTACGTGCTGGATCATTCTGTAATCCTGACACTCTGTTATACTTTTATTACTTTTTATCCATAACAGTGAGCACTATATTTTGTTTATTATTACTTTTACTTATATAATACACCACAAGAGCCTCTACAATCAAATAAGATCCTAAAGTGGGTATTAAACCACTCTACGCTGTTTTCTAAGAGCCAGTGGGAGGTTCTATACACTGTGAGTGTATTTCTTTATTTTAATTTTATCTCTATCTCATAAAATACTGCACAATCTTTGGTTTTCCTATCTGCTTATTTTACATATTCCTTGGAGTACTTACCACTGGATTAAAACACACCAGGTATCCTCAGACATGGACTATACTGCCCAAAAGCATCAAAGTAGAGCCAATTTAAGCTCCACACACAGTGCATTTACTTCTTTCTTTTATTAATTGGCACATTATATTTTTCCCTACTCTTCCTTTTATTACTGTCTTTTCCCAATCCTTTCCATTTTTTTCTCTTTCTTAATTTTAATTAGCACAGGATCCTTATTAGTTAAATACCCGGATCATCTCCCGAACAGTGCTATCATAATCAAAATACTGAGTTATTCAAAGAAAAAAAGAAATTGGTATATTAAAAACAGATTCCTTTGGCCATTTCTATCAGCTCCGAACAGCTGGAATTTAATCAGCCTGATATCAGCTGCATAGTACCTCATCCACAACTAAACAAGCCAGAACCAGACACCGGGCATTGTGCCGAACCTGCTGATGCCGTTCTTTTCATTTTGGGAATGAGAAACTGCAAAAAAAGTATTCGGGGCCTACCACATGGGTGGATGGCCACATGAGATAGATGGAGGGCTTCACGAGTGGAGTGCAGCTGGGACAAATAACCTACAGCCCAACCTCTACACCCCAGGTGAGATGGGAAGAATGTCAGAGAAACCGCTCTAGCCCCCTAACCCCTCCTCTCCACAGCGTGACATCAGCCTAATACTGCAACATCCTTTACCGGCCCTGGCACTGGGCCCTTTGGAAGCCTCATTTTCATGGTCAGTTGAAGGTGATACACCACACAGCCCAGCTACAGCCACTACAGACACCCCACAAGTTGATGGGGAAGCTGTCCCTGCCACCAAATGTGACATACAAGGCATGCTGGCTGGACTCCAAAACAACCTCCAACAAATGTGGGAGGCTGACCTGTCAACACTCGCACTCAAGCCTCCGAAGAGGAAGTATCAAACCTGACACAAGGCCTGTCTACACTTAAGGAAACAGTGCAATGACTACAAAGCACACAAGCCAACATAGCTAAGCAGGTTAACCTACTTGATGACAGAGGCAGAGATATTCAACTTACTTACTTGATGACAGAGTGTCAGCATATTTATACTGGCAGACATTTTGTGTTAAGACAGAAATTAAAAACGTATACTGTAAGTCACCATCAGAACAGAGGTGACTCCATTTTGTATCACAATGCAAAGACAGACACAAAATTTTTCTCTCTGTAACTCTATAAGGAATGCGACTGTGTAACTGTGAAGGATTTTCATGTACTTACCTGTGTGCCTTCAGTTATACCTTCTCCCTGCTGTTTAAATGCCTGTATCAGTTTGTTTCACTATGTATTGCATAAATGTATTCATTTACCGAACTGAGACCACCCACCCTGGGTAGCATTCAACATTAGAATGCAGAGAAAACCGCAACTTAATTGCTACTAGGTGGCCGCCATTCGGCATACGAACATGTGGCGAGAACAAAGGATGGCGGCCATCTTAAAACTCACGAATGCGGTCAGTGGGACTTACGCATGAATTGCCTGGAACTATTTTCGGCACGGCAAACATGCGAACGCCCGGTCCTCATGGAAGTCCTGGCTGAATACGTTCCCCTCCACGAATCAAACTGGCATTCGGTAGATAGAACCTACCGAACGAGGGGAACATTCACATGCAACCTGCTGCATCATACGAACGGTGGTTTTCGTGTAATTAGATGCGAACGGAGGCCGGCTCTTGCTGCTGATTTCATGGAACTCTAAAGCGGATACCTCCACATGGCGAGCCGGTCAAACTTCCACACGATGCGACACGGAAACTACCGAACGGAAATTCGTGAGATTTGGATATATGACTACCAGTATCCTCAGCTACCCAGGGATGTTAATGTATATTTGTATGTATGATAAAAAGTACTTTTCTGAAAATGTTATAAATTGTAATGTTTCTGGCCAGCAGATAATTGAGCTTAATATATTGCTGAAACTCCATTATCTAGCCTGGCCCAGAGGAGGAGTCTGTTACTGTTTAAATTGAATGCCTGTTGCTTTCAGTAAATCAGTCTTGTTTCAGCATTAAGCTTTGGCTCATGTGTGGATTATTCGGCGATACCAGGGATATTTCTACTGGTGGCGTATCGGGTGATTTTCTTTTATGGGAAGGAGGGAATGCTTGACGGTGATACCGTATACTACCGTCACAGTAACCATTGGCAGAGATAAGACCTAAGATAAGACATGATAACTGCAGCGGGTGGTGGGGGGTTGAATGCAACAACCCAGAGACAAATATATATATATATATATATATATATATATACACACACACACACACAATATCCACTTATAACTTACTATTATTATATTAATCATATATAAATAGTACTATGTTAATGATATAGAATATTCATGGATATAATATCAATGAAGAAAAGTCATATTATTTACTAACGTTAGTGGAATATGTGTAATAGACATGAATAAATAATATTAACTACACAGTTTCAAACAAGAAAACCAGACAGGATCACCAATGACATATAACACTAAGTAATTCATTTTACTTTTAAAAACTTACAAAGTTCCATTGAAAGGAAGGGTGAAATTAAGGCTATAGGTGTCAAATTCTAATTTCATGACACCAAAACCAGATGCTCTGTCTGGAAAAATGAAAAGAAAATGCTTTGAAGTGACATGTCTTTGATGGACGGTGTCATGCCAAAAGCATGAGTTGGTGTTTGATGTATTGATATATGTTAAGAGTTGTTTTTTTGTAAACCTTGGGATGACGTTTATTGTGGTCTTTGATCTGGCACCAGGCCTAGACCATAAAACATCTAGATAGCCATCACCAGAGCTGGACACAAGGAATTGCATAGAGTGGGCAATAAACTGCCAGACCAACCCCCTCTGATCCCCCCCCCAGGGGTCTGCCCACTGAGTAACAACTAGTTTAGATATATAATGAGGGTGCTGGACTATCCGGGGAGCTCAGTTATTCATTTTTTCTTTGGTCAGCAACTTCTAGGAGACCTATACCATCTAAGACTCCCACAAGAATTCTATATGGGGTAAATACATGTAAGGAATTTCTTGTGTTTTCTCCTATTTTATTTTATGTACTGTTTTGCAATTTATCTGTATGTCATTTATTTCTGTATTTTGTACTCAGCACTGTGAATCCTTTTTTGTCTGATTAAATGTTTACTTAATCAGCTTGTGTCTCTGTTCTCTATGAGCTTCACTCTCCAGAGGAAAGCTCAGGTAAACACGTTACCAAAAAGGGTTAACTATATGTGTTTGATCAGTCAAAGTAGAACTGTGATACTATAATTCTCTATCCTCCCCCCACCCCCAGCTCCAATCTTCTTGACCCACATACATAACAGTTGGCGGAGCTGCCTCACTCAAAATCTTGAGACACCATACCAAGTTACCCGATCTAGTTATCTGATCCTCAAGGATCCTCTGTCCTATAACTATCCTGCACCACAGTTGTCATACTCACGGGCCCCCACCCTGTATTAACCTTGGGCCTACTACCTAGCCACCACAGAGGTCCACAACTCGGTAGGGAGCAGGACCATTAAAATTAAAATACACTCCCACTTGTTTGCCTAGTGTGTAACTCAAAATCTATTATTTCCACTGATAAAACCGCATCTTGCATAACATGTAACTTAACCACTATTACTTAACCTCGTATAGTCAGTTAGTGTAACCAAACTCTTATCTTATGTCACTTTGTCTCTCTGCTGACTACTTCTCCTTTTTAAAATTTGTAAACTTTATTTCTACAATTGAAATTGCGCAGTTTAGCTACTAAACCTTTATCACAAAATACTGTGCTGTTTACTCGAATTGAAACGTAACGTTATTACTAACCAAATCATTAATCAGGGAAACAGTGCCAAGATATCAATTTTTGATATAATAAAAATTATTAAATTAATTTTTGATAATTTTAATGAAAATATTATTGGTGACTGGTTTACTGTTTTTTTTACTCAATGGAGCATAGATTCGGTGCATACAGATATTCTCATATACCGGTTCTGCCTCAGCAATATCTATTCTAAGGAGAAGATAACCGTAGCTATTTAGTTTTGGGGTAGCTTTACCCTATTACTTCCCTTTGGAATTGTATATATTTAGCTTCTGGTAACATGATATAGTACTCATTGGGAATAATTATTGTGATAATAATTATTTTGATTACTGTTTGTGCTTTCTGATTTAATTTGGAGGGTCATCCCCTCAAACTATTAGGGAGCATTTTGATCCTCGCCTCTATATTTTGTACCCTGCTAAGGACAGATCAGATTTTCCTGACTTAATTATCTTGCGCCCAAACAGGGAACATTTAATATTCCTTTTGTCAATCTTTCTTTTATCAAGATGATAGTATATCACACAAAAACACATAATCAGAGTACAGTATCCTAACAAACACAATTTAAGTACAATGCTAGGCTGAAAAGACACTGAGCAAGAAAGACATCTATTTGAAAAAAAATTTTTTTATATAAGTTATAAAGTAGTTATGACACAAGCTAGGCTCACATGTCTAGTTAGAGAAGGCTGAAAACACCCTGTCAGTGATAAGAACTGCTAGACACTTTGAGTGATAGATGATTCTATGCATTGAATAACTGGCAAGTAAATAGTAAGATTCCCTACTCTGTTGTGCCTTCGAGGGCACCCCTTTAAAAGTTCTAAATCCCTCCTCCCTTCTCTGGTATATATAGTAACTCTGTGAGTCCATCTTGTTAGAATGAATGAATATAAAGAGGTATAGTGAAGCGCAATCTCCCAAATAGATTCCCTATGTAAATAGGTAGTAATAAGAAATCAGAACAATAAATTAATTAAATAAAAGAAAAAGAGTACAGCTGGTGAAATCTAATGTATCCCTGAATATATCGTCCCATATCTGTGAGACCAGCCTTCTACTCTATAACAGTCCCGACGCGCGTTTCGCCGTTAAGGCTCGGTTCCCCTGGAAGAGCCTTAACGGCAAAACGCAAGTGATTTAAAAAGGCAGTGATTTAAAAAGGGCGCCTCTATCCGTCATTGGTCCTTTTTTCCACCAATCGGGTGACGAGAAGAATTGTGGGCAGGTTCTGTAGGTTTCTCAGTATTAACCCTTTGTACGCTTTCTTGAAGTTCCATCCTTATTTGATAATTACAGGTTATGTTATATGTTCGTAGCCAAGGCTTATATAGCTTGATCAGGGCCGGTGCTTGGATTTTTAGGTACATAGGCGAAGATGCATTTTTCCGCCCCCCCCCCAAAATCTTCACCTATGTGCCTCTTAACCAGCCCCTCTCCCCTCCCCGACCATTAGTGGTCCCTTCCGTTCCCTGTCCCTTAGTGTTCTTCTCCCCTCCCCCCTTTTTTCCCTGTCTCTTGGTGTTTCTCTCCCATTCCCTCCCTGTCCCTTGGTGCACCCCCCACCCCTTTAGTGGTCACACTTCCTGGTGTGTGCCTCCTACCTTTATTGTTGCATTGCCGAGCGGAGCAGATCCCCTAAAGGAGCTTCAGTTTTCTGTACCCGGACGGACTGACAGGGAGTGCTCTCTCTGTGAGCACCTCCTGTCAGTCTGGCCAGGTACAGGAAACAGAAGCTCCTGTACTGCGCTCTGCTCCACTACACTCTGTACACACTGACAGTCACACACTCAATGACAAACACACAGACGTCACTGACAGACACAGACTCATTGATCTGACACACACTCATTCATTGACACTGACAGACCCACACTGATTGACACTCATTGACAGACACACCGATAGTCACACACAGACTCAATGACAAACATACTCTCACTGATTTGACAGACACACACTCATACACTGACAAACACACTCATCATACACTGACAGACACATACACTCACATGCACACACAATCATACAATCACTCACAGACACACAGACAGTCACTCACTCACAAACACACACTGTCACTCACAGACACACACCGAAGCACACAGTCACTCACAGACACACACACACACACTGTCACTCACAGACACACGCTCAGTCAATCAGACACACACACTCATACAATCACTCACTCACACACACTCAGTCACTCAGACACACATGCTGTCACTCACAGACACACATGCTGTCACTCACAGACACACATGCTGTCACTCACAGATACACGCTCAGTCACTTAGACACACACACTCATACAATCACTCACACACACACACACACTGTCACTCACAGACACACGCTCAGTCACTCAGACACACACATGCACACACACTCACACACTCACACACACACACTGTCACTCACAGACACACACGCTGTCACTCACAGACACACACGCTGTCACTCACAGACACACGCTGTCACTCACAGGCACTGTCACTCACAGACACACACGCTGTCACTCACAGACACACACAGAGACGCACACAGTCATTCATGGACACACACACTGTCACTCACAGACACACACAGACACACGCTCAGTCACTCACAGACACACACACTGTCACTCACAGACACACGCTCAGTCACTCACAGACACACGCTCAGTCACTCACAGACACACACACACACTGTCACTCACAGACACACACTGTCACTCACAGACACACACACACAGACACACACACTGTCACTCACAGACACACACACACACACACACTGTCACTCACAGACACACATCACATACATTCACTAATAATTTTATAAATAAACATTTTCCACCCAGCCTCCCTACCTGGAGAGCTGGTGTGGATGCTGGATCGGTCCCTGAGGGCTGGGGCTGCTGAGAGGCGCGCGGCAGTGCTGTGATCAGGCGCGCGAGGGAGCTCTAATCTCCACCCTCTGCTCCCTCGCGGGCTGCCTACTGATGACGTCATGTTCCGGCTCCCGCGGCATCAGTAGGCAGCGCGCGAGGGAGCAGAGGGTGGAGATTAGAGCTCCCTCGCGCGCCTGATCACAGCACTGCCGCGCGCTGCGCCGGGGGTCAAGATGGTGGCCGGGCAGGAGGGAGAGCTTCCCTCCTGCCGGTCACTGAAATATTGCGCCCCCAGTGCCCGTGCGCCCTAAGGCGGCCGCCTGTGCCGCCTTATGGACGCGCCGGCCCTGAGAATACGCCCCTTGTAGAATACACCCATTGTAGAATTTACCTCTTGTAGAATGTACCCATTGTAGAATATGCCCTTTGTAGAATATACCCCTTGTAAAATATACCCATTGTAGAATATACCCCTTGTATTATATGTCCATTGTAGAATATGCCCCTTGTAGAATATACCCAATGTAGAATATACCCCTTGTAGAATATACCCTTTGTAAAATATACACCCATCGTAAAATATACCCCTTGAGGAATATACCCATTGTAGAATATACCACTTGGTGAGTCAGTAGTGAGTGCAGTCTCCTTGTACCAACCACATTATGACCACAAACTGACCTGTGACAATCCCATCTTATTTAAAGGTTATCCTGTGTAAAACACATCCTTTATTGCTGTCAAATGCGTTAGGTTTTGATAACCTCACTCTGCTCCCTATGACAGTGACCTCAAACAGCATGGGAAACTGGAGCCCACTGCAACCAGAACGTGGGAGTGAGACGTCCAGCTGTGTCTTGTAAGCAGGGGAAGTGGATTACAGCTGGCAAACTGCAACATGCAGGACCTGATAAAGCGCAGATCTCATTAACAAGTGCTCTGTGGGGTCCCCGCAGCCCCTGGACGGATTCGTGGCATCCAGCCATAAAGGCTGCTCTCTGTGTAAACATTTCCAAACATTTCCTCCGAGCTGCTATCAGGAGGAGTTCTGCAGCTTGCTCTCTTCTGGACTTTCTCAGCTCACACAACTTCACAAACCTAGGAGAGTTCTAGGGCAACACTCAGGAGCCTGAATCAAATCTGTGGGTTATATTGTTCTGCAGAGTTTTATGACGTTTGCTCCTAAATGGCGTCGAAGTTTTATTTCAATGGTTTTATGAAGAAAAGATATCTGTAAGTATCACTTTATTGGACCCTCAATATTTCCTTTAAAATAATCTGTGTGTATTGCTACCCATCGTGTACACAATAACAGATTTCAGAAAAAGATGGAACATTTTAATATTTATTCTTATTGTTGAAAATAAAACGTACATCAGTTAGGACAGTTAGGGTTTGAACCATTGTGGTCCCCCACGGGAATTGTAAGTTAATTCGCTGTATATAAATATACCAAAGGAAATTGGAGCGGATATTGGATTTCCTTGTATGTGTTGTCCTGTGGGAAATCACTAAATAGTAAAATACAGTTTACTGGGACATGTCTGTATGTCTTGACGTATTGTCCTGTGGAAATGTCTGTATTATTTGTGACAAATACTTAAAGCATGCTAGAATTTGTTAGACTGTCCTCTTTGTTATTTCTCTCATTGAAACAGGTTATTTGACTACAAAGCTCTAACAAAGTCTACAATGCAATAAATGAATATAACATCCAATAAAGGACAACACATATACGAATGCAAAGTTACAAGGAGTTTGCATACAGCCAAGTGTATGAAATAATCATTATGGGATCTGTTGAAAGCAACAGATGAAACCCTAACTTGGACTTTGGTGGACACACGTGCTATATAAAACTTTGTATTTTGCTCAAAGGTTTATTCCCTAAACAGTGAGCTGTGGTAAGCCAAAAGGGCTGAGTTGCAAAAATCATTTGCAATTCATTTATTAGTTCAACACAACACACCATTTAGTAGATAAACCAATTCTTTCTCTTTGTACTGCTAGCAGGGGAATTGTTAGCACAGATTCAGATACCTTGAACATTGTTATTCACAAAAAAAAAAAACTACTATAACTGAACTAGAACCAAATCTGAATTTAATACTTTTCCTGCTCAGCTTAAATTTGAAATTCACCTTCAATTTACTTTTAAATCCTAACTTCTCACTTTGGTAAATAACCGTGTTAATCAGTGGGTAGTAATAATTAAAGTATGTCAAATGACTTGTAACTTTTTTTAAATAAGTAATTCTGAATGTTACTGATCAGATTTAAGCCATTACTGCAACCACCATGAGCACTTCAGCTCTTGGTCATGGTGGTAGGAATATGTATGTGCAGTGTTCCTGCTTGAAACATGGCATACCCAGAGATATAATTAATTGTATACCTGCGTCAAGTTGCTCCCCAGCACACGTGAATTATGCAGCCCAGACCTGTTGTCAGTTCTGTGAATAAAAATATATCTGTCATAAGCAGTGGTGTATTTAGGATTTGTGCTGCCCTAAGCAGGACGGTGCTCGGGCTAATTACATTTTTTCCCCACCCCTTCCTGTCAAAGCCGCACTTTGACAGACAGACGCTAACTCACTGACAGAAGCACTCACTCTCTGATAGATGCATACACTCATTGACAGACACACACTCTCATATACACTGACACACAATGACATACACACACTCACTGATTTGGCACACTGATAGACAGACATACACTATTACTCAGACACACACTGACAGAAAACACTTACTGACAGACTCACTCACAGACACACACTCTCACTGACAGATGCACGCACTCACTGACAGACGCATGCACTCACTGACTGACACATACACACCGACTGTCCAACACACACACACATTCACTGACCGACACACACATTCACTGACAGACACACACTCACTGACAGATACACACACTCACTCAAATTCACTGAAACACACACTCACTGAAACACAAACACTCACTGACAGACACACACACTCACTCAAATTCACAGACACACACACACTCACTCACATTCACTGACACACACTCACATTCACTGACACACACTCATTCACTCACATTCATTGACACACATTCACATTCACTGACACACACTCACTGACACACACTCACATTCACTGACACACTCACATTCACTGACACACACACACGTTTCCCCCACTCACAATTATTATATTATTATATTATATTATTATTATTTAAAATTGAAATCCACCCAACCTCCCTACTTTTGGAATAGCTGCATGGATTTTTCACCTGGGGTCCAGTGGGGCTGCTGGAAAGGAAGGCGGCTGGACATGCAGGCGCGTGACCCGCAGAAATGACGGAAAACAACTGCCCGTCTGCCCCGGGGGAGCCCAAAGGTGGCCAGCCGGCCAGCTCTTGGGCCCCCATAAATCGAGGCAAACAAGGTATTTGCCTGCGCATTTGGGGGCAGCATTTTTTTGCCGCCCCCTGGAAATTGCTGCCCAAGGCAAATGCCTTGTTTGCCTCGTTTTATGGGGGCCCAAGAGCATCCCTGGTCGTAAGCCAGCACTGCACGCTGCCAACAGAGATAACACCCTCTCCCTCGCAATCAGAGCTTTCAAGAGGAAGTTTGTGTCTGCTCTTTCTATCTCCCACACTAATAGCAACCATTCCCGTCTGCTTATCCCCTTTTGTGATATTTTTTTGGCACATACTCGTTCCTCCCTCCCTTTCCCACTTCCCTTTTTCCCTCCCTCTCTTTCCCACTCTCCTTGCCCCTTGCGCTTTGACCCAGTTAAATCCACCAATCAAACAAAACCTTTGATTGAATCTCGGTGCAGCTCCTGCGATATCAAACTGGATAAAAGTAAAACTTACATTTAAAATGGTCTTTCAGCGTTCCCCAGGAACACCTAAAGAATAATGGCAATAAGGCATTATGCTAATTAAATTTTAAAAAGGGTTTAAGAAATTTGCTAAACATTGAGTTGAAAAATCTTGTTAGCCATGAGTTGATCATTGCTTTTGCAGACATTATGCAACACATAGAGTTACATTCTACCCCTCTGTAAAGAAACAACATTCCTGATTGAAGAGAAGGGAGTCTTGTCCCAACCATAGACAAAAGTCTGTAACAGAGTATTTAAAGACTTACTTCAACCATGCTGTTGCTGGGTAATGGGACAAACTGTTTTACAACAGTTTACTCTCTTACCCGGGTCCCCACTGGATGCTTGAGCTCTTGTTCAGCAGAAAGGAGTCCCTGCTTCCGCAACCACTAGACATTAGGGACTGCAGTGCCTCCACTCGCTCCCTTATTAGTGCCAATAAAAGTAAGAGGTAACTGCTTGTAGCTTGGTGTCTATGTGTGTGTGTGACTGTGATCGTATTTGACAGTGTATGTGTATAACTGTATGCATGTGACTGTGTGTTTGGCTGTGGGACTGTGTGCATGTGATGTTGTACATATACACACTTGCATTCACACATGGGCCTACATGCATTTTTATCTGAATTGAATACCTATTGCACACAGCCAAAACACCTATTACAAATATCCCACAAAACCAACATAATGCATACATATGACAAACAGCCCACCACAAATATTTTACAGTATACAGTAGAGCTCTGTCATACAAAATGCACATTACTCTGTGTTTAAAGTTGGGGAACTCTGTGATACACTATGTTAGTAGCTGTATTGTTGTGGAGCTCTGTCACATACTCACACACTGCACATTACTTGTTGTGGAGTAACTATACACACACTTACATGTAAGAGGGAGTATGACCAAACCCCTAAACTTAAAGTGTCCATTTAAAATGTTGGGAGGTATGGCCAGATATCTAAGATTTGAAGACAGAAGTGAAATATATCGGAGAGAAAAAGGAAGGTACGAAGACATGTTTTACTGATAGTCACTAGAGGTGGACTTAACCCTGGAATGTAAACATTGCAGTTTCTAAAACCAACTGCAATTGTTTACATTGCAGGGTTTAAAGAACAGGGACTCTGCACCAAGAAAACATCATTGTGTATATAGTGTAAGGATGAGGAAACTGATATACTGATAAAATGTATATGAAGGAAATATGGTGTAGAGAGAAGGTACCACAACATGGTAGCTAAATTGGTAATTTTCTTTCTTACATTAATTTGGGATCTTCTATGATGCTAGAACAAAGTAACAGGGTGTATTTTCAGTGCTTTACTGCATATCCACAATATTATTAGAAACCTTTGGGCACCAAGCCAGTACCTGATATGTTTCCTTTTAAATGCACACTCAGCCTCCTAACCACTACAAATCCCTGGGTGAATATCTTTGCAAGTAATCTGTCACAAACTATTTGACACTTACATTGATGTTGGGTGCCTGCTGTTCTGATCTGTATTGGTCCGATAAAAGACAAGTTCACCCAGAATTCTGTGGGCTTCCAAAACAACAAAATAAGTATTAAATAGTTCCTAAATAATTTGCCAGTTTGTCAGAAGATGGTGCCTGGGGATTATTGACATTATCACCACTACAGTTATAGCAATAATGGAACTAATGTACAAAATATATTTTTGGGCTCCCATCTATTGAAAGGGTGGCCAAGAGGTAGATCCTTAACTGGCATGCAAAGTACATGATGCGTTGCCAATTGAGTATGTGCCATCTGCCCATCCTTGCAGGGTTGTTTTTGAGCAGTGTTTGTACCTTTCAGTGTAAGCATATTTTTGTATGGAGTATATGTATATGAATATAGTAGGGTATGTTTATGTATTGTTACCATTTGAATGCAGTGGTGTGTTTGTATGTAATGTTGGCATTTGAATGCAGGGATGTATTTGTGTGTAGTATTGGCATTTGAATGTGGGGTTGTGTGTGTAAGTATAGACATTTACACAAATACTGCCATACACACATACTCACATGTATACACATACATACTGACATACACAGGTACACTGCCGCACACACATACACACGTACTGACACAGAAACATATACACACTGACACACATGCATTCTGACACAGATACACATACACACTGACACACATATGTATATACACTGACACAAACACACACAAGTAACAATTTACATATTTTAGCTACCCACTTACGTCCATAACTTTTGGGTGCAGCAGGATGTTTTGCCTTTAGTCCAGACCTTTTTTGAGGCAGATGGAAGTCTGGTCCTTGATCTTTCCTCTCTCTTTTCTCTGCCATCTCCTCTGCCTCCAGTGCACTGTTAACTGGGAGGAAGTGACCTGAACTCACATCCTTTCAACACTGCTGATCTGACAGTTGTCCGGTCGTGCTCTTAAAGGCATTCACAGTAGTCCTCCAAGTTGTAGGCCCTGATGTGCCACCAAAACAGTATATTTTGAGAAATCTATTTCTACACACACTGATTACAAGGATCAACAGCAAAAATCCCAAACAGTATGTTTTGAGAAATCTATCCTAGTTTCATATTATAATGAATAAACTGAAGACATTGGCTGTTTTCTGTTTGTGATTTTATGTAAAAAAAAACACTCCTCGCACCATGACCACTACAGCCCTCTATAGTGACTATGGAAAAGGAGCGCCCTGGCACCCTCCCAGAGTAATATGTAAAATAGCTGAAGAGTAGGTTAATGGCTTCAAACTGTTTTGTTTTTGTTTTGTATTTCATTTTATTTGCCCTTTATTTTTTAATCACCAGCAAAAACAGATATAAGAAAGGCAGAACTTAATGGACACAAGGGGGACTAAATAGCAGGCATCACTGTCTGCCCTGGTTGCCCCTATGGGCGAGCCTCCAATGAATTGCAACCATTGTTGCTGATTGTAATGATAATAAGCAACTGTGTGCTGGGGTACAGTGACAGAAGACCACTTTGTCCCATAACCTATACACAATGAGCATGAGTTATTGCAGTGCTCAGAGCATCTCCTTAATGTGCCAGGAATGTGACTATGAGCCTGCTGTCATCTCACTACACACCATCATATCTCCAAATGCTGTAAAATGAAATGTTTCCAAGCATACATCTATTTTCTATGTACAAATATTGTGTACATGTATTTTTTGGGATGATAATGATAAGGTGAAACCTCCTCATTATTACATCATCTTCAAATGGTTATGCGCTCATTCAATTGGAGAATCACAATTTTTGTCATATCAAACCCGGAGTGCACTTTTACAGACCCGGAGAAGTGGAACTCATAAACTACCTGCACCATAACCACTACAATAAGCGGTGGTAATCATGGTGCTTGAGGTGGCCCAGTAACTCAACTCATGAGTCTCAGTACTGATTATAATTCACAGCTTTTCTCACAGTTTTCTCAAGCTAAGTGAGCCTTTGTCAAAGACAATCTCACGTTTGTAATGCCTAACTTATTACTTACAAATAATACTTCGTTGTGACAGGAGCGCATGGAAACTATGCAACCAGTAGAAACTAAGACCTTCATAACTAGTGCATGCACTAGTGAACGCATTTTGAAAGATTAGCTTTAGTGTGTGTGAAAGTGGGGATATACAGACGCAGCGGGTCAATAGACAAATGAACAGACAAACTGACATATGATTAATAGAAAGACAGATAGATGACAGACAGATTAATAGAACGACAGACAGATTAGATAGATAGACAGACAAACAAAAAAAGCAGACAGACAAACAAACAGATTAGACAGATAGATAGACAGACAGATAGATAGGTAGGTAGATAGATAGATAGATAGATAGAGTTACTCTCCATTTAACCACAATGACATATTGCTTCTTATTTTAACAACACTGTTTTTCTGCCCACTGATGTACTGAGGGCTTTTCAGGTTAGACCACCACAGCTTTCCTAGGGTATCTTAATTATGATGTACATGGGGATGGGCCAAGAAGATCCTTACTTAAAAGCTGACAGTGGAAGGTTGTAAAACATGAATTTGTTTGTTTTGTCTGCTTTGGCTGTTATTGTTATGCCTTAAGCATTGGCTCAAAGGGCTCTTAATACTGGCTTCAAATATCAGAAATTATAGCTGTGTGATGTTTGATTTTTAGATAAATGCAGCCGCCAGCTGTCTAAAGCAATTATGGCTGTGTACAGATCTCAATGAGGAAATTCATGCTCCATTTGCCATGGCAGATGCTTGATTTTGTTTTATGTTTTATGGTTATTCATGATGTTGAAGAAACTCACTATCTTTCATTATAGATGTAAACTGTTAAATCATGTTAGGAAATATGGAGCGCCGTCATAAGTGGCCTTTTAGCTAGCTGCTGAACTAAGTAAAATAATTCAATCAATAACCTCTTCATACAGTTCTTGTCTATAGGAAAATAGAGCAAAGAGAAGATTGAATAAATATAAAATCAAAATAAAGTACATCATATGTTAACTGTTTGAGTACTGCATCAATCAGTTAAGAAGTCACTGAAATCACCCTTCTTTATGATAGCCTGCAGCCTTCTTGGGTGATGTTTCACTCATTACAATTGCGTCCTCAGTTTCCTCACTTCCATGGCTGAGCTCACTCTCTTTCCTTCCACTGTTTGGTTCCTCCACACACCATTTTTACTAGCCTATTCTGCATCGTATCCATCAATCCCTTCTTCCCTTTGACAAGCTGTTCTCCCTGTGCAGTGTCTGCTTCACCTCTTGTCACTGTTAATTTTCTGTATGTCAATTACTTGTCAAATATCCCCATTATCTAATTGTAAAGCACTGCTGAATATGATGACACTACATTAATACTACTATTACTACTAATAATAATACTATCACTCATAGGCGTGCACAGCCTATTGTATAAGGGTGTGCACCCTAAAACACAAACACACACGCCGCGTATATATATATATATATATATATATATATATACATACATACACACACACACACACATATACTGCTGTGTGTGTGTGTGTGAGGGTGCTGTGTGTAGGTTCTGTGTGTGTGTAGGTGCTGTGTGTGAAGGCACTGTGTGTGTAAGGGCGCTGTGTGTGTGTAAGGGCACTGTGTGTGAGGGTGCTGTGTGTGTGTGTGTAGGCGCTGTGTGTGTGTGAGAGCGCTGTGTGTGTAAGGGTGCTGTGTGAGGGCGCTTTGTGTGTGTAAGGTTGCTATATGTGTGTGTAAGAGCGCTGTGTGTGTGTAAGGGTGATGTATGTGTGTGTAAGGGTGCTGCATGTGTGCGGGTGATGTTAGTGTGTGTGTGTGTAAGGGTGCTGTGTGTGTAAGGGTGCTGTTAGTGTGTGTGTGTGAGGGTGCTGTGTATGTAAGGGTGCTGTTAGTGTGTGCTGTGTGTGTGTATATGTAAGGGTGCTGTGTGTGTAAGGGTGCTGTTAGTGTGAGGGTGCTGTTAGTGTGTGTGGGTGCTTTGTGTGTAAGGGTGATGTATGTGTGTGCTGTTTGTGTGTAATGTGTGGGGTCGGGGGGGCATTCCCTTCTTACCTTATGTAGGGAGGGGGGACCGTGCTGCTGCCATCCCTGGTGGTCCAGTGGAGTGTAAACTCTAGCCCCACAAGTGGCTAGAGTACACTCTCACAAGATCTGAGGCAGCAACGCTCTGACCTCGCGAGAGGAACCCGGCGGAGCTGCTGGCAAGAGCTCCCCGGGTCCTCTCCTGCCTCCCTCCCTGACTCCCTCCCTGCGGTTAAGTGAGGGAGATCTTTGATCTCCCTCACTGGCCCATGGAGGGAGGCACATAATGCGTGCTGCGGGGATTAGGGTGTGCCCAGGCACACCCAGCACAGCCCTTGCGCACACCTATGCTATCACTGCAAACCAATGTGTTACACATGTCTCTTGTGTCCTAATTGTTGAAGAGTTAGTTTAAACAACATAAGAGCTTTGCATGGTGCTGGGAGTATCTAGCACAAACTTTCAGCCTTGAGAATTCTAAGTCAGACTCACAACTATGATTGAACTACAGTTGCAAGAAAAAGTATGTGAACCCTTTGGAATGATATGGATTTCTGCACAAATTGGTCATAAAATGTGATCATCATCTAAGTCACAACAATAGACAATCACAGTCTGCTTAAACTAATAACACACATAGAATGAAATGTTGCCATGTTTTTATTGAACACACCATGTAAGCATTCACAGTGCAGGTGGAAAATGTATGTGAACCCCTAGACTAATGACATCTCCAAGAGCTAATTGGAGTGAGATGTCAGCCAACTGGAGTCCAATCAATGAGATGATATTGGAGGTGTTGGTTACAGCTGCCCTGCCCTATAAAAAAAACCAGTTCTGGGTTTGCTTTTCACAAGAAGCATTGCCTGATGTGAATGATGCCTTGCACAAAAGAGCTCTCAGAAGACCTACTATTAAGAATTGTTGACTTGCATAAAGCTGGAAAGGGTTATAAAGGTATCTCCAAAAGCCTTGCTGTTCATCAGTCCACGGTAAGACAAATTGTCTATAAATGGAAAAAGTTAAGCACTCCTGCTACTCTCCCTAGGAGAGGCCATCCTGTAAAGATGACTGCAAGAGTACAGCGCAGACTTCTCAATGAGGTGAAGAAGAATCCTAGAGTCTCAGGTAAAGACTTACAAAAGTTACTGGCAAATGCTAGCATCCCTGTTAGCGAATCTACAATACGTAAAACACTAAACAAGAATGGATTTCATGGGAGGATACCACAGAGGAAGCCACAGCTGTCCAAACAAAACATTGCTGCACGTTTACAGTTTGCACAAGAGCACCTGGATGTTCCACAGCAGTACTGGCAAAATATTATGTGGACAGATGAAACCTAAGTTGAGTTGTTTGAAAGAAACACACAACACTATGTGTGGTGAAAAAAAGGAACAGCACACCAACATCAAAACCTCATCCCAACTGTGAAGTATACAGGGAGTGCAGAATTATTAGGCAAATGAGTATTTTGACCACATCATCCTCTTTATGCATGTTGTCTTACTCCAAGCTGTATAGGCTCGAAAGCCTACTACCAATTAAGCATATTAGGTGATGTGCATCTCTGTAATGAGAAGGGGTGTGGTCTAATGACATCAACACCCTATATCAGGTGTGCATAATTATTAGGCAACTTCCTTTCCTTTGGCAAAATGGGTCAAAAGAAGGACTTGACAGGCTCAGAAAAGTCAAAAATAGTGAGATATCTTGCAGAGGGATGCAGCACTCTTAAAATTGCAAAGCTTCTGAAGCGTGATCATCGAACAATCAAGCGTTTCATTCAAAATAGTCAACAGGGTCGCAAGAAGCGTGTGGAAAAACCAAGGCGCAAAATAACTGCCCATGAACTGAGAAAAGTCAAGCGTGCAGCTGCCACGATGCCACTTGCCACCAGTTTGGCCATATTTCAGAGCTGCAACATCACTGGAGTGCCCAAAAGCACAAGGTGTGCAATACTCAGAGACATAGCCAAGGTAAGAAAGGCTGAAAGACGACCACCACTGAACAAGACACACAAGCTGAAACGTCAAGACTGGGCCAAGAAATATCTCAAGACTGATTTTTCTAAGGTTTTATGGACTGATGAAATGAGAGTGAGTCTTGATGGGCCAGATGGATGGGCCCGTGGCTGGATTGGTAAAGGGCAGAGAGCTCCAGTCCGACTCAGGCGCCAGCAAGGTGGAGGTGGAGTACTGGTTTGGGCTGGTATCATCAAAGATGAGCTTGTGGGGCCTTTTCGGGTTGAGGATGGAGTCAAGCTCAACTCCCAGTCCTACTGCCAGTTCCTGGAAGACACCTTCTTCAAGCAGTGGTACAGGAAGAAGTCTGCATCCTTCAAGAAAAACATGATTTTCATGCAGGACAATGCTCCATCACACGCGTCCAAGTACTCCACAGCGTGGCTGGCAAGAAAGGGTATAAAAGAAGGAAATCTAATGACATGGCCTCCTTGTTCACCTGATCTGAACCCCATTGAGAACCTGTGGTCCATCATCAAATGTGAGATTTACAAGGA
Organism: Pelobates cultripes; assembly: GCA_933207985.1. Lineage (NCBI taxonomy): Eukaryota > Metazoa > Chordata > Amphibia > Anura > Pelobatidae > Pelobates > Pelobates cultripes. The sequence continues at coordinate 106,625,585 of OW240916.1, forward strand.
GGGAAAACAGTACACCTCTCTGAACAGTGTCTGGGAGGCTGTGGTTGCTGCTGCACGCAATGTTGATGGTGAACAGATCAAAACACTGACAGAATCCATGGATGGCAGGCTTTTGAGTGTCCTTGCAAAGAAAGGTGGCTATATTGGTCACTGATTTGTTTTTGTTTTGTTTTTGAATGTCAGAAATGTATATTTGTGAATGTTGAGATGTTATATTGGTTTCACTGGTAATAATAAATAATTGAAATGGGTATATATTTGTTTTTTGTTAAGTTGCCTAATAATTATGCACAGTAATAGTCACCTGCACACACAGATATCCCCCTAACATAGCTATAACTAAAAACAAACTAAAAACTACTTCCAAAAATATTCAGCTTTGATATTAATGAGTTTTTTGGGTTCATTGAGAACATGGTTGTTGTTCAATAATAAAATTAATCCTCAAAAATACAACTTGCCTAATAATTCTGCACTCCCTGTAATGGTGGGGGCATCATGGTTTGGGGCTGCTTTGCTGCGTCAGGGCCTGGATGGATTGCTATCATCGAAGGAAAAATGAATTCCCAAGTTTATCAAGACATTTTACAGGAGAACTTAAGGCCATCTGTCTATCAGCTGAAGCTCAACAGAAGATGGGTGTTGCAACAGGACAATGACCCACAGCATAGAAGTAAATCAACAACAGAATGGCTTAAACAGAAGAAAATACGCCTTCTGAAGTGGCCCAGTCAGAGTCCTGACCTCAACCCGATTGAGATGCTGTGGCATGACCTCAAGAAAGCGATTCACACCAGACATCCCAAGAATATTGCTGAACTGAAACAGTTCTGTAAAGAGGAATGGTCAAGAATTACTCCTGACCGTTGTGCACGTCTGATCTGCAACTACAGGAAACGTTTAGTTGAAGTTATTGCTGCCAAAGGAGGTTCAACCAGTTATTAAATCCAAGGGTTCACATACTTTTTCCACCTGCACTGTGAATGTTTACATGGTGTGTTCAATAAAAACATGGCAACATTTCATTCTCTGTGTGTTATTAGTTTAAGCAGACTGTGATTGTCTATTGTTGTGACTTAGATGATGATGATCAGATTACATTTTATGACCAATTTGTGCAGAAATCCATTTCATTCCAAAGGGTTCACATACTTTTTCTTGCAACTGTATATCATTTATGTATAAAGATGTAGTGCTTGTATAGGGGTATGTAATCAGATTTTTAAAAATGCATGTTGACTCATATGTAGAATGCTAGTGTGTATTTTTGCAGTGTCACATGCACACAGTTCCACAGTCAGACATACAGTCAGATGCACACAGTTATACACATATACTGTCAAATATAGCCATGTAGCCACATGTACATAGTCCCAGGTGCATAGCCACTCATTACTCATTAAGTCACATGCATACAGTCAAACACAGTCACAAGAAGGAAGTAAGAGGCAGTCACACACACACACTTACAGGCAGACAGCCACATACACAGTCAGTCACACACACAGTCAAGGTAGACAGTCACACATAGTTACCGGTAGACAGTCACATATACAATCACATGCACACAGTAACAGATAGTCACACACACACAATTACAGGCAGTCACACACACACAGTTGCAGGCAGACAGCCACACACACACACTGTCACAAACAGAATGTCATATGCACACAGTTACACACAGTCACACACACAGTTACGGGCAGACAGTCAAACAGTTACAGGCAGACACACACACAGTTCACAGCTCAAGGTTTGAGGCCCGCCCCTGAGTCCACCCACAGGGCCCACCCCCATATCTATCCTGAGTCTGCCGAGTGTTGTATTTTGAATTTGTGCTGCCCTAGGCATGATGGAACTTGGGCACCCATAATTTAAATTTGCCCCACCCCTTCCAGTCAAGGCCACACCTCTTCCTGTTAAAGACTAACACACACTTTGACTGACATACACACAGACACACCCACTCACTGACCGGCACACACTCTCAGATACACTGACATACACTCACTGGCAGACACACATACTCACACATTCACTGATTTGACAATCTCTTACAGACACACACAATTACTGATTTGACACAATCACTCAGACACACACTGATTTGACACTCTCTGACAGACACACACTGATTTGACACAATCACTCAGACATGCACTGACACACGCACTGAAAGACATGCACACACTCACTGACAGACACACATTGATTGGCAAACACACATTGACAGGCATACACACACACTTACAGACATACACACACATTCACTGACAGACACACACATTCACTAACAGACACACACATTGAGAGACGTACACACACATTCACTGACAGACACACACAAACTCACTCACAAAAACACACATTCACTGACAAACAAACTCACTGACAGACACACTCAAAAATATAAACACACATTCACTGACAGACACACACATACACACACTCACTGACAGACAAACACACACTGACATTCAAACACACTCAGACAGGCATACACACACAGACTGACAGACAGACATACACACACATTCATTGACAGCCAAAAAAGCTCACTGACTGATAAACTCACTCAGACACATTGACATATATAACAACACATTTACTGAAAGACAAATACACACACACACACACACACACTAATAGACTGAAACACATACACACTGACAGACAGACACACACATTTCCCCCCGACATTCACAAATAATTATTTACTTTTGTTTTACTTTACCACCCATACCTTTGGGATAGCTGTGTGGATTTTACCTGGGGTCCAGTGGGGCTGCTGGGCGGGCAGGCGTGCACGATGGACAGGCAAGGGGGGTAGTGGGTGTGCAAAAAAGGCGGCGAGGGAGCTCTGATCCTCCTGTTCAGTTCCCTTGCGTTTCCTCGCGTGCCGCTTAGTGATGCTGGGCGCCTGTAAAGAAACTGTCCAGGCTCCCTGGGGGGCCTCAAGGGTGGCCGCCCCCTAGAAAGTGCCGCCAAAGGAAAATGCCTTGATTGTCTTGCGCTAAATACAGTGCTAAGTCCGCCCACAAGGATGTGGTCTGTGTATAGTGGATGTTGAATGTGTGTAGTGTGTAAAGTGGACGGGGTGTGTGTAGAATTGATGCAGTATGTTTAGTGGATGCAGATTGAACCTTTGTGTAATGGATGTAATGTTTGTGGATATTAATTAAGATGTGTTTTTGTAGTGGATGTAGTGTGTGAATAGTAAATTCAGAATGTGTATTTGGGGTAACTGAAGGTGATTATAGTCCTTTCAGGGATGATATGGCTGGGAGTCCTGCTTCAGTTGTTCTAATAGTGATGTGAGTGAAAATACCTTTATTAAACAAGAAAGGGGGTCTCTGGAACTAGGTCCATGATCTTTGCACAGAAGGGTTACTCGAGCCTTCACACCTCTCCAGGACTCTGTGTCACTGGAGCCTCCATCATATATACCCCCCCCCCCCCCCCACTCCCCTCCAAGGGAAGACTAACCAGGTACCACAACTCCAGTTGGTCTGTGCCGGAATTAGTCTGTCAACCCTCCTGACCCAAGCTCCATCTTCCCCACTGAGAGGGGAGGCTGACACTCTCCGCTCCTAGGGTTGCACTCTGCTACTGAGGAAGGAGGCGGATACTCTCCTCTCCCTGCATAACAATCTGCTGCTAGGGTGGGATTCAGATGTCTTCACTCCCAGGGTTGCACTCTACCACTGGGGAGGGAGGCCGATATTCTCCTCTTCCTGCATAACAGTCTGCAGCTGGGGAGGTAGACCAGCTGTCTCCATTACCGGTAACTCACTCTGCTGCTGGGTAGGGGGATTGGTATCTTCTGCTACTGGTAACATAAACTGCCGCTGGGGAAAAAGACCAGCTATCTCCACTCCCAGGGTTGTGCTCTGCCTCTTGGGAGGGAGGCTGGCATGGGGTCTCTGCCATTGGAGAGGGGGATCATTATCTACCGCTCCAACTGCTGCTGGGGACGGAGACTGACTGTCTCCGCTACTGGTAACTCACTTTGCTATATATATATATATATATATATATTATAATTACATCATATTTTCATAGCTATTATGTCATTATAAAATGTGAGTCTATATCAGGTGACCTTTGGCACTCGAGCCAGACGTGGTCCAGACGTCGAGGTCAGAGGACAAATGGTCCAGACGTGGAGGTCAGAGGACACACAGGCAACAACACTACAAGAAATTCAAATACATACACTTATCACAGACAACAAACATACATACATACATACCACAAACACCACAAACAGTGCATGCACATTCATTACACAACAGGAAATCTACACATAATACCACAAATAACCCACACATCCCACAAATTGCTAACACCAAGCAAACACACCTGGATGCAATACCACATACAGCCACATCCACACACAAAATTCTACAAGTCAACACATTAACACAGAGAATAACACAAACAACAATGCATACACACACAACACAAAGCCTGTATATATATACTCACATAACACCATAGACAGCACAGACAGACACATACACACATATATAACTTTACAATGCAGCCATTTTACGCATATATAACACAACCTAACAAAAGCAGAATTCCTCAGCATACATAAACGTTACTTAAAAAATTAGGGCAAGGGAATCTATGTCCTAGGGACATTGGCAGAGCACTATCAAAAGGTTGCCTATTATTATACACGAAACCTAATCTGTTGTAATCAAATCTTTCATCCAAAATCTTTCCAACTTAAATCTGCAGTTAAGCCTTATTTATTTATCATTGATTTCTATGATTGAGACTGTTGGACTGAATGTAAAACAAACAGTGTGTGAAATACTTGATTAAATACATATTTCTAATTTCCCAATTGGTGCTTGTTTTTGGTGAGACTTAGTGAATCCATTAAACAGTGGTTAATAAATGACTATGCCTTACATTGCATTAATTACTCTTTAATATATGCAAATAGTTTGTTGATTCAGAAGGACGGCAGAACAGCAAAACATTCTATATGATAAATTCCCACATTAAGGCATAACATCTTTGACTTGCTTAATCAGTGCATAATGTTGCATTTATCAATGCTCAACTTCATTTCACCTTATCTGCTAAGTTTCTTTAAAGGGTTACTCGAGCCACCATAACCATGTCTGCTTTTAGAAGTGGTCATGGTGGTAGAAATTGATATTTGCAGTATTTCGAGCAGAATCCAGAGATATTTGACTTTTGTGCCTGGGACTAGTGTCACCCAATGTTCCCTCTAGTTTTTCTTAGTTGGTGTGCGCAGAAATGTTCTCTTGTACAAAATATTTTACTGATCTAAAATTTTGTGCATACTGAATGTGTGTGCAAAGCTTACTGTAATGACAGTGATTCAGACAGACGAGTCTCTCTGATAATGTCCATTTCGCACTGTCAGACAGTCCATTGAAAGCAATAGGGGGCAATTGCAACATAACCTGGAGAAACAGACCAGGATAGATAGATCAGTGTAGATCTACAATAATAATAAACATAACATAGCGTAATACAGTAAAAATTAAAACAAAATGAGTGGTGCTGGTAATAAACTCACAAACATGAGATGAATTAGGCTTTTCACCCCACCAGGGGTTAAAACGAACCAGGAGGCTGGTGAATCTCAGGTAATGGGAATCCTTATATATGTGGAGGAAAAGAACCACATATAGTGAGGTATAATTAAAACCAAAAAAATAATTTATTAGATTGCACTTATAAACAAGTAGAAGAATCTGGGCATATCTCTACACAGGGTTGAACCAGGCAGCAGCATGGTAGATCTTGAAATGCCAATAACAGCAGCAGTTAAATGGATAACATAAAAACAAATATAAAACAGAAAAGGGACTAAAATGTAAAAAATCCATAAAAAGTCCAATTTAAGTATATCCAATGTGTTTCGTCCAATGGGGGGCTTCCTCAGGGATCTATAGTCATTCCTCGTAGTGGGGGGCTTCTTATAACGCCAGTAATCCTCATTAATCTTTTTCACCTGGTGGCGTGCGTTCCAACTGTGGAGCGCAATGATGAACATCCTGTGCGACTCAGGAAAGGGTAGTTGACATGATCGTATACATACAGCTTGTGTATGCATACAGACGCAACTGGTGTAGCAGAAAGTATGATCTTTACAAAGAATACAAACCAGTTGCATTTGTATTCATCCGAATGCTGTATGCATACGATCACAAATGTACAAATGAATTTTATTTCTGTTTTTCTTTTATTTTTTGTTATGCCGGTTCTGCCTCCCTACCATTACAAAAGCTGGTGTGGGTCCTTTCCCTGGGGTCCAGTAAGAATTTTCTCTCTGGGGTCCAGTAGGAATTTTCTGCCTTTGGTCCAGTAGGAATTTTCTGCCTGGGGTCCAGTGAGGATTTGAGTTTTTAAAATGTGGCACAAAAACCTTTGTGCTACAATTATTTCACTGTGTCATTGGAACTCTGTTCTGGACTGCCTAATATCAATTTGATGCAAAAACTACATCTGTAATCAGCGTGCACAGATATAATGTGCATCTCCCTTGCAGGCTCCCCTCCCTGACTATCAAGGCAAACCTGAAAACAGAGCAAGCACCCCAAACCTTCCTTTTTCCCCAGACTCCAAAAATAACACTAGGAAGGAAAAGTACAAGGCTTTATTTAAACCAAAAAACACATTTAAATTTGAATTCTTAAACTGCCAGATGTAGGACTGCAGCCCACAGGCAGGTATCATACACCAAAATTTAGATTCCTGTCATTATTACCAGTAACAGAAATCCCCTCTCCCATTGGTCTAGCTGCCGCTAACATTAATCCAGGGACCTGTCAGGGCAAACTCTGCAGCTGTGACTAAAACAAAGCCAAAAGAGACAAGAAAATAAACCAGAAAGTATCTAGATAAAAACTATCAAGAACAAGGGAAGGAGAGCGCGTAAAGCTGATTGCACTGTGCTGTCCAGGATTAAGAGGAAATAGAAAGATGAGTGCAACAATTTATACATTTCACCCCAACATTGTTTCCATTCTTTCTCCAACCCATAAATGTCTTGTAGGACTGTCACAGACAGGCATGCAAGGCAGTCATGGCCCAGATCCCCAAAACGGTGCACTGGGCTCTCTTTCTTTCATTAAACTCCTCCCCCCCCCCACCCGTCCTTATCTCTCTATAGCACTAACTTTAATTTTTACATTATCCCTTCCCTCCCTCCCTCCCTGCCCCCCTCCGTCTCTCCACCCCCACTACCTCCTTCCCCTTACCAACTCAGAGTTTATGCATGTGCTCTGAGCTGTTGAAAATGATCCAATTAAATGCTTCTCTTTGAGCATTTGATTGCACCTTGCGAGGATAGTGGTGATGTCAGTGTGGCCTGTTTCTTTTCCAGGGTGTTATAGGGGACCTGATAGTAATGCCCAATGTACAGCCAGCAACATAAAAATAAAAAAAATGAAAAAGGGCTAGAGTAATCCATTCATTTTATTAAAGGTCTTTAATCTACTGAGTAAACCAAGCATGTCATGCGGCCCACAATTAATATATTTGCGGCCAGGCGAGCCGGGTGTTTGCCATGCTTACTAAAGCAGAGTAGGCACCTGGCCTCCCCAAATTGCTGGTGCCTACGCTGCTAAAATTTGCCCGGTACCAGCCGGGGAAGAGAAGTCGCTGGCGGCAGCAAGGGAGCTCAGTCTACCTGCTCCTCACTGCTCCCTCACGCGCACCCTCTGTAGTGATGCCGGGTGCCGGAATATGATGTCATTTCGGCACCCGGCATCACTAAACTGCGCGTGAGGAAGCAGTGAGGAGCAAGAAGACTGAGCTTACGAGAGAAGATCCCCACTGGACCCCAGGTCCCACATCAGCTCCCAAAGGTAGGGAAAAATAAATAAAATGATGTGAGTGTGTGCAAGAGTATGTACGTGTGTGTGTGTGAATGTGTGTGTGTGTGTGTGTCAGTGACTGTGTGTGTGTCAGTGAGTGTGTGTCTGTCTGTCAGTGAGAGTGTGTGTGTGTCTGTCTGTCTATCTGTCAGTGAGTGTGTCTCATTGTGTGTGTGTGTCTCAGTGTGTGTGTGTGTCTGTCAGTGAGTGTCTGTGAGTGTGTGTGTCTCAGTGTGTTTGTGTGTCTATCAGTGAGTGTGTGTGTGTGTGTGAATCAGTGAGTGAGTGTGTGTGTGTGTGTGAATCAGTGAGTTTGTGTCTGTCAGAGAGTTAGTAAGTGTGTCTGTCAGTGAGTGTGTGTGTGTGTGAAACATAGAAACATAGAATGTGACAGCAGATAAGAACCATTCGGCCCATCTAGTCTGCCCAATTTTTTAAATACTTTCATTATTTCCTGGCCTTATCTTGTCCCACACATGCTTAAACTCATTCACTGTGTTAACATCTACCACTTCAGCTGGAAGGCTATTCCATGCATCCACTACCCTCTCAGTAAAGTAATACTTCCTGATATTATTTTTAAACCTTTGTCCCTCTAATTTAAGACTATGTCCTCTTGTTGTGGTAGTTTTTCTTCTTTTAAATATAGTCTCCTCCTTTACTGTGTTGATTCCCTTTATGTATTTAAATGTTTCTATCATATCCCCCCTGTCTCGTCTTTCCTCCAAGCTATACATGTTAAGTTCCTTTAGCCTTTCCTGGTAAGTTTTATCCTGCAATCCATGAACCAGTTTAGTACCCCTTCTCGGAACTCTCTCTAAAGTATCAATATCCTTCTGGAGATACGGTCTCCAGTACTGCGTACAATGCAGTCTATCAGTGTGTGTGTGTCTGTCAGTGATTGTGTCTGTTAGTAAGTGTGTGTGTGCCTGTCAGTGAGTATGTGTTGGTCAGTGTTGCGATGGCTGCGGCTGGAGGTGCACAGAGGCACACAACACCACATCACATTCCAATGTGACGTCAACGTGCTCCTCTTTTACAGAGTTTCAAGGTGTAGTGGGAGGATCCGCTTTGGCACAGGGTGTGGATGGTGCTATTGGAGGTATATCAGAGGCTGGACCAGTGATGTATTTAGTATCTGTGCTGCCCTAGGCATGACAGAACTTGGGCACCCCCTAATTTACATTTGCCCCACCCCTTCCTGTCAATGCCACACCTCTTCCTGTTAAACAACTAACACACTTTGACTGACAGACACACTCTCAGATACACTGACATACACACTGATTTGACACAAACAATCACTGACTCACTGACTCATTGACATACACACAATCACTGACATACACAATCACTTAGACACACACTGACAGCCAGACACACACAATTACTCAGACACACACTGGCAACCAGACACACACAGTTATTCAGACATACATACAGGGCCGTCTTTAATATCACTAGGATCCTGGGCAAAACATTTTCTTGGGCCCCACGTGCAAAGCATTTTCTTGGACCCCATGGGCACCCCCACTCCCTGGCATGCAATTGAGGCTGGCTTAACCCCAAATGTAAACATAGCAGATTCTCTGAAACTGCTATGTTTACATGTGAAGGGTTAAAACCTGAGGCACCTGACACCCAGACCACTTCATTGAGCTGAAGTGGTCTGGGTGACTATAGTGTCCCTTTAATTTCAAGGAAGCTGCAATCCAAACTGGTTTTGGGATGCTTATGGTTGTGTGAGGGTCCCTTACAGCATGTGGCCCTTTAAGTGCAACATATAGCTCTGCATTTAATACTGGAAATGGTTAGAGAGACATTTTGTAAACCTGAGTTAACCCCTCGAGTGCCAGAGGCGTGCCCAACGCATTGCAAAACACACATAGGGCTAATGTTTAGTTGCCACCAGATTTCCCCTTTGCATTGCAGACTCCCATGGCAAGCCTAGGGGTGAGTAATGTGTTGTTTTGCTGTTTAATCTGCACTTTTTATTATCTGAACTGAAATCCCTGCTGCTGTTTTGCATCATTTTTATTAACCTGTTCAGTGCTGGAGGCCACTGCAACTAAGTCTACCCATTACATATCCCAAACGTTCCTGCCAGGAAATGTTTCACCAGGCCTTCTCTTAACCACTAAGTGACAAAGAAACATGTTAACTATTTGTGCACTGCTTGTTATTGTGCAGGGAGCACACTGACACTCGAAGGGTTAAAACCACTATCAATAAATACTTTGCTTGTATGGAGAAAAGGATATCTACTTTCAAAATGAAAAAAATTTAATAAAAATGTATGTAGAACCTTAAAGGAAGAGCAAACACATTGTGATCTATATCCTAAGTAGTGCATTACAGTGAATTAAAAACAGAGAATTCTTTAATTCTTTAAAAGTTTTGGTCCCAAATATAGCATATTCCAATTTACACATAATCCCAGCTTGAATATTTCAGACTGAACATTTGCAAATGAGCTTTTCAGTGAAATTCACTGTTTAGTGAAAATACCCCAAAGTTATTTGCGATACTTATAGGTTGCAAACACTGCAATAAAATGGCAATATTATTAAAACAATAAAGGACTTGCTCTAAGAAATATATATGAATGATCATGAGATGCTTGCCAGAACTGCTAGAGAATTTTGCTTCAGTAATAAAATAGCATTTATATTTGTTTTATCTCTTAACTTGAGTGTCAGAGAGTGTGAAATGCTTTTCTCAGACACCTGGTACATACAGGGTTAATAGTGACTTGTTTATAAACTGAATATAGGAGGATCATATTAGGAATATTGGTCTTACTGCATGGTACAATAAATGCATTTACATGGTGCAAATGTTCTTCCGCCAGCACTACACAATCCTTCTCTTCTCCCCGTTACATAAAATCTTTTTAAATGAACTCCTGAAATCCTGATTAAATATGGTGTATATCACTGGGTTCAAAGAGCTGTTACAGTATCCAAACCAGAAGAAAAATTATCAGGGGTGAACAGCTCGTACATATAGCAGAGAGGGTGTATGTAAAAAAGAAAGGGAACCAGCAGATGACAAACACCCCGATGACTACAGACAAGAAAAATGTGAACCTCTTTTCACACTTTTAAGTCTAATCCGTTTCCTACCTTGAAGGATTGCTTCCCCGGTGGCCAGAATGGTGGTTGAGGCTGTTGGGGGTTGCAGACTGGCAATCTGGACCAGCCCTCCTCCTCTCTGATTCCCTGGTGTGGTCACTCCCGCGCGGCTCTCTCTGGGAGGAAGTGACTCATGGCAGTCACTTCCTCTCATGCTGCCAAAAAGCAAAGGGGCTCGGTCGTGTTGTTAAAGGGCCACAGATTTCGACCGGGCCCCTGCTTAAAAAAGCCCACCGGGTGTCCCTTACTGCATGGACCACCCGGTGGGCCCCTGTGTGCGTCACCAAGATCAGGATGCACTGGGGGCCCATGGGTGGAGGGCTGGGGGAGAAAGTTGTTGAGGGCAGCGGGGCCCATGTGGCAGCAGCCTTGGGCCCCCAGAGGTAAAAGGGCCCGGGGCAGCTGCCCCGTTTGCCCGCGTTATAGACGGCCCTGCATACATACACTGACAGCCCCCCCTTCCCCTCCCCAAACATTAACCAATTACTTTTTCTATTTTAGTTTAAATCCACCCAGCCTCCCTACCTTTGGGAGTGCTGGGTGGATTTTTTTTTTTTTTACCTGGGATCCAGTGGGGCTTCTGACAGGAAGGGAGGCATGGATTTTTAGTTAGCCGCTGCCAGGCTAACAAGGTATATGCCTGGGCATTTGGGGGCAGCGTTTTTTTCCGCCCCTGGAAAGTGCCGCCCAAAGCAAATGCCTTGTTTGCCTCACGGCAAATACGTCCCTGGGCTGTTCTCCGGAGTCATATACTGGCATGGCAATGTGAGTGGAGTCTGCTTGTTGGCTAATATTGTTTTTTGTTTTTTTTAAAAACAAGAGCCAGGGTTTAGTAGAAGGGGGTGACTTGGATTTAGTATTGAGAGGGGGGAACTGGGGTTTAAAATAGAGGGGGGGACTGGGATTTAGTAGAGGGAGATGCTGGTTTTTTTTTTATACTGTACTTTTTGGGGGTTTTTTGCAGCCCACATAAACTTAAACCTTGTTTATTTTTCCCATGCTAGCTTTTGAGTTTGACATGCTTGGAGTAGACGGTATTGTGTGTCTGTGTCAAAATACATTGCAGTTTTCTACTGCACTGCATAGCATCTGGTATTGTTCTTCTAATAAAAATGTGCACAACCATAACATTTTATATTCCATATGAGTTTGTAGATTGAATACCCTACAAGTTCCTGAAAAATAATGGTGTGCAAGGGTTGCATCAGGTTTACCCAGGGACACCCTAATTTGTAAACATTCAATTACCGTATATACCCGTGTATAAGTCGATCTCATGTATAAGTCGAGTGCAGTTTTGTGACCAACAATTGTGAAATATGCTATGCCTCGTGGATAAAGCTTGGGGCTATGAAATTCTGTAATTTTTTTAATTACATACACACACACTCATACAAACACACACTCTGCATTATATATATACACACTCATACAAACACACACTGTGCATTATATACACACACACACTCATACAAACACACACTCTGCATTATACACACACACACTCACACACACACACTCTGCATTATACACACACACACTCATACACACACACTGCATTATATACACACACTCTGCATTATACACACACACTCATACAAACAATCTGCATTATACACACACACTCATACAAAAACACACTGCATTATATACACACACACACACTCATACAAACACACACTCCGCATTATATACACACACACACTCATACAAACACACACTCTGCATTATATACACACACTCTGTGTATATAATGCAGAGTGTGTGTTTGTGTAGTGTGTGTGAACTGGGTGGGGGGAGGGCATTTTTATTTTAATTTTTTTAATTTTAATATAATTTTTTTATTATTTAAAAATGTTTTGTCCCCCCTCCCTGCTTGTTAACTGGTCAGGGAGGGGGGCTATCTTAATCCCTGGTGGTCCAGTTGCATGGGCTGTGAAGTGGGGGGGCCGGCAGGAAGCATTTACTTACCTTTCCTGCAGCTCCTGTCAGCTCCCTTCTTCTCCGTTCCGGTCAGCTCCACTGTAAGTCTCGCGGTCTGGTTGCCGCGCGGATCGTTGCCATGGCTCTGATGGCCGCGGCTCTCTAAGTTGCCATAATACAGACAGTGACTCGAGTATAAGTCGAAAAATGTGCTGAAAAACTAGACTTATACTCGAGTATATACTGTAGGTAGTTTGGGTGCCCACAGCCAACGTATTGCTAGCCTGAAGTTCCCTCCAGTAAGCCAAGCTATTACAGTGTCCTTACAGTGTCCTGAATCTTTAACTGCCTCTTTGCCCATATGTTGTTTCACCCTGGTTAGGGCAGTATATTTCTCCTGCGTACTCTGTGAATTCCCCATCATCCTACTTAAATGCAGCTGCTCACTTTAAGTCAATACAAGAACATACTTAATCAGTGTAAAACACTTAGGATCACCAGTGGAATTTATTTACAGAACTTGTTTTCAATTTAAACACAGGCCAGTCCTGTCCTGGGGAATTCTTATTCTGATCAGGAAATAAACAACTAGGCAGATAATAAGAATAACTTGGACCCCACAGACGTATTCTTTAGTAAACTACTTTCCACCAGAACATAGTATGTCCCTTAAAAAGTGTTCTTGAGTAATGAACATTTTTAAGTCCAAAACTTACCCGGACACAGAATAAGCACTGCTCTGAGAGTGAAGGTAGAAAAATAAAAACTTTTTCTTACCTTGCTGCAGCATTCGTTCACAGTCAGAGAGGCAAAGAATTTCCAGTTCCGGATAAGTGAACCATTATTCCCGGGTTTCGGCACCAAATTTGTCAAGGATAAATCATCCTTTAATTATGTTCAAGGGAACCCAAATCAATTCAAGCGCTTGGAGAAGCAATAAGGCACACAACACATGGTGATAGTTGTGAATCCAGAAGAATTGCTTCTAGCTTTAATTGGGGGCAATTCGTTTTATACAGTGGGGTATACGTGCTTACGTGTGAAACATATTTACTGTTTTTTAAACAGTCATAGGAAAGGAATGCAAGAAGAGACATACTTCTAAATGTCAAAAGATAAGCAGTTTACAGAAGTACTCCAGTGGGGGCTAGTTGTTGTAAGAAAGCGAACTTAATGGAGGACAAAGTTCATCTAAGCATAAAGCATTACATGAGTCCAAGTAAGCCAATTTTTACATAGGCTAGACATTTATGGCACCTACGAGCTTGAGCCCACAAACTCACTGATATTGTACAGGGCAAAGAGAAATCAGTGGAAATTGTTTTTTTTTTGCCCTGTACAAAATCAGTGAGTTTGTGGGCTAATTCCACTTTTACCTTAGCCCAGTTCTTTAAGGCTGTAAAATATGCTTTACCTGAGGTGGACTTGGTTCTGAACCATAACTTGGATTTGTAGCCGTCACCCACTTTAAGGTCTGCCTCATGGGTGTCAGTGTATTGGACTATAATTTTTGCGATTATAGGGACAACCTTTAAATCAACAATTTGCTTTAAATCTCTCCAGGTGCACTGATAAGTGGCCTGTATTGTCTGGATAGATTGTACAAGTCCCAGGGAAGCCTTTTCCACATCAGGCAGTTGCTGGATTGTAGCTAACTGCTCACAGTCACATTCCTTCACAGTCCTCCCTTTTAATAATATAATTAGGGTATTTCCAACACATCCATTGCAAACAGCAGAGTATTAGAGTCTAGGGCAACTGTGTCTACTATATAGAATTAATGGATTTGCTAACCTTAAAATGCTGCATTCATTAGAGACATGTTTTTTTCCATTGTCACATTATAATAAATTCAATATGGAAGACTATATTAGGATGTCCTTAAATAACCCTACTTAACCATGAATGAGTTTTCTCAAGCACTTGATGTTCATATTCTAACATTAGGTACTAAATTGGAACAGTCACATCCTGAGATTTGTACTATTAACTTCATATATTACCTATATTTAACAAATGTGTTTGTGAGGTCTAAAAAAATTAAATGTAGATGTGATATATTTAGCCCTATGTTTGAATTGTGTGCCTCTGTCTCAACTCTCTGTCAATCAATATGATAATCTAAGTCCTTTTTGTAATTAAATATATACTATGTGTGGAGGAGGAGAAACAGATTTTTTATTTCTTCTCATTCGATACAATGTGTGCCCTCTTATGCTAAATGCTAAGAACCAGAGCATATATGAAAAAAGTTATAGGTTATATTCTCATTTTGTTATTCCTTTGTGTACATTTCAGGAAAACAACAGTTCCGTTTTTACAGCTCAGATTTCCTAAAATTTAATTCCTCTTCCAATCTGTAACAGTTCTCCAAACATAATAGAGACTCATTAATTAAAAATGTTAAAATATATATATATTTTTAATTTCCTGTAATATACAACCCAGTTTCTGACATATGAAATAAATTAAATACAGCAAACGTAGAGTCAGAGTTAAGATGTTGATCTTTTCTCAAATTCCTAGTGGTTTTCTGAGATTTTATCCCTTCAACACCCGTGCCTTGTTTTCCCACACAGAGTTGTTTAGTCATGGGAAAGAATAGCGTTGCTTTCAGTTGCTCAAAGTATATATTACTTTTGAAAATTACTAAATTTAAAGGCACAGCACCTCCCGTTATTAGTCTACCTTGTATTTTTTAAACTTCCTCACTTTTCACTCATCCGTGTCACTAAACTTTACTGACATTCTCTTGCTGAGAACATTTATGTAGTAGTACTTCAAAATATAACATAAACATCTCAATTTGGAGTGAGATTGACTAATATGCTCTCTGAAAAGACTTAATTTAGGTGGTGTAATTATGGAGCTTGTCTTCTAGGCCATCATCATGGTCTGCTTCCATAATATAGGGAAATATGTTGTCAAAACATTTTAGAATGGTTTGACAACTTACTTTGGTCCCACCAGATGTCTGTAGCCACATGGCCTTCTTCCAGATTCTCTTGCAGTACAATATGGTCTATTATCAGTTAGATCTACTGAACAAAGCTTAGCCATGCAGTATCATGCTCAACGGCTAAGAGCATCAGTTGAGTGCTCTCAGTCAATGAATAGTCCTCTATCAGGTATCTTCACCTGCAGAAAGACATCCAGCTTCTCCTGTAGAAGACCAGATGCAGTTCAGGGGACCCAAATAAAGTTATCAAACCATATTAAAATGGTTTGACACATTACATTGGAATGACAACAGGGCTATAAATGTCATATTTTTTTGCCGTCTTTTTATTGGTGTTTTCCACATTGTGTGTGCGCTTTTTATTTGGCCACAATTAAAGCTTTTCTACAAAGCGTATTGCTTTTATGAAGACATAATTACAGCTCTTTTTTCAATAAAAAAGTATCTGTTTCAGAAGGCCAGAGACTAAAGGGTTATTAAAAAAACCAATTAAAATATAGCCTGAGGTGTAGAAGAAAGAAGTGCTTGCAAACCAGCAAGAGGTATTTCTCACCTTTGTACCAAGATTTCAAGATTAAAGGCAGCCTCAATCACATTTTGAACTATTTTTTATATTTATTTCCGTGAATTTTCTGTCTGGATGCCATAAAAGCACTGCATATATTTATCAAAGGTTATTAAATATTGTAATATAAATAACAATCAGCAACTCAATTCTGTGGGTTTATTCCACAGTGTGATATGGTGTAAATCTCTTTGAACAGTTAATCCTACAGAATAATTCATCTGATATTGTTTATCTTGTTGAACAAACATAACAAACATGTATCTTGTAGGAAAAATAGAATTCATTGATGTAATAACACTTTTGTAAATGTAATACTAATTTTCTGCTTGGCTTGTACCGATCCTGGGTAAACAAATACAGGCACTCTTATAAGTAGATATAAAGTATTAAATATGTCAAACTCTACATTATGTGACGATAAATATTCACTTTTACAAGACACATCTGGCGTTCCAGCTTACTGGAGTGGTTGGGATTGTTATACCACGTGGGCAATTGTGATCTCGAACTGAGTAGTGAGACTCCAATACACCTGAGTGCATTTACATTATTTCTGTATATTGGGTCATGGGTAATCTTCACTATATGTGTCTATAATATATTTTTATTTATGTATTACCAATGTCACCAATTAGACAGCTTTAGTGTGCCTTTTCATTTTGGGCCTGGAAATTTTGTGAGTGAGCAATTTCTACAATACCATATTTATAGCATTAGCACTGCAAACAATGTACTATCACTGCAGTGTGATTTTTTAAAATTGGTTATCATGTGTCTGAGGACATGTTCGCACAGAAACTCTAAATCTATTTTTCTTTCTCTCTCTCTCTCTATCGCTATCTCTCTATCTATCTATCTATCTATCTCAATATCTATCTATCTCTCTCTCTCTCTCTCTCTCTCTCTCCATCTATTTATTTATTAAAGGTACATTCTAAACACCAAAACAACTTAAGCTTAATGAAACAGTTTTGGTGCCTCTGCAGGCTCACTGCTCAATTCTCTTTATTTGGGAGTTAAACTGCTTTGTTTATGCAGCCATAGCCAAACCTACCCTGGCTGAGACTCACACTGCCTCCCTACACACCTCCTGGAGAAAAGTATAATTTTTTAACTTCCCTTATTGCACATTAGGCTTAAGAAACACTATAGCTTTAGAATTACATTCTGAAATGTAGTTGAGCAATTTGGCCTTTAATAGGTCATACCTCTCAAGTGTCCCAGTTTCGAGGAGACAGTCCCTATTTTAACTCAGGTACTTCTGACCCTCTTTTCTCTCCTAATGTCCCTCTTTTCTAGGCGCTCCATATTGTTGGTGTGTCTGAAGTGTGTTTATTATTATTATTATTATTATTGTGTCTGTTCCACAACAATAATACTCATATTAATGTGTCTTAAAATTACAAAAAAATATGTTGAAAAAATTAGCCTGTATAAATAAGATACATTGTCCTTATTCTAAATTACATGTTAGTTGCATAATTGCAATTCGTAAGCCATCTAAAATGTCTGAGAACAGCCACAGCCTGTCACACTACTATTAAATTAAAGTCCATTAAAATGTTGGGAGGAATCATTTGTTTTTTAGTTGGATGGGAAGGATAAACATAATAAATGCGTATATAGTTCCAAGATGAACCTATTTCTTTAGAATGGTTCCCCTAAAAATTCCCTTACCATAGTTGGAGATAATACAAAGGATTTTCAAGAATTTTATTTGGAAAGGGAAAAAACCTAGGATCAGCTTAGACCAATTTACAAATCCTATAGGGCAAGGAGGGGTAAACTTTCCAAATATTGTAAGACATTATGAAGCCACCATTACATACCATATCCAATTATTGGGCAAAAAAGATTCTGAAAAAACTGGTTGGTTTGGAATAGAGACTCAATTATTGAATGAGAAGGAATTAAGAAGATATCTTTGGCAATCCAAGAATATTGGGAAGGACGTTAAAAATATAGTTTTAAATCATTTATTTAATAATTGGTTTATGATAAGGAAAAAATAAAAAAATTTGGGTAATATTTATGGATTTATGGAGATAGAAATATTGGAGGCTTTATTGCCCGATTTAAGAATAAATACTTGGAAAGATCGGAATATTCAATCATTGGATGACATAATAATAGGGGATAAAATGAAAGACTTTCTAACTCTGTCTAAAGAATTTAACCTTCCAGAGCCTTTAGGTATCTAAAAATAAAGTCCTTTGTAGGGAAATCCCTTGATAAGGGTAAAACTACTAGTAGTGGTCTGATAAAGCAAATTTTTGGAAGTGAAAGCTCTAGGAAAAATATGGCTAATTGTTATGCATTGATAAGATCGGCTCCTAAAGACATAAGGTCTAAACAAATAAAAAGATGGGAAAAGGAATGTAATTTAAAGATTGATCTCACGAGCTGGGGTAATATGATGATAAAGGTAAAAAAAAATATTCATAATACGATTCTGTTTTAGACGCATTATAAAATATGTTATCGTTGGTATTTAGTGCCAATTAGACTAAATAGAATTGATCATAAGAAGTCGGATATCTGTTGGAGATGTGGGAGTGAAATCGGAAGTTTTATCCATATCTGGTGGAGTTGTAAATTAATTAAGAAATTATGGGATGAGGTTTTCAGAAGATTATATGTTTGGGATAAAATTTGGATAGAAAAATCTCCAACCTCTGCGCTTCTACATCTCCACTGGCCTGAAATGTCATTATACCAACAATTTTTAACTATACATTCATTCATGGCAGTGAAGATTCTGATAGCAAGAGGCTGGAAAAACTGTAAGGTTATTGATTGTAAGCACTGGGAAAAACAGCTGCTGTCCCGGATTAAGAATGAGATAGGCATATATAGGGGGAAAGATAATGTAAAGAAATATGAGATGGGAATAAAATGTATACAAATTATAGAAGATAGTAGAAATTTAGGAGTAGTTCACTAATTCACTTCAGTGTATTGAGCTGTTAAAGAATAAGAGACATATATTGTTTCCTATGTATGCTGTGTCCTTATCCCACTTTGTATGTGTATGAATGGTGTATGCTTAGAAGTAATTGTCTAGATTGTATGTTAGATATTTATTATTATTGTTTTAAAGCGGTATGAGATATCTGTAATTTATTTTTGTGTAAAATCAAATAAAGATTTATAAATTAAAGTCCATTAAAATGTTGGGAGGTATGAATTATACTGAGAATATTAACTGACACACTCAGCCTATCACTGTTCTCCAATTGAGAGAAATAGTAGATCACTGCAATGAGCTGGAGTAGTCATGGGGTTGGGTATTTCCTTTAAGACTTAGTTGTATATTTCCCACTATGCTACATTGATTTCTTTAGAATAGGCTGTAATAAAATCACTGCGTCCCTTAAAGGTACAAGAAATGCTGTGCAATTTCAACATAATAGGGGATTAGTGTATATTTATGCACCCAGCACTTCCTGCAGTTTACTCCTCCCCAAGCACACATGTAAATGCTCAATTAAAGGGATGCAAGACCTATTTCTCTGATTCTAAAGCAAACAGACACAAAATACTTATTTGGGTCTTAAGAAGTAAAAGTTAATATATATATGATGAATGTAATAAAAAAAACTCCTAAAGCATAAATGTCTGTAACACTGCTGTGTTTTGTAAAATCACATTGCACATGTGGATTGAGAACCACACTTTAAGTACAAGGTGGCCCACTATGTTTCTTGCTACATACAGCCAGCCAGTAAGGTTTCAAATGGAAAAACAAATAGCAAATACAAAAAAGAAATAGGAAATGTCCTTATTGACTAGCAGCAGGGCAACAAATGCTGTTTTAAAGAGCCAGACAGAAGGATTTATCTTTTGGAGTTACAAGAGTGTTTCACTAATTTTAGAGATGGGTTTAACTTTTAGAAAAGTTTTTAAGCACTTTTATTGTGATCTATTGTGCATTTTACATGCCTGCAAATAGTGCAGTTTTCTTTTTTTTTCCTGAAGGGTTCACACTATGAATGTATTTAATGTCTCTCAAAACATCTGTAATTGATGAGTTCTGTCACCTCCAACACAGTCTTTGACAAGGTATATGTTGATGGTAAATGCATATTCTAATCTAATGTAATGGTAGCTAAAAATCCATGACATTTATATTCCGCCTGTTGCCCTGTCTGAGCTGGCATTGCTCTAGACCACAATATCTCTTGCTTGCATGAGATCAATACTGGCAAGTATTTTACCAGCACTACTGGTATTTAAAGGACCACTATAGTGCCAGGAAAACAAACACGTTTTCTTGGCACTATAGTGCCCTGAGGGTGCCCCCACCCTCAGGGTACCCCTCCCGCCGGGCTCAAGGGGGTGGAAGGGGTTAAACTTACCTCTTTCTCCAGCGCCGGGCGGGGGACTCTCCTCCTCCTCTTCGCCTCCTCCTCGGCTGAATGTGCATGCGCGGTAAGAGCCGGGCGCGCATTCAGCCGGTCTCATAGTAAAGCATTCACAATGCTTTCCTATGGACGCTGGCGTCTTCTCACTGTGATTTTCACTGTGAGAAGCACGCAACCGCCTCTAGCAGCTGTCAACGAGACAGCCACTTTTCTATGTTTATAGAAAAAAGGGTTAAACCTAGCTGGACCTGGCACCCAAACCACTTCATTAAGTTGATGTGGTCTGGGTGCCTATAGTGGTCCTTTAAGCCAAAAATGCTTAAAGGCCAGTATTTTTCTCTAAGAGAATAGTGAGAGAAATAGAGCCTGGAAATCACCTATATTATACATGGCAGGTACACACACTGTATATACTATATAAACACAATGATACCAATAATCACACACGCACAAACACAAACACGCGCGCACACTCTCAGACACAGCGTGCACATACTTTCATACAGCCACTTAGACAACATATACACACAATTCCACACACCACTACCACTACCACTACTACTACTACACACACACACACACACACACACTCAGACAATTTAAGCACACAATGACAAACACCGACACACTCACAGCATACACACATTAACACAAACTATCAGGCACATTCCTATACAAAACATACTTAGACACAGTATTTACACACTGCTACACACACACACAAACACACTCAGTCATCATACATACAATGAAACAATACTACATACACTCAAACAAAGTATGCATGCAATGACACAAAAACACACTGCATACACAATGACACACTGCTACTCATACATCATTCTACATACACTTTCAGACATAGTGCACACATTGTAAGTAGTTTTTTGTGGAAAAAGTACATAAATGCTTATAATAATAATAATAATAGTTAAATAATTGAAAAGAGACATATGTCCATCAAGTTCAGCATTTCTCACATTTGTTTTTACTGTGATCCAAAAGAAGGCACACAAAAAAAACAGTTTGAAGTGCTTCTAATTTTGCAACAAACTAGGAATTCATTCATTTTTGACCTCAGAATGGCAGTCAGATATATCCTTGGATCAAAAGCTATTACCACACTAATTAAAACTTATATCCCTGAATGTTATGCTTTTGAAGGTATTAATCAAATTGCTGTTTAAACTTATGAAAGACTCTGATAAAACCACCTCTTAAGGCAATGAATTCCACACCCTTATTGTTCTTACTGTAAAAAAAAAACTTTCCTTTGCCTTAGACTAAATTTCCTTTCTTCCAGTCTAAATGCATGACCTTGGGGACTATGTATAGTCATGTTTATAAATAGATTTCCAGATAATTGTTTGTATTGGTCCTGAATATATTTGTATAATGGCATCATGTTGCCTCTGAGGCACTGTTTTTTCCAAACTAAAAAGATTTAATTTTGTTAACCTTTCTTCATATCTATAAAGCCCCATTACTTTTATTAATTTTGTAGTCCGTCTATGCATGTTTTCTAGTGCCGTAAAGAATATCTTTCCTTATCCTTCTTTACCAAAATTGCACAACATATTCAAGGTGTGGTATTACCAGTGATTTATAAAGAAGCAAAATTATATTTTCATCCTGAGAATTGATGCTCCTATTTATATATGGCCTTAGCAACTGCTGATTGACATTACACATTTTTGCCTATTTTGTTGTCTATAACAATTCCCAAATCCTTCTCGTGTGTTGTTATCCATAATAATTGTTTGTCCAGTCTTTTTTCTCCTTTGTCACTCCCTGTGATGTTACATCACATCCTGTGATGTTAGGCATATATAATTAATTATGCAAACTAGCATGGCCAGTTTTTAATTCCAAGAAAGGTGGCAACCCTAATACTGGCCTTAAAATAAACCATTTCAAAGAAAGAAAAAAAAAAATCCACCAATAAGGTTCCTGTTTGTGACAGCAGCATGGTCTGTCACAATGAGAACTGCAACTCGTTGGTGTCAGGCTCCAATAGGGACCAATATGGACATGTGGATGTTAAAAGTATATAAATTGCAGAATTTCGCATTATATAGTTCATTTATTACCTTTGTTGTACTGTGGAAATTAGTAAAACATTATGTCTCCTATACAAAAAGCTATGTCTCTGCAAACATTATACATTCATCATTTATCAAACAGCTTCTCACAACCCAAATAGTATGTACTATGTATATCTATATACATGAAAATTATCATGTATTAATATATGTGAACTACAATCCTCTAAAAAGTCAAGTCATAGTTGTTCTATTGAAGTCTCGGGTGAATGGAAGATGAAAGATTCCTGTTGACTTCTTAGCCTTTGCAGTGTGCTTGCATTCAATCAATTTCTTTCATGTCCTCATTTTTCAGGATTAGAAAATCCCAAGAAGTATATTAATATTTGGCGTTGTCAGGATTGTTCAACAAGGTTTATTAAAGTACCACTCTTCCTCAAAGAGATTGTTGTATGCATGTTAGAGACTGTGGGACATCTGTAACTGAAGAGATGACTGATGGATTGCCGACACTGGATATCTTAAACAATGCTTAAAGGAGAACAGATATTCTACTTTTGAAAATCTAGCTTTTGAAAACCAGAGAAAATGATGTTTGGCTGGAGTGGTCTGTTGTACCCAGCTCTTGTTTTGATAATGCTATCACTGAAAGGTCTCAGCTTTTCTTTCATCAAAATCAATAAAGGACTAACAGTTATGAAGGGACATAATACCTTCCTGTCTGAGAAAGACCTGCAGTTTTCCATCCCTAAGGAAAAAGACTCCTGCAAAGTGGAAGTAGTTCTTAATGAACCAATAACACAAAGAGTTGGGCAGTTGTCACCACAGGTACGTAATGTTAAAAATAAGTTGTGCATTGTCTTTGTTCTAGATTTAACAAATGGCTTTATCTCTCCCCCAGTGGAAGTTTGGCAACTACTTTCTTTCCTCTACCTTTTTAAAAATATAATGTTTCATTTCACAACCCCTCTACCTCATTCACCATTTAATGTTCCAACATTCCATAGTCAAGATTATGTTTTCATTCTTTTCTGTACAGCTAATTAATTTCCAGTATCTCCCATTCACCCTCCCATCAACTGGTTCATGACACCAATTTCTCTCTTTAGATGTTAATTTATGTTCCCATACTTTCTCCATTTACATATGTTTCTCCTCAAACCACTTCATGTCTACATTCTCCCCAGTAATCCTTTCATGGCCCCTTTGTGAATCTCAGCCAATACTGTATATTGACATTATGATTAAGCATGACTAAGGCATAGATGCCTACACACAAACTAAATGCTAATAGTTGAGTTTGCAGTCTCACTTCTGTACTCCACCTCCTTTTTTCTCTCACTGACAAGTCATAATAGTTTGATTTCTTTCTACCCACTATAAATGTGTCACCTAAAGTCTTCTCCTTATAAACATAATCCAGGATATCTCACTACTGCAGTACAGCAAGAGGGCAACATGCTATGGTACAGCAAGAGGGCAACATGATAATTAAAGGGACACTATGGTCACCCAAACAACTTTAGCTTAATGAAGCAGTTTTGGTGTATAGATCATACCCATGAAGTCTCACCGCTCAATTCCCTGCCATTTAGGAGTTCAATCACTTTGTTTATGCAGCACTAGTCACACCTCCCTGCATGTGATTAACACTGTCTTCTTAAACACTTCCTGTACATAGTCATCTAATGTTTACACTTCCTTTATTGCAAATTCTGTTTAATTTGAGGTTCTTATCTCCTGCTAGGTTTATAGCTTGCTAGATCCTGCAGGAACATCCTGTATGTGATTAAAGTTCAATTTACAGGAGATAAACCCTTTTAAAGTTGGCAACATCTGATTGAAAACAAAACCATTATTTTTCCATACAGGCTGTGTCAATCACGGTCAAGGGTGGTGCATAAACAGATTCAAAATTGATTTAACTCATAAATGACAGATACATGAGCAATGAGAAAGCAAGGGCATGATTTATATACCAAAACTTCTTCATTAGCTAAAGTTGTTTTGGTGACTATAGTGTTCCTTTAAGAATATAGGGAAATGGTAAAGTAAAAGGGAATAGAGTGGATAATTATATAGGGACATTAAAAGGGTATTCTGACAAGAGGGCGCTAAGGGGGGCAAAATATACAAATATGAAGATAATTATAAATGCATGTGAATTTTGGAGATGTCTTTGTAAACTGGCACTTTACAATAAATGTTGCACTGTATTTTCTGAGAAATATATATGCATACGAGTAAATATTTTTTTGGGGGGGGTTGGGGGGTGGATCTTGGGTGAGTTCCCACACTTTGTTTTCCGCAGGACTTGGCCCCTGGTCCTAACCAATGCTATTTTCCCACAAATATGCTGATCTTTCCGTTTCTTTGTTATGCGTGATATTAAAAGTGAGAGAAAAAGCAGATATATGTCACACGACATACTAAAAAGGAGTTTGATAGGAACAGAATAATGTGTATTTTATGGAAAATTAAACCACTCTGTGCTGCACAGCATTTACATTCCCAAACAAATAAATTTTTTAAAACATGATTTCATTTTGCGATTGCCTTTATGATATAAACATTGATCATTCTTTTCTTGCAACCAAAGTATTGAAGAATTGAAGTATGATATCTAGAGGTGAGTCAATGTTTATAAGGAATCATAAATAAATAAACACTTTGCTGCCCCCTGTTGGCAAGAAATGATGTTAATAGAATTCTAAAGGAATAGAAATCCCTTAAGCAGTTTATAATTGATAGTTAATAATACAGTTAGTGACATTGTACCCCATTAACTCTAAAGCACTTAAGCATGGGAGAGTTCAATGCTGTCAGCCTGGATAGCATGCCTTGCTGCACAAATCCACAAGATTACAGTGTAATGGAATTTAATGGGAAAAAATATAAGATTTCTTATTTTCTTTTCCCCAAGTTATATATGAATTATGGGTAAATGGCTGGGGATTGCAGGTCAAATAAGTAGCATCACATTAGTAACTATCAATGTTGGACTACTTATCAACCATATACAACCATATATTAATTTTGCATAAATAATCAAATTAAATTAACGTCCGCCTTGGCCAATCTTTTAGAATTTGTGTGAAGATAAATGTTAGTGTAATAATGAAAGATTTGTTTTCTTTAGGTATTTGATTGCCATTTTCTGTCGAATGAGGTTCAGTACAGTCACAATGGCTGCCCCATATTAGATGAAGATGAAGTCATGCTCAGACTTTACAGGTTAGCATAAAGAAAATGAAATATTTTGGATGTAAAATAACATGTTGTACTCTAAATCTACTTTCAGTAACAGAATCCAATACTTACAGGTGGCTTAAATTGGATCTTAGCATTGTTTCCAGTAGTGATAGCTAAACCTTGGCACTCCAGATATTCTAGGAATGCAGTTCTCTAACATCTGAGCGTTAAACGAACGCTCAATTGAAAATTGTTAGTTTTGTTTTTAACAAATTAGTAGATATAACCCCAAAGAAAACATACATGCATTTATTATGGGGTATATTAAAAACATTTTGCAAAAGCTGCAGATCTGCTGTTTGAAGCCTTTGCCAGCTCTCCCCTCTATCTCTGCCACAGCGTTCCATTCTGTGCCAGGGAATTCACCAATCATGACATGAGCATGTGTACGTTTTTGGCTTTCCTAGGCTTCTCATTGAGCTGTAGTGCAGTTCATTAACAAGGGAGGAAAGTAGATGAGTACTAACACAGTGCACCTGCATCTTCCATTAGCTCTGTGACGTGAAAGGAGAGAAAGACCCCTCACTTGCTAACTGAGTGACAATAATCTGCCCCCAATTATAAATGTGTTGAGCTCAATAGAGTAAATGTCAATTTTATAAACTGTCAAAAAAAACTGTCTGAAAGCTTAAGTGCTTTATGTATGTGGAATGATCCATTAAGACTAGGCAACAATTGTGAATAAACAATGGAGGATCTTTCACGTAACACCAAATTGAATACAAATTAAAAAATGTAGACAAAAATGCCCAAGCAATATTTCAGTATTCACTAATGTTTCTACATTTTGTAATTCAGATTTTCAATAAGATATTGTCATTGTTAGAATCCTTTTGCAAAATATATTGTTACTATTTGGTGGGCTTGGTGTGGTTATAAACTGTAGTTAAAGGCTCTGTTTGCTTGTTATCTGTGCATAATTCTAGTAAACCTGACTATATTATCTTTGTATAGATTTACAGAAAATCAAACAATCACAGAAACATTTATACTAAGGATAAAGTTAGTGGAGCCTGATTGCAATATCATAAAACTGGGTCCAAAGCAGCTGGAGGTGTCTGAGTTTTATGGCTTATCAGATGTAATCAATATGAATGTACTAAGCTTTGACTATAATAAGAAGATGAACCTTGCCTGCACTATCAGAGTGGCTCCCTCAGAATCTCACCTACCAGCTCATGGCCAACTTGTCACTGGAGAATCAAAGAAAGAACAACCTCGTGGAGATGAGCCAGACAGCTTCTTCCATGGATCCAGTGAGTTCGATTTTTACCCCATAAATACAAATTGCTCAATTGAAATAACCGGTAAAAGTTAATAAGTACAGTTGGGTTAGCTTGATCAGTTTAACACAATACATATTGTTTCATGAAATCAGATCAAGCCTGACTAGGACTGGGGTCGTGCGCATTTTATTTGTCTCTTGGTCACAGTTGATAGAGTGTGGGCTCTAAAGTTCAGTTAATGTATACCAAATGTGATGAGGCCCACCAAGAGTTGAGTTGCAGTTTAACATTAGTTATCTTACGAACAGAGTGGGGCTATTGTATATTAAACAATCATTCTTAACAGTGACAATATTATCTTTAATATTTCCTTTTCATGTACATATCTGAAACATTGTAATACAGTTCTCGAATCTTATTTTCAACAGATCAAAAAACAAGCCCTCTGTGCAGGAGAGGAGAATGTATATTGGGCCTAAATAAAATTGCGAAGGTGTTAAAAACTAGCTGTGAAGAATTCCTTCTAATGGGGATCAGATATCAGCATCTTGATCCTCCATCTCCAAAAATTGATTACATTATCATCAAACTGGATCTAACTGATACCCGTAGTAAAACCTTGTACAAGGTAAGTCATGTAGTTTGTTTAACACTTATGTTTCAACATATGTATTTCTTGTGAAAGACCCTTTTTCCATTAGGTGTAGATTGATCGTTAAAAACCCACTTCTTCATAAAAACGTATCAATTGAACTGTTAATAGCTCCTGACTGATTCCTCTTCTGCAACTGTCACTAGTCTAATACTATCCTTACATTTTTGTGTCATTTTATCCCACTCCCTCTAGCATGTAAGCTCATTGAGCAGGGCCCTCAACCCCTCTGTTCCTGTGTGTCCAACTTGTCTGGTTACAACTACATGTCTGTTTGTCCAACCATTGTAAAGCGCTGCGGAATTTAATGGCGCTATATAAATAATAAAATAATAATAATAATAATTGACTATCTGCATCTAAATGCTCCTCACAGCTGTTACAGAGTTGTATGAATGATACCTTTATTTCTGGTTAATAAATAGCTGATTGAGTGTTTTCTTGTCCTTTTATCTATGTCTACATGTAAGCTATACTCACAAATAATTTATTGAAATGTATTGTGACATACATTGCTGATATCTACTTTTTTTGTAATTGTGTGGGTAGGACAGATATCTTTTTTGATGTGCAATATACATTATCACTCAAATATTGACAATGCATAGTATAAGGATAAAATTGTTCTATATGATCTGTTATGAAGACTGCTATAGTTAAGATATTTCATGTATCTATCCTTTTTTTGGCAGAGCCTATATTTAAAGTATTTTAACCTAACTGTTTCATATGGTAAATTTACTGAAATACATGTCACAAATAGTTAAATTCAAGTCCTCATTCTGTACATTTTTATCTGCAAAGAATGAACAACCAGTACAGCTATAATAGGTAAATTTTAGTATCATGCGATGTGCAAAAAAAGAGCCTCAATACAGTTGTGGAAAGTTGAAGTATTTTTAGAAATGTTCTTTACTAGTAAATCTAGCATTACTTATGTGTGGTAGCCTTTTATCCGTTATTAATTATTAATAGCACCAAAAAATCTGGAGTTGTAGCTACACTGAGGAAAGGATTTAACAAACAAATGTGCCTGAAAGAAACATTTACACATGGTAAGTTTGCACAGCCCTGTCTACAAGCTATACAGCCCTGTCTATAGCAGAGTGAAGCGGATGTGCACAAGAATAGCGTAAAAAAGAAGAAAACTGCTTTTTCTAAGTTATAGATGTGTAAGTACTAGGAGTTTGGGGATTAGTAGAGAGGGAAAAGGTTTAAAGGAATCATTTGGAAGTGATTAGGGACTAGAGATGTTGCGAACCGTCCGCGAACTTCTCGCGAATGGTTCGCCACGGTTCGCCACGAGCTGTTCGCAACATCTCTATTAGGGACTAGGAAAATATAATAGATCATGTCAAATTCCATTACGTTCTGGACTACTTCCAGTAAATTGAGTGAGAATTAGGTGGATTTTTATAATATGATAATACGAAAGTAGCAGCAATAGGTAAAAGAAAAAGATTCTGAAACGAAAAACTGAGTAAATCCGATCCGTAATCAGACAGTGGGTCCCTGAGGTAATAATGGACTTAACCCAGGTGAGATAAATAAATAGACTGGAAGGGGAAGTAACCTAACTAGAATAGGTAGGATACAACCCCACTAAGATTACCACAAGTATAAATCATTCAAGGTAATGGTTAACAGAAAATAATAAACAACTTTATTTACAAGTATACATGTATACTTGAATGATTTATACTTAAGGTAATCTTAGTGGGGTTGTATCCTACCTATTCTAGTTAGGTTACTTCCCCTTCCAATCTAAGCAGTAATAGGTACTATATGAAGTCAATATATATTATTCTCTTTAGCAATTTAAAAGCAAAATGAAGAAAATATATGGGAAATCTATTTCTAAATCCACTTTAAAATTGTTATATATATATATTTTAGAAAACCTGATTTCATTTAATTTCTCAAAATTAAATTTGGCCAGAATCTAATGTTTGATAATTAGTGAAAATATATATATATATATATATATATATTTTTAATTCTTTATTTTGGCGTGCATAATGATGACAAACCTGCCGGCGCTGCCACAACAGCAGGTACCGGCCATTTTGGGTTAATAGAAATGGGTTAGTGAAAATATTTTTGATAGTGAAATTCATGGTGTCGTTTAATAATTTGGTTCCTACTTCCTAAATCACTGTGACCAATCACTAGATAAAAAAGATGTAAAAGTAGCAGTTTTTAGTCATTTGTGAAGAGCCCTATTGTTCTCTTTGTAACCTGACTTTTTATTACAGTCTGAACGTGCATGGATTCCTGTCCACATTCGTGATGCTGTTCCCAATCAAATCCCCAAAGCTGCCTTCATGTCTATGTTCATTTTAGAAGTGGATCAGTTCATTCTGACTCCAATAACAACGGCAGCGGTAGATGCAGAGGACAGTGAGACAGCCAAACCTCGGCTGGTTTTCAACATAACGGACCCTCCGGCTCAAGGTTTTATTACACACCTGTCAGATCACACCAAGCCTATTACATCTTTCACTTGGAGAGATCTCAATGACATGCAAATAGCTTATCAACCTCCAAACAGCAGCCACACGGAGAGAAAAAATTTGGAGGTAAATGAAGAGATATGTTATCAGTTTAGAAATTGATCAATATGAAAAGAGTTTCATTATTTTATTCTCTCATAGGGGCAATGTAATGTGTAGGAAAAATTGTACTTCAAAATAAAGATAATTTCCATAGTAATGATGTAGCAGGTCCATAAAAAACATTGAGCAATATATTCAATACAGTCTAGTTAATTGAATTAGAATTTTTGCCATACTGTGCTACTATTAGGATTTCTTTGTCAATAATTTCATGTATATTAATGGACAATAGAACCTAAAATATATACATATCACTTATCATGATCTACTTCATTATTTAAAGGAATGCTATACACACTATAACAACTTTGTATAAATTATGTTGTTATAGTGTCTACAATAGATCGCTACTACTAAGTTTCCCCAAAACATTTTATTTTAACATTTAGAAGACTTGGAAGTGTGGCTTCAAGCCCTGCCTCAAAGCACTATTGATAGGAAAGCCAGGACTGCTACTTCTCGGCTCTTATACCCAGGCATACCATGATGTCCCACGCACTTATGTATTTAATGATACCCTATGATGGAATAAATGGTGGGAAATGGTGAGCGCAAGTTACCATCAAAGGTAGCCTTCTGGAGGACCACACTAACTCTCTATCCTGCACACTATCTTTAATTATAACTTAACCACCCTGTAAATTTACTTTATTTTTATGTTCTTTGTGCATTGCATATTTTCTTACAATTATGTCTTTTATGTAATGCTAAAGTGTAGTTTTATTAGCCCTGTATGTAATTGTTTTTATCCACATAAATGCATAACTCTATTTCCCCTCTGATTTCTGCCCTTTGATCCCACACTTTTTTTATTGAAATTCACTTAAATGTTTTTCTTTGAATAACCATCCCCTCATCTGTGTGCTCCGCGCTCAGCACTCTGTGGAAATGGCTCTGACCAAAGTATCAAACGATCTACTCGCTGCAAAATCTCATGGTCACTACTCTATCCTAATTCTCCTTGACCTTTCTACTGCTTTTGATACTGTTGATCATCAAAAGCTTCTTCTCATCCTCCGTAATCTCGATCTACTAGATATTGCTCTCTCCTGGTGCTCCTCCTACCTCACCCAGCGCTCTTTTAGCGTTTCTTTCTCTGGCTCTGCCTCTTCCTCACAACCTCTCTCTGTTGGTGTTCCCCAAGGTTCAGTCCTTGGTCCCCTACTGTTCTCGATCTATATTGCCTCCCTTGGTAAACTCATCAGGTCCATTGGCTTCTAATATCACTTCTATGCAGATGACAGTCAAATCTATCTGTCCTCCCCTGATCTCTCCCTGCCCCTCTTGACCAGTGTCTCTGACTGCCTCTTCTATTTCTAACTGGATGGCTGCCGACTTCTTAAGCTCAACTTGTCCAAAACAGAACTTCTAGTCTTTCCTCCCTCAAGTGTTGCTACTCCCATTTCTGTCTCCCTCCCCGTTAATGGTAATACCATCAGCTGCCTAGATGTTCTCTTTGACTCACACCTCTCCTTCACCCCTTATGTCCAGCTTATCGCCAAATCCTGCTGCTTCCATCTCAAAAACATTTTGCACAGAGTGCACGCCAGATGCGGCTAAGGTGCAGGCCCATGCTACTGTCCTCTCTCACCTTGACTTCTGCAATCTGCTTCCCACTGGTCTTACGTACTCCCAACTTGCCCCATTGTAGTCTATAATGAATGCTGCGGCGAGTCTCATCTTCCTGTCCACCTGCACTTCCCACGCCTCATCCCTCTGTCAGTCCCTTCATTGGCTTCTCGTGAGATATAGGGCTCAATATAAATATAAAGTTCCTGTGGAACTCCCTTCTCTTTTCCATTAGATGCTCACCCAGTCTCCATACTCCCTGTTCATACTCCCACTTCTGATGCTCGTATCCAAGACTTCTCTATGGCTGCACCGTTCCTGTGGAACTCCCTTCCCTTTTCCGTTAGATGCTCACACAGTCTCCATTCCTTAAAAAACATCATTTAAAACTAACTTTTTTACAAAAGCATATCAATTAAACTGTTAATTTCTCCCCAAAAAAACACACTAAGTCTTCATTGAATACTATTCTACCACTCTACTTTCCTAATACTTCCCTTACCTTTTGTGTCACTTTACCCCACTCTCTCTAGCACAGGCTTCCCCAAACTCCAGCCCTCCAGATGTTGCTGAACTACAACTCCCATGATCCTATGAATGAAATAGATAGGCTGAGAATCATGGGAGTTGTAGTTCAGCAACATCTGGAGGGTCGGAGTTTGGGGAAGCCTGCTCTAGCATGTAAGCTCATTAAGCAGGGTCCTCAACCATGTTTTCATGTTTGTTGGTCCACCCATTGTAAAGCGCTACAGAATTTGTTGGCGCTATATAAATATAATAATAATAATAACAAAGATCATATAACATCAGAGCTTGTAAGAAAAGCGTGCATCTGGTGAGGTGAAGGCTAAAGGCCTCTAATGTACCAATGGACCATCAGGAAACGTAGAATCTCCATCTGTGGCTGAGGGTAAGGAGCAGGGAGGAGAAATAAACTTTAATAAAACAATAAAATAAGTGAGGGGAGGGGCAATAAACGAAATACCGGAAAAATAAATAATTAATACTTACCATTAGATGTCTTCTTTTTTTCTTCAATCTTCAATTTTGGCCTGAAAAAAAAGGCAAATAAAAATCTAATGGGTGGGGCCTTGGTGGACAATAGGTTCCCCTTGTTATCATTTAGAGCCCCCACCTGCTGCCATTGGGGGTTCCCCCTCGTTATATAGGGCCCCCAGCCACCGCTAATGGGTGGGGGCTAGGGGGGACAATAAGTTTCCCCCCATTATAATTTAGTGCCCCCACCCACAGCTAATGTGGAGGACAGTAGGTTCCCCTCATTATCATTTTGGGCTCCCACCCATAGCTAATGCATGAGGGCTGGAAACAGGTCCACCCATGCTTAATGTTAGTAAAATTGACTGAATTACCAAAATTAAGAAAAGGAAGGGGTTTTTGTAATCTTGGTCTTTCATCTTTTTAGTAGATAGCTCCCTAATCTTTGTGGGATTGACATCTTTGGTGCGCTTAAATATTGCAATTCCACAAGAGTACCAATTTAGGGAGTTATCTACTAAACAGCTGCACGACAAATAAAATTCAGAAACAAAAATAATGACCTGATTTTCATCTGAAATCAAATTGACAAACTGAAAATTCTGTTTAGACAAAACCATCATTTCAGCTGTGCCTACATTACAGGATGTTTGGGGAGGGTGAAAGAAGGCAATTTGAGAATCTGTAGGCAAGGTGATTATTATGGAAAAATTTCCTAGATACAGCAAGTGGAGCTTACTTAAGCTCCTCCTTGAGTCTAAGAAAGTCAGGCTTGGAAAAACACACAAGATAAATATAGTAGTTGTGACGAAGTGCCCTTCGCCACTTGTGCCTGGAGAGGACTGCTTGCCCGCCTCTTGCCCTGTGACTATGGCCCCTGGGATGTATTGCCCTTTAAAGACATGATTTGGGCATAATGGATTTGTGTTGTGCTGCTGCTGGCCCTTTAAGAACCATCTGGGGACATACTGTGGAGTTACTGGGTGGCCACCATTTCCTGTATCAGAAGCACATGGTGAGAACAATGGATGGCGGCCATTTTAACTCACAGACACTGTTTGGACTTTTCAACACGGTGCCATCTTGCCAGTATTTGGTGCACAGAGACATCGTGCAGTGGTTTTGGACTATACAGCAGGGGACACATTATAAAGTGATTGTTTTTCATTTAGCCTGTATATGTTCTGCAGAATCTGCATTAAACTGTATTTTCCAAAGTACTGAACGGATCTGGGTGAATTTTGGATATGTGGTTCACCCAGATCCCCCGGTTCCAAGGATATACTTTTTATGGGGTTATTGCATGTTTTGGGGTCCCTGTGTGTTTTATGAAACTGTATTATTTCTGGCCAGCAGATAATTGAGCTTTGTGTATTGTAGAAACTCAATTATCTAGCCTGGCCCAGAGGAGGAGTTTTGTGTTGCATAAATTGTGAGTTCTGTGTGCCAGTAAATCAGTCTTGTTCCAGCATTAAGCCTTGGCTCATGTTTGGGGGAAGGGATACCTACACTCTGGGGATTGCTATAATCACTTACTCCCCAGAGGAAGCTCTTGCAATAGCTTGATTTGTTCCTGTTCCTGCTCTCTGGGGAAAGAGAGGTTCACCCACTGGAAGCTGGATCCTGGCCTTGGGTCCAGGGTGGGTGGAAACAGCAGAGACCCCGGCGCAGTTGCATCGCTGGAAGTGGGGTCTGCAGTGCTGATGGTGTCGGTTGGAGTGCTTGGAGTCCTCAGCGAGCACTAGGAGCATCGATTGGCGGAGGTACTCAGTCGGAGTGCCAGCGTTCCGTCACATTTGGTGGCAGCGGTGGGATGGCGTCCTAGTGCGAGGACCAGCAGCTCGGAGACACCGGTAACGTGTGGAGTTACGGATTTATAATTGAGGGCAACGCTAGCACTTGTGCAGCGACCCTGGCTTCAGAGGAACTCAAGGGATAGAGCTAGCTACGGGCAGCGTCCCTATCCACAGCAACATGGAAGAGGAGTTTCGCTGGAGGTTGCAGCAGCACTTGGCCCAACAGGACGGGCCTGTATCAGAGGAGTGCATACTGGACTGGAGAGATGTCACTCGTACGGAGATGTGGCACGATGCCCTGGAAAAGGTACAATGGCGGCGGGGAGAGAGCCTTCCCAGTGACGAGCAGCAGTTCCAGATACTCGAGGCCCTGCGCTCCCCTTTCCTAGGGGAGCAACCCTTGGATGAATGGTTGTTGGAACTCTGGGATTTAATTTGGAAGGAGTTGT
Source organism: Pelobates cultripes (assembly GCA_933207985.1). Lineage (NCBI taxonomy): Eukaryota > Metazoa > Chordata > Amphibia > Anura > Pelobatidae > Pelobates > Pelobates cultripes. Next base: position 106,661,004 of record OW240916.1, read on the forward strand.
GGCTAGATGCAGCTTACCGGGCATTAAAGTGGTACGCCACCCAGCGCAACCCCTCGATGACTAACCACTATCTGCCCGAGGGAGAGGATTATAATGGCCCGGGCTTACTGTGGGAGGCCTATGAGGAGGGCGATGACTTTGGATGCCCCACAGAGTTTCGGTTCTGGGACATCCACAACATCAGGGAAACCCTGCTGGATCTTCCCCGAGCGGACGACCTGGGGCCAGACCTGAGTCATCTGGTCGCAATGGAGTGGGGGCTGGAGCAGAGCTACCAACGCCTGTTCAACTTAGCCCAATCACCGTCCCTCGGCCCAGAGGATTACCTGGACACCCTACCCTCTTCTGTCCAACCAGCCCCAGAGGTGAGCAACCTAATGGAACGGTCCTGGGAAGACCCACAGATGGCAGGTGGAGATGGAACCGAGGTCTCTCCACCTGCCCCACAGGGATGCTGGGTACCCGTCCCAGATCCCCAGCGGCAGTGTATCTCACAGGGAGAGGAGACAACCGGTCTCCCTTCCCAGCAGCAGTCTGAGTTCCAGGAGGAGGTGATGGTAGATCCCTCCCCCATACAGCAACCAGCGTCCTGGGGAGGGGAGGCAACCGGCCTCCCTCTCCTCCACCAACCAGAGGTACCTGAGGTAGTGGACCTCATAGACGTGTCCTGGGGACACACAGAGATGGCAAGCGGAGATGGGACCGAAGTCTCTCTGCCAGCCCTACAGGGATGCTGGGCAGTCAGCCCAGGTCTCCAGCGGCAGTATAATATACAGGGAGAGGAGACAACTGGTCTCTCTCCCCAGCGGCGGCCTGAGTTCCAGGAGGAGGTGATGGTCGATCCCTCCACCTTACAGCAACCAGCGTCCTGGGGAGTGGGGGCAACCAGCCTCCCCCTCCAACAGCAGCCAGAGATACCGGGAGAGGGGGAAGACAAACCTAACCACACTGGCGCAGATGGGACCGCGGTCTCTGTGCCAGTCCTACAGGGAGGCTGGACGGGCGGTCCTGATCCCCAGCCAACCCCACAGGGATGTCAGGAGGAGGAGGTAAGCGAAACTTCCCCTCCCCAGCTACATCCCAACCGGGTCCTGGGGGCAGTGGATGAGCCTGCGATACCCACTGACCCCCTCCCAGCAGAAGAGCTGGCATCTGGGCAGAGCTCTGTTAGCCTCTGCCCCCCCTTTTCCCCTGTATCAGAGCCTGACTTACCACGGGTTACCCCAGTGGAAGAGCTGGCAGCAGGGCAGAGCGCCGCTGGCCTCTGCCCCCCAAGCAACACCAGCAGTTTGCCTAGCTGCACCAGGGAGACCGAGAGTGCTGCGCTGTCCCACTACAAACTTGAACCTACAGGCCAGTACCATTTATTGTGGGGGGGTTACTCTGCCTATTTTTCTTTGTGGGTGGGCTGCCCGACTAATCTAGGTACTGACCGGCAGAAGGTCAGGTACCTGTTTAGTCTTCCCCCCAAAGGGAAGATGTGTGACGAAGTGCCCTTCGCCACTTGTGCCTGGAGAGGACTGCTTGCCCGCCTCTTGCCCTGTGACTATGGCCCCTGGGATGTATTGCCCTTTAAAGACATGATTTGGGCATAATGGATTTGTGTTGTGCTGCTGCTGGCCCTTTAAGAACCATCTGGGGACATACTGTGGAGTTACTGGGTGGCCACCATTTCCTGTATCAGAAGCACATGGTGAGAACAATGGATGGCGGCCATTTTAACTCACAGACACTGTTTGGACTTTTCAACAAGGTGCCATTTTGCCAGTATTTGGTGCACAGAGACATCGTGCAGTGGTTTTGGACTATACAGCAGGGGACACATTATAAAGTGATTGTTTTTCATTTAGCCTGTATATGTTCTGCAGAATCTGCATTAAACTGTATTTTCCAAAGTTCTGAACGGATCTGGGTGAATTTTGGATATGTGGTTCACCCAGATCCCCCGGTTCCAAGGATATATTTTTTATGGGGTTATTGCATGTTTTGGGGTCCCTGTGTGTTTTATGAAACTGTATTATTTCTGGCCAGCAGATAATTGAGCTTTGTGTATTGTAGAAACTCAATTATCTAGCCTGGCCCAGAGGAGGAGTTTTGTGTTGCATAAATTGTGAGTTCTGTGTGCCATTAAATCAGTCTTGTTCGAGCATTAAGCCTTGGCTCATGTTTGGGGGAAGGGATACCTACACTCTGGGGATTGCTATAATCACTTACTCCCCAGAGGAAGCTCTTGCAATAGCTTGATTTGTTCCTGTTCCTGCTCTCTGGGGAAAGAGAGGTTCACCCACTGGAAGCTGGATCCTGGCCTTGGGTCCAGGGTGGGTGGAAACAGCAGAGACCCCGGCGCAGTTGCATCGCTGGAAGTGGGGTCTGCAGTGCTGATGGTGTCGGTTGGAGTGCTTGGAGTCCTCAGCGAGCACTAGGAGCATCGATTGGCGGAGGTACTCAGTCGGAGTGCCAGCGTTCCGTCACAGTAGTATTTTAGTCTCTACTTTGTCTTATGTTTTGAAGAGGAAGCGATTAAGAAAAGGTAACAGCGTAACAGTGCCACTTTGATAGATAAATCCCTCATTTTTATCCTTTTGAATTTGTTTTATCCTTATTATACATTCAGAATTAATTCGTTTTCAGTTTGTTTTGGTTTGTAAAGAGTTTGGAAATTCAGGCACTTCCAAATTGCTAAATTCCTCCAAACTAAGCCAAAATTTGATTTGGAACAAAATGAATAGCACGTTTGTTAAACAATGGTTGATGTCACTGCATAGTCCTCTGCATTTCAGAAGCACAGCAGATGAAGACATGGAGTCATCGTGTGCAGGAAAATAGAGACAGGAACAGTAGAAAAGCGATAGGTCAAAATGAGCAAATCGGTAAAGGAACAATATAGCGTTAGGAATATAAACAAGGTTAACTACCTATTTAGATTTCTAGGTTCCTCCAGAAGTAGTAAAACATTTTGTTTTGCTACCTTTACTATTTCCGGCAGGCCAGTCTTGAGATCTTCAATTCATGCAATACTTCCTCATAGATTGAGGAAACATCCCGATTGCAGTAGCTGTCTATACTAGAGCAGGACGTAGAGGATGTATTAATACAAAATATCACATTCTTCTTTGACCTAAACTAACCTTTACCCCATCATTCCATTCATCCAGAAAATAATGAAAATATAGTAACACTACCATAATAGTAAAAATAAATACACATGGATTTAATTATATCTCTTTATTTGCTTGGGAACAAATCTCTATTTGAAACTTTTTCATTTTTGGTCGGTACATTGTTTAACAAATAGTAAAAAAAAAAACCCCACAAAATAAACACTATGTAAGTTTTGGCAGTCCTTCACATGTGTCAGGTTTTGGAAATGATAAAAAATGGATTACTAGATTAAACTACAAAGCATATGATTTAACAGCATTGCAACAATGTTATTAATTTAAAACAGAAAAAAAGAGGTGGAGCGCAGTAGTGATGAAAATTTGTATTAATTTGCTGTTCATTATGATTTGCTAATAAATGACACACACATGTTGAAAAACTACATTTAAATTCTAAAAAACTAAATGTTAAATATAAATGCATGGAATTTACCAAACTACAAACATGGAATGACCAGTAGGTACATTTTAAATAATTGATCATTTGTAGATAAAAGTACACAAATTTACCAGAGAGTAATTTTGAACCTTAAAGGATTGCTATAATAATCTCATTATCACATTCTGGATTATATTAAATGGATACCAAAGACACCAAAACAACTTTATCTTAATGAAGTAGTAGTTTTGGTGTATAGATTATGCCTCCGCAATCTGCTCAATTCTGCTTAATTCTCGACCACTTAGGAGTTAAATCACTTTGTTTATGTACAGGGCTCAAGTCCTGCAGGAACGCGTGTGGAAAAAGTGCAGGAATGCTGTTCCCGTGAAATGGTCTGACACTGGTCCGAGGGGTAATAATGGAGGGGTTAATGGTGCAGAGGGGCCCTGGCAGCTTGCAGTAGGAAGAAGAGGGTCCAGTATCTCGGAGACACCACAGCACACAGTGGGGGTGGGGGGGAAGGGGGAGGGGAAGAAAAACCTGGCTGGCTGTTCAGATCGCTTTAATTACATCAGTGACTCAGATCGCCTTCCCACGCTGCTACTCAGACGGAGCCTGGGCGGCCTGCTCCCCGGGTAGGGAGACTCTGCGGCCGGCGGACAGGCAGGGATACCGTGTACACGGCCTCAGCATCTGCCCAGACCTAAATCCTCAGGGGGGATGGGGTCGCACGTCCGCTGGGTAATCCCTGATCAGTGGTTGCCCCCTGTGTGAGTGAGCCGCCCCCTGCAGGCATAGCACAACCTGCTGCTGGAAATGTACGGTGTGTCCCCCGCTCCCCTGCATTCACTCACCAGGGCCAGGGTGGGCAGCACATGCATGTGACCCCTGTAAACCATGGTAACCACCTATCTGAGGGATGGCATCTGCAGCAGCACTGTGTTCTTTATACAGGTCTCTTTTGATTTTAATATGTAGTGTAAAAAAATATGCCAAAAAAGTTATCAATTAACACTGACAATTGATAAGAAATTTGCTTGGTACTGAAATGTAACTGATAACCGTACAAGAAAAAAGGTTGGATATAAGCTAAAGTCCTAGTTCCTATCACACATGCCAGCAAGCCTCAGGATTTTATCTTGAAAATAGCAATTAATTTGCCTTCCTTTTCTGTTCCTTTAGCTCATTGGTGTTTCACCTAGCTCTTCAAACCTGTAGTTTCTCTTTAAGGATGCAGTAGAGTGAGGCTATTTATCTTTTTGGACAACATAGTGTTTACTATATACCTTAGGATTTTCATTTATTACACTTGTTTCATCATAAGCAGACCCATTCTATTTATGGTAAAGGTGTATTTTAGCGTATTTTATTATTTGCCTTTTCGTTCAGGAGTGTTTAAGTGGCACAATAAGCAAAATAACTAACTCCAAATAATAAAATACATTAAAATACACTTTTACCCCCACATTCTAGGTAAGACGAATACTACATGAGTTTGTTATTTTGCTTAAATCACACCTGAACAAAACAGCAGATAAAAAACTACTCTGAAATACACCTTTACCCTATTTATTTTATTTTTAATATGATAATTTGTATGTACTTGCAAACATGGCTAAGAAAGACCAGGCCAAGAAACCTATGACTGACAATCTCAATTCTGAATTAGCAGGGGATTACGGTCTCATGCAATAATGTCAGCCATGTCTTTATTGCATAGTTAGCTTAGTTTGTTGTTACAACTGTTCTATATATTGTTTTTTTTTTATTGCATGTGCATTTTGGAGATGTCTTTGTAAAATGGCACTTTACAATAAATGTTGCACTGTATTTTCTGAGATATATATATGCATACAAGCGTATAATTTTTTTGGGGGCATATGGGTGTGGATCATGGGTGAGTTCCCACACTTTTCCCCCCAGGACTTGACCCCTGTTTATGCATTTGACTCACACAGCCTTCCAATACACTTCCTGTAAAGTGAAATCTAATGTTTAAACTTCCTTTACTGCAAATTCTGTTTAATTTATAATGTTTTATCTCCTCCTCTGTCAATAGCCTGTTAATAGACCCTACAGCAGCATCATGTGTGAGTTTAATTTACAGAGCAGGAGATGAAAACATTGAAAGTAGGTTACATCTGATTGAAAATGTAACCAATCTCTTTCATGCAGGCTGTGTCAGTCACAGCCAGGGGCGGTGTGGCTAAGGCTGGATAAAAATGGAAATACAAAGAGGTCCAGCACTCCAGAGTACAAAAAAGGCAACTTTTATTGAACCCACTGCCACACAACGTTTCGACCTGAACGGTCTTTGTCAAGCTTGACGAACACCGTTCATGTCGAAATGTTGTGTGGCAGTGGGTTCAATAAAAGTTGCCTTTTTTTTGTACTCTGGAGTGCCTGGACCTCTTTCTATTTCCATTATCAAGTATTTGGTTCCTGTTCCTGGGACCGGCACCCAGATACATATTGCAGAGGGAATTGAGTTCATTTCCACATCCCTGGACTTTTGGTCAAGGCTGCATAAACAGACACAAAGTGATTTAACTCCTAACAGAGAATTGAGCAGTGAGAATGCAGGGGCATAATCTATACACCGAAACTGCTTCATTAAGCTAATGTTGATTTGCTGCCTATAGTATCCCTTGAATGTTACTCAGAATGTGATAACGGAATTATCATAGTAAATTCTTCAATATTTCTTCAGAATGTACATGTTCATTCTTTCAAGTCTATTTTCATGAACGCCTAAAACATTTGGTGATAATTTCAACATGTTTGGGTCTTTTAAGCAATTTATTTTTAAGCAAATAACACAGTGAGAGAGATGTTTCAAAGTATTTCGTTCTAAAAATGGTGCAAAAGTAAAAAAGGGAAGACGACGCCAATGGAATGTTCTGCTGTTTCCAATGGTTTCCATGGTGATTGCTCCACTTTATTACTTTAGACCACTTTTTACAACAGAACATTTTGATAAATCTTTCCCAATGCTTCTTCTGGTACTTGCTGCAGTGGTTATGGAGCCATTAGTGCCCAGTTTTAAAACAATTTGACAAGTTGATCAGGTCTTCTCTTGCAACCAGTGAGGGCATCCATGCATGGCTCTCAGTGCTGTAGAGTTAAGAACAATCTGGATTCTGGCTACATGCTTCTGGCAGACAGGGCTGCCAACAGCACACTTTAGGCTCCTTACAAACCCAGGGGTTTGTATACACACATACTCACACAAATTCACAGATACCACTCACACCTAGATATACATTTAGACACACTCTGTCAGCCATGCACAGACAAACAAAAAATACACTGCCAGGCACACACACACACTGAGTCCTGACACACATATACATTGACAGACACACATACACACTGACAGAAACTCACAAATTTAAGATGTTTTAGCCACCCTCCTCTTTGCCTTCCTTTTGCCAGGAGACAGGGTGTGCTTTAATTGTTGTCCAACTGGGATCTGACTCTAAGCTGTGCTGATTTGTCTGTGCTGTGCGGAGCTGTTCTTCAACCTCCTATATGGCTGCCTTTAAGTGCTAGGAGGAAATGACAGAACAACATGTGGTCAAGTCCCCAATAGGCCCATATGAAGTTAGAGGGTCTTTGTGGACCACAGAACATGGCCAGGTACCTTAAGGTTAGTACCTCCTAATGGCAGCCCTGAGGGCAAAATCCAGGTAAGTTGTCAAACCTCAAGTGTTTAGGCAATGAGTGCTCTGATGTCCTCCCCCCAATGTAATAGTAAAATCATTTGGATTGACCAAGATGAGTTGCCAAACTGTTATAGAATGGCTTGATAAATTACACTAGAAGGGTAGCAGGGCACACATGGCACCATAACAATAACAGTGTGTTTTAGTGGTTAAGATAAAAGCTCTACCCTAGAATACACTGGAATACACTACAGCGCTATAGTTGTTCTGGTGCCAGGGATACCCTGACACCATCCCCAATGTAAGTAGTCAAAACATTTAGTAATTAACTTTTTACCTGTGGTCCACCAGCACCTCCTTACTGTAGCCAGGAGTTCTGTGCCTGATAGGCATTGCTCAGGAGAGCTAATGGAAGCTCCTAACAGAAGCTTCTGGATCTTAGCAACAGAAAGCAAGAGGCAGTGACCCAAGGTAAGAAGTCAAGCCATTACTAAACGGTTTGACTACATACATTCTGGGTATTCCTTGGCACCATAACCACTATAGTGTGTTGAAATGATTATGGTGCTTGAAATGTTCCTTTAATGTGGGTACATAACAGTAATGTTTCTTTTAACAGGTGGAGTTTGAAGTTCACGATTTCTTTTTTGAGAGAAGCTCCCCTATAACAGTCCATATATCTATCAGGACCGCTGATACAAACGCCCCAAGGGTGTCCTGGAATATGGGTAAGGTTATATATTACAATTCTAATGAAAATAATTAATTACTGAATGTTGATGTTTAACCTATGAAAGCCAAATGCAGATTTCACTCACAGTTTTGTACTAGAAGATTGAACTTAAAGTGAGTGATGTTCTGTTAAAGGGCCACTCTAGGCACCCAGACCTCTTCAGCTTATTGAAGTGGTCTGGGTGCCAGGTCCCAATAGGATTAACCCTTTCTGCTGTAAACATAGCAATTTCAGAGAAACTGCTATGTTTACAAATGGGTTAATCCAGCCTCTAGTGGCTGTCTCATTGACAGCTGCTAGAGGCGTTCCGCGCTTCTCACTCTGATTTTCACAGTGAGAAGACGCTGCCGTCCATAGGAAAGCATTGAAAATGCTTTCCTATGAGACTGGCTGAATGCGCGCGCGGCTCTTGCTGCGCATGCGCATTCAGCCGATAACGGCAGAAGAAGGAGGAGATTCCCCAGCGCCGAGGGAGCCCGGCACTGGAAAAAGGTAAGATCCCCTTCCTCACCCTAGAGCCCGGCGGGAGGGGGGCCCTGAGGGTGGGCAATATAGTGCCAGGAAAATGAGTATGTTTTCCTGGCACTATAGTGGTCCTTTAATAGAATCAATTGCTGGAAATGTATTCTTTGAAAATCTTGGGAGAACAAAGAATTTAAGAAAACTATCATTTAAAAACAATTGTTACCAATCTTGGTTTTGTCTCTAAACAGCACCTTTCAAACATTTTTTTTTAGAAATCTTTATAATTTGGATCATACAAAGGAGAAATTAGGATTAAAATACCCATTATATGAGTGGCAGAGAATTATGATATCTGTGGTAGCAATGCATGCTGTAAAAACTTTAGCAGGTTTTCAAATTAACTTTAGTTGTATAAATAAACATTAGAAAAAAAAATAGTACAATATACTACAACAGAGTCAGAATCAAAGACAGAATGATCTAGAGCAGGGTTGTCAAACATGCGGCCCCCCAGATGTTGCTGAACTAAAACTCCCATGATTCTTTCAATGAAACAGATAGCCAGGGAATCATGGGAGTTGTAGTTCAGCAACATCTGGGGGGCCGCATGTTTGACACCCCTGATCTAGAGTAAATTAAGCAATAAATACACATTTTACATTGCTACAGTTCTACTTACTATCCAGCATTCCAAACACACTTATTAAAGGACCACTATAATGCCAGGAAAACTATAGTGCCCTGAGGGTACCCCCACCCTCAGGGTCTCACTCCCGCCGGGCTGAAGGGGGAGGAAGGGGGTTAATCCCTTACATTTTCTCCTGCGCCGGGCTCCCTCGTCGCTGGGACTCTCCTCCCTCTTCTGATGTCATCGGCTGAATGTGCATGCGCGGCACGAGCCTCGCGCACATTCAGCAGTCCATAGGAAAGCATTCTCAATGTTTTCCTATAGACACTGGCGTCTTCTCACTGGGAGAATCACAGTGAGAAGCGTGGAAGCGCCTCTAGCGGCTGTCAATGAGACAGCCACTAGAGGCTGGATTAACTCATAGGTAAACATAGCAGTTTCTCTGAAACTGCTATGTTTACAGCAGAAAGGGTTAATCCTAGATTAAGCTGAAGTGGTCTGGGTGCCTATAGTGGTCCTTTAAATATGATGACTTGTGTGGGCCAAGGGTATGAGTGATAATTAATACCTGGAAAGCCAAATTCAATATGAATGATGTGGAGTATCTCCATTCAGGGTAAAATAAATCACCACCAACAAAATTGTTATTCCAAGTTGAGCTACCAGACTGTTTCATTACTGTAGTCAAAGGTCAATCAGTCAAGAAAAGGGAAAATGTCTCATACACTTAGATGTCCAGGAGTAGTGTAGTAGTCAACCAGTGCTCTAATGACAATGTAATGTTGATCTATCATTATATTGCCCAATAATATCAGGCCTGTATAATTCAGGTCTTGAGGTCCATTGACTATCAGAAGTTTAATATGATGACAGTACAAACTTACCTAAAATAAAGAAATTTGCTGCAATTATATACATTTGTAAACTTCATCTGTTGCTGCCACAATTTGGACAAGCTTGAGATTCATCTATATTGACTACAGTGAAAACGAAGGTGTTTTGTTTTTTTTTAACAAAAAGTTATGTAATACATTTGCTTTAAAACGTAGTGCTTTGTTTTTGTTTTACTATCCTTTATTTTTCACAGGTCTTGATCTTTTAGAAGGTCAGTCTCGACCTATCACATGGGAGCAGTTTCAAGTAGTAGATAACGATGACCTAGGTGCAGTCCGTTTGGTGATTGTGGGTGGTTTACTACATGGACATATAACTTTAAGAGGTAATTGTGGGTTATCAGCACTGCAACATATCTCTACAATTCTAAGATTGATGTCAATTTTACAAAAACATATGTTTAATTTCTTCAAATTACTAGCAAACACCCATGCAAAAGTCATTCTGCTGTCGTTTATCATACCTGTGAGATTTCTGCTGTGCTGTTTGGAATACTTACGCAACAATGTTTTGCATGTTTTATACGTGTGTAATAAAAATACATTCTACATCTAAAAATATTAGGTGTTATCTAATATTTCACAAATATATTGAACATCACTTAAACTAAATTAAGATATATATATTTTTTTTTGCTTCATTTGATATGTTTTATTGTGAAGCCTATTAAAAAAACGTGTTATTCCATTTTTGTTCATTATAAAAAGCGTTGATATCTAGATCTCTTAGTACTTATGTCTTAAGCTTTGGTATTCTGTTCCTAATATACTTTGTAAGCTTCTTCAGAATTTAGAGATACTCTTAGAATACAGGAAAATAATAATAAATAATTTAAAGTGAAATCATATTTATGTGCACTTTTTAGCAGATAAAACAAACTAAAGTCAAAAGGGTAGCAAAAATAGGACAGGATTGTGTAGGGCAAATATAGTAACTTGGTTCTGGTTTGGCGTGATCTGCAATGTGTTATAAATCACATTGTCTGTCTCTCTGCCAATGAAAAAGCTTACAGACAAAAAATTATAGTTTTTTTTTACTATAGTGCTCCATCATGTCATAAGCTTGCGATTTAAAACCAGTGAGCACTGAAGAGGTTAGAACTTACTCTAACTAATTCTGTTAAACCCCTTAGTAGCAAATGTGTAAATCCAAATCTATATCAGATGGAAGTTGATAGTTTGTAATCCTCTAACTATTAATGATTCAGAATAAATTGAATATCCACAGGACTGGAACAAAACTGTTCAAGTGAAAAATTGGGAGATTAGAACAAACCTTGAAGTTGAGGTGATTTTTTTAAATTATTTTTTTAAATAACCCTGGCAGAAGTGGTATGAAGCTTTAACAAATGACACTCGCCATCAGGAAATCTGAAAAGTTGTGATAGGACTGTCAGGAAATGGCCTGTGGTATAAAATCTAATCCATGTGAATAAGAATATACAGTATAGTGAACTAGAAACGTTGTATGTATTTATTCTTTCATTAATATCATAAAATGAATGTGATGTGTAGAATCCATTTAGAAATATTCTAGGTTGGCATTCACCCATACTTGACATGTGCCTTAAAGTTGAGAAAATATGTCTTTGGGCAACCTATAAATTTAATAATTTTTCCCAATATCATTAGATTAGCCTTGACTTGGAACTCCTCCAGAATCTGATGCAGTCACACCTGAAAACAGCTCCTAAGGAGTTTATATATTTTGTTTCACAAATTATATCTGATTACACTACTAAAAATGTAGTAAACTATTAATAAAATTGAGTAAAATAAATGCATTTTAAAAAGCCAGAACGGGGCGGAGCCGAACTGCCAAACGAGGGGACGCATCAAACACAGGAAAAGTGGCTTAAAATACACCAAAATACCCCCACCGATCCCCACATTCCTGCAGAAGACCATACAGGACTTACAGCAGCAGACCCAAATGCATGAACGCCGCTTCGCAGCCCAAGAGGATGCCAGGTGGAGACAAAACCTAAAGGTTAGAGGGCTCTCTGACGAGATACCAGAGGCCGAGCTACCGCACGTTTTAAGGCGCATGCTTGCGGCTATCCTACCACACGGACAGGCGAAAGCCATTACCCCCGCAGACCAATTTAGGGTCCCAAAACCATCCAGGGCTCCACCCTCAGCCACAAGGGACACCATAGTCACTTTCAGAACTGGAAATGATAAAACAACGGTCCTCATGGCCCTCCGGGGCAAAGCTCTCCTCCAGTTCAAGAACATGGTGCTAACCTTCTTCACTGACCTGTCAAGCGGCACCCTGGCTTGGTGCAGGTCTCTCCGACCACTCATCTCCCTGCTCCAATGGCACAAAATCAGTTATCGATGGTGACTCTCCAGGATATACAACACGGAGCTGACTCCCACCTGATCCATAGCATCCAGGACACAGCAGACCTCCTGTGGAACCTGGACATACCACAGGACACACTCACCCAGGAGAGAACCCTCCAGTCAACCACACCAGCGCACAACTGGAATCCAGCAAGAATCAACTCTTTTATCCAAAGAGGCTCGACACCAGAATCCTACGCTGCAGTCACCACCTAAATGCCTTCAGTTCCCAGGACTGTATAATCCCCAGAAGCAGAGCAGCGATCACCCCAGCAGACACCCCAACCATGCCCACAGGACGCCGGCCTTATCTCCGGACTGTAATGTGTAATGTATAATTTGAATCCTCCAACCCCAGCTGGACTGTAATGTACTTAAGCAAATTACACAATTACCACATTGACTACTTTACTTAGACAGACCACACCTAAACACAGCCTATTTGACCTACCTGATACACACTATACGTGCTGGACTGGCCAGGATAGCCCATACACAAATGTCTAACTTCCGTTCTGCCCAACCAGAACCTTTAATGTTATACTATTCACTCTTATATATGTGTGACAAAATAGGTAGCAGTTACTAGAAACTACCAGATATGCCTGTTTAGAACGCGCCATGCCTACACGACACAGAAAGCACAGGTCTTAGGAATAGCAAGATATGTGGAGCTTCAAACCGAGACTAACATAATGTCACACAACAGTAAGCCACTAGCTCCACAGCAACTGCCACTAAAGAGTTATTGCCTAATTTCGAAGCTTGCTTATACCGCTTAGTTACACACACCATACTACCCCTTGGTATATTTACGCCGATGTATACACCTAGAGGGCCAAAGGGCGGGCTAGCGAGCTTGGATATATCTCAGCCTTATCATTAGTTATGCATTAAAATTAAACTTCCCATCTCGAGACCAAGCAGAGTTGTGTGAGGTACTTGGATACAAGTATGTCGGACTTGCATAAGAGTCAGTCAGGCTTACACACCCTTGGACATCGTTTATACCTAGCTACATATAATAGATTACGCTAACCGGCTTATAAATGTTATGAAACGCATTGAACAGTATATTTAGAGATACATTTTGGTCTTATCAGTAGTTATGCATTAGAATTGACCTTCGCATCTCGAGACCAAGCAGAATTTTGCGAGGCAATTGGGTACACAAGTGGCGGACTAGTATAGGAATCATTCAAACTCAAAAGGCTTCGGACATCGCTTCTATCTATCTACCTTTACTTGACTATGCTAAACGTGTTATTAATGTTATGATACGCTAGATTAATATAATTTTATGTTCCATGCATTTTTCTTTTTCTTTTCTCTTGCCAGATCGCTATAAGCATATAAAGTGCATGGAACATTATGCATTGAAAAAGGTTGTTGATGATGTTTAGTAGGCTATCAGCGATCCTTATGTGTTTTCATCCTATGACACGCTTTGCCTTAACTTGCCTTATACTTAAAAATTGTGCACAGTAATCTTTATGCCATGTTACCACCTGTTGTTGAATGGTCTTCTGCAGCTATTGTGGCTTAGCAGACCTGTTTATTCTTTTTTCATGCACAAACAAAATAAAGAATTATAAAAAAAGCCAGAACAGCTTTTTTAAATGTTAAGGTTTTTCTATGCATAAAACGGTCAAGTAGAAGTCTGTAGAATGTATCTTCAGAGGTTCAACTTCAGGAATTTGTTAAATTTATTTAAAATATAAAAACTGTAACAAATGACATAACAATCAGGTTCACTAGAGGCATTGTAAAAGAAGAAACACGAATATTGCTCTTCCTACTAAGTTAAATAAAAAGGACTGAGATAATAGTAATTGACAGGGACCCAGGATGGAGGTTTTCAGTTCCAAGAGATAGCTAAATGTGTGGCTTTCTACATTTAATTTTATATTTTTAGACCTATTTGTCTGAATATTTAATTGAGGATTAGTGAACATAATACTAAAAATTCCAGGAAATGGCAGGTTTATTTTAAGGAGCAATGGCATGCTATACTCTTATCTTAATGAGTCAATAAGTCTTTCAAAGCCTTATGCCAATAGGGGATATCATAATTATTTAGTGGCACTTATTTAAATATGTTTAGCATACTATAGTGGGCAAAGAGATATAATGAACAGAGCATACCTAGGTTATCTAGCAACCAGATTGAAAATGTATGTTCGCACCCTCCCCCCCCTCAATCCCCTACAAACACACACTGTGGAGTTTTTTGTGTGTTATTCTGCAATGCCCCATACACCCTTTTGTTAGGGAAATTGCACACATACACATTTATAAATACACACACATACCGCATAGTCCCATTCATATACAGGCACAAACATACATATATACATACATACACACTCTTTATGTACACACATACTCACAATCATACACTCACACACATCTGATCTTTATCCCTGGTATCCAGTGGTTTGCTGTTGGGAAGATTCTGTGCACTTATTGCTCAGCTCCATGCAGCTCTTTACTGATGCTGGTGCTGGGATGGTTTTACATTAGTACAGGGTGTGCAGCCAGAGCATAGGATGATCCCAACATCTCCCTTGCTGCCCATAAGGTCTGGTTAATAGAACCAGCAGTGCTGGTACATACCACACAGAGCCCGTGGCGGAGCTTTCACACCTCCCACCTAATTAGAACATCGCTAGACCATAATAGAGGCATGGAAAATATGTGACCCTTAAAGAGTTGAAGGGAAGTATTTAAATTAAAACTTTAGGAAAGAAAATGTAGAGTAATATAATTTTACAGAAGGAAACCATTATGAAATGATTTTGAAACAGTGTTGTTTATTCTTCCAGGAGGCAAAGGATTCGTGTTCACAGTTAAAGACATACAAGCTGGAGATGTCTGCTACCATCATGATGACAGTGACACTACTAAAGATTTTGTTGTTTTTAGAATATTTGATGGGCGACACAGCACCAGGCACAAGTTCCCTATTAACATCCTTCCCAAAGATGACAGTCCACCTTTCCTTATTGCAAACATTGCCATTGAACTTTTAGAAGGACAGATGGTTTTAATTCAAAGATCAGTGCTCTGTGCTTCTGACATGGACTCCAGTGATGACTATGTACGTTTTAACATTACCAAGCCATCCATTGCTGGGGAGATCATGAAGAAACCAGGACAAAACCTCCTAGGTATGGCAGCTGTGCAACTGAGAACAGAATTTGTGTTAGTGTGTTATTTACTATACACCAAAACTACATTTGTCATTTTTTTTTTTACATATATTTAGTGTATATGTATTGCTAGTGTTAGGCAATAGTAATAAGCTGAATCTTCAATTATAGATATTACAGGGACCGATCCAAAAAATATAGAGTTGTATTGAGTTGATATCTGTCTTTAAAAAACTAGCTGATCTGGAAGAATCTAGAAACTCATACTTCACTTGAGTAAAGGTATATTTTTCCAGACCTAACTATTGTTTCTCAACACACCACAAGTCACTCCCTGGAAAGTAAACTTCCTAGATTTCTACTTTGGTTTCCTACCTTACTAGCAGACTATATTAAAAAATAATAATCTAGGTATTAATAGTTTCATGACATTTATGAAATAATTAAGTATTTTTCCATTTCTCCTGTACAAAGCATATCCTGTTACCAGTTTCCTTCAGAGGGACCTGTTCAATGGCATTATTTATTATCATCATCTCGGAGGAGAAGTGTTTGAAGACTCATTTGAGTTTGTACTATCAGATAGTCATGATCCACCTAACCTATCTGAACCTCAGGTATGCAAAGCCATCTTAACACGAGCTGCTCAAATAGATTGTGAACATGGTTTACATTAATATTCATATTAAAAATGTAATTTCATTTTAAATATTTAAACTTTGTGTTATCTTGCAATTAATTCATATTAATGGAGATTTTGTTTCTTCCAAAGACATGGGAGCACATGTGCTCCTTTCTATGCAAATACATACTTAACATTTAAGGGGGTTCTTGTCACAACCATATAGGTGACATTGAATTCAGGTTCAGCATATGAATAATATGAGTTAGTAACTAATCATTTCCAAGTTAGACATTTATGGATTGTCCCTAATGTCTTCAATAGTAATTTGCTTGAAGAAGAACAAGCAAGTACAAATGGTTCTATGCCAACAAATTGTATTCAATTGGAGGTACAGTATGTGCAACATGCAACAATTTTGTCCAAAAAAGTAAAAACTCACTTCAAATGTAATTGGTGCAATGTTTTTGCTAATTGCTAATGGCATGACTGAATGTTGACAGTGTAAAACACAGTATATAACAAGAACATACTAAAAGACAAAGTAAAAAAACATTTACTAGATACTGATAACAGTTCCAGAGGTGCAGTGCATGTTTTTATTGCAGTATATTTTATTAACACATCTGTAATTAAAGAAATCAAGCTCTCTTTTGTTTAAATTCCTAGTGTGTATGTTGTACATATCTACATATTTTCAGCGTAGATGTGACCAACACTTGCCGTTCACTCCTGAATCTTTAATAGTGTTTTAGTCCATGCTATCTGCATGCACCTATATCTGCATCTTTTTTTCCAGAATGCCTGGTAGCATTTGTCTATATCATTTGGTTCATAGTAGCATGGATTTTGAGGAGCAAACAAAAATGGGTGAAAGTTACCAAATGGGTATTTTTTTTACAACCCTAATTATAAGATCACTATTGCTTTCCAATCCTATCAACCAGTCTGTCTCTAGAGTTAATCCAAAAATAATCCATCAAACCAATATTCCACCAAAGCAAAACAGTTAAAAATATATTTTCCACATTCCACATAAAAATACCTTCTACATTTTGGACTGCTACATCCAGCACTAAGCATATTCATTGGCTGACTTGTTTTTGTGTATCATTATTGAATCGGACACCTGGTCCCACTAATGTAGCTGTGGCTTATCGAAGCTCAACTGTTTGCCACTAACAGTACCCAGCTACATAGCCCTGTAAATATCAGTTTAATTTCTCCTCACTTGTAGGCTGTAATTATACACATCACCCCTGTGGATGACCAGCTTCCAAAAGAATCTCCAGGAACAGTGCGTCATCTGATTGTTAAAGAAACGGAGGTTTCTTATATCACGAAGAAACAGCTGCATTTCATTGACACTGAATCTCCAGAAAGAGAATTAATCTACACCATCACCACCCCACCTTGTCGAGCACCACCTTATAGGTATGTTATAGCTGAGTTACATAGGCATTCATATTTTCCAAATTTTTTTGCAATTCAAATTTTATTAACGCTTTTCAAAAGAAAGAGGACTTCTATAAAACAGTTGGAAACTGGTAACAGTTGGAAACAAAGGTAAGTAAGTGCTGGATTGAAGTTGGGAGGTTTCCCAAATGAAATAACTTTACTATAGTGTCGTTGCCCCTATTCACATACATGTGAATAGGGGCGGGACAGTGAAGAGAAAGGGATAATGGAGGAAAGGAGAAAAAAATAGAACAAAGAAGGATAAAGAAGAAAGAGGAGAGAAAAAGGAAAAAAGTGTGGGGGGGTCAAAAGTTATGATTGATGCATCACAAAGACAGCCATTCAGGAATCAGAGTTGGTGGAGGGAAAGCATCTATCCTTAAAGACCAAGGATTTTTGTACATCTTGGATTGCAGCAATTAAATGTAATTTATTTTATTTTCTCTACAGCAACTTCGACTCAGGGAAAATTGTTTTAGTTGGCAATGTGTCCAAGATGGAGAAGGATTACACTGCGGAAATGGCAAAAACATTTACCCAGGTGAGCTGTCACATGACCTATGATCAAATGTGCTACACTTTAGAGATATTGTTTTCTCTGGATAACTACTCTACGGGACTGAAGAATGCTTACTGATGTGATATTAAAGGAGCACTATAGGGTCAGGAACACAAACATGTATTCCTGACCCTATAGGTTTGAAAACACCATCTAGCCACGCTGGTCCGCTCATGACTCCCTAAAAATAGTAAAATCTTACTTGTGTTCAAGCCTGAAGCTGTAACTCTGCATGATGTTTGCCTCAGAAAAACAAGCCGTCTGCTGACATCATCAGAAGTGGTAGCCTGATCCAATCACAATGCTTCCCCATAGGATTGGCTGAGACTGACAAAGAGGCAGATCAGGGGCAGAGCCAGCACAATTCAAACACATTCCTGGCCAATCAGTATCTCCTCATAGAGATGAATTGAATCAATGAATCTCTATGAGGAAAGTTCAGTGTCTGCATGCAGAGGGAGGAGACACTGAATATTTGGATGCATTTTAGGCAGCCATGACCCAGGAAGGATCCCTAACAGCTATCTGAGGAGTGGCCAGTGAAGTTATAACTAGGCTGTAATGTAAACACTGCATTTTCTCTGAAAAGACAGTGTTTACAGCAAAAAGCCTGAATGTAATGATTCTATTCACCAGAACAAATCCAATAAGCTGTAGTTGTTCTGGTGACTATAGTGTCCCTTTAAACCATGCAGTTGACTGGGAGATTATCATATAGATTCACAAAAGCCCAACAAGCATTTTAGTTTTTTTACATCACAACAAAGTTATTCCAACAATTATGTTCATAAATAGGGCTCACTAAAGTGAGAATTGTTAGGAAATTCATATTTAAGTCAAAATTTGTTTGGCTAGTATGGCCTTAAATTTTCAATTTAAACTCCCAACAATTCTAATTTTAGTGAAAAAACCTGTAGCTGTTGTAAATTTGTTGCAATGATAGTTAGAAAAAGCTTCTGTCCAGACTGTGAGCCCTTCTTTGCATACAAAAGAAACTGCCATGCCATTTGTTATTCACTGAATAGAGTTATGGTTTCACAGCTCAAATAGAACATTTTAACTCGCAAAGATTACCATGTGTAAGGTATCATAATGCAAGCTACACCAGTAAAATTAACCATATCAGTGCCACAGCAGGAAGCAGGGCGATGACTTACTCTCCCCATGCCCTGAAAGTGAAAGTAAAAGAACTTCTAATTTTCATGTTCATCATATAATAAGAGAGAGTTTGGGTTTTTGTCCATTTGAAAATATTTTATTTTTATTAAGAATAAAGGACAAAAAGGGTACAGACAAAAGAAAAGGTAAGGGAAAGGGAGGGAGGGAGGGGGTAAGGCGCTTTTTGCACAGTAAAGTGCACGGTACAAAATCAACAAATTTCAAGAATTACAAAGTTGTCCCACACGTACATACATGTATCATAATGTTCTTATACATTGATGTATCATATAAGGTGGGTAATACATTAGATAAGATAGAGCATAAAAGATGCAACAGAGTATAACCAGATGACACTTGCATCCTAACCTGTTATAGTAATGGAAAAAAAGAGAGAGAGAGATGATCTCCTTCATGCAATAAATAAATGTGTACAGATCATCATAATTTAGGAGTTACTCTTTAAGTGCCCCCATGCATATTGCATATTATTTTTAGAGTACAAAAATTACTTTCTTTTAATATTCTATATGTATACTCAACACAATATTAAGTTTTAATATACTGCAACAAATTTGAAAATATGGTAAACTATTTTTGCACATTTTGCTTATAATAATTTTTTTAACATGCGGTGCAGCAAAAGAAAAATAACTCAAAAAATAAATTCACATATTAGTCCTGCTTGATAAATGCCTTATTTGTCTAGGACCTAAATGCATTTTTGGTAGTGAATCCTACCTCTGTATCACCCTCCTCTGGCCCCAGCTCATATCAAAATGTTAAGACTTGTCACTATGCTCTAATGTTCTAAAAGTCCATGCTTTGTAGGATTTGATGACATGTCCTTACATTGTTAAAGGAAAACTATAGCATTAGGAATACAAAAATGTTTTCCTAAATCTGTAGAGTCTACTCACTATTTAGATTAAAGAGTTATCATTTTTACTTAGTGTTGTTGCTCTCATCCAATCTAATATATCTTATAGAGAAGCATTGGGACGAGAAGAGCATGTGCAGTAATTGGCGGGCTGGCCACTTATCAAATGCTTCCAATGACCAAATCAAACTTGGTTATGAGAGCTTAAGTGCCTCTGGTGGTTGTCAGGATGACAGTCACTACAGGTGTGGTAAGCCTTGCATTCAAAACATTGCCCTATCTACTAAATAGCAATGTTTTAGATTGCAAGGCTAAAATGCCAGAGGCACTGTACCCAGGGACGTATTTGCCCCGGTGCAAACAAGGCATTTGCCTTGGGCGGCACTTTCCAGGGGGCGGCAAAAAACGCCGCACCCAAATGCCCAGGCAAATACCTTGTTAGCTTGGCAGCATTCGGCTAACTAAAAATCCAGGCAGACGGGCGGTACTGGCGAGGGAGCACTGATTAGTGAGCTCTCTGCTCAGCTCCCTCGCGCGCCTCAGAGTGATGCCGGGAGCCGGAATATGATGTCTTACTAATCAGTGCTTCCTTGCCGGCGCCGCGCACCTGGATTACAATTAGTCACCCAAGTGCCTGCATGCCTGCCTGCTTCCCTGCAAGAAGACCCACTGGATCCCAGGTAAAAAAAAAAAAATCCACCCAGCTCTTCCAAAGGTAGGGAGGCTGGGTGGATTTAAACTAAAATAGAAAAAGTAATCTTTATTAATTAATGTTTTTTGGGGGGGTGGGGGGGGGGTCTGGCTGTCAGTGTGTGTCTGAGTGATTGTGTGTGTCTGACTGTCAGTGTGTGTATGTTTGTCAGTGTGTGTCTGAGTGATTGGGTGTGTATGTCTGTCAGTGTGTGTATGTCAGTGTGTGTATGTCTGTCAGTGCTTGTGTTTCTGAGTGATTATGTGTGTCTGGCTGTCAGTGTGTGTATGTCAGTGTGTGTGTCTGAGTGATTGTGTGTCTCTGGCTGTCAGTGTATGTCCGTCAGTGTGTGTCTGAGTGATTGTGTGTGTCTGGCTGTCAGTGTGTGTATGTCAGTGTGTGTGTGTTTGAGTGATTGTGTATGTCTGTCAGTGTGTGTCTGAGTTATTGTGTGTGTCTGGCTGTCAGTGTGTGTATGTCTGTCAGTGTGTGTGTGTCTGAGTGATTGTGTGTGTGTGGCTGTCAGTGTGTGTATGTCAGTGTGTGTCTGAGTGATTGTGTGTCTGACTGTCAGTGTGTGTCTGAGTGTTTGTGTGTGTCTGGCTGTCAGTGTGTGTCTGAGTGATTGTATGTGTCTGGCTGTCAGTGTGTGTCTCTCTGTGTGTGTCTGGCTGTCAGTGTGTGTCTGAGTAATTGTGTGTGTCTGGCTGTCAGTGTTTGTGTGATTGTGTGTGTCTGGCTGTCAGTGTGTGTATGTCTGTCAGTGTGTATCTGAGTGATTGTGTGTATGTCTGTCACTGTGTGGCTGTCTGTCAGTGAGTGAGTGTGTGTCTGTCAGTGAATGTGTTTGTTTCTGAGTGATTGTGTCAGTGAGGGCGCCTGTGTGTCTGAGTGATTGTGTGTGTGTGTATGTGGCTGTCTGTCAGTGTGTGTCTGAGTGAGTGAGTGTCTGTCAGTGAATGTGTGAGTGTCTGTCAGTGAATGTCAGTAAATGTGTGTCTGCGTCATTGTGTGTGTATGTCAGTGATTGTGTGTATGTCAGTGACTGTTTGTGTCAAATCAGTGTGTGTATCTGAGTATGTGTCTGTCAGTCAAAGTGTGTGTTAGTCGTTTAACAGGAAGAGGTGTGGCACTGACAGGAAGGGGTGGGGCAAATGTAAATTAAGGGGTACCAAAGTTCCGTCATGCCTGGGGTAGCACAGATACTAAATACATCACTGACTGTACCTAGACCACACCATTGAGATATAGTGTAGTTAACTCTAAGGGGTTAATGTGGTCTCCCATGAGACTGGCATCTGCTTGGCCTCATGTTTTATTACTCTCCACCTCTCATGCCATGGGGCTGGGAATGTGGGGATGTGTCTCCTGTTTCTTTTTTTTTGTGGAAGGGAGTTGGGTCCCAGAAGTCCTCACTTTTTTTTTGTTACTTTATCTTTATTATTTTATTTTTTTAGTGGTGAAGCCCATTTTTTTTTTTTTTACTAATTATGCAAATAGTAATGAGATGTTTCTGTTCACAGCTATAATTCACATTTTATGTCTGCTTTATTCCTAATTTTGTGCTTTGTTAGCACTTACACTAAGAAAATAGATCCATTGACTGAGTTTACTAAGACTCAGAAGCCAGCCTCACATTGGTATTATCGCAGATCTTTAAACTGATTTATAAGTATTACCAATTTCAGCAATGGCACACAGCCTAGCACAGGGGTAGGTAACCCACGGCACTCCAGGTGTTGTGGACTACGTCTTCCATAATGCTCTTACAGACACAATACTGGCAACAATGTTGCAAAAGTGAACAATTTGCCTCTGCTATAAACTATATATTCAAATATAAATAATATATATAAAACTGTGCTTTTAAGTGATAGCTTAAAGGGACAACTTTAGCTTAATGAAGCAGTTTTGGTGTATAGAACATGCCCCTGCAGCCTCACTGCTCAATCCTCTGCCATTTAGGAGTTAAATCCCTTTGTTTATGAACCCGAGTCACACCTCCCTGCATGTGACTTGCACAGCCTTCCATAAACACTTCTTGTAAACAGAGCCCTATTTAGGCTTTATTTATTGCAAGTTCTCTTTAACCCCTTAAGGACTGAACCAAATGTACACGTTGTGAACGAAACAAAATGTTAACAAAACCTGGCATTTGCGCTACATGTCTGTCCAACCGTAATTCACCTCTTTCATATTAAATGCACCCACCCTTATTATATATCATTTTATTCAGGGGAAACAGGGCTTTCATTTAATATCAAATATTTAGCTATGGAACATAATTTAATATGAAAAAATTTGAGAAAATAAGATTTTTTTTAGATTTTTTTAGTTCTACATGACATTTTAACTGTCAATGTCTTAATACTGTTTGCTTTTACTGCAATAAAATACACATATTTGTATTCAGCAAAGTCTTACGTGTAAAACAGTACCCCCTATGTACAGGTTTTATGGCGTTTTGGGAAGTTACAGGGTCAAATATAGCACGTTACATTTGAAATTGAAATTCGCCAGATTGTTACTTTGCCTTTGGGACTTTATAGTAGCCCAGGAATGAAATTTACACCCATAATGGCATACCATTTGCAATAGTAGACAACCCAAGGTATTGCAAATGGGGTATGTCCAGTCTTTTTTAGTAGTCATTTGGTCACAAACACTGGCCAAATTTAGCGTTAGTATTTGTTTGTGTGAAAAATGCAAAAAACGACAATTTTGGCCAGTGTTTTTGACTAAGTGGCTACTAAAAAAGACTGGACATACCCCGTTTGCAATACCTTGCGTTGTCTACTATTGCAAATGGTATGCCATCATAGGGGTAATTTTCATTCTTGGGCTACCATAGGATCTCAAAGGCACCGTAACCAATCTGGCGAATTTTAATGTGAAAAAAATGAAACGCAAGCCTTATATTTGACGCTGTAACTTTTGAAAACACCATAAAACCTGTACATGAGGGGTACTGTTGTACTCGGGAGACTTCGCTGAACACAAATATTTGTGTTTCAAAACAGCAAAAAGTATCACAGCAATAATATCGTCCGTGTAAGTGCTGTTTGTGCATGAAAAATGCAAAAAACTCACTTTTACTGGCGATATCATCGTTGTAATACATTTTACTGTTTTGAAACACTAATATTTGTGTTCAGCGAAGTCTCCCGAGTAGAACAGTACCCCCCATGTACAGGTTTTATGGTGTCTTGGAAAGTTATAGGGTTAAATATAGTGCTAGCAAATTAAATTCCCTTTACTTTCGGCATGGGTTGTCAGGCAGGTCCCGCTAATTGTAATTAGTTAAGATACCTAATTATATAAAAATATTACATAAATATATATGTAGAATTAATATATGTATATATATATATACGTATGTGAATCTATATGTGTATATATATATATATAATTTTTTAAAAATATTTTTATTTATATATAGGTATATATATATATATATAGTGATATATACGTATATATATTTATGTATGTAGATATATATATTATTTCGTTCTACGTGTATTTTGATATAAATATATGTATATTAATATCACAATACAGTTAGAACGAAATAACACACATCTATATATTTTTTTATAATTTTTTAAAATAATTTTTTAATTTTATTTTTTAACGTATTTACATATTAAATTTTTTTATATTATATATAAATATATATATATATAAAGGAAAAACCTTGCTATACCTTGATGGATTATATATACTTGTGAATAGTCCCAGAGTAGTTAGGTTTACCTTAAATGTAAAACACAAATATACAGAACATAGTGTAACCTGTATACAAAACGTAAATAAAAATAAAGTGCATAGGTAACTCACTCACACTTTTCTGATCTCATGTACTAGCTCAGGTATGTGCGCCTTAGGGTCCGTAGAGGCGACCCTTC
This sequence comes from Pelobates cultripes, assembly GCA_933207985.1. Classification (NCBI taxonomy): domain Eukaryota; kingdom Metazoa; phylum Chordata; class Amphibia; order Anura; family Pelobatidae; genus Pelobates; species Pelobates cultripes. The sequence continues at coordinate 106,685,705 of OW240916.1, forward strand.
CCCTCCTTTTCGTCCAAATAGTCTCCAGGTATGTTGTCCTAGGTAATAGGTATAGGAGGAGAAAATAGCGTAGTACAGTCTGATGTATATAAAGTATATTTAATAAATAATACCAATGTACTCACAAACCCTGAGCCAATATATCGGCTCGCTTCATAGGATGTATGTGGTTAAGGACCACATTCCTTCTTTATAATAGCAGGTAGGAATAAAAGCCGTAAGTGTGATAAAAAATATATATATAATTGTGCACAATTTTTCCCAGCTGAGGAAGCCAATTTGGTGAAACGCGTCCTGGATGAACAGTGAGCAGACTATACTGTCTTTTGGACTATAGCCACAAGTGTTGATTTATTGATATAGTGTATTTTTTATATTTATGTAATACTTTTTATACAATAAATTATATATTTATACAGTGAATTGAGCAGTGAAATTGCAGGGGAATGATCTATACACTAAAACTGCTTTATTTAGCTAAAGTAATTTAGGTGACTATAGTGTTCATTTAATGTGATTCACTTTTCAGTGCATAAACTCTCATTAGTTATGTAACAACCAGATTGTTCAAAAATCTAAAGTCCATCAAGGTATGTCGATTATTTTACATCCTGTGTTTTTTATAATTTATGTGGTAAGCAATTAATTTATATTTTAAAATTTTTAGGTGCTATTCACAAAGGAATGTTTTTAAGTTTTTCTAAAGTATATTGTTTTGTTTGCAGCATGCTGTGAGCCATATGAAAGTTGTATATATCCCCCCAGTCGAAGAGATAGGCCCAGACCCTCTACATGTCCAGTTTATTTTGTCTGTCAGTAACCAACATGGTGGCACGTTACACGGCATTTGTTTTAATATTACTGTCCTTCCAGTGGACAACAGTCCACCACAGGTGAGTCAATTTGTGACAAGTGCAAAACATACATAGTTACAATAAATTATTTGTATGGATTCTCTTTAGTGATTGTGATGAAAACAGTATAAATAGGTAAATTTATCCAAAGCATACCTGGCTTGGAGATTTTCCCACTTTATCTGTTGAGACCATAATTTGAAATTCACTTCAAATTCACACTGTATTCCCATCAATTCCCATTTACTAACCCTATTAGCTTTGCTCTGGTGTCATTTACTGCGGCCACACAATCTCACTCCCAGTTTTTATGTGTGGGAATATTCTATTAAAGTCTCTCTGTTATTTTACATGCTAAGAAAACTTAAAGCTTTAGGGGTTTATTCACTAATCTGGAATGTGCTGCAAACTAAAATCCAAATAGCAAAATATGGGCTAAAATAGCTAAGCTTTTATTATAACTGAGATGACGTTTTTTTCTTTCCTTTTGTTGGCCATTTTAGCCTAAATTTTGCCATTTAGATTTCAATTGGCTACAATTATGTTGAAAGACTTTTTTGTTGTGTTTTTGTTAGAATAGTTTTGCCACCAGTTGTGATGTACTGATACTTTTACAAAAATTCTGCATTAACATTATGGATATTATGTCCGTGTAACCACTGTATTTCTCATTTGTGTTTATGAAACTTTATCTTTTTGTGATTGTTTTATAATGCCTGCTCTTAATGAAGATACTTTTTTTTTTTAAATTAAAATTTGAATTTGTGGAAATTCATGAAGACTTATTTACCATTACTTATGGTTATTGATGGTTCCTACTCATTATCAAACTATTTTTCCACTTTAATTGTGAGCATATCTTATAGGTTTTTATACATGATTTGAAGGTTGATGAAGGGGGCAGTATTCCTATTACATCAGACAATATCCACATCACTGACAAAGACACAAAACAAGATCAGCTTCAGATCCTCCTCCACAGAGTTCCATTGGAAGGTGTAGTTCAGCTTGATGGATCTACAATGAATGAAGGCGATCGATTTTCTTGCTTGGACCTAAGCATTTTAAAAGTTAGGTTAGGATATATTTTTTATTCTTCATTATGTTGGTAATAGCACTAACTTTGCAGTTAACCTTTTCATGATTACATTTCATAAAATAAAACATAAGGACAATGTCTTAAAATCTATAATGAATAAAACAGGAAATCAAGTAACTTAATTTAGTAATGTGTGTTATGTCCTTACAAGGACATAAGTGTAAAAAGCACATTTTAACAATCTGGGCTCAGATTTTTAGCATCTGGATCCAGTTGCAGCTGTTCTATTGCATCTGGGCATGCTTCGCAATATCCAGACACTGATACATTTTTTGAACAATGTTGAGATTTTCCTATCCAAATGTACCCAGATGAATTTGGATAATTTGTGCAAATTCAGACTGGGGGCATTCAGATTTTATTAAATAATCCTTTCAGAATCTGTACTTTGGTCATCAGGCACTGTGATTTGAGCAACCTCTGACATACACATGGTTTATTCGCTAAAGTTAGAATTGTCAGTAATTCAAATGAATTTAAAGTGAATTTAAGGTCAAAGAAGATGAACTTGAAAGCATTGTTGATTGGTAGAATGTTTCCAGTTCAGCTAATATGGACTCAAATGTCAAATTAACTTTGAATTACCAAAAATGTACAAGTTAGTAAATTGCCTTGTTAACGTCAAACAATGTGATGTCCTGCTAATTAAATTAGAAGGCAAGTTAGATTGACCATTTTAGGGATAAGTGTGCCAGATCATTGACACACAGGTCATGTAACTCTTAATGGACATATGTTTATTCTGCATAAAGTCCACACTATAACCTAGGAAGTGCTTAAAAGATTTTCAGTGATGGCTCAATTGTTTTTAAGAATAAGAGGCAGCACTTTCCATCTGAATAGTTATATGTAGGAAATTGTGTAGTCAAAACAGGAGCTAGTTTTTCTAAAGCTGTTTTAAAAAAATATATATATTTTTTTTTTTAGAAATATCATTACACTTTTTATTTGTAATTGTTTGCTATTTTGTAATGTTTGAGGGAGCTGTAATGTGCAATGTGCAGTACATGTGCTGTGTAATGTGTTTTAAAATTGTTGTAAATATCTATTTTCATTGCCAAAGGTACCAGCATGGTGGCTCTGAGACACTGCACGATAAAATATTATTTATAGCCACAGATGGTATCAGCGCAAATGAATTTATCCTAAAAATACAGGTCAGTGTCTTTGCTGCAACAAAATGTGATTGAAATGGCAGAAATCAGTGTGAATGTTTGTCACGGTTATATTGCATTGTTTATTATAATACGCAAATATGTACTGATGGGTTAATATAATTTTTCGTTCATTACTTAGTAATATAGTAACACAGGCTGAAAAGAGATATGTGGCCATTAAGTTTAGCCTCTCTGTTTTTGCTGTTGATGGAAAAGAAGGGGTAAAAGTCCAGTTTGAAGTGCTTTCCAATATTGCCACAAACTTGGAAAAACGTATTACCTTGAATAATATGATACTGTATGAAAGAATGGGTGACTGCATAGGAGCTTTTTCCACCTAAAATGATCTGTTTTTGCTTATTACTCGATGGGTGTATCTTTTTTTTTGTTCTGTTGTGTTTATTATATTCTGCTAGAAGAGCACTCTTTTTATTATTTTTTTTATTTATATGCAGGTTTCCCCAGTCAATGACGAACCCCCAATTATAAAGGAAAATCTTCTGCCTGTTGTAATGTGTCCAGAAGGTGAAAATGTGGTCATCTCGGCAGAATACATCTATGCTACAGATGCAGACAGTGATGAGTTAAAGCTGATTTTCATGATTGCTCGGCAACCCCTTTATGGCATTGTTCAGAAGAATGGAGCTATTGTAGATCGCTTCTCACAGAGTGATGTCCTTGCTGGATCAGTGGTCTATAAGCATACTGGTATGTAAAGAGATAAGATATCTGCTCCTCCCTACAATTGTATGGGTGAGCTGCACATGTAGGAAATGCAGAGATAACACATTGCAGTGAAAATTATGAAAACTAAATGAAAAAGTAAATTACATAGTTAGATTGCTGAAAGGTGACATGTGTGCATCAAGTTCAGTCTTTCTCGTATTTGTTTTTGCTGTTGATCCAAAAGAAGGCAAAAAAAAACACTCTTAAGCTCTAACACTTGTGCAATAAACAAGGGGGGAAAAAAATCATTTTTTGACCCCAGAATGGCAGTCAGATATCTCCTTGGATCAAGAAGCTATTACTCCACTAAATTAAAAGTGAAAGAGAGTGAAATCACTAGTTGTTGCCTAGACTTCTCATTGTTCCTGGAGATGAAAACGACTGGTAATTAAGTTAGCAAATAGAAAAAAGCTTTTCTAAGGCAAAATGTTTAACTACCAAATTTGAATCAACACTAATAAAGTTAACACAGTTTGCTTTATAGAAAAAAAAATCCTTTCCCTTGAAATGACTTCTTAGAATTAAAATGTTTATCTTTCAGGTGGAGAAGTTGGTCTGATGCCATGTTATGACATTGTAACACTTGTTGTCTCTGATGCTGAGACAGAGGATTGCTGTTATAATGGACCCCATCTACCTGTGCTGCCAAATCATGACTTGTTTCCTGTTTATGATCTCAATATCACTGTATTCCCAGTGGATAATCAGCCACCATCTCTTACAATAGGTAAATGAGACTGTACTGTATTTATTTACAATATATTTATTAATGTTACTTCCCAATAATGATTCATGGAGAATTTTCTTAATTGAAATCTCTTGCGGGTAGAAGGAAAGAATATAAGTGAGATGAGAATGTAGAATGTGCTTTGGTGTTCCCGTATGGTAAAGATAAATATTGACCCTTTAAGAAGTATCTAAGCCCCTTAAATTATATGTTCTCTGAGAGATAGAGAGAGAGAGAGAGAGTATAATGGTCCTGCAACCATATCTACTTTGTGAACCTTAAGCCTTCCTGATACTCTACAGATAGAATAAATGTTAGCTAATCATTTAAGCCATTGACATTGTCCATTAGTAAGTGTCCTTGGTTGGTCACCCTGTGAACAGGCTCCATACATCTAGGACAAAGTTTTATCCCAGGGAGTACATGATTTTCACTATTGCTGTGCAGATAGGGAATGACATGTCTTTCAATAAATCTTAGATCATGGTTCACCAGAACTCCTGCCTCTACATAGATCTTTAAACATGCATTTCACACAAAACATTCATCACTCTCAGCCTAGTCTTCTGTTACAAGTATCACCTTTAAGATACACCGTTCCCATATTAAAACACCCTGTAAGGATACATTGCTTAAACCAGTAAAAAAATATATTCAGCATTTTATAAAGCATATCCAATTCAGTGATAATTACTTTCTTTATTTTCATTCATGAAAAAATAGCAGTAAACTGTATAAACTTAAAATAAAGTTCTCATATTTGCTTCATACACAGGTGAAATATTTGTAGTAGATGAAGGAAAGTCGGCAGCCATTACGATCAACCACTTAGGTGCAACTGACCCGGACACTGATATTGCTGCTATCAAATTCATTTTAGCTTCTCCCCCTCAATATGGCTACATTGAAAACATTCTCCCATCTCCAGGATTTGAGAAAAGTAACATGGGCATTAGTATTGGTAAGTAAATAAGGCATTTGAAGTCACAATTACAAATCTTCCTTCAGGCTAATATATGAGAAAACATTTTTCATATGAATTTGTTTTACAGCACTTACCTTCTCTAAGCCTTTTGCTTTCATTTGAAATGTCTTTTTATGCAGAATTTATTATGCATTTCAGTTGACTTAGCATTTTGAATATATCTGTATATAATGATAGAGAGGAATTCCATTATCTTTCTGAAAAAATACAGCCATGTGCTTAATTAATACAAGTGTCAAAGTTGACTTCTACAGTGCATCTAACTTCCTTCAGTTTTAATTGTGACAAAATATATATACAATGCAAATAGTGAAGAAAACATGGGTAAACAATGGCTTGTGGTCTTGCCCTTGACAATGAAGGAACAGGGAGATAACGCAGCTAAGTTGGAGTCAACATGGCAGAGGTGCATTTACTCTTAATTTATTTTGTGTATTTATTTAATTTTGTATCTCTGTTTCAAGCAGCTATTGGTTTGCTCACATTCCCCATCTTTGATTTCACTTTAAATTTTTAACCAAAGGTCCTAAAAATGTAATAAAATATATATTTTCTATCTCAAAGTTGTCTTGTTTTCTCCTAGATTCGTTTCTTCTCAGTGACATAATGTCCCTTAATATAAACTATGTGCAGTCTCGACATCACAGAATTGAACCAACTACTGATCAGTTTACACTTTTTGTCACGGACGGCAATCATCGCTCTGCAGACAAACCATTTTATATTGTAATCAACCCAACAAATGATGAAGTACCTGAATTTTTGGCCAGAAATATAACAGTAAGTAGTTATGATATTTCATATGTATATAACACATTGTCGTGTGACATAGGTTTGTCTAATCATGTCATGAATGGGTCGTAATAGGCAACTGCTTTAACTTACATGTTGCTATTTTAGATCAGGAAACATTAAAGGACCACTATAATGCCAGGAAAACATACTCGTTTTCCTGGCACTATAGTGCCCTGAGGGTGCCCCCACCCTCAGGAACCCCCTCCCACCCGGCTCTGGAAAGGGGAAAGGGGTAAAAACTTACCTTTTTCCAGCGCTGGGCGGAGAGCTCTCCTCCTCCGATCCTCCTTCTCTCCTCCCCGTCGGCTGAATGCGCACGCGCGGCAAGAGCTGCGCGCGCATTCAGCCGGTCACATAGGAAAGCATTCATAATGCTTTCCTATGGACGCTAGCGTGCTCTCACTGTGAAAATCACAGTGAGAAGCACGCAAGCGCCTCTAGTGGCTGTCAATGAGACAGCCACTAGAGGAAATAGGGAAAGGCTTAACCCATTCACAAACATAGCAGTTTCTCTGAAACTGCTATGTTTATGAAAAAATGGGTTAACCCTAGAAGGACCTGGCACCCAGACCACTTCATTAAGCTGAAGTGGTCTGGGTGCCTAGAGTGGTCCTTTAAATATTCATAAATAAAAATGCACTAACATTTATTATTTCAGACTGCTTGTTTCTGCCACATTTTTAATGATATTAGGAAACAAATTTCCTTTTTCTTGGATTCTATCAATAATAAATATCATCCTAAGTATTAAAAGACCAACCTTGTCATATATGTTCATTTGAACACTATTTCAGTACAACGTAAGAAAAGGTGGAGTCCAGATGACTAGATAGCCCACTATAAGGTCGGGGGGTTCCTTAATACACCTTATGCGGTTTAGCAAGAAGAACTAATTTGACATACAAATTTATCAACATCTTAGCACCAAAAAGAAAAACATGAAGGTTCAGAGGACACTTGGCATGTGTTTCTGTAAAGAGCTCATTAGAAGTCCACTCCATATCAAGATATATGTATGTTTGTATTCCTTTCTGGCAACCATTCTTGAGTTTTTTTAAAGTCTAGCAATAGTCTAGTTACTACTAACTCGAAAAATTTCCACTTTGTATTTGTTGTAGTGCCATCTGTTTCTAAAAATACTGGATGCTACTTCTATTCTTCCCTAGGTTGTAGAAGGACAAATGAGACAGCTTGATGCAACCATAATAAACGTGTCGGACATGGATATGCCTCAAAATCATTTAGCATTTAGTGTTATAGAGTACCCTCATCATGGAATGATTGTTGGAGAAGGCTTACAGCGCAAGGATTATATGAGTTTCAGTCAGCCACTTAGAGGATATCAGAATAACCTTCCCATGGTACACGATTTCTCAATGAATCTCCTGAAGAATGGTGAGTATGCAGTGTTGGAACTTATAAAGAGAGGGCCCTGGTACAATAACGTTTTGGACCCCCCTCTAGCACAATCATACCAAAAAGGGAAATCCCCATTTGTCGTACAACTCCCACAATACTTTTCCAACTGGGGATCTCCCATGTGCTTATCCTTTCATAGCTGTATTTGTGAGCAGTGTTTGTGTTTGAATGTAAGCTTGTTTTGTGTGTTTGAATGTTCATATATATTTGTGTGTAGTGTTGGGCTATAACCCCTTAGTGACCAGACCGTTTTTAAATTTTCTTACCTTTAAGGACCAGGGCTGTTTTTACATTTCTGTGGTGTTTGTGTTTAGCTGCAATTTTCCTCTTACTCATTTACTGTACCCACACATTATATTCTGTTTTTCTCACCATTAAATAGTCTTTCTAAAGATATCATTATTTTCATTATATCATATTATTTACTATAAAATAATTTAAAATATGATGAAAACAACACTTTTTCTAACTTTGGCCCTCAAAATCTGTTACGCATCTACAACCGCCAAAAAGCACCCATGCTAAATAGTTTCTAAATTTTGTCCTGAGTTTACAAATACCCAATGTTAACATGTTCTTAGCTTGTTTTGGAAAGTTATAGGGCTATAATTACAAGTAGGACATTGCTGTTTCAAAATATATTATTCTAACACTGTTATCTGTCATAAATCTCTAAATAACACCTCATGTGTACATATTTTTTTTTAAAGTAGACAACCCAGGGTATTCAATATGGGGTATGTCCAGTCTTTTTTAGTTGCCACTTAGTCACAAACACTGGCCAATGTTAGCATTTATATTTTTTTGTGTCTTAAAGCGGCACTGTCATGGCCGAATCCCGTTTTTTTAACCCCCTCCCACAATCTCTAATTGACCCCCTAGTCTCCCCCAAATGCCCATAAGCCCCCCATAATACCTATTTTTTAATCATTATTTTCTGACCCGATCTATATTCAGGGCACCGCCATCTTTGTGTGGGTAGATGAAGTCCCTGTGGGACACGTCATTTGCCCACACTCGATAGACTGTGAGATTCCCGCACATGCCCAGTTAAACACTTGGACATGCGAACGGGAATTTCATCTATTCATTCATTCATCAGAAAGACGAATGAATGAATAGAAATGTCAGACGAACAAACAAACACTGAATATTAGTGTTCGTTTGTTTGTTCAGTTTATTACAAGGAGGGAGCTACCGGCGCACAGCTCCCTCCTTGTAATATGTAAAGATAGAAGCGGCAGGGAGCAGTGCTCCCCGCCACTTCATAAGCCCCCCAGGTCCCCCCCCTCACTCTATGGGGGTCAATATGACCCCCATAATAGCATAAAATCTCCCCAATGCCCCTACTCGCTATATCGCCTGTGGCTCCTCACTGTTTCAAAAAAAACCTGCTAAATAACAATAAGGAGGGAGGGACCTACTGTCCTCCCCCCTGGCCCCACCTCTGAGCGGTGGGTGGGGACCCTAAAAAACAATAAGGGGGGGGAACTACTGTCTTCCCTTCTGGCCCCCACCCCTGAGCGGTCCCGCACATGCCCAGTTAAACACTTGGACATGCGAACAGGAATTTCATCTATTCATTCATGGCTTCCGATGCTATGCCTCACGTGGGGGCGCCAGGGGAGCGATCACACTGCAGCACGGCAGTGGTGGGGGGGGGGTATTGCAGGAATGCCTTTACATTGAGTCATCACTGCAATACCCTTAGAGCAGCTGGAAGCAATCATGATCGCTTCCAGCGCTCAGTTGTGCCTTGGAAGTATCAGGTATGACCGAGGTCGTTAACAACCAGTTTTGTCGGACATACCTAATACGTCCTTGGTCACTAAGGGGTTTCTAAATGCAGTTGTATGTTTGTATGTACTGTTACTATTTGAAATCAGCTATGAACTTGTGCTTAGTGTTTGTGTTTGTATGTAGAGTTGATGTTTGATTGCTAGGATTTATGCACCAAGATACACACTGAGACATACACACACAGGGCCGATCCTAGGGTCACAGATGCCTGGGTGCAGAATTATTTTTTTTTGGTGCGCTCAGGTGGGATTGATCATATTGCCAAGTCCTCCCTTTTGCAAATGTCCACAGCCATTTTTCTAATCAAACACACGCTCACTGACAGTCACAAACGCTCACTCAAGTCACACACTCACTGACAGTCACACACTCATTGATTTGACACACACTGACATACACACACTCACTTATAGACACACTGACATACACTCTCAATGACGGACACATTCTCTCACTGATTAGAAACACACTCACTGACAGAAACACTCACTGACAGACACACATTGATTAACAATAGAGAAGAAAGAGGTCCAGACACCCCAAAGCTCAGTAAGGCACATTTATTTGGAACAAGTGACAAAAATAGAAAAGGTGGCACTAAAATCCAATATAAAATGAGAAAAAAATAATAATTCTGCTGTAATCACTGGAAGGTCAAATTGGCCTTGTGCTTAGGGTCATTGTCATGCTGGAAAGTCCAAGTGGCATTGGCGCAGTAAAGGTTTCTTTCTGGCAGCTAATTCTTGTTCAAGTATTGTCATATTGTGCTACTTGAAAGAAACCACACTGTCTTCTTCCACAGCAGCCTGTATTTCTCCTGAGGATACCTGTGGGTTTTTTTTTTGTGTCCCGAACATTCTTCTGGCAGTGATTGAACAGCACTGACTGGCATTTTCAATGCTTTGGATATCTTTTTATATCCTTTACTATCTTTATAAAGTTACATTAAATTGTTACGCAGATCTTTTGACCGTTCTTTTCTGCTCCCCATGGCTCAGTATCTAGCCTGCTCAGTGCATCCACGTGAGAGCTAACAAACTCATTGACTATTTATACACAAACATTAACTGCAATTTAAAAAGCCACAGGTGTGGAAAATTAACCTTTAATTGCCGTTGTAACCTGTGTGTGTGTCACCTTGTGTGTCTGTAACAAGGCCAAACTTTTAAGGGTATGAAAGCTTTTGACTGGGTGAGTTCTGTTATAAATATGATTTAAAAAGGAGCCAAATGGCTTAATATGATCACTATACTTTAATAAAATATTTTTTTTTGCATTTTTAAAATCAATCCCCAAAATTCCCAATTCCTGCCAGGGTATGCAAACTGTTGAGCACAACTGTACATGCTGTATTCTGTATGACTCCAAAACACTGGCTACATTTATCAGCATGCCGGCATCTGAACAGAGTGATGTTAGTCAATCCTTTTCTATACACCCTAGCCAACTCTAGCATTGTCCACCAGGGAGTTAACATAACAGCCACAGCACATATGGTGTGGTTGCAATGTGTGGACAGCAGAAGGACTACGTATGGTAAGTCTTCTCTGCTCTCCCTGGTCATTTAATTCTTCCACACAGAGCCTATGACTGACAGGTGGGAGAAAGACCTATTTTATATAGCTTTTTCTCCCAATCTATGCAATTGCTAGCAAATCTGGTAGCATAGTGTAAAGATATGGTATGCTTTTAAAAAGAGCATAGGTTGTACCTGGCATGACATGTACCTTTTAAATAAGACCTCATTTTAAATTATTTGTAACTTGAAATATATTGATCATGTGAAAGCAATGTATATGCCATATTCCCTTTCTACATAATGAACTAAATCTTGATAAATGTGTTATCTTTCCAGGCATGAAGCTGATATACATGCACGATGACTCTGAAAGCCTTGTTGACAGTTTCACAATTCAGTTGTCTGATGGAAAACATGAAATCAAGAGAACTATTTTTGTCAATATTGTAGGAGTCAATGATGAAAAGCCAACATTAACAAAGTAAGCCTTATAGCCAGGACCATAAAATGATATGCTATGGGGGCAACCGGATTAACCAGAATACTGTAACTAAATCTTTATCTGGTAACAAGTCAATATTTCGTTTTTGTCTTATTTTTTTAGACAGTGTGAAGCAGTGTTGGGGATGGGAGAGTATTTTATAATTTCAAGTGCTGTACTCTCAGCAGAAGATAAAGACACCCCTAGAAACCATGTTCATTACATCATAGACAGAACTCCCAAAGAAGGGCAGCTTCAGATGAAGGTTTGTGCTTTATTTTATTCTAGCTTTTTGACTGTGATCAAATGGAATCATCTCATTGACGTGGTTACAGTATTTGGTGTATCATGGCACTGTCCCTCCATTCAGTGTGGTGCTCGGGCAAATTAGAAAACATTAGTCCAAGCAGCAGTGAGTGGCCAAAAGTGTTAGCTGACCGTTGTCAGCCAATCACAGCTGCCCATTGCTGATGTGAATTGATATGGCTAAGGAATAGCATATAGAAACATATAACATGGTTTATAATAAGGTTAAAAAATTTAAATCTCTTTAGTTTGGAAAAACGGCGCCTCAGAGGGGATATGATAATATTATACAAATATATTCAGGGCCAATACAAACCATTATCTGGAAATCTATTCATAAACAGGGCTATACATGGGACACGAGGTCACACATTTAGGCTGGAAGAAAGGAGATTTCATCTAAGGCAAAAAAAAGGGTTTTTTACAGTAAGAGTAATAAGGATATGGAATTCTCTGCCTGAAGAGGTGGTTTTATCAGAGTCCATACAGATGTTTAAACTGAAGTTGGATAAATACTTGCAAAATCATAACATACAGGGATATAATTTCTAATTAGTGGGGTAATAGCTGCTTGATCCAAGGAGACATCTGACTGCTATTTTGGGGTCAAGAAGGAATTTTTTCATAGTTTGTTGCAAAATTGGAAGCGCTACAGACTAGGTTTTTTGCCTTTTTTTTGGATCAACAGCAAAAACATATGTGAGGAAGGCTGAATTTGATGGACGCAAGTCTCTTTTCAGCTATTTAACTATGTAACTATGTAATATGTATCATAGAATGTGACGGCAGATAAGAACCATTTGGCCTATCTAGTCTGCCCAATTTTCAAAATACTTGTAATTAGTCCTTGGCCTTATCTTAAGTCTACGATAGCCTTATGCCTATCCCACACATGCTTACACTGCCTCACTGTGTTAACCTCTACCACTTCCGCTGGAGGGCTATTCCATCCATGCACTACCCTCTCAGAAAAGTAATACTTCCTGATATTATTTTTAAACCTTTGTCCCTCTAATTTAAGACTATGTCCTCTTGTTGTGGTAGTTTTACTTCTTTTAAATATAGTCTCCTCCTTTACTGTGTTGATTCCCTTTATGTATTTAAACGTTTCTATCATATCCCCCATCTCCTTTTTCCTCCAAGCTATAAATGTTAAGATCCTTTAACCTTTACTATCTGCCTTAGTCACATCTCCAGCTGTGGACCATTCTGAGTGCCATGACTTAAATGGAATTAGAAATGAAAAGTTCATTAATCGACAGATACTATTATATAATTTCATACACACATTCATAAAAAAAGACCATCATTTTGCCAAAGCATTAAAATCTCTGTAATGGTTATTTTAATCAATACCTATGTCACCTAAGGAATTTTGTATGCAAAGTTTGACATTTTGACCTCTTACTAATTTTCCATATTGATAACAACTTCAAATTAGAAAAAAATGCAAACAATATGATTTCTCTTGGTAATAAGGTAGACTAATTTAATTGAATCTGGATTTCAGGGAAACATAGCTCTAATTACACAAGATGGCACTGACTTCCCATAATGGATACAAAATGAAAGATACAATTCCGTATAAACATTCCTGACCTTTCCATGAATTCCCACAGCAGACAACAATCACAGATGGCAGCACAATGGTTCCAAGGGATTTCATATTTGTTGTATAACACATTTTACAAAACAGAAGTGGTGTACACAGGTTCACAAAGAAATTAAACTTACATTTTAACCATACGAAATAACGTCACCATACAAAATAATATCAATAATGTACTTTACATGGAATCATGCTGGGGTAGTGCAGATGAATTATTTTCACATTTGCTATTATTATTATTATTATTTTAGTGCTATGGTTCCTTAGAGTATTTTGACGGGCATTATCAGGGATGACTTTGCCTAGCAGCGACTAGTAAGCTTTCTTCTTGGCTGTGCACCAGTGTGGATTGCCTTAAGAGTTCGGACATTTTGCTTGATGGTTTATTAACTATTTACCTGAACTGTAGGCTGTGGTGCCCGTTCTCCAAAGAGGCTCATTCAGTGGGATTAAAAGAGACTCATCTATTACATTTAGTTTATTGAATAAATCTTATGAGTATATTACTGAGCTGTTATAGGATTCATGAATGGATAGGTGGGTGGGTGGATAAATGGGTGGATGGATAGTTCTTTCATTTGCCTTGAATTATTTTTGTTCACTCTCATCGTGTGTTTATTGTCTGTGACTTTCCTCCACAGATACATCAGGACTGGGTGATCATACAGACAGGGATGAAATGCACACAGGAAGATATCGATATGAATCATGTTCGATATGTACACACCGGAATAGTTGGCTCCAATAAGCAAGACAAGTTTAATTTCCACTTGTGGGATGGTGATAACAGGTCACCAGAACTAAGCTTTCATATTACAATCAAAGATATGGAAAAGGGTAAGGATACTGTACAAAATATACTGATAGCTGAAGCTTGAATAGGCCATATATTATTTACATCCTTTCCTCCCCCCCAAAAAAAACTCCATATAAAAAGTACCTATATTTCAAATTGTCATTATGCTATTTAAATTATCCAAACCTGCACTTGAAGCAAAATATAGAACATTAGTCTATTCACTACTTACCAATATGACACTTTCTCACCACACAGATGCCTTTCTGATATACCATTAGCTATTTCCTAAGGTTAAAGGAACACTATAGGGTCAGGAACACAAACATGTATTCCTGACCCTATAGTATTAAACCCACCACCCACCCCTTGCGTCCCTAAATATAGTAAAGTCTTACTCTGCAGCTGCTAGCTATGCCCCTGTCTGCCTCTGACCTGCCTGCTGTCTGCTGATATCATCAGAAGTGGTGGTCTGAGCCAATCACAATGCTTTCCTATAGGATTGGCTGAGACTGTCAATGAGGCAGATCAGGGGCAGAGCAAGCACATGTCAAACACAGCATTGGCCAATCAGCATCTCCTCATAGAGATGAATTGAATCAATGCATCTCTATGAGGAAAGTTCAATGTCTGCATGCAGAGGATGGAGACACTGAATGGCTTTGCTGCTCACTGTGTAGCAGTGCCCCAGGAAGCACCTATAGCAGCCATTTGAGGAGTGGCCAGTGGAGTTATCACTATGCTGTAATGTAAACACTGCATTTTCTCTGAAAAGACAGTGTTTACAGCAAATAGTCTGAAGGGAATGATTCTACTCACTAGAACAAATGCAATAAGCTGTAGTTGTTCTGGTGACTATAGTGTCCCTTTAACCAAGGTCCAAGGTTACGGAGTTATTCCAGAACCTTTATATGAAATCCTAGTGTACCATAGGAAATTAGTTAGACAGCTCATGCGGATGTCTCAGTTTCAAATGAACTCAATTTAATCTTCCTTGAAGTTCTGCATCACTTAATTTGATATGATCCACCAATTGTCTCTGAATTTAAATACTTACTGCAATGCACTTTCTATGCTCCAAGAAGGTTTATTGCCCTCTAAAACCAAGACGCTTTTGAAATTCACTTGCAAATAAATACAATTTTATAAATCTAACTATGTAAAATGGTGACACTTTCTGATTTAATGAAAATGTTTCCTTTTTTATTGCACCTCATACCTCCCAGATGTACAAGACATTCAATAAAATGTAACTGCTATAAGAGGTCTGACATAATTGTTATATTATCATTCAATACAGGAGACATTGCAATTTATGTGAAAACCCTTAACATTTTCAAAGGAGACAGAGCCGTCATTAGTACGAATGTCCTTCTGGCTACAGATGGTACTGACAAACCGGAGGAACTGCTGTATGTTTTGTCCTCTCCACCTCAATATGGCCAGATTGAATATGTCAACCATCCTGGAATTCCCATAACAAGTTTCAGTCAGCTGGATGTGGCTGCGCAGACTGTCTGCTACGTTCACAATAGCAAGGCGTTAGCAGCTGCTGACAACATCAAGTATGTGACTAGGTGGAAAATGTCTCCTTGTTTTCTAAGGCTAACAGATGAATTATTGCGCTAATCCTCTTGGTGCTAGGGGACCACTAGGTATTTTACCTCTTGTCACCAAACATTGGCAGTTTGGTTTCTCTTGAAGATACCAATGTTCTATATTTAGGTTTTGTTGATGAACATACATGTTTTAGTTAGAATAATCCATGATAATAACAGAAATTCGGTAGCTAAAAAGAGAAAGTAAAGATTACATAAAATATTTTGGATTTTGCAGGTGTAACCACAAATACAAGCTGAAACAATGCATTTTATTTTACGTAAAACTATTCAATTAGTTAGTGGAGTTTGCTTATAGATACAGAGAACATATCTTCACAAAGAGGATCCATAAAAACACAATAGGAGAAGAAATCCTATAGGGTAAAACACCTCCAACTATAACTAGTGTCCAGTAATATCCCTTTACAAAGTATTATATCGCATATGAGTTGCAGCTGTGAGTTCTTAAATCGTCAGTTGAAGACAGAAAGAATATGTGTCTCAAAAGATGTTATTATCCACAATTTAGCTGATATTTATTATTATAAATATACACCCTATATAAGGCCATATGCAGTTATATCAGTCATTTTTTTTAAATGATTGTAAATAAAGAAATGAAAAAATGGATGTAATTTAGGAATATATTACATTTGTAGCCTGGTTAGTAGAGATATATATATATATATATATAGTATATTTCAAGTTTATATGAAAATATACGTAAATTAGAAATTTTAAATAATAATAATGGCGTTTTCTGTAATTAATTTTTCTGCCTGTTAGGAATTAGGTGAAATAAATGAATAACTAAAATGTCCGCAGCTGTTAGCTTGGTGTTTATTCTCTGACTGCTTTCAGTGGCAGGCTAGGACAGCCAGAATAACATTAATTAATGGGTGTGCAAGCGATCAGATTTTATGTTCCACTATAGCACTTCCTCTGAGTTAGAAATATGAGCGTGCATTGTCTGGTGCTTCAGGGTTGGAAGAAGAATGTGGCACTTCTTGTTTGGACAGATGACATCAAGTGATTAGCAACCCCTGACATCAGGTGGCGGCAGGATAATGCCAAGTACAGAGCAAATGTCCTCCATTTTGACACGCCGGCTTGATTCTGCATTGAATTGGCACCACTTACTGCTGCTCTTGAATTATTTTTCTTTTTATCTTTTTAAATTCCATGACAGATGGCAGTCTCTGTAGCCAGTTCCATCACCATGGAGCTGCAGACAGCACAGAGGATCTGTAATGTTCAATTTAAGATGTGACTCCTGCTCAGCCACTAGGACTTTCACACTCACACTTTAACTCTTTAAGCCTAGGATACTGTGAATTTTTTGTGAACAGTGTACAGTTGCCGATGGTTTTGTTGGTTATTTGGATTTAAACTTGTTGTGTTGGTTGTTGGTTGTTTGGATTTAAAGCTGCATTTAGTTTAATATTGAGCTATCAAAATAATTAATCATAGAGAATACATAATTGCTTAATGGCTATCAAAGCACTTAAAGGCAATATAACCCTAGATTTATTAAAACCAACCCTTTTATTAGAAGAAATAAATGAAGAGTACAACATTATCAGGAAATTAAAAGTAATACAATTTTTAAGATGCTTGCTTACATAATAAATAAAGCTTGTATTAAACCCAGAATAAACTTAAATGAATGATGTTGCAGGGTATTACATCAATAGTGTATCTACTAGATGTATATTGTACATGCTATAAATTGTTTAAAGTACCTATACAGTTTTAGGAATACAAAACTGTATTCCTAACACCAAAGTGTATCTTTGGTTCTGTCTGCCCGCTGGACCTGTTGAAAGAAAAAAAAACAGACATTAAAAGTAGAATTTAAAATTTTTAATTTGCGTAGTATTACGCAGCCAGGAATCTAATGATATTATAGTTTAAAAACTTATTAACCAATATTACACACAACAGATAATTGATATTTCATAGCAAGTCATTCCTGGGAGAAACACAATTTCTATACAAACTCAAGGAAAAAGCCTTTGAGTAAAGGTGTGTTATTGTTTCTTTTGTGTAGATGGGGAATCAAGAACACATGTTGAAGGCTCCCTTGCCTCTTTTTGCCAGATTCCTTGTCAACAATGGACTGCGAACAAAGCATGGGATCCTGAACATAGCTGTGGAAGCAGTAGACCGAGAACTACCCACCTTAACCAGGAACTGGGGTCTAAGACAAACAAAAGGATCTATGGCTTCTATCACTTCCAGCATTCTCCAGGCTACAGACCCAGATACAATACCACAGAATATCACATATCATCTGGTGGAATGTCCTCAGTATGGTCAAATCTACCGGAAAAGCCTACCACTGCATGAGACCTACTTCACACAGAGTGATATCGACAATAATGAGATTGCCTTCAAACATGGAGGACAGGATGCCCAGATAGACAGGTTTACCTTTGTTATTACAGATAAAGCTAATCAAGGATTTATTGTTGATGGCAAGGTGCAGTCTGAGCCAGTGCCTTTTATAATACAGGTAAGTGTCTCATCATTAACATTATTTTAGTTTGATAGTACTGACAGAGATATGAAAAGAAAGACACACAACAGTCAAAAGATATTTGTGACAAAAACAAAACAAACAAAAAAAAAAATGACAATGAAACCTCCTTAGCTCTCCTATAATGCATTTATAGATGTGAGGCAGATGGAAAAGTGTGCAGGTGGGGCAAAGCAGGGTTAAGCAAGGAAAAAATTAAGCAATGGCCAACAATCTGCTATCCTACCTGCTTAGTGTGAGAAATATTTAAAAAAAGAATACAAGATAAGCCTGAAGCACACATCAGCAAAGCAACCCTGCTGCAAAAAACATGGTTTAAGTCAAGACTTGTCCAAAATTTGCTTCATAAACTTTCCCCTGTCATATTTGAAAACAATCCAAATATTAAGCAAGACATGATAATTAAAGATTACAAAGATTTAGATTTTTATTTTTATTTTTTTAAGTAAACAATAGTGTCAGGGGTTCATTTGATCATGTATCACTTTTAACCCTCGCAACATACTCCAGATCGCATGAATGCGTTTGTGTCATTTTAAAAAGATCAAGGCCTTAATAAAATAGGATTTTGCTACCATAGTAATATTCCTTGGCTGAACGATTTAGCCACATTCATAGCCAAGTAATTAAACAGATTAGCTGCCTGCCCAGGACTGTTTTACTATTTTTGCTTTCCAAATTTCCCGTTACCCAATTTCAAAATCTTATATTTTGATTAAACAACATCCTCTGTCCTTCTAGCTCAGTTTGTTGATTGAAAGCATGTGCTTGTGGCATGTTAATTGCACGAAATAAATGACATGGCAAAATATATGAGGACAAAAAAACACAAGCCATCCTGTCACTGTCTCTAAGTGTTGAATCTGTGAAGTGAATACATTAACTATGCCACAACTGATTTTTTGTTTTTTTAATTTTGGGAAAATCTGCATAACAAATATTTGAAAGAAAAGTCCATCGACAATGGACCAAAAAAAATGTAGGAGACTCTCTTAATGTTGGATGTTTTTAATGAATAGGGAATGGTAGATCTGTGCTTAAAAATTGTGATTTTAATTAGATTGAAAATAAACAAAACTCCTATGTTAAAATAAATCACATTAGTAATATTTCACAGGATATGAAAGGGAATGGGAATTATTTAAAATGACACTAATTGGTTCGCAGACCTTGGTAGATCACTATATACAAGTGGTATTAGGAGCAGTGGACCGCAGCGGCCCTAGATCCGTAGTTCCCGGGGTGCAACCATCCAATGTTGTATATTCACACACAATAATTATTTATTTATTTATAAAATATTTTACCAGGAAAGATACATTGAGATTTCTCTCATTTTCAAGTATGTCCTGGGTCCACAAATCATTGCATTGTTACAATTAGGGTACAATAAAATACAAAAACAATATTAATACACAATAAATACAAAATTTTACATAGAACAGGCAGGAAATATATAATCAACCATGACAGGTGCATTCTGTTTTGAGGTATGTAGAGAGGGATCTCTTAAAGGACTTTAGGCTTAGGGAAGATTTTAAATTGTGCGGGAGGTTGTTCCACAATTGCGGTGCTCTGTAGGAGAAGGAGGATCGGGCTGCTTTCTTTTTGTATTGAGGTAGACTAAGTAAAGTGTTGGTACTGGATCGGAGGTTATAGGAAGTGGGAACAGCGGAGGAAAGCATTGTGTTCAGGTAGGGTGGGAGTTTCCCAGAAAAGCTCTTAAAAACAAGGCTGGAAAGATGACGGGTGCGTCTGGATTCCAGCGACAGCCAGTTTAGTTATTTTAGCATGTCACAATGGTGAGTCCTCTAATTACATTGTAGCACAAATAGGCAGAATGAGTTATACAATGTGTTGAGTTTATTAATGTGGGATTGCAATGCAGATGCATATCCTACATCCCCATAATCAATGATTGGCATCAGCATTTGCAGTACAATCTTTTCCTTTACTTAGGCAGGATTTGTTTCTGTACAGAGCACCTAGTTTTGGATAAAGTTTAGATGCAAGCTTTTCTATGTGCAGGCCAAAAGATAGATTGGGGTCTAACATCATACCCAAGTATTTGAAAAAGTGTAATGTGTGTAATTTAGGTACTGTTCCAAAGATCATTGTGACAGTTTTGTCAGTGTTCAGGAAGAGTTTGTTTTTTGCGATCCACTTTTCTACCTCTGTAAACTGGTCTTGGAGCACAGCCTCAAGCTGCGGTAGATCGGAATTGCTCGCATAGATTACCGTGTCATCTGCGTACATGTGTACATTTGAGGATTTGCAGACATTAGGCAGATCATATATAAATAATGTAAATAGTAGGGGGCCGAGAATGGAACCTTGGGGAACACCACACGTGACTGGGAGGGGAGGGAGTCGCTGTCAGAAATGGACACATATTGCGAGAGATCCGATACATACGATCGAAACCAGTTTAGCGAGCAATCACCAATTCCTGAGTTTTTGAGTTTGTGCAGTAGAATGTCGTGGTCTACTGTGTCAAAGGCCTTAGCAAAATCAAGGAAAATAGCTCCAGTTAGGTCTCCTTGTTCCATGCCAGTTTGGATGTCATTGCAAACTTTTAAGAGGGCAGTTGTAGTGGAGTGATTCTGGCGAAAGCCCGATTGATCAGGGGTCAGATAGTTTGATTGTTGGTAGTACTCGCATAGTTACGTAGGAACACATTTTTCTAAGATTTTTGACAATACCGGGAGCAATTATATTGGGCGATAGTTAGAAACCAAAGTAGTGTCACCACTTTTATGGATAGGCATGGGTAACATGACTGAACTTGTGTGTGCTGTAAGACTATAGTGTAATTGTGCACTGAGATAAATTGTAAAAGTCAAAGTTATACAATAATACTTTGTGTAGCCACGTTGCTCTCCTGCCCTACTAACTACGGAGGTGTCACATCCTCAAATTATTAAAATAAATCTCACCTGTCTACCTGTGCATCGTAAGCATGAATATCATTCCAGGGACCTACCCCAACTATGCCCCCTATGGATCTTTTGTGGCTGTTCATACCTTCCACCCTCCTTTTGTGACTAACTACACTCTGAATAATTTTCCAATTGAGGGGGCACAGGGATCCTTGCAAATAGACAAAGAAATTGACAATTAGATGAATAGAAAGTTCTACATCTTAAACTGTTATCAAACGACATACTTGAAAACGCTCCATTACTGTTAAAGTGATGAAATGCTTGTAATATTGTTTTTCTGTAATTTCCTGTGTAATACATGTGAAATTTAAAATAAAGATTAAAACAAAACAAGAAATTTTACAAAATGAGACTGTATTTAACCAAAGTATAAAATAGGCTAATACCGTTGTGGAAGGAAGTATATACTATCTTTGATAGATACTTGTAATACTATCCTCTGTTAAGAACAGATAAGATAAACTGCATAACACAAAATCAGTAGTGATGTCCCGAACGGTTCGCTGAACGGTTCGACGAACGGTTCGCCGCGGACGGCGAACATAAACATAAACTTTGACCCTGTACCTCACAGTCAGCAGACACATTCCAGCCAATCAGCAGCAGACCCTCCCTCCCAGACCCTCCCACCTCCTGGACAGCTTACTAAGAATGCAGCTTCACAATGAATGTAAAATGGATGCTGTCCAGGAGGTAGGAGAGTCTGGGAGGGAGGGTCTGCTGCTGATTGGCTGGAATGTGTCTGCTGACTGTGAGGTACAGGGTCAAAGTTTATGTTTATGTTCGCCGTCTGCGGCGAACTGTTCGGGACATCACTAAAAATCAGTAAAAGGCATGTGATTGTGATCATAAAATATAAAGCAAAACTGTCATTAAATGTATAATTATTTTTATTAAACGTATACTCAATTATTTGTTAATATATATTCTGTTTGCATGTTAACTGTTCATATGACTTTTTTTTTTTGCACTATTTCATGTTTATATTATGTGATGTTTATATACATACAATGAGTCAATGGAATAGACTGGTCATTTGCCAAATTTGACTAGATAATTGTTTTTTGTGCCATAACCACTACAATATGCAGTAACGGTTATGGTGATTAAAGTCTTCAGAAATGTTTCATTTAACCCCTTTAATGCGGCACTCGTGTACACACAATTGCCAGGGTCTGCATCCATACCCCACAATCATGTATACACAATTGCAACTATTGCAAATTAAATTCATATTTATTGCAAACAAATTTAATTTGCAGTGATTGTACTGATAGCAGAGCTGCGCTTCCTTTCAAGTGCCAGCTCTGCTGAACTTCCACGGTCCTTCCCTGTGCAGCAAAGGCTGATGGTGAGATCTAGAGAAATTCAATAATAATAGTTAAAAAAAAAAGCAGCTATGTGTGGGGAGGCTGAACAGGGATATACAGGCTACCCACATACAATCTACACAGCTCCACACTCACCCTATCACATCACCCCTCCCGCATACACACATACAGTCACCCTGTCACATTACCCGCTCAACCATACACACATGCAGTCACCCTGTCACATCACTACCATCTCCACACACATACACTCATCCTGTAACATGACACCACGCCAGACACACACACACACACACAGTCACCATGTCACAACATCCCCTCCTCCCCACACACATACAGCCACCATGTCACATCATCCCTCCCCCAGACCCACATACACTCACCTCAAGCGTGTATGTCATTGTGTGTAAATGTTATTTATTTACAACTCTGTTTTGCTATCTTTAGCCTCATTAATTGGCAAATGATTTTGCTTACGTTTTTTTTGACCATTACTTTCAAGGAAACCCAAAATACTAGATTCTGGGGGTGTTTTTTTTTAAACTGCTAATTGAAATGTTGGTTAGTCTCTACATTAAGGATAAATAAGGAAAACTGTTAGCAAAATATAATTTATAAAGATCACCGGTGTGTTTGTAAATTGACTGTTGAAGTTCATCTTGCAGTTCTTTTTATCCGTTTTAAATTAAATTACCTTTATTGTGTCTTAGGTGGACCCTTTGGACAGCACACCTCCCAGAATTCTTCACCTCCGCTGTGTTTCTAATGTTGAACTCCTGGGGAATGGTCAGTATGGAATCTATATAACATCTAGACACTTGAAAGCATTGGATGCAGACACGCCAGATGATAAAATTATCTTTCGAATTTTGAGTGGGCCTCATTATAGCTACTTGGAAAATGCCACAACAGGTAAGCCAGAGTTATAGCTCTACTGTGACTGGAAATGTAAGGTATTACAAGTTTACAGAAGCACACAAATAAAAAATATGATTTGTTAAAAGACGTATAAAATGTGTTGCCATTTTAGTAATAGTATGATTTGAGACAAGGTGTATTGTTTTAGAGAACAATTTGCTTGGTACTGCATAGTTCTGCTTAGCTTTGTAGAGCAGTCTGGATTACCCTGCAGGAGAACACCACAGGAAGGTGGAAACCAGGTAAATTTTCAAACTGTACTAAAATGGTTTGACAATTTACTGTGGGATGATGCCAAGGCCTCCTGGTGCCATAACCACTACATCAGGCAGTAGTAGTTATGGTGCTAGGAGTGTTACTTTAATGGCATTGAGAATATTTACATATAAATGAAGATTTACAAGGATTTAAGGATTTACTCTACTTGAAAGCCTCAGATATTTAGAGAATGGATTTTATTAAATTATAAAACTGGTTTAGTTGGTTAAAAAAAAAATCTAAAAGATTATTAAATTTTAATCCCTTGCTTCCAGCTCCCCCGAAGTTGAAATGGAGGCTTAGACTCAATGAAGGGGCAAGGGGGCTCTGAATAGCTGAATGACAGGGGGAACTGAGGTCCATTTAATATCAAATATGGGCCTTGATTTAATATCTTTAAATGAGCTTTTAAAATTATGCAATAATTTGGGATAAATGTTTACAAAAATGTTTTTGAATATTAAACTATTAAAAAAAAAATATATATATATAAAATCAAAGATATCAAAATATAATTTTTTTTTTTCAAAATGTTAAATTATTTGTAAAGCTTATCTAAAAATATTAAATTGAGGGCACAGTATTATCAAGTGCTACAGTGTCAAGCATTCCGCCGAAATACACGTTCTTCATTCTAACTCAATGCCTCTCAATGGGTTCTGCTTTATTGTTTGAACTTTTTTTATTGCTGATGTCAGTTCTTTAATAGATCTCAAACTGATCTATTGGTTTTGCTTTCTACTTTTTAGGCAACGTTATACATGAACGGTTCTCTCAGAAGGATTTGAACATGAAATCAATATTATATGTGATAAATCCATTACTAGACATTTATTATGACACACTGGAATTTGATGTCACAGATTCTGCTGAAAACTGGGCAACACCTGAAACGTAAGCTATATTGTTACATTCAAATGTATTTTTAGGTGTTCCAGTAACAGAGAACTAAGCAAGCTAAGTCTGACCTGCACTGAACCCAGTCTGACTTGATTTAGCCTGGCAATTTTTACAAGATGGCACTCAAGGTTAAAGTAGGCTACATATTTATTTTTATGTATCTTATTCTCTTGTATAAAAAGAGGGATGTTGCAGGTACATGATCCAGTTCTAGTAAAAACAAGACTTAAAGGAGCACTATAGGGTCAGGAACACAAACATGTATTCCTGACTCTGTAGGGTTAAAACCACCATCTAGCCCTCTTGCCCCCCTCATGCCTCCCTAAATATAGTAAAATCTTACTTGTATTCAAGTCTGCAGCTGCTTACTTGTCCCTGTTTCCTTTAGACGTGCCCACTGCCTGCTGACATCAGCAGAAGTGGCAGCCTCATCCATTGACAATGCTTCCCCATAGGATTGGCTGAAACTGAAAAGGAGGCAGATCAGGGGCAGAACCAGCACAATTCAAACACAGCCCTGGTCAATCAGCATCTCCTCATAGAGATTAATTGAATCAATGAATCTCTATGAGGAAAGTTCAGTGTCTGCATGCAGAGGGAGGAGATACTGAATGTTTGGATGCATTTTAGGCAGCCATGGCCCAGGAAAGATCTCTAACAGACATCTTAGAAGTGGACAGAGAAGTTATCACTAGGCTGTAATGTAAACACTGCATATTCTCTGAAACAAACAGTGTTTACAGCAAAAAAACCTGAAGGTAATAATTCTACTCACCAGAACAAATTCAATAAGCTGTAATTGTTCTGGTGACTATAGTGTCCCTTTAAGAAGTCATTGGTCCAGATATTGAGTTGACTCTGTTTTCTTTTCTTTCCTGGATTTGGGGTATTAATTTTAACTAAAAATATAAAAAAACAATAGTAGTTATAACAGCTAATGGAAATTGTTGGTAAAAAAGTTTGATATTATCTGCAGTCATTCTTCACTAGTACCATTTCTCTTTCTAATGAATGCTGTGCCCAGTGTGTATTTCTTTGTGAGCAGTACTGGAATCAAAATGTTCCCAACGCGATAGAAAGCAACTTCATTGGTCTTAATCCAGTAACAAAAACTAAAAATGCATTGATGCATGCAAGACATAGACCACAAGGGTGAAGCTAGACAACATCAAGCTAATATATCATAAGAAGACTGTCAACATTTTGACAGGGGTAAAGGATATCCTGACATATTTCAGTTTCTAGACTCTGCAGAACAGCCAGTAATAATAATCACATTATAAATGTATTAGTAAAATAATAAAACACCTTGCAATTTGTCTATAATGATTTTAAAATGTGATATCAATCGTTCTTTTGATAGTTCAGAATGACATGACATAATTACATAAATCTGAAGCTGTTATTAATCTGTTTCTTTGCCATATTATATCAAGCAGCCAAACAAGATTTTTCACCCTTATCTTCCTAAAACTCTACTAAATCCCATTCTTTTTTGTGCCCTTGAAAATGCACTCTCATTCTACTACCATTCATGATCTCTTCATCTCCTGCTTCTTGTGCATCTTAGCACTGAGTGAAACCTGACCCTCTCACTCTGACATTGCTACCCCTGCATTTATGTCCTATGGTGGATTACAATGGTAAGGGTTGTGATATGGGTTTTTTTTGTTCTCCCCACATTGTTCCTTCCAACCTGTCACCCCTTGTCCTATTCTCCCCTTTTCCTCTTTTAAAGTCCACTCAATTCATCTTCCCAGTCCTCTTTCAGCCAGTGTTGCCATTATCTACTCTCCTCCTCGCTCTCCTCTGCTCTTCCTTGATCATTTTCTGCTTGTCTTCCTTACTTTCACTACTCTGACATTCCTTCCCTTATCTATGGCAACTTCGACATCCCCATTATTCAACCTAACAACTCAACAATCTATCACCACCTCCTTTGGCCTTCACAATGGACTAATCCCCTACAAACATAAATAGAAATACCATTGACCTTGTCTTTTCCAGCCTTTGCTCTGTTTATAAAGTCTCTAGCAAACATTTCAGTCAGTCTGACCACCCTTTTCATACATAACACACCATAATTTTCTTCTTAGCTAAGCTCATGGCTAGTTACAGATAATGCATGCTACTTTACAGACCAAAATAGGAATCCAATCTTCCCTATTTCCCCTTCTACTACAAAAACTTAGCTTCCATCATTTACCCTCTTCCACTCTTAACCCCTTGGACTCAATGGCACTGCATTTTCCTGGCTTTCATGCTATCTTTCTGAAGAGCAAAAAACGGGGCGCAAGAGTATACTGAGAACGGGCAGCAGCTACTGAAATAGCCTGCCCTCAGGTGGGTGCCCGCTCAGAACTCAAGCTGGTTTTAGCTCATCTTGTGCCATCAAAGAGAGAACATATCTGAAGCATATCAGACTGGTCCCACCCATACGGGCAGTCCAGATCCAAAATGCCAGCAAGTTCCCTCTGCATGAGAGACATAGCAACCCCAGGCGATCGTTTCAGCCTTGTTAGGCATCATCGGTGAGGCATAGCTGATATCTCTCTAGGCACCATGAGCAAGGGGTCCACATCTGGATTACCCTTTAAACTTATGTAGAGCAAAAAATGGGGCGCAAGAGTATACTGAGAACGGCAGCACCTGAAATAGCCTGCCCTCCGGTGGGTCCCCGCTCTATCTTTCTATCTTTTTGAATGATCATTTAGGATCTCCTTCTCTTGTGCCACTTCCCACTGCCTGTCTTAGTTTGTGTTCCCCAATGCTCTGTCCTTGATCCTCTTTAATTCTACATTTAACGCCTCTCTCATTAACCTTATTAACTTTTTGGGATTTAAATACCAGCTATAGGCTGATGATACTCAGATTTACCTCACCTCCTCTGATCTCTCTCCAGCCCTCTTGGAATGTTGTCACAAATTGCCTCTCTTCCATCTCTAACTGGATGTCTTCCTGTTTTTTTAAAACTTAATCTTTCCAAACTTGAACTATTCATCTTTCCTCACTCAAACAGTCCACCTCCATCTATCTCCCCAAATGTCACTAGGACCCCTATTATCCCAACTCTTCAAGATCACTGACTTGGAGTCAATTTCAACTCAGGTCCTACTTTCTTTCCTCATATACCATCTTTCTCCAAATCCTTTAAATTTCACCTTTAAAAAAACTGTCGGCATTTGCCATTTTCTAACTCAAGATTCAACTAAGGCACGTCTTCATGCACGTATTTCCCAACTTAACTATTGCAACTCACTACTCATTGTCCTCCTAAATACCTGCATTGCTCCACTTCAGTCTATAATAAATGCTGCTGCCAGGCTCATCAACCTGAATGACACTACTCCCTCACCTCATTTGCCAATCATTACATTGGCTTCCTGTACCCTTCATGATCCAATTCAAACTGCTAACGCTAACCTACAAAGCCCACAATAATTCCACTCCTCACTACATTTATTCTTCAAAAGTACACTCATTCTTATTAATTTTGCTCTGCGAGTGATCTTCTCCTGTTATCTCCTCATTCCGACACCGTTAATTCTCATCTGCAGGATTTTCCTATAGAATTCCCTAACCCCCATCATACTTTCCCCAAGCCTCCAATCCTTTAAAAAGTCACTGAAAACACATTATTATTGGTATTTATATTGCGCCAAACTAATTCCGCTGTGCTATATAAATATTAATAATAACAAAACCAATTATTTCCTAAAAGATGTTGAAGTTCTAGGAGGGATAAGCCAAATGATTTAGGTAATTTAGAAAAATGGTCAGAGTTGTGGCAACTGACATTTAATGTGGATAAGTGCAAGATAATGCATCTTGGACGTAAAAACCCAAGGGCAGAGTACAGAATATTTGATAGAGTCCCAACCTCAACGTCTGAGGAAAGGGATTTAGGGGTGATTATTTCTGATGACTTAAAGGTAGGAAGACAATGTAGTAGAGCAGCAGGAAATGCTAGCAGAAGAGGTATTAGCAGTAGAAAGAGGGAAGTGCTCATGCCATTGTACTGAACAATGGTGAGACACCTCTTGGAGTATTGTACGCAGTACTGGAGACCATATCTCCAGAAGGATATTGATACTTTGGAAAGAGTTCAGAGAAGGGCTGCTAAACTGGTTTATGGATTGCAGGATAAAATCTACAAGGAAAGGTTAAAGGAACTTAACATGTATAGCTTGGAGGAAAGACGAGATGGGGGGATATGATAGAAATATTTAAATATATAAAGGGAATCAACACAGTAAAGGAGGAGACTATATTTAAAAGAAGAAAAATTACCACAACAAGAGCACATAGTCTTAAATTGAGAAGGGCAAAGGTTTAAAAATATCAGGAAGTATTACTTTACTGAGAGGGTAGTGGATGCATGGAATAGCCTTCCAGCTGAAGTGGTAGAGTTTAACACAGTAAAGGAGTTTAAGCATGCGTGGGATATGCATAAGGCTATCCTAGCTATAAGATAAGGCCAGGGACTAATGAGAGTATTGGGCAGACTAGATGGGCCGAATGGTTCCTATTTGTCATCACATTCTATGTTTTGGGTGCACATAAATTAAGCAATTCACTATTTAGCCAGAAGATGTCGCTATTTCCATAGTGTTCAACCTTTTTGACACAATTTAATAGAAGTGTTTTGTTATTTACAGCACGTACAGCAACATGTTTAAAAACGTTGAATTTTATATACTTGAATTCTTGGTTTTCAGCCTATATTGCTGTGTAACTATTGTGTCGGTGTGTTTTCATGTTAACATTTGCTGTGTGAGAGTCATTCTTAATAAAACTCATGAAATGCTCACAAATATGAAATGCTTACAAATGTCTACACAATGCTGCTCCGACCTACTTATTCTCACTAACTCACAAATATGTCCCATCTAGGCCCCTATGTTCTGCCGGAGACCTACCGTATTTTTCGCTCCATAAGACGCACTTTTTTTCCACTCAAAAGTGAGGGGAAATGTCTGTGCGTCTTATGGAGCGAATGTGAAGCTTTACTTACCTGTCTTGTAGCGTGGGCCGGCTTCACAGCGCGCTCCGCGGTACAGGAACTTCAAGTTCAGGTTCCGGTTTCCGGCGGGACTGAAAGGAAGTGTGCACACTGAGTGTGCACTTCCTTTCAGTCCCGCCGGAAACCGGAACCTGAACTTGAAGTTCCTGTACCGCGGAGTGCGCTGTGAAGCCGGCCCACGCTACAAGACAGGTAAGTAATTATGGGACAAGGAGAGGGGGTACTCTATGGGACAAGGAGAGGTGGGAAACTATGGGACAAGGGGAGGGGGACACTATGGGACAAGGAGAGGGTGGGACTATGAACTGGGACACTGGGACAAGGGAGGGTGGGACACTATGGGACAAGGGGAGGGTGGGACACTATGGGACAAGGGAGGGGGGACACTATGGGACAAGGGAGGGGACTCTATTGGACAGGGGAGGGGGACACTATGGGACAAAGGGGAGGTGGGACACTATGGACAAGGGGAGACACTATGGGACAAGGGAGGGAGTATAGGACAAGGGAGGGGGAGGGACAAGGGGAGGACTATGGGACAAGGGAGGGGTGGACACACTATGGGACACTATGGGAGGGGAGGGGTGGACACTATGGGAGGGAAAGTGCACTATGGGACAAGGGGGGGACACTATGGGATGAGAACACTATTGGACAAGGGGAGGAGGGGTTAACAATCACTATGGGACAGAAGAAAGGGGGGGTTAAAATAACTATGGGACAGGGGAGGGGGGGTTTAAAGATCATTATGGGACAGGAGAGGGGAGTGGGTGGTAAGGAACAGAAAATTGCTTAAAAAAAAATATTCTGAACAAACTGTCCCATAGTAAGAAACACCATGGAACAGTTCAGAATATTTTTTTTTCTGGGTTTCTTCCTCTAAAAACTAGGTGCGTCTTATGGTGAGGTGCATCTTATGGAGCGAAAAATACGGTATGTCTAACCTCTGTATAGTGATGTCGCGAACCGTTCGCGAACTTCCCACGAACGGTTCGCCGCGGTTCACCACGAACCGTTCGCGGCGAGCTCCGGTCAGCTGACACATCCCGGCCAATCTCCAGCAGACTCTCCCTCCCAGACCCTCCCACCTCCTGGACAGCATCCATGTTGAAGGCAGCTTCGTGGCGAACCGTGGCGAGCCGTTCGCAGGAAGTTCGCGAACGGTTCGCGACATCTCTACCTCTGTATGTACTCCTACCTCTGATGCTCACCTTAAAGACTTCTCTAAGGCTGCACCGTTTCTATGGAACGCCCTTCCCTTCTCTGTTAGACTTTCACCCAATCTCCTCTCCTTCAAAAAATGTTTAAAAACTTACTTCTTTAGGAAAGCATATCAATTAAACTGTGAACAGCTTTCCCTGCACCCTGATTCAAAACAAAACAGTAAACCCTCAATAAATACTATCTTAGCAACCTACTTTTCTACCCTATCCTTACCTTTTGTGTCACATTACCCCACTCCCTCTAACATGTAAGCTCATTGAGCAGGGCCCTCAGTCCCTCTACTCCTGTGCGTTCAACTTGTCAGGTTACAAATACGTGTCTGTTAGTCAACCCATTGTACAGCGCTACGGATCTTGTTGGTGCTTTATAAATACTACTACTAATAATGATAATGAAATATATTCTTAACAAAATAGCTACATGCTTTGCTCATCTACTGGAATTGTTTGTCTAATTTTCAACCCAACACCCCTTTTAGTTGATTATATTTTACACTAGATTATATCCTTGGAAGCAGGTGCTATATGCAGTTACTGCCATTAAAGGGTTACTCCAACAACCATGGCCACTTCAATGATTTAAAGTGGTCATGGTAGTAAGAATATGTATGTGCAGAAATCCAGCTTGAAACACTGCACATACTGAGTTATTGTTAAATGTGTGCTAGTGCCTAGTTGCACCCCCAGCACTAATTAACAACTCTGTTCCGGGCTACCTAATGTCAGTTCTGTGTATATTTTTCAACTGTCATCAACCCACACATAACACAGGCAATAGATGTAACAATCTTTCCCTTTCAGGCTAGCCCTCCCTCAGCTCTCCCCAACCCAACCTTCCTCCCTGTGGGCTATCCCACCTGCCTCCCTCAGTTCTAAAACTGTGAGAAATGCTCCCTCGCTCCAGCCTGGAGTACATGCATGCACTCTGAGGTGGTGAATTGGGTAATATGGTCCAATCACAGGCTTCTCTAAGAATAGCCTGTGATATGACTGGGCACGGAACCAGTGTGGTTGGAGAAAGCGTGGAAGTCCACACCTGGAGCTTTGCCTTGCACTGGAGTCCTGGTAAGTAAAATATTTTTCTTTGTAGGTTATACTGCAAACGGGGGAGGAGACAACCTAATTCATAGTGCCCAATTGAGCACATTACACAGAATAGGTCCCCCCTCCAAAGGTTTGGAGTAACTCTTTAGTTTATCTCCTTTCACTATAGTGATTTATAAGCTGAAGATCTGGGGAGACACTGCCCTGTTATTAAGGGTCCCTGCACTGTACAATGTCAGTCAAACAATGCATTACAAATAATGATGCTCAAGAAAGTCACCCACTGTGCTGGAGAGCGTGGGAATAAGACAGATAGATAGATAAATAGATAGAAAGATAGATCTGGAGTTGCAAGGTGTACACTCATATATCCCTGCGACCGCCATCAGTTTGACCCTCGGTATGAAGGAACATTCACTGATATCTGTGACTGCCTAAAAGACACAGGCTCTTTTTCTCACCAACTCCATTGCTGGTGTAATGAATGTCAATGAATGTCTCCTCTCACCCTGTGGCACATTCAATCACCTCTAGGGACCTCATACATATTCATGTATATTAGGGTAAAAATGATCCTGCCTGCTGCCTCACTACAGCAAACAGACAACCCAACACACCACCTATTTTCATATTTACAAGAATAGCACTCTGATGTTAGTGGCCCAGAAGCATTTGCTTATCTGCCTCTCTTGCCATTCCTCCCATGCTTGCTGGCTAAAAACTCTCTGAAGAATGTTGTTGAGATTATGGGGCACACAAAAAAAAAATAGAACCTATGGCTACCCCTGCTTAAACAATGGTGGATTTATTTGTTCCAAACACAATTGATTCATTTGTACTGAAGCAAAAATAGAAGTATCCATGTGTGATTACAACCATCACAATACAACTACATTTGTTTATTGAATTTCTTTATTTGTAATAAATGGTTAATATAGCAGTAAATTAAATGCTAAATAATAAATTAAAAGTTAAACAAAATATATAGAGATGAGATAAAAGAAAAATACATATGGGTCTCTATAGACTATGTGGTATATTTTTTAAGTTTTCTGCCAGCTTTAGGTGTAATTAATGAACAAGTAGATCAGTTATTATATTTTACTAATTAACAATAGAACTACATTTTAATTGCATTATGGTTCTTTGATTTTCTTTATATCTCATACATACTGTGGTGCTGTCGGTTACAAAATGCTCTGATTTTGTTCTGTAGTCTAGTTGTGCCTGGTTGGAAGCCATAGTAACCCCCTGTTCTGTGATTGTTTCCTCACTCTATGCCTTTAGAACTGAATATATATCAATGCTTCAGCCAGCATGAGTTTAAATGTGACCTGCTCTAATTACTTTGCTGGGCTCTTTTAATTTTTCACAGCTTGGAAATAAAATGGTCTCATATTGAATTGCCCCAGGCCATGTATGAGGTGTGTGAAACAGAGGCAGTGGTGGGTTTGAAGATCACACGGAAAGGTTACTCTGGAGACTCTGCTTTTATATCACTCAAGGTAACACTGCACCCCTTCACAGTTTGAAGGAGAAGATCCCTTTAATTGCCATTTAGTGTTACAATGTTGCTTCAAATCATCTGTCAGTCTGCAAAAGTAGGATTCTGTGTGTGAAGGAAAAACACAATATTCTCATTATGATAACTAAATGCAAAAAGAACCCACATTTTCACTTTTTGACATTTCTCGATAGTTCTTGAAAAGTGTGCATTTTTAATTTATGTTATAGGATTAGGTATGTGTGTGTGTGTGTGTGTGTGTAAAAAACAGATACAATTTGAATATTGTAGTACCTTTTTTATTGGACTAACAGAATTTTTTTATGACAAGCTTTCGGGAGAACCTCCCTTTCTCAAGTCTGAAGCATTTCTGAGCAAGACGACACATAGAATTCAAAGTTGAGTTGTGATACAGGGGTTAGAGTGACACGAGTGCAGATGACACAGGTTTGATAGAACATAGACGCCATTCTTGCAGAGGGTCATAAATATCTTATGTGAAGATCACAGAGTGAGGGGGGAATGAGAGAGAAAAAAAATTAGCGAACAGTGCAGAAGATGGTGCTAGAAGAGGGGAGTATTAATATAAAGAATGCATGAATTCCTATCCAAAAGTTACAGGATATTCATGAGGGCCTATATCCAGAATACACACACACACGTGCACACTCACACTCATGTACACACCTATACACAAGTAGTGCATATGTACAAGTATACACAAGAACATACACACTATACATAAGTACATACAATATACATATAAATACAACCAAATGACGAAACATATGTACATGCACACCTACTATGTATATGTATACCCATAAATACATGAACACATATACATACACACAAACACATATACATACATGCACATGAACTCATATACACAAATATAAATGAACAGTCACATAAATAAGCATACATTCATAAGAGTATGGGAAAGCATAGGTCTATAAATAGAACTTTGTATATAGATAGAATAAACATTTGATACATATGACAGAACAGTAAGATAATGCTGGGGAGTATTCATGTAAAGTGTTGGTAATGGGACAGGAAACCCACATCAATATTTAGTCCTCTATTCTTACTGTTAAACAATTTGATCATTCTGGCTTCAAAAGTTTTTTTCTTTCTTGGGTATTTTTAAAACCCCCTTCAGGTCCCCAATCAACAATCTCAGAAACATAGTTGACATATTAGAAGAAACAGAGAACAGTGAAACCCCACTAATGTTTCTGTCAATAGACGCAGAAAAAACGTTTGACAGGGTTGGATGGGGTCTCATGTTCGCCACCTTAAAACAATTTGGAATCACCGGAGCAATATTACAGGCCATGTCCGCTCTCTACAGTTCTTCATCAGCAAAGGTTACAGCCTCAGGATTTACATCACAAAACTTTAATATCAAAAGTGGGACTAGACAAGAGTGCCCGCTTTCCCCTTTATTATATATAATGGTGTTAGAACCCCACTCGCGATTTTAATAAGACAAACCAAAAAAATCAATGGATTTACGAATTCGTTAGGACAAACCAATCTAAATATCTATGCAGATGACATCTTACTAACATTAGAAGAACCAAAACCTTCGGTCCCAGAGCTATTAAAGGAGATACACAATTACTCCAAAGTATCAGGATACAAAATGAACAGAGAAAAATCAACATGTATAGCTAAAAATATGAAGAAAAGGTCAATTTACTTTCTTGAACAAAACATTGGTCTCGCCGAAAGTAAGGTTAGGCTAAAATATTTGGGTATAACTATAACCTTAGATCTAAAAGATCTAATAGAAGCCAATTTCCTACCTCTACTAAAACAAACTAATAACAAACTAAGGGACTGGAAAGGTGTGGGCTTCTCTTGGTCGGGTATCCTAAAAGCATACATTCTACCAAAATGGCTGTACTTGTGGAGAATGATTCCTCTCAATTTCCCAGAAAACTGGCTATCTTTACTTCATACTTTTTTTTAAATTCATATGGGGCGATAAGAAAGCAAGAGTTAAAATGAAAGTTTTGGCCATGTCAAGGCAGGATGGAGGCCTGGGGTGGCCAGAAGGCTAGTAGACCTTTTCATATAATGCTCTCACAAAGCAATGCAGCATCTCAAGAAACATAGAACAAAATGTAAAAATCTAAAACTGGGGTAAAAAATGTATCCTCACTATTTGGGTTCTAGACGTAAACAAAAATTATTAAAGAGAACGAATTAATAAATGGAAAAAAGAATTATAAGTACATATAAAAAAAGAAGAATGGGTAAGCTTATTAAATAAACTAAATAAAAATATACACTGCCTAAACCTCACAGAAACTGAATTTAAACTTTTAAACAGATGGTACCTAACACCGAAACGTTTAAAGAAAATGTTCCCAGAGTTATCAGATAGATTCTGGAAATTTAATATAAACAAAGGCAACTTGATCCACATTTGGTGGCAATGCGCATAAACAAACTCTGGAAATAAGTAATCAAGATAATGTAGCAAATAACCGAAATAAAATTGCCTCTTAAGCCTGAAGTGGTCCTACTAAACCTAAACTGGCCAAATATGACAAAAAAAACACGAATGGTAATATTGCACATAATCACGGCAGCTAAATTACTTTTAGCACAAAACTGGAAAACAGGAATAATTCCATGCACCAATTAATTAATAACGCCGGTTATATGGCAAGCAAGAATGGAAAGGGATATTCTAGTGAACATAAGAAGTAGATAAACTCAAATAGAAGACTGGGATACATGGATAAATAAAATGGAATAAATATCATTGCATAGTTAAAATCACTTTTGTGACTCCTATCTTCTCCAGGCTTACTTTGCTCTTTGGTAGCTTTGTTTGTTTTGTTTTTTGAGGGGGGAGGGGGGTTCCGCGCAGGAGGCATTACTATTGTTACTCTTACTTTCCTTTCTTCTGACTCTAAATCTCAACAATTAACATAAATAGAGTGTAGGTCCAGTCACAGTGAAGGAAAGGGCCAGACAAGAGAAGGGGAGAAGAAGGGAAGAAAATAAATTAATGCACCCACAAAACGGGCAGACAATTTGAATAATAAAACATTGTAACTATACAGGATACAAGAGGTTCTCTCTCTCTCCAAGAAGTAAATGGGTAAAGTAAATATGATAGACAAGAATTAAAATTATGAACTAATCAATAGGACTGGGGGGGAGGGATCCAGGTGGAAGGGGATTAGGGAGATTAATAGAATTCCACAATATATTTATGATGACAAAGTACCAAGGCCTGAACCTCATAAGCATTAACAAAACATATACAAGGCAGGTACTCGTCTGCAATAAAAAAAATAAAAAATAAGTGCTTAGAATTTACTACCATTTGGCTTCATCCAAATACCTTTGGAAAATGTGACCATGCCAAGGATATGCATGCAGCCAGTTAGAATATAGATATAGTACTGTTTCAGAACTGAAACAGATGTTAATTGCCCACTTAAGTAATGTGCTATTTATTGTGCAGACTAAGCTGCCACAAATAGTTGCAAAATGGCTTTACTTATGTAAAACAGAAACAATGATAGACATATGTAATTTTGAAGAAAAAAATCACAGAAGACATGAAAGCCCATTTTTTTCCTCTTCATTAGTTTACAGTCCCTTAAGCCATATTCAGTGATGACTTGCTGATGCCTTAACTAAAAGGATCAATCTTAACAATAAAACTGCTCATTGGAATCATATATTTATGCAATGTTTGCTGTTTAAATATTTCTGTGTTTATTCATATCTTCAAGGTAAATGAAATAAGTGCTGTGAATTGGAAAGACTTTTCTACACTTCCTTCTAAACTCATACAATTTGACCCAGGTAAATATTATCATATTATCATATGTTAACTACTTTTATATGGTTACCTTTTTTTTTCCAAAGAAGTGATGCCTATCTTGCAGATTCATGTACTGATTGCAGTTTAAGATATCATAATAGTTTAATAAGATTTAACCTTACAGAATTTTTCATTCTTCCTTGGCAAATATATATATTTTTTGAGTGATTGTAAAGCAGATATCTAAGTCCTATACTACCAGACAGTCCATTGGTAAATTTCAAAACTTCAAGGCTGATTTTTTTATTTGACAATGGCTTGTGACAAATGGAAAGTGGTGTCATACAAAATTATGTAAAAATAAATAAATATAGATAGATAGATAGATAAATTAAAGGGCACACCTTGCTATTGTTGGGATTGCAGATTTCCAAAAAGTCAACAGAGGGAAATAATAATTTGTTTCTAACCTTTTTGCCTTGTTCATGGGGTGTGGAAAAAGGAGGGAGGCATTCACTTGACATTCTAAATGGGTTAAGTTGTTCACAATTTGGCTGTTGCTAATTAGATTAAATGGGTTTCAAAATACAAATAAAGAATGCTCGACAAGTTCAAGGGCTCACAGGAACAATAATAAATATGTCTGACTATTTTTGTGACATTTTGGCTCAGTATATTGAGCTTGTGTGGAAACTTTGTATGTACAAGTGCACAGCAATACAAATATTTGTGTTGAATATTCTTACTGTTGCTTATTATTTTATACATATATGTAATGAGACACTAATGATATTATAACTGCACTTTCTTTTTATAGAAAATAGTTTCTGTGTTTGTAGACAATATATGTACTAGAAGGACTGTTCTCATAGAAACATAGAAAAATAGAATGTGACGGTAGATAAGAACCATTCGGCCCATCTAGTCTGCCCAATTTTCTAAATACTTTAGTCCCTGGCCTTATCTTATAGTTAGGATAGCCTTATGCCTATACCATGCATGCTTAAACTCCTTTACTGTGTTAACCTCTACCACTTCAGCTGGAAGACCATGCATCCACTACCCTCTCTGTAAAGTAATACTTCCTGATATTATTTTTAAACCTTTGTCCCTCTAATTTAAGACTATGTCCTCTTGTTGTGGTAGTTTTCTTCTTTTATATATAGTCTCCTCCTTTACTGTGTTGATTCCCTTTATATATTTAAATGTTTCTATCATATTCCCCCTGTCTTGTCTTTCCTCCAAGCTGTACATGTTAAGATCCTTTAACCTTTCCTGGTAAGTTTTATCCCGCAATCCATGAACCAGTTTAGTAGCCCTTCTCTGAAATCTCTCTAAGGTATCAATATCCTTCTGAAGATACGGTCTCCAGTACTCTGTACAATACTCCAAGTGAGGTCTCACCATTGTTCTGTACAATGGCATGTGCACTTCCCTCTTTCTACTGCTAATACCTCTCCCTATACAACCAAGCATTCTGCAAGCATTTCCTGCCTACCTTTAAGTCATCAAAAATAATCACCCCTAAATCCCTTTCCTAAGATGTTGAGGTTAGGACTCGATCAAATATTCTGTACTCTGCTATTGGGTTTTTACGTCCAAGATGCATTATCTTGCACTTATCCACATTAAATATCAGTTGCCACAATTCTGACCATTTTTCTAGTTTGCCTAAATCATTTTCCATTTG
The DNA here is from genome assembly GCA_933207985.1 of Pelobates cultripes. Taxonomy (NCBI): domain Eukaryota; kingdom Metazoa; phylum Chordata; class Amphibia; order Anura; family Pelobatidae; genus Pelobates; species Pelobates cultripes. The sequence goes on from OW240916.1 coordinate 106,724,750, forward strand.
GCTTATCCCTCCTGGAACATCAACCCTGTTACATATCTTAGTATCATCAGCAAAAAGACATGCCTTACCATCAAGACCTTCTGCAATATCACTAATAAAAATATTAAAGAGAAAGGGTCCAAGTACAGATCCCTGAGGTACCCCACTGGTGACAAGTCCAAGCTTCGAATATATTCCATTGACTACAACCCTCTGTTGCCTGTCACTCAGCCACTGCCTTCAACAATATTGGAATCCAAACTTAAAGATTGCAGTTTATTGATAAGCATTCTATGTGCAACAGTGTCAAAATCCTTACTGAAATCTAGGTAAGCAATGTCTACTGCACCACCCTGATCTATAATTTTAGTTACCCAATCAAAAAAATCAATAAGATTAGTTTGGCATGATCTCCCTGAAGTAAACCCATGTTGTCTCTGATCTTGAAATCCATGTGTTTTTAGATGTTCAACAATCCTATCCTTTAACATGGTTTCCATCACTTTCCCCACTACTGAAGTAAGGCTTACTGGCCTATAGTTGCCCGACTCCTCCCTATTACCTTTCTTGTAAATGGGCACAACATTCGCTAACTTCCAGTCTTCTGGGACTACTCCTGTTAACAATGATTGGTTAAATAAATCTGTTAATGGTTTTGCTAGTACACCACTAAGCTCTTTTAATAGCTTTGGGTGTATTCCATCAGGTCCCATTGACTTATTTGTCTTTACTTTTGACAGTTGAAATAGAACCTCTTCCTCACGTGTAACTCATGTGTAATAAATTACTAATTTATCCTTTTTCTTAACTAAGTTCCCTTTCCTTCATTTTCATCTGTAAATACAGAACAAAAATATTCATTGAGGCAGTCAGCTATACCTTTATCGTCTTCTACATACCTTCCTTCTTTTGTTATTAATCTAACTAATCCTTGTTTTACTTTTCTTTTCTCATTTATGTATCTAAAAAAAAGGTTTGTCCCCCTTTTTTACTGACTGTGCTATTTTCTCTTCTGTGTGTGTTTTGGAAGCTCTTATAACTGGTTTAGCCTCTTTCTGCTTAATCTTATAGATCATTTTGTCTTCCTCACTCTGGGTTTTTTTATAATTACTAAATGCTAACTTTTAGTTTTTAACTATTTTGGCCACATCTGCCGAGAACCACAGTGGTTTCTTGAATGTTTTGCTTTTACTGACAAGCCTAATGCAATTTTCTGTTGCCTTCAGTAGTACAACTTTTAAATAATCCCATTTCTCTTGGACTCCATTTAAATTGCTCCAGTCTGATAATGACTCCTCTACACATATTCTAATTTTAGAAAAGTCTGTTTTTCTAAAGTCTAAAACCTTTGTTTTTGTGCGGTGTGACTCAGTCACTGTTCCTTTATTAAACCACACTGACTGATGATCACTGGATGCTAAACTTTCCCCTACAGTAATATCTGATGCCAAATCTCCATTTGTTAACACAAAATCTAGTATGGCCTCTTTACGAGTTGGCTCCTCAACAACTTGTTTTAGAGACAATCCCAGTAGGGAGTTTAGAATATGTGTGCTCCTGGCACAAGCAGCTATTTTTGTTTTCCAATTCACATCAGGAAGATTAAAGTCACCCATGATGATAACTTCCCCCTTCATTGTCATTTTAGCTATTTCCTCAACTAGTAGATTATCTAACTCTTCAATTTGTCCTGGGGGCCTATAAATCACACCTACACAAGTTACCAAATTCTAACGTAACCCAAACGGACTCTATGTTCGCCTCACTAACTTTTATTAGGCTAGATTTTATGCTATTCTTCAAATACAGGGCAGCCCCTCCCCCTTTTTTGCCTTTCCTGTCTTTTCTATATAAAGAGTACCCTGGTATTACTTTGTCCCAGTCATTTTTCTCATTATACCATGTCTCCGTAACAGCGACTAAATCTACACTATCAGTTACCATTATTGCCACAAGTTCATGGATCTTATTCCCTAAACTGCGAGCATTTGTAGACATGACTCTAAGCTTATCATTTTTTAACACACTTGCTACATGCACCTTCTGTCCTTGTTTTGGGGGACAATTGGATTGATGTTTTATCACCATTTTGCCCCTCCCCCCCCGCCCCTCCTAGTTTAAATACATCCTAGCAAAACCTCTGAACTGCTCACTGAGAACGTTTGTTCCCTTTTGAGAACGATGCAAACCATCTTTTTTGTACAGGTTATTTCCATTCCAAACGGAGCTACCATGAGAAATAAAGCCAAATCCTTGCTCCCAACACCATTCACCAAGCCACAAATTCCTATTGCTTACTGCATACATCTTTCACAGTCGTCATTTTATCATAGTGATAAAAGGCAATAACAAGTGGCAAACTTAATTACTTGTAAGTGTTTATATTCGAACATTTGGTTGCATTTATTTATATGTTTCAAATTAGCTGAGGGTTTACAAAATAGGAAATGACATGGAAATGAAAAACAAATCCAAAATTTAGACTAAAAGAAGTATAGCAGAACAAATATTTTTCTTTCCAAATTCAGGTTGCACTCTGGTTAAGAGGAACATATATCAATATGTCTTGTTTACAGAATTTAAAAAAAAAAATGATAGCCAAAGCAAAGGGTTCAAACCAGAGCAACTGGTAGGTCAACTGGTCCATATTAAAGGGATGCTCTAGGAATCATAACCACTCTTGGGCAAAGTTCAGTGTCACTCTTTTTAAATGGTTTAACACTGGATGAGGGTACCTGGGTGTGTGCTTCCATGTTAGTCAGACCAGCCATGGGTGGAAGTGATAAATTCATGCTCTTAGACTATCACAGCTGCCTATCACTGGTATGAATTGGTATGGCTACAGCAGAATATAACTCCCAATAAACCATACTTCCAGTCAGGGCCAGATTGTGGACACCCAGGATCCTTCACGCAGTCTCAAAAAGAGTTTTACACTAAAATATGAGTCAGCATTCGGGGACTCCAGGCACCACAATCACTTCAGTAAGATTAGGTGGCTATGTTGCCTATTGTATAACTTCAGTACATCAACTCACAGGTTCCTATGATAAAGAATGAGAAATTATTTTCAAAAGGCATGTATTCTAGATTAATATTATTGTTTTCATATGCTCCATTTGAACTCCTTTCAAACTTAATGATATATATTTTTTATATCTGCATTTTACTGTTGAAGTCATTGATTTTCTTAACAGCAGGAGACTAATGTACTATAACAAAGCTTTATCTTCTTTACTTTATACTTAATTAATTAGTAGTAAAACATAGCTATTTGCATAGAGAATTTGGCATGTTATTACATTTCCAAAACCTTTTAACTAAAGAGCCCTTCATACGACTGCCAACATAATGACTTTATGCTAACTTCACAAGATTAAATTATCATTTTTGGCTATTCCACATTTAAACATTCAAGTGAGGACGTCCAGTGCTAGTTTTGGCTAAAAAACTATATTATAATTTAATTGAATTCTATTTGTTATCAACAACTAGAATGCCAGTGAAAAATGTTGTACCAGTATCACCTGTATTCTTTATTCACTTATATTTTACTTAAAGGAACATATAGGAACATATACAAACATATATTCCTAACACTATAGTCCTGATGTGACACTTTAGGTGACAGGCCCACCTCCGATCGCATTGAAAAGGTGATTTTTACCCGCCTTTCTCCCATGCCGCACAGGTCCCGCCGCGGCTGGCCCTACCTCCATGGCTGAGATCATCAGTCCAATGCTTACATTAAGCTGTAGTTAATCTGGTGACTATAGTATCCCTTTAAAGGAACACTACAGCATTAGGAATACAAACATGTATTACTAAAGCTATAGTTGTGACAGATGCCCACATGTTTGCCTGCTTATGGTTTTCAGATCAGGACTATTTAACAATGTATTTATTGTCTGTGCCTCTCTTCCTACCCATTCCTGTTCTGAATGTATTACTTGTCTGTGCCTCTCCCCCTCCCCCTTCCTTCCTGGTGTATTGTGTTGGAGACCCCATGGAGGGGTCGGTGCCTAACAAACCATGTGTGACAAAATAAAAGGACTTCTTTGTACCTGAGAGGGGACTGAATTTTCTCTCAGGCACAGGGGATCATGGGAAGGATTGCCCTGGGGTGTTGTGTTGGAAACCCCTTGCATGGGGCTTTTGCATAAGTGGATTTCTCTGTACCTGAGAGGGAACTGAATTCTTTCTCAGGCACAGAGTGTCACGGTTCTTACTGTGACATCTAGATAGCCAGACGTGGTCGCCCCAGAAGTGCCAAACGGGGGATTTGAACCTTGGTACTTTGCTGTCCTGGGCTTGCTATCTGCCTTTCAGCCACAGCAGTTCCTATTCCTTCTAATTATTCTAGTCCTGGCTTGTCTGCAGCACTGGGGGCTGGACGTCATCTATTGCTGAGATTGATCAGTCATCAGCTAGGTATATATGAGCTGCCTCGTCCTGGAACTTTATCAAGTCTTTGATCTTGGTTTATGTGTTTAGTTCCTGTTTTCAAGTCTCCTGAACTTGTACTCCATATTGACCCTGGCTTCTGACTTTGTTTATCCTGACCTATGGCATCCTTTGACTTCGTCTACACTTCGTTTATCCTGACCTCTAGCATCCCTTGACTTTGGCTACAGTTTGTTTATCTTGATCTCTGGCATCCTTTGACTTCTGCTATTCCTCCTTTGTGACCTTGTCGGTACTGCTTTGGAACACCTTTCCTGCACAGCCCCCATGCACAGATTGAGGGTCCAGGTGGCATCTTACCTAGTCTCCCTGGACTGTGTCTATCTGCAAGGGTGAGCAAACATATCTGCGCTACAGACTCCTACCTCAGGTAAGACCCTGACACCGAGGATCATGGGAGGGATTAACCTGGAATGTTGTGTTGGAAACCCCTTGCACTGGGTTTTTGCATAAAAGGCTGTGTGTGGCCCTGAATAAAGAGTTAGCTGTGTTGTACTCCCAGAGCTGTGTGTCGTCTTTTTACTGGGGGGAAATGGATGCCTGCTTGTTTTAAGGGTTCCAGAGTGGCTGAAGGAAGGTATTAGCAGAGATAACTGGCCGGGTTACCCGGGGTCCGCTACAATTGGTGGCAAGCGGTCGGATGGCATTTCCCAGCCGAACGGAACCAGAGTTCATTAATGGAACAAGCATGGCGCCCATCTACAGTAAGGCAGAGTTTGATAATCTGCTGATGAGGCTGCTGGCTTTCTATGGCCCCAACCCCGCTGAGGAATATGTACAAGACACAAAGGCACCTGCAGCGCAAAGCAGAGCAGCAGTGGGAGTTATTGGGAGTGAAGACAACCGGTCTCGCTCCCCAGCGTTAAAGTGCAGTACAGGCAGAGAAGCATTCCGTCCTTCCTCCCCAGCAGCAGTCTGAGGTACAGGGAGAGGAGACAGTCAGTCCCTTTCCCTAGTGGCAGAGTGTGTTATTGGAAGAATAGACAGTCGGTCTCTCTCCCCAATGGCAGACTGCGTTATAGGGAGAGAAGTGTGTCGTCCTTCCACCCCAGCGACAGTGTGAGGTCCAGCGAGAGACGTTTTCCATCCTTCCTCCCCAGCGGCAGTGTGAGGTCCAGGGAACAGAGACACCCGGTCTTGTTACCCAGCGGCAGTGTGAGTGCCAGGGAACAGAGACAACCATTCTCATTCCCCAGCGGCAGTGTGAGGGCCAGGGAATGGAGACAACCGGTCTCACTCCCCAGCAGCTGAGTGAGATCCAGGGGGAGAGCACAGCCAGCTCTCCTTCCCAGAGGCCTGCCAGGACCCCATCAATCCATGGGAAGCAGAGCCGCAACGGGCTCAGCCAAGAAAACTGCAGAGACACAGGTGATGGAATGGCCGGGAGGGCACACTTGTTTGGGTGGGGGTTTTTACGGGCTCAGAAACCCCTGCTTGTCTGTGTCTCTCCCCCTCCCCTTCCTGTTCTGAATGTATTGTTTGTCTGTGCCTCTCCCCCTCACCCTTCCTTGTATTGTGTTGGAGACCCCATGTAGGCAAAACCATGTGTGACAAAAAAAATAAAGGATTCTCTGTACCTGAGAGGGGATTCTCTCTCAGGCACAGAGGATCATGGGAGGGATGACCCTGGAATGTTGTGTTGGAAACCCCTTGCACTGGGTTTTTGCATAAAAGGCCGTGTGTGGCCCTGAATAAAGAGTTAGTTGTGTTGTACTCCCAGAGTTGTGTGTCATCCAGTTACTGGGGGTAATGAATGCCTGCTTGTTTAAGGGTTCCAGAGTGGCTGAAGGAAGGTAATAGCGTAGGTAACTGGCCGGGATACCCGGGGGTCGGCTACAGTAGAGTCATAATATAATTTTAGATTCAACATCAGCCTTTTGGATTATTTTAAATACTCACATGCACACAATACATTGGAATTCCTTTTGTCAGTTTATTACAAACAAACATATATCTTATTATTTTCCATTATTACTTAAATATACTTACAGCTATCTCCATATTTCATTAATTTGACAACAGCTGTCTTCCCTGTTTTTTTGATTTCTTGAAATATTTTTTTAAACTATTCAAGTATGCCCATAAATTCATTCTAATGAAAATATGCAGGAACTTTGAAAAGTGGAAAAACTTTTAACAGTCACATTGATATAATTGGACCTCAACTAAGGATAGCTGTGAAAGAGTATAAACAAATTCACACACACTAAAAGGTACAATATATAAATATACCACCTATTGTAGATATAGATACTGTGGTTACATCTGAAAAACAAATGGAATATACATAGTGCTTTCCATACAGTAAAATATAAGTAGTCTATAATATATGAGGAATGAACTCACAAAGATGGAGCCTCATAGGCTCTATGTACATCACCCTTGGGTGCCTGTCCAGGCTCTCGGTAAGCTTCTTATGAAGAACTCGGGGTCCACGAATAAGAATATAAATACAAATTTATTCAATATAATAATAAAAATATTATATATAGGGACAAAGATAAGGCAGGTATTAAAATAGAATATTGCACAGTATTGCACCACAATTATGGCCAAAAAGTAAGAGCAGTGAAAATACCAAAGCATATAAACAATAAAAAATACTGCTAACAGGAAAGTCACAATAAAAGTCCAGTAGTAGGCAAACGCATTTCAGCCCTAGATAGGGCCTTCCTCAGTGATAGCTGTGGTAATAGGGGGTTATTTAAAGCACCACTATAGTGCCAGAAAAACATACTTGTTTTCCTGGCACTATAGTGCCCTGAGGGTGCCCCCACCCTCAGGGACCCCCTCCCGCTGGGCTCTGGGGAGAGGAAGGGGTTAAAATCTCTGAAACTGCTATGTTTATAAAAAAAATGGGTTAACCCTAGCTGGACCAGGCACCCAGACCACTTCATTAAGCTGAAGTGGTCTGGGTGCCTAGAGTGGTCCTTTAAGTGCTTAATCTCCCATCAAGAACAAGTTATAAATTGGAGCAGATATATGGTATACCATAGAGACAAGGTTTTCTGACATTTTTTGGTTGAAACGTTATACAAGCATGGAGTCTGATGCAGCTTACACAGATTAGAGTGGACTGACTATATTGTGAAGGATCACAGAAAGGACCAGCTGGTTAAGATGTAGTTTGAACTACAGTGTAGGGGTTGTAGCAGCCAGGAGAAGAAATATAGCAGTTAGGATAGGATGCTAAGCCAAGAATGGATATAATGGGCTTTAGCAGTTGCACCTCAGTATCATTGCAATAGCAGACATGCATATCATGAAGCAAGCAAGTCTCTGTAGCAGGGCTCTAGGCAGAAAATGAACTCTCATCCATCCCTACATTTTTCTGTCCCTCTCTGGCTATCTCCTCATATAATGCCACCCTCACCACTGCCCTAGACGCTGCAGCACTGCTCCAAGCACACACCTCAAAGAGGGAACGCCTCCAACCGTGGTACAATAAGTAACCCGCTACCTACAGAGATGCTCCCATTCAGCTGAACGCTGCTGGAGCAAGTCTCGCACCTTTAAGTCTTGCGTTATAAATTTGTTTTGCATTCATACAGCGCAGCCTTCACCCTTGCCAGAGACTTGTAAGCAAGAACCAGAATCTTAATGAGCCAATATCTAGCTGGAAGCCAATGAAGGGACTAACAGAGGGGGAGGCGTGGGAGGTGCGGGCGGACAGGAAAATGAGCCTTGCTGCCGCATTCATTATAGATTGCAGCAGTGCAATCTGGGAGCACATAAGAACACTGGGAAGGGGATTGCAGTAGTCAAGGCTAGAAAAAACAACGGCATTGACCAGCACCGTAGCCGTTTCTGGTATTAAATAGGGGCAGATGCGAGCTATGTTTTTGAGATGGAAGCGGCAGGATTTGGCTATCAACTGGACATGAGGAGTGAAGGAGCGGTTGGTGTCAAAGAGAACACCTAGGCAGCAAGCTTGGGAGATAGAGGTGATGGTGGCGCCATTGACTTGGAGTGAGAAAAACTACTAGCAACACTTGAGGGAGGAAAGACCAGAAGTTCTGTTTTGGACAGGTTGAGTTTAAGAAAGTGAGCAGCCATCCAGTTATAAATCGCGGAGAGGCAGTCAGAGACACGAGTCAAGATGGGCAGAGAGAGATCAGGAGAGGACAGGTAGATTTGTGTGTCATCTGCATATAAATGATAATGGAAGCTAAATGAGCTGATGAGTTTACCGAGGGAGGCTGTATAGATTGAGAACAGTAGGGGACCAAGGACTGAACCTTGGGGAATGCCAACAGAGAGGGGTTGGGGACAGGAGACAGAGCCAGAGAAAGAAATACTGAAAAAGCGTTGGAAGAGGTAGGAGGAGCACCAGGAGAGAGCAGTATCCTGTAGACCGAGATTACGGAGAATGAGAAGAAGCTGTTGATGATCAACAGTGTCAAACACAGCAGAGAGATCAAGGAGAATTAGGATAGAGTAATGGCTGCGAGATTTAGAAGCGATTAAATCGTTGGATATTTTGGTCACAGCTGTTTGAACAGAGTGACGAGCGCTGAATCCAGACTGAAGCGGGTCAAGCAGAGAGTTGGATTCAAGGAAGTCTGTCAATCTCGCATACACAACTCTCTCAAGGATGGCACCCAGATATATCTCTCCTCCCCTGACCTCTCCCCTGCTGTCCTACAACGTGTCACCAATTGCTTTTCTTCCATCTCTGACTGAATGTCCTCCCGCTTTCTGAAACTCAATCTCTCTAAAACTGAGCTCCTTGTCTTCTCTCCTCCTAATACTGATCCTCCTCTTTTACTTTCCTTTCAAGTAAGCTGTGCACACATTAGCCCATCCTTGGAAGTGCGCTGTCTTGGCGTTATATTTTACCCTGGTCTCACCTTTGAGCCTCACATCCAGTCTGTCACCAAATCATGTCGATTCCACAATAAAAACATTTCCCACATCCGCCCCTTTCTTATTCAAGATATTACTAAGGAGCTAGTCCATGTTGTAATAATCTCTTGAATGGATTATTGTAATCCTCTCCTAATTGGTCTTCCTATATACTGCATTGCCCCACTACAGTCTGTAATGAATAATGCCACCAGACTGATTTTCCTCTACAGTCACTCTTCTCACACCTCATCCCTCCGTCAGTCCTTACATTGTCTTCCTGTATCCTATAGGAGTCAATTCAAAGTACTAATCCACACCTTGCATTGAAAATGCACATAAGTGCATTGAAAATGTTTCTTGAACAAGACAGTAAATTTAGTTTATTGCAGTGGCCTACCAGTCATGAATTCATTCACTTGTGTCAAGTTTGCTTGTACAGAATCTGTATTCTTTGTCACCAAACGTGATAAAATTGTATTGATTTAACATGGGCAAGAATTGATATAGAATACTTTTGATATATTCTAAATACACTATATAAGTTTAGGCTACTATAAGGGCAAACAGGGTTGCAACTCAAATTTAGGAATACTATATTGTGAACTGAATTATAGTGCAAATCCAAATTGTAAAATTTAAGATAAAATAGCTGATCTGAAAAAATGTCTCAGTAGCTTTTTCATCCACAGCTTGACTATTTTAGCCTACATTTTGTAATTCTGATTTTAATTTCCCACAAATCAAAGTTTAGTGAATAGCTTTAAAACATTTTGCCTTTCCCATTTCTTTTTAAAATATATAATAATAAATGTAAAATATAAAAATATTTTTAACAGGTTGACAGATGTTTTATTTTAGATAATGAGTAATTATGAATAATTATCACTATAGTTTTTACACCTGTTGCTCAGCATTGATAAACGTGATAAAAAAATATATTCTGGAGGAAACTGAACAATTTTCACTTTCAGTTATCAGCATCCTACTAAGACAAAAATTGTGTTTTCACATATGTTGTATATTGTTAAAATCATATATTCAGCATATGTTAAGATATTTATTTTTCATTATACTATTTTAATAATATTTAAATCCAGTTTTAAAAAGCTACAAAGAGAGTTGTTTTCTTCTTTTGACCAGCAATACTATGCCTGTTTTATTGTGACCAAACATGTGTGCAAATTAAGAACGTTCTGTTTCAGTGCACAGATTGGAAGGAAAAGCTAAAGTATAGTTAATCATCATTAGATAACAAGACAGTAAAGATCCTAGGAGTGAAAAAAGTGTGCCAAATGTTTAATCATCTAGGAAGTGCTTTCTCAAACACTGTGACAATATGCCAGTCTTACATAGGCTCATAAGGAAGTGGTGCCAATTAGACGGCTGGGGAGCCAGATGTAGCAATGTAGCTCATAGGCGTGCGCAGCCTATTGCATTAGGGTGTGCACCCTAAAGCACAAACACACGCCGCGCGCGCGTGTGTGTGTGTGTGTATATATATATATATATATACATATATATATATACACACACACATATATATACACGTATATATATTCACAGACACACACACTCACACTCACAGAAACACACACATACTCACACACTCACAGACACACACACACACTCACTGACACACACTCACAGACACATACTCACACACTCACAGACACACACTGACACACACTCACAGACTCACAGACACATACTCACACACTCACATTGACACACACACTGACACATACTCACACACTCACAGACACATACTCACACACTCACAGACACACACTGACACACACACACACTCACACACACTCACTGACACACTCACAGACACATACTCACACACTCACAGACACACACTGACACACTCACAGACACACACACACACTGACACACACTGACACATACTCACACACTCACAGACACACACTGACACACTCACAGACACACACACACACTGACACACACTGACACACACTGACACATACTCACACATACTCACACACTCACAGACACACACACACACACACACAAATTATTATATTTTAATTTTTTTTTTAAATGTCCACCCAGCCTCCTACCTGGAGTGCTGGTGGACTTGTCCCTGGGGTCCAGTGGGGGCGGGCGCGTCTCTGCAGGTCAGCCGCGGCGAGGGAGCTCTCTGCTGTCTGCTCCCTCTCGCCTGGCGGGCTGTCTGCTGGAGCTGGGAGCCGGAATATGACGTCATATTCCGGCTCCCGGCATCAGCGCGCGGCGAGAGGAAGCAGAGAGCAGAGAGCTCCCTCGCCGCGCGCTGAGCTGCAGGGTGGGGGGGAATCATCACCTCTTGCCCTCCCATGACAGGGGCAAGAGGTGAAACAGGGGGCACTGAGTGCCTGCAGGAACAGCGTTCCTGCTCAAAAGAGTGCAGGAACGCTGTTCCTGCAGGACTCAAACCATAGGGGTGCGCACGGGGATTAGGGTGTGCCCAGGCACACCCGGCACACCCCGTGCGCACGCCTATGATGTAGCTTTTAATCTATGACAGCATAAAATGTAGATCCGACCAGCTTGATGGGTAAATTAATAAAAACATTTTTTTTTAAAAGCAAAAGTAAGATTTCACACACAACATGCAATGTTCATAAAGTGATTTGATTTGGGTCACATCTCGAGAGTGCCTATGCATGCTTGGGTTCTGTTTATTCCAAATGGCATTTGATCTTCCCTGGATTTCTGTGTGTATCTATTAATACTTAAATATTTTGCAGCCCTACACACATCAACTGAGACATATTGCAGTAAAATGTAGGGATTTATTGACTGAACAGGGAGTTTTGAAGGAAACTCAGTTGACAGCACTTAGTTCTGCATGGATTCAGATGACTGTTTAGTGGAACTGAGATGTGAGTTAAAATAGCAAATACAGGAAAAAGAGAGGGCTTTTTGGCATAAGCAGCTTCAGCAATGAAATATAAGTTCACTCATATTTTGTGTGAAGATTTGCCATATCGACTGTGTTTTCCTAGAAACATAACTGTATCATATTGATTGGTAGTAACTGCCCTGCAATATGTATAAATTATATGCTCCAGGATTTATTGCCTGATTTATTACCTGCTGCAATTGACATACATATTACAGGACAGCAAATTCCATATAATGCCCATTAATGTGTATAGGAGATAGTTTAGGTTATTGATGATACCAAATTTTAGACTTTGGATCATATAGTTAATGGTAAGATTAGGAAGCTTCTGTTAACACTGCTGAGTTAAATCATAACTGAATTATAAAAATGGGAAGCACAATGTGGAATATGAATTGTGTACACTGTGTGTAGGAAGAGACTAGCACACACAAAAAATATACCTTTTAAATCTTTCCAAGCTTTTTTGAAAAGCACATTTGTATGAAAAATATGGAAACTGTGTTACAGATTATGGCAAAATCCAACAAAAATCAGCTGTGTCAAAATACTACAATATAGGGCGTTCTAACCTAGTTTTATGCAGGGGAAAGGGTTTGCCAATCTCCATTACTGACAATGGACTGTGTGTCATCTAGGAACTGGCTATTGCAGACAATCCTGATATTCATTATAACGCTACAACTAACAAATCATTAATTGAAAGAAACAAATGGAAAACATTAACATAAGTAAATGGAAGGCACCTGTATTTATTCTCCACCTTAATAATATGTGTCACTGGTTCTTCATGGAAAGGAAGTCTTTCCTTTCTTTCTTCGCATGATAATTGTGGAGGGGGAGAAAAATCACAATGAAAAGATACAGAGAAATTGGGGCATATCTTTATTGAGTGGGCTGGGGATCCCTTATTGTCACATTAAAATGCTTCCATTGTTTATTATCTCATGTTATTCTGTCATATAGAAAGTCACAGAGTAATACTGGGGAGATACGGCACATGCACAGCAATCACCATGCTCCCCAGATCTGATGCTTGTGACAGAGTAACAGTGAACCCAATGCTTTCCTATGAGAGGCATTAACAGTGTTCATTTATCATCATGCTAGGCATGATGATAAAGGTCTGCAATGAGAAACCCCCTTAAGTAGCTGCAGACACTAGAAGCAAGGTTTAGGCAACATGTAAAAATATCTGTTTCTCAGAAACACTGCCAGTCAAAAGAGACTGAGTCCACCAACACCACTTTATTAAGATGCGGTTGTTTTGCTGCTTGGTGTGTCCCTTTAAAGGTGATACGAGTGGGTAGAACTGCATTGTGGGGATGCAGAACTGGTGGAGAGTAAACAAAACCCTCCCAGCCAGGAGTTAATGCCTATACCTGCATAAGTAATTACATTTCAGAACAACCCCAGGTGTCACATTAAAACACAAATTCAATAAGAAAGTGCCATTTATGGAATATTTCAAATTGCGCCTTTACTGTTTTGTTCTAAGTAATAACCCCCACACAGAATGCCACAAACAGGTTAACTTGCACTGTCCATGGGCCATTGTGGATTCTTTATGTGATTTGAGAGAACAGCAGGAGGGCAATCAGAATTTGAGGGCACAATAGAACCTATCGACTCTTCCCGTCTAACTGCAGACATGTTAATAATTATATTTCTAATATCAGCAGGTTGTTTGAAATAGTAATTAAAAAGAGTAATTGAAATGTTTACTTGTTGTAGGAGTGTCAACCAAGACGTGGAATGTAGCAATTACCCAGGATGGTTTAGAAGAAGATGATGAGATCTTTGAAGTGGTTCTGAATTCTCCCGTGAATGCTGTTCTTGGCACTAAGACAAAAGCTGTAGTGAAAATTGTGGACCCCAGAGGAGGTATTCTATTTGATCTCCATCTTAAAATCTAGAACAGTTTTATCAGAAAATCTACTCCCTTTCAACAAGGAAATGTCACTGCTAATGATAACCTTAAAAATAAAGTTGTTTATATATACATATTTATATTTCCTCAAATAATCTGCACTTCCATTTGAAAAGGCTGTATCATAAGACATTTTGTAGAATGGATAAATACATATAATGTACATGTGTATGTCTGTTTGAAAGTATATTTAGAGCTCTGACCAATATTCTTTAATATCTGAAGGACAAATTATTCACTAAATTCTTTATTGTGTTTTATGTTTTGACAGTGAAATGCACAATCTATTTTTTTTTTATTACGTAAATAAAAAAACTGAAATATGTTTCACATATACATATTAAAAGACTGTCTCAGAACATACAGATGTCAAAACTGACTAATATAAAGTTACTTTAAGACCGGCCTTTGCCTTCGAGCATGCTGTGTCACATTAAAAAAACAAAAACACTTTTCAATGGTCACTGGTCAAATTGTGGGGCTGTAATTTCTCCTGCTCTAGGTTAGTAAACCATATTATATGGGTGAATGCATTAGCTTTTAGCGCTTTAATATTACTCTGAAGTGGTTTTGGGACAATTGTTCTATCACATTTGCACTGTTTATTGCACTTTTCTCCTTTGTCAGATACATTACTGTATTGTATTAATAAAATATTTTCGTGTGCAAACTCTGGTGTGCCTTGGGTCTCTCTCCTATTTTCTATCCTTATGTTTCATTAGAACATAAAAACAAAAAGAAAGGGCGCGCCTTTAATGCCGTATGTATCGAAGGGTGTACACACTGTAAAATTTAGGTAAAAGGGAAAGTAAAAGATAAATATAAATATATATATAAAATCATATAATGTACTCACAATTTCCAGAGCTAAAATCCAGCTCTGGTATAAAGCGCGTGAAGTGGATTGATCCCCACTCAAGGATATATGGAGTTTAGCTCTGGAAATTGTGAGTACATTATATGATTTTATATATATATATTGACATATTGCACTATTGGATCTTCTCTCCATTTCTCTCCACATATGGTTTATTGAGAATCCAAGTCTCCATTGTGAAGAACCTTTATTGATACACAAGAAACATCTTCGTTCACTGTGGACTTTTACCTTGGACTCGTAATTCTGTATTCAATTTTATATAATATAAATATTTTATATTTTTTTTTTTTATAGACTGTATTATTTATCTTTTACTTTCCCTTTTACCTGAATTTTACAGTGTGTACTCCCTTCGATACATACGGCATTAAAGGCGCGCCCTTTCTTTTTGTTTTTATGTTCTAATTTATTGTAGGGGATAGGAGGGTATTTCCCCTTTTTAGGTGTGCTGCCTTTACACTATCATATATACTTTTATTAGTGGTATTACTAGCGCTGATCCTATCTTGATTTTTTTCTCTCTTATGTTTTATTACCCTGATCGGTAAGCTTTATTCATTAATTTATTAATTTGATCTTCTGAAAAACCCCAAGGCTGTTGCTCCAAAAATAGAATGAATAAAACTGAAAGGTATAAACTGACCTCTAACCCAACATATAACATATCAAAGAGCACTGTTCTATCACATCCATTTAATCAGTATTCCTTCACAGCATGAATTTTTGTATGTTGTGCTAAGTGAGCTTTTTACTGATGTTACTTTAACCATCTCTGTAAACAATTTCTTGCTAAACAAAGCATTGTAACATTTTAATTAAATCTATACATGTCCATACTTACTTTTTCATAAACTGAAATCTTGCTATTTTAATGAAATTATTATATTTTACATTGACATAATTACAATGTCAGCCATGTTACCATAATGATTACGATGCAAAAGTCATCAACCACTAAATACTAATTAGCCAAATGTAATAACACCACCAAACCAGGTAGTAGACTAACACCGGCTTTTACTGATCATCTTACCACTGCTTTCTATCGAGTGACTTGATCATACTTTCAAATGTAAATGGAACATTATTATGTTATTATTTTTATTTCCCTAGAATCATGCAAGCCAAAGTTACATAGAACTGGATCCAGGAATTGTACTTTACTGCCATCAGTCAAACCATGCAATACTGTGTCAGAAACACCTGTGCTATCACACCTGAAGGAAACAGCAGTACTCAGGGGAGATGCCCCTGAAGATCTCCGTTCACCCCATCATCCAAAAAGAAAGCTCTGGCTTAGTGAAAACAAAAAAACTGTAAGAAATAGATTTTATTTTGTACAACTATGTAACGGGTTCTTCAATAGAAATTAGAGAAAAAAATGTTTTCCTATTCCTATTGTTTTAATATAAACCTCAAAACAATTATTGGAAACTCCACAAATGTAAGGAGTTTCCTTAAATTTTTTTTGTCTTTTTCATATGATTCGCTCTCAAACCACTTGAATCTTAGCACCATCCTAAAAGAAAGAGAAAGTACCATGCTAGAAAGAGAGGGCGAGAGGATTTGTAGCATTTGAGAGACCTTCAAAGCTCAGTATATATTTTTGTATTTGTTAGTTATGTTATTTTCTGTTATGTTGCATCTTTTTAGTGCACTATATCAGTTCCAGTCTGGCATATTCCTTTAATAAATCACCTATATATTTATTTAACATAATTCAGGAAATCATTTTAGGCATATTATGTTATATCCTTTCTGAAAAAAAATAGTTGGTATGATTGAAGCAATGGAAAAGAGAGTTCATACATATTATATTAAATGTATACAAATATATTTCCCAAACCCCCCACCCACTGAATTGAATATATTTTCCAAACAGGTCACATTCTCCCACCCAGTCACATGCTTAATTATAGCCACACAGCTCTGTTATATCTTACCCATCGTTGTCAGGATATCAGTGGATCCTCCGCAATTTATTAATCAGCAACCTATCAAAAGTACAGTGGGAAATATAGAAAGGTATTTTGCTGAACCTTAGACTGGATAGGCTTAATTCAGGCCAAGACAAGAAACACTATAATTATGGAGGAAGACAAGGACAAGCTAAACTTAGAGTCTGGAATGTAGCCTGCTCTTGTACCTTGGAATCAGAACTAAGACTAAACTCATGTAATATAGCAAATTATGTCAAAACTCAAAAAATAGGAATAGATAAGCTTGGGGTCAAGGACATAGTCTGTCAGAAACTGTAAATCAGGAATAGCACTATATCGTGCATAAAGGCTATGAGATCACAGTTTATATATGCCTATGCCTTTGTGTTAGTTTCAGAAGAGATGTCAACACCGATTATAAGATAAAAGACACAAAGGTCGTAGCTTGCAAAATTTTTGTTTAGGTGGGCCAGAATTACATGACCACAGCCTAGTAAATGTTGCTGTATAGATACTACTGTAATCATGACTGAATTGACGTGGCTGTTTTAAAATTTGAGTGAGTTTGCTGACTTGACA
Organism: Pelobates cultripes; assembly: GCA_933207985.1. Classification (NCBI taxonomy): domain Eukaryota; kingdom Metazoa; phylum Chordata; class Amphibia; order Anura; family Pelobatidae; genus Pelobates; species Pelobates cultripes. Next base: position 106,742,281 of record OW240916.1, read on the forward strand.
TGGGGCCACAACAGAATCAATCCAGATACAACATAATTGGTGAGTCTCCTTACAATTATCCACCCTCCTATTCACATACCCCTATCCTCCTAGTCACCTACACCTACAAATCTACCCAGTCACATAGCTCTCCATAACCAACAATCTATATTTATCAACCAATGACTACTGACTACATTTCCATAGATATGTGAGGATTATTTTGGGGTGGAAGATATAAAAGGAGCATATGTATAATGGGAGATGTGGAAAGGGGAGAAATTAGGCTTCATCTACAGAAGACACTGAAAAGTCTTTCACTTGGCTAACCCCTAACTATAGATATTGACTTTAAAATCAGAATTATAAAATCATATGTCAAAAAAAGTAAAGGGAAACTGCCCTGCACAAATACAAAAACATTATAATTAATGTTATGCATTTTTTGTGTGGGTGCATATCTAAAAACAGCTTGCAAAAACTACTATCTGAAATCCTTTGCAAGCACTTGCTTTCTTTCCCAGCCCAGACTTTATGCGTCTGTCCAGTCACATAATTGGTTGTCTGGCTGACAGCCAGGTGAGTGTAACAAGGTTTATTTATAAATGTGCCAATTTCTATTGAAACCTGCACTTTTTGTAAACTGAAAAAAAAGAGGACACACTTTTCACATAAAAAGCACTCGAGCAAGCCAAAGTGCTTTAGAGGTCTGCATTGTCCCTTTAAGCTACAAATATGGGATATATCAGGAAAGTAAAGGTTTCTAATAAAATTTCAGGTTTGTATTTCAACTCGTAATATTTAATAAGTACAGAGAGGTAATTGTCCTACTCGGTAGGAGTGTCAGTAATATAATGACACTATAAATGTTTTTGAACACAGAGAAAAGATAGTGCAGATAATCACAGTATGGTGGCAATTCAGTAACAAGAAAATAAAAAAATGGAAATTTAATGTGCACATGAATTATGTGTTTGTTTTTATTTTTTTAGATTAGTGTTGCAGGGATATAGAATAAACAACTGTGTAACACTAGTGCTGTATTCTGATTTAAAAATTTAAACCTTCATACATAACATAACTTTTCTACATGTGCTGTTTTATAAGAGAAATTTGTGTTGAAGCATTAGTGTCTTAGATTTTTTTACACCGAAGCACATATATTAAACAGAAATAATAGAAATATTACACATTAGGGCCACTGTATTTTCCTTCCCTGTTCTGTGATGAAAGCTGTACAATTAGTATTATTATTATTTTATAATTTATATAGCGCTATCAGATTCTGTAGCGCTGTACAATGGGTGGACTAACAGACATGTAATTGCAACCAGACAACTGGATGTACAGGAACAGAGGGGGTGGAGGGCCCTGCTCCATGAGCTTACATTCTAGAGGGAGTGGGTTATAGTGACACAAAGGGTAAGAGTAGGGGTTCTAAGTAGGTTGTTAGAAAAGTATTCACTGACCGCTTAGTAGGTAATTTTTGACAGTTGCAGGAGAGGAGTCATAGGGGGTGCACTTTCTTGAAGAAGTGAGTATTCAATGATTTTTTGAATGAGTGGAGACTGGGTGAAAGTCTTACGGAGAAGGGAGTTCCATAAAAGAGGTGCAGCCCTGGAAAAGTCTTGGAGGCAAGCGTTAGAGGTGGGAGTATGGACAGAGGATATACGTAGGTCCTTGGCAGAGCGCAGGGGCCTCAACGGGACATACTTGTGTATTAGGGAGGATAGGTAGGTTGGAGCAGTATTATGTAGGGACTTGGAAGCAAGCACCAGAATTTTAAATTGAGTCCTATATCTAAATGGACTGAGAGAGCAGGGAGGCATGGGAGGTGCGAGTGGACAGGAAAATGAGCCTCGCCAACGAATTCATTATAGATTGCAGCGGTGCAATCTGGGAACACATAAGAAGGGGATTGTCAAGGCGAGAGAGAACAACAACATGGACCCGCACCTTAGAAGCATCTGGCATTAAATATGGATGGATGCGTGCTATGTTTTTGAGGGGTGAAGGAGAGGTTGGAGTCAAAAAGAACACCCAGGCAGCGAGCCTGCGAGGTATAGGTGATGGTAGTGCCATGGACTTGGAGGGAGACAAACACGGGAGTAGCAACAGTTGAGGGAGGAAAGACCAGAAGTTCTGTTTTGGACAGGTTGAGTTTAAGGAAGTGAGCAGCCATCCAGTTGGAGATCGCAGAGAGGCAGTCAGAGACACGAGTCAAGATGGGCAGAGAGAGATCAGGAGTGGACAGGTAGATTTGCATATCATCTGCATAGAAATGATAACGGAAGCCAAATGAGCTGATGAGTTTACCAAGGGAGGCAGTATAGATAGAGAACAGTAGGGGACCAAGGACAGAACCTTGGGGGACGCCGACAGAGAGTGTTTGGGGGAAGAGACAGAGTCAGAGAAAGAAACACTGAAAAGTGCTGGGAGAGGTAGAAGGAGCACCAGGAGAGAGCAGTATTCCGTAGACCAAAATTACAGAGAATACGAAGAAGCTGTTGATGATCAACAGTGTCAAAGGCAGCAGAAAGATCAAGGAGAATTAGGATAGCGTAATAGCCGTGAAACTTAGTAGCAATTAAATCTATAAGAGCTATAGAGACCTGTACTGCTTCCTGCACAAGCATTTAATTATTCACTTCCAGTGTGTAGTGGGAAACCTTGTGATAACCTAGGATTATACTTCCTTGCTATCATACATACCTTGCAGTCCTGGATGTGACTATCAGAGGTTTGTGCAGAAGACAACATTGTCTTCTATAGTTCTCATATATCACGGCCGTGATCTCCTGAAGTCACTAGTCAACCTTTAAAACAGAAGCATATAGGGGGTAAAACCACCCTGTGTTGGAGTGGAAGGAAAAGAATACTTTTGACATATACTTAACAGTATCGGGCAATATTCACTAGTACAGGAATACTGCTTCTAAAAAGAAATAGATAAAAATACATAGTGTAATCTGTTACAACACAATGTACACTGAATGGGTGTATGGTTTAACTCACAAGTATAGAGCCGTGCCAGGCTCTATGTAAATAGCCTCAAGGTGCCAGTACTGGCTTCGGTAGGTGTCCACAGGTAAGGCAGGCAGGTGAAGTATGTAATTCAAAAGTAATTTGTTGAAAAACTTAAAACTGGACATATATAAAGCAGTGTGTACTAGACAAATATACTAGTCAACCTTTGTCCTATGATCACTGTAGCCCACCAATCACTTGTCCTATGAGCATTTCAAGCATGCGACTTACAAGCTCATTTTACCTCCAGAGCAGCATGATTAAGCAAGATTCTGGACACTTTTTTCAGGGATTTTGATCAATGCAAATAAATAAACATGCTGTGTATCTCCTGTTCTATCTTCCCATCAGATGCTCTATTTAATTGAGATTGTGAGACTGTGTAGGCCAGTGTTGTTCATTATACTCACTGTTATATTCATGGAACTAGCTAGCGGTGATGCCTTATTTATGCTTCAGGATTACCCACTGAAGGGAATGAAAAATGTGTCAAGGTTGTATAACAATGTCAGTGGATAATGTCTGCTGGGCCAGATTGACATGTAAGTTTGCGTACGCCCCTCATCAATAAACAACAATTCCTCAATAGAGAATTGAAAAAAAGAGAAGTTCTTAAATTCGCTGATCTACACCTTAGAGTTGGTGACACTGTTTGCTTCCAGAAAACAGGTATAAAACTTTAGCAATATTTAGTATACATATAGTCATGGATTTCATATATAAGTTGCATGTAGTAGCATGGGTGTTGGCAAAAGAGTAGGGGGGGCATATGAGAATTTTGAAAGCAGGGTATGTATCCCTCTCCAGAAGGGGTGTCAATGGACAGTACCATCATATGTGTAAAAGAGTTCCCTCTGTATACTGACCACCTATTTGATCAAGAGTGCTCTATTTGTTTCAAATTAATTTTGATAACCCTGGCCCTGCCTAACCAGGAGAGGTGCAGCAGTGACCACTCCTCCAGAATACTCTTGAATTTAGTGGTTGGAAATTTTCTTGATAAATCTTACTGATATCTCTCATTATCCACACCCCCAGATATTTGATGGCTGCATTGAACCATGTGAAGGGGTAATCCCAGCAGATTGGGTCAGCCTGGGACTGCGTTAGGATACATTCAGAATTGTAGATTTGGAATAGTTAATGACCAGAAATCCATAGGTCTCTATTTTCCGTACGATATAAAGGAGGAACGTGGCAGGGTCCATAAAAAAGGCCATGACTTTGTGTTCAGTATGGCCTATTTGTACAACCTTAATGTCCAAAATCCATCTGATTTAGTTCAGGAGGATTTTGAGGGCAAGGATGAGAGCCACGGCGAAAATCATGCCCTGTCCAGTACAATCAAGGATCAATTATGGTTCAGTGAACGCCCTATTGATCCACAGCCTGGCTAGGGGTGACGCATATAGGGCCCATGTTTATGGACAAATCTTGTTGGTCTGCTTGGAATAATTCAGAGAGATAGAGCTGGAGTCTTTTTGAAGAACAGTTGTGATTTTTGTAAAAGTTCAATAATGATATAAGGCTGTAGTTCATCCTTGCCCACCTTTGGGATCAAGGAGAAATTGATAAAGATGTGCAATTTGTTTTGTTCCAAATGTGAATTTGGACGAATTTTTAGCAAATCGGACATTCGGATGCTTCCAAATGTCCAAAGTGCTTCAGATTTCTGAAAAGTGGCAAAACAAAAAAAATCCTTGTTATGTCCCAAAATGGAGCTAAATACTCAGAGTTTATTATATTATGATGGCATCTCACAATGCAAAAGTAGGGGGGCCGGGCCGGGCCACCAATCAGCATGGCAGCAGAGCAACGTGGCTCCGAGCTTAAGCCCTAAACAACGGCATAAAACTCGCTCACAACCTGCCCCAGGGCTGGATTACATGCTACAATGCAATGGGGTACTAACCAAGCACCCATATGATACCAGACTACGGCCAAAAATACACCGGGAACACCAAGACTGATGAACCCGGCCTACATACCTGCATAAGTCTGCATGAAGACAGCTGCAGACAGAACAGATGCGTGGTTGCCTGGCCGGAGGAACAAGCACACCAGCTATGCGGGCGTTGGAGATTTACACTGGTGAGAGCTGCGCCCCAGCTCCAGCCCCGCCCCCGGCCAGTGGGGGTAATCCTGGCCACATAGAGGCTGCACGCCCCGGGACGGACGCAGCCACTCGGGGTGCACGCTGACCTCCTGCACAGGCACTGGCTGCCTAACCGAGGCCTGCCTGATATCTACACCTGAAGTTAAGGGACGGGTACTGCCTACGCTAAAAGAGCAACACGCACCCTGGACTTAACGGCCTACAACAGCCCTGCCTTGCCTTCAGAAGCTGTCGCATGGATGTAACTCCCCCCCAGAAGTCAAACACCAAATGCCCAATGGAGGTAAGTGGTAGAGTAGCAACAAGGCTTCTGAGTTCCTGAGTAGTGAGATTTAACTATGTAAATGCAGAGTGTGAAGCCCATAGGTGCAAATTTAGACACTGGCTCTGTCTATACAGGTCCTCTAAATGTTGGGCTGTTTGCCTCATTTGCATTGTTTTACATTCCAAGGAATCTGTGTTTGCAGTTTAAGCTAGTTATCATGATCTCTTTCCATGTCGAAGACTGGAACAGTGAGACTCTGTAGTTTGTTGTGCAATATCTGCATGTCGACACAGATGGAGGCCAGAATGTGAGTAGTGGTCTTTCTAGGTTCATCGCTCCTTGGCAGAGCTTTAAATAGTCTCATCCAATACAGCTCCATCGGTGTGGAGGACCACATGTGTGTATCGGGTAGGTCCACCAGAGCGGTAAGAAAGGGGTGCAGAGATGGAGTATTTGCACCCTTCTTAACCTTCAGGGATCTGGAGTGGCCAGCACCCTTAGTGATTTTCCCCAAACCAGGCTTTGAATCGTGGTTTAAGTAATGGAGGTCCACATGAACTCTATCCTAAGCAGCTATCTTCTCTAGCAGCTCGACCACGCAACCTTCTGTACACTTTTTTTTATCAGTAACTGTAGATTGGGGTTTGAAAGACCACCTACCTTTACAGTGAAAACTGTCAGATCTTTAGGTGCCAAATATAGCAAAATGTACAACAGGATGGTTAGCTGAAAATAGAACTTACCTGGTATCCATTTGTTAAAACAGTTTATTAATCTAAATTATATGGAACACTGTTGTATCATATTTGATTTTTTTCACAGATATAAATTTAAATTGTGCATATTTCTCTGCTTATATTTAGGTAAAACCCTCATCAGTCTTCAGGGAAGGTACTGACATTGTTTATCAAGTAAGTTTACTTTGCATCAGGTTCAATTGTGTAACTTGTAATTTTAATGAGTTAATCATATCAAAAAGGATGGATGGATGGATTCAAGAGAATGAAATAATATGTACTACTGCATGCAGATATATTCACTGATATTATCCTCACTCAATGCAAAATGCACAGTTCATTACAAGCAGTCACGGTCATTACAAACACACACATTCATTTCAACTTCCCTCATTCACTTCTACTTGAGAAGCACTTTATAGGGGTTATGAGGATCAGGCACAGATCAGGATCTACTTCCAACTGGAGAGTCAGATTGGGTTGAAGGTAATGGCAGCTTGTCCAAGAAGACGAGATTAGCATGACGTGTCTGCTGACACCAGAAGAAAAAGTTGTACAAAACTGATCCTCAACAAGGAAGATAGTTATTTAGTTGTCTGATGGACAGCAGAGGGTGGTGGCCCCAGACCCAGAAAAAAAAACATTTATCTCCACAATGTATTATTTAATAAAAAAGAATGTGGGTACAAGTTAAGTCCTAGAGAGAACAGAAGTGAAAAACTGGAAGCATAGGAAATGTACTCGTAAAGGGGTTAACCCTGAGGAAACTACAGAAGTAGTGAAAAGAAAAAGGATAGGAAATGAGTGCCCTAGAAACGTAATATATAACCTTTAATAGTATAGTTAAAACAATGTATAGATATCCACAACTAAGTGGTGTTAAATAAATGATATATACAGAACTATAAAATAAGTGCTATGTACATAAAGAAACAAAAAATCCTAAGGAGTTGATTAATCTAATAGGTAAAACTGCTATATCATAACAGATACCTATAAAACTGGCACCGATGTCAAGCTGCTGGAAACAAGTATCAAAATAGGTAGATTGAAACAAGTGTCAAATATAGGGAGACTTAAACAGCTTCCACTAGATCTAAAACTGGAAGTATGTCTGCTAGATAATCAAGCCTCAAGATTACTAAAGTAAATCTCAACCTAATAGTATAAGCGAGGAGGACCTGTTCAAAAGTTTTCAGTATCCTCCATATAATGTTCTAGGCAAAATGTAATTTTGCACTAACACTATACAAGCGAATATACGTACAAATGTATAGTGTAGACGATGCCCCAATTATAGTTGCACATAAACAGCAATTCACCAGTTGTCAGTGTAACATTCCTTGTGCAAAGTTATAATCAACTAAGCATCACACGATATATATAGATTGTGCAAAGGAAGGTATGACTGCACAGTCAGTTGTGTACACATACAGTGCCTCCTAGTGATAAAAGAGGCACTGGTAATGTACACAGGTAGTGCAGGTAAGATTAATATTACTGCACGGAAAATAAAAGAAGCCTCAGTGTGTATATATAACGGCATGAAATGATGTGCCGGTATTTAAAGTACTGGGGGTAATGTCATGACCCCATACTCCGGCTGATCAATGATCAAATAGAATCCTGACTACTAAATACAAGAGGGTCTAAACGCAATAAACGGGCAAAGTTGCCTATACAGTGATAAAGTCTAACGGCTAGCCCTCACTGCAGTGGGAACTAAGCTGACAAATTATCGCCCTCCCAGGTAGTGACAGGATAGTTTCTCGTGATCCAAAGCATAAAGAATGTGGAAACTGGTCTTAGCACAGAAGATAGCTGTGACTGAGGATCACCAAGGGCCCCTGATGCACGCGTTTCGCCCGCAGCTCATCAGAGGGGATATTTGACCCTTTTTTCAATCTACCTATTTTGAAACTTGTTTCCAACAGCTTGACATCAGTACCAGTTTTATAGGTATCTGTTATGATATAGCACTTTTACCTATTAGATTAATCCACACATTAGGCTTTTTTGTTTCTTTATGTACATAGCACTTATTTTATAGTTCGGTATATATAATTTATTCAAGTTAAGTCCTAGTTTACGAAAGCTGCAGAAGCTCTACATTTATATATCTTCAATAAATTCCTTACCTAATGTTGATACAGGCAGTTTGTCCTCCTTTTCTTCTTGTCGTATCTTGGATGCAACCGCAAAACCCTCCTGGCCCTCTTAGGGCTCTGCCTGATACTTTTACATTGTGGGTGAAACTCTTCCCAAAACTGCTGTTACTGAAGAAGCAGCATTGAGTATTCTGACCCAATCACCCTATAGAAATACAGTTCTAAATAACTGGAGATCTAAATAATATGTCATAAGCTTATTTTAACACACAACTGTGTTTGTCTTATTTTGACCGTGTGATATTTTTTCAGTACCATGGGATTATGTCACTCAGAGTAGAAGAAGATGGTGAATCACTTAATACAAGCAAGACAGCCAAAGTACAAGTGAGAAACCATGGACAAAAGAAAATAATTCCTGTAAGAAATGTGGAGAGTTTGCAGTCAGACAGAGCCATATTTACCTCTGGAACTAATTTGGAAAATCAGGTATGGAACGGATTACAAAATGTCACAATGTTTAATTTATGCATGTGGGTGGAAGTATAATCTTGGGTCAGGTGAAATGGAAACAATATGCTGCCAGTACGTTTTGAGAAAAAAATGTTTAGCAGCTTCATAATTCTAAGCAGCATCATATTTCTACGCAGCAGTTTAGTAATCAAACAGAGGTGTCATTCTGGATCTTTGTTTTGAAATTGTTTTCAGACCTATTCTCACAGGAACATTCATTTTCCTTACTACACTAGTCATAGCTACTGTTTTTAGAATTACATATTTTCACACTAACTAAATACACTATTATAACGCCTTCATGTCAAATACTGCAGCCTCAATCTCCTAGAATTTGTCCTCTCAGACGTTTGATTCATTGGCAGGGCTGAAACACCAGCAATTTCTGGTACAGCATCCCCAAAGATTTCCTCATCTCTCCCCAGTTACATAAATAACTTATGATGTATGCAGAGCCTAATTAAGGGTTTTGGTGACTAGCTTGGAAGAGATTCAATGGAATTGTGCCTATATATGAGTCAGTCTGTGTATGCATTGTATGTATGGTGAGCATGGTGAGATTGCATTACAATGCTTTTGTAGTATTTGATGTCCATAGAACTCGGATATGGCATTATTTTCCCCTTACTTGCTATGCATGTACATATATCCAAATGAGAGTCATAAACAGTTTTACTCCGTGCAACCCCTATTGTTATAACATTGTACACCAGTATGCACAATTATTACTGAAACAAACATGTCAAACTTCAATTATATTAACCACATTTAATAGCAACAGTCCAGTAAGCATAAACTCATAAAAACTGAAGCAAAAGTTGATATGTATGGAATGATATATTCATAAATTATAAATACCCCAAAATACAATGTTTACATGCATATACACTTAACTGAAACAATAAAGATGTTGTCATAAAGCTTTTGTTATATTGCACTTCATTTAAAGAGAAGTCATGCTCCAGTCATCATAACTGTGAAGATACATAATATAAGTGTAGTCTACATAACACTCAATTTGTCAATTTGTTTTATTGAGATGATGTCAAGCTACAGACAAAAAATAATTCATACCAGGTTATATCAGCATAGCTAGCAAGTGTGATACACTTACCATGTCACGTATAATTCTGGATGATAGAGGCATCTAATTTTAACATAATACTAAATTGGTCAATTAAAGGACCACTATAGGCACCCAGACCACTTCAGCTTGGGTGCCAGGTCCATCTAGGGGTTAACCTTGAAGCTGTAAACATAGCAGAGAAACTGCTATGTTTACATATGTTAATCCAGCCTCTAGTGGCTGTCTCATTGATAGCCGCTAGAGGCGCCTCCATGCTTCACATTGTGATTTTCACAGTGAGAAGACACCAGCGTTCATAGGAAAGCATTGAGAATGCGTGCACGGCTCTTGCCGCGCATGCGCATTCAGCCGATGACGTCCGAAGGAGGAAGAGAGTCCCCAGCGCCGAGGGAGCCTGCCGCTAGAGAAAGGTAAGTGATTTAACCCCTTCCTCCCCCTTCAGCCTGGCGGGAGTGGGACCTATTAATACTATAGTGCCAGGAAAAAGAGTTTGTTTTCCTGGCACTATAGTGGTCCTTTAACTGAAATAATAATTAATATTAGCTTCAGGGTATACAAAACTCTAGTGTATTAACTAATAGTGCCTAACACTGAGCAGAGCTCAATATATCAATATGATCAAATATTTTCTGTGGGTTTATGTCAGTATATAGTGAAAAGAAAGAAATGTGCAAAACTTCTAAGAAAAAAAAAACCTACACACTATGAACTGAATGCAGAAGGATTGTGCCGACAAAGCTATCCGACTCCCTGTCAGAGAATAACAGGAGACCTAGGAAGTTGAGAGCTGGCGGTAAGCCAATGGCCACTTGTCACCAGGCCAATAGCAATAGTCAGTCCAAAATAGTGGGAAAGTGTTTAGCAGACTTTTAGTTGCCGAAAATATGCTTTTCAAGCCCAAAGCCCAAGTCAGAAAATTGGATGGGCTCCACCACCATGCATATATCTTGGTCATCAGCTGCCCCACCCCTTCAATTTAAAGCACCACTCCACACACCTAAAGCACTTTGTACTCCAGACAAAGAGACCGACCGTTAGCCCTAATTCTCTGGAACTGTTTTGGGCATGGGACCATGTGCACGGTGGATCAAAACTATGACCTCTAGGAAATTCACCCTTTTTGGGAAACCTGCATAAAAGGACAGCTGTGGCTTCCATTAAACAAACTTACTTCACCCTCAATCTAGAGTCTTGTCTCTTATTGGGGGAAACTGCTATATCACTAAAAGGGAGTCTTCGGTGAGCACTAGGAGCATCCGTTGGTGGAGGTACCCAACCAGGGTACAGGAAGCTCCGTTACATTTGGTGGCAGCGGTGGGATGGCTTCCTACTGCGAGGAGCAGCATCCTGGAGACACCGTTAATGTGTGGATTTTACAAATTGAGGGCAACGCTACCACTCGTGCAGCGCCCCTATCTACAGAGGAGCTCAGCGGAATGGAGCGAGCTGGCCTTCAATCAGCATTCACTCTCAGGGACGAGAGTGACCTTGAATGGAGGAGTAAACCCTGAGAGCAACGCTTGGAAGCTGCCCTGGAAGAGATCCAGTTTCAGCGAGGAGAGGGACTCCCCGGTATATACCAGCATTTGTGGGACCAGGTAGCCCAACGGAGGCCGCTTCTGGGAGAGCAACCCAGGGCAGAGCGAGTAAGATGCCTGGAATCTATAGTGGAGTGGGAAATGATAGTTGATAATTCCTACCAGGCACTGTGGTGGCACACAGTACAGCAAGATGCCTGGCTGTTGGAGGGCCTTTCGCCGGACGGAAAGGACTACGGTGGTCCCGGCCTGTTATGGAGGGCTCTTGAGGAGGACAACAACTTCGGCAGTCCTACCCAGTCATGATACTGGGCCATTCCCTCTGTCCTGGGGATTTGACCTTGGCCGTCTGGAAAGAGTGGGAAATCGAAAGAGACTATGTGGAGCTACTAGATGCAGTTCAGTCACCAGACAGTGAAGCAGAACAGGAGAGCCAGGTGACAGACCCAGACCTACCACCCTACAGCAGGGAAGACCCAGCCGAGGTACCCCCTGCTTCACTACCAGCTGCAGAAGTAGGTGACCTCTCAGTCACCAAACAGTGAATCAGAACAGGAGAGCCGGGTGACAGACCCAGACCTACCACCCTACAGCTGGGAAGACCCAGCTGAGGTACCCCCTGCTTCACTACCAGCTGCAGAAGTAGGTGACCTCTTAGACTCCCAGGAGACAGGAGGTTATGGGACCCCAGGAGACAGGAGGTTATGGGACCAAGGTCTTTCCACCACCCTACAGGGATGCTGGGCAGCATGCCCAGATTCCCAGCTACAGCCAGAGTTACCGGGAGTGGGGACAGTTGGTCTCACTCCCCAGTGGCAGTGCGCAACACAGGGAGTGGAGACAGTTGGTCTCACTCCCCAGCGGCCAAGTATGTTACAGGGAGAGGCGATCATCAGTCCCTCACCCCAGCAGCAGCAAGCAGCACTTGCAGCGGTTTGTGTGGTCTGCAGTGCTTATGGTGTCTGGTGAAGTGCTTGGAGCCCTCGGTGAGCACTAGGAGCATTCGTCAACGGAGGTACCCAACCGGGGTACAGGAAACTCCGTTACACCTCCAATAAAAAAATGCTTTATTAAATGCATTCATGTTTTTATTGAAGATCTATCTACTAAATAGTCATTTGGACAGTGGCGTGACACTTTAATGATAAAATTTTTTGATATTGTTATATATTGTCATACTATTTCCTTCTATGTACTTATATAAATTTGGAATATCTTCCTTCTAAAAATTGTCTGTGCTACCTCAGTGATGCATGTTAGCCTTGCATAACAAGGAGGCAAATTTATTATAATTTTGGCATAGCACATGTGACTAAAACCGCACTGTTGCCCCTCACCCTGAAAAATTACTATTTCATAAATATAGAATCTTTATGAAATACTAATTTACTGTGTTGGAATCTCAAGAGACAGGTTCAGATAAGTATAATTCTTCTTTATCGCCCTCCCCCCACTCACTGCCCCAGCAGTGATGTCACTTTGTATTCTTAACACTATAGTGTTCCTTTAATTCCTGCATATAGATCTAGTTGTGAGTTCCTAATTCTTTCCTGCTATTTCTTTTTTTTCCATAGTTTCAATGTATCAAATTTATATTTCAATGCCATACATGTATGTTATCTTATAGAGGACAACTGTCATCAAATTTTCACTTCTCATATTTTTAAAGTTATTATATTTAATTAAACATAATAATATATTTTTTAAAATAATATGCATTGATTATTTTGATTTTGAATATTTTCATGCTCTTTCAGGATAACATGATGGCGTTTCCTAAGAAATGTACACCAGAACTGAAAGGATTGTTGCATTTCCATGCCATGGCACAGAAGCTCTTCCAGTGTGATGGTATATCATGGAATGCTTGGGAGGTCACAACTAAGGTAGATCTGATTTAATTTAAGTAGATAAATTGAAGAGTGCAGGTATAACCCTTGAATAATTAAAATACTACAACACTTCAGGTTGGTAGATGCCATAAGACAAGAAGTCCATTATTTTTAGTCAAACCTTTTTGCACATTTATTATGGAAGTGAAAATTCTGCATTATCATGCTGACAGCAGAGGGCCCAATTTTTAAGTCAAAATGTTTTGGCAAAAATCAGTGTGATTGTAACAAATACGCTTCCGTGTTGTTTCCCTGAGTAATCAGACTTTTCAACAGTTCAGTTGGTTTATCTCCTCTGTAGATTGTTAATGCAATTACATTGTTCAATAATGACAAATGTTTTGTGTTACAGGCTTCAAAATGCCCATTTGGCTGGACCCCCTATGATACGAGATGCTATAAACTGATCACTGAGCAGAAGAAAACATGGATTAAAGCAGCAAGAGCATGCAGAGAGCAGTAAGCAGCTTAGTTTGTTTTACTGCCTGTGTTGCCATTTGAATTTTGAATGATTTATCCATTGTGGTTAAACTTATGGTGGGACTGTGTTTACATATGCTGTCACAAGGGTTGCTCATTCTGTTTAAATGGTAAATATAGAATTTTTGCATTTTAATCAATACTATTTTACATCTCTTTAAATGTAAAATAGTAATTGGGTGGGGGGGGCAGGGGTTAAATACAAATGAAAGGGCTGTTTTTGTGCACAAAATTCAGACATCTATTTGATTAGACCTACAAAACTGAAGCATGGCATACATGGATATAACAGATGGAAAGGGGAGTTTAGAGGTGTGACATCGTATATCCCTGTATCCTATATAACTATAACCTGCACCACATAAAGGATCACTTACAGAGACCTGTACACACCTATGAGTCACAGACTTTGTTTCCTGTCACCAACAAAAATAGCGTGTTAGAGGTTTCTTCCTCAATGAATAGTTCTGTGTTGAAGTGGATCTGTCATATATCAGTATATCATAATGACATACTGATCCAGACTGCATTGGATTATAACTCAATCCAAAAATACCACAAGACAAAATAGGGACTTCTTTAATTCTCTTCTAACACCTCATGAACCATCTAATTTTGCTTTTATAGACTTTGTATTGGTTAGCAGTTCAACAGGCCAGATTGGTAGTGTTCTTCCAGTTGTGTTTTATCACAGCTACCAGCCACCCAGTACACAACATCATCTTGTGCACTGTTTAGATTAGAGTCATGATTGATAAAAGTAAAGACAAAACAGAACTGGAGGCACACCCAGAACATGCTTTTTGCAGGAATAATGCGGTCGTAGTGACCGAAATATATACATAATACAGATTAAACATCACACAGAAAAATATAGTTTTAAATTGTATAAGGCTACATAAAATCATCTATCTCAGCCAACAAATATGGAGATTAAGTTTCACCATATGTCCATATTGTGTTAAGCCCACCACTTTTTCACAGTACCACAATATCAGTGGGTCCTACACTAATTCCAACATGAGAGACAAATTAAACAGTGCTAGTGCTAACTAAGCTAAAGTGCATATAATGAATCTATTGTAAGAGCATTGTGAGTAAATATAACGCAAAATGAATGTGATAATGTGATTAATGTGATAAATGTGATAAAAAAACGCAATTAAAATAAACACAGTGTCATACACTATCACTTTGTTTTTGACATATTGATCGTGTTTAGTTTTGACACTGTTTTTTTAATTGCTTTTTTTATCACATTAATTTTGCATTCTATTTACTCACAATGCTCTTACAATAGATTCATTATATGCACTTTAGCTTCTTTAGCACTAGCACTGTTTAATTTGTCTCCCACGGTGGAATTAGTGTAGGACCCACTGATATTGGGGTACTGTGACGTAGTGGTGGGCTTAACACAATATGGTGGTTTTAAATAGCCTTATAAAACGTAAAACTGGATTTTTATGTGTGCATTGTTCCTTAATCTCTATTATTGATAGAAGTAGATGAATGGCTCTGGGCATTTTTCCACCATTTTCGGATAGGTCGTCAGGGTTTAATATTACAATTGGTTATATTTGCTTGCATTTTTATATTTGCTTGCACTTGTAAGTGCTATTTCATCTTTAAATGCAAATGCTAATAGAAAAGAGTCCTTGAACATGTGGACAATGCAGATAATTGAAACACTGACAATGGTATCAAAACATGCCTTGTATTTCACTACTCTTTTTATGTGTATATACATTTTTATATGCTTTCAACTGACACACTGTCTTCAGGTTTTTTTTTTGTTTGTCTCATTTCAAAGGCACCACGCAACTCTTGTAGATGTGTTCAGTAAAGAGCAGATGGGTTGGCTGTGGAATCTCAGTGGCAAAAAGTCATTCTGGATAGGCAAGTATTCTTATAAAAGATTCTCATAAAAGATTATTGTTATTATTATTATTATTATTAATAAACATACTATGATGGTATGTAAAATAATGAATTATTAGTGGGTAACACTATAAGCTGTGCTAACCTTTGTAATATAGTTAAGGTTTTATCCCAACACTATATTGATGTGTGCCTTTTTTTTGTTTTTTTTATGTTATGTTCCCGTTTTGTTCATGACTTACTGGAAATTCGTATTTTCTTTATTAAGATAGAAATGCACAATGGTGAAGTGTGTATTATGAGAAATTAATTCTACTGAGGAGTTTTGGAGATATCATAAACCACAAAACCGAAGGTTGGCGCTATCTCCATAGCTCCCTCACCTAGCATTTGAGTAATAGGAGTGGAAAATAATAACAAATTTATGTTAACAGTCACAAATAGTTTCACTACAAACACGTTTGAGCAGGTTGCCCTAAAACCGACGTGCTTCAATAAGATTTTTAATTAAATTTTTTTTAAGCAACTTGTAGTTTACTGTGCATTTCACAAGAAAAAATATACACCAAAATAAACTAAAAATATAAAGGTAATAAAGTTGCACACATTGAGAAATCAATAATCAACAGACATAGACAATAATAACAGGAGTGATATAATGTTATTCTAATTACAATGCCATATCCAGGAGAAGGAAAGTGGATATACCCCTTTCATTCCCATAACAAGCCATACACACCTCACTCACCACAAACCATATTGGAACCAGGGATTCCATATTCGTAAAACTTTATTCTTTTGAGAAATGGTTAATACTGACATCACCTGTTTAAGATAGTCTGAGTCTACCAAGATGATGAGCCTCTGTTGAACACTCCATATTTTTACAGTGTCTGGCTAGCAAATATATTTCAGCCAGCAATACCTGTGTCACCAAAGCTTTGTGCTAAAATAAGAGTGATTTTGGTAAATCTAGCCATGAGTATGTGAAGGAGTAAAAGCTATATCTTGCAAAGCTAATTTGCAATAAGGTGGTTACTGTCCTCCAAAGTGGTTTCTAGAACAGGGCATCCCCACCAACTATGGAGCATAGTGCCCACCTATGTGCAGGATCTCCAACAAAGCCACAATAGGATATACTTTATGAAGGCAATAAGATTTTGTTTGTGCTCAACTGCTGATCAACCTAACTTGCCTACTACTGTGATTGCGCTATATGAAAATGCAAAGTTAGATGAAATAGTATCATTTTCCCAAACAATTAATATACATAACTAAAAAATCATTGTAATAAACTTTTAAAATACGAAAAGTGAAAATCTGGTGGCACTTGCTCTTTAAGCACATGTGCATTAAGTTATATCTAACACAAATATGTCAATACATCTCAAATATTAACCCCCCCCACCCCCCTCCCCACACACAAACCCTCAAAATATGTATTGGTAGAGCTTATACTAGTGCGTTAACATTTGACAACTCCTGCTTTATTCTGCCTTTGGTACGTTTATTCACTAAAGTGTGAAATGTCAGAGAATTTAAGATAAACTTTACATTTTAGCACAAAATAGCCAAATTGAAAAAAAAATGTTGGCTGTTTGTTCAGTTTGGCTATTCGAACAATTACATTTGAATTCTTGACATTTTATACTTTAGCAAATAGCCTTTCAGAATATGAAGGGGTAAACAACTTTCTGAGGTGCCCCTATAATTGATATTTTCTTCTTTTTTCTTCCTTTGAAGGGCTGAATGACCGTTTACATAGTGGCAGATGGGAATGGAGCGGAGGAGAGAATGTCACATTTACCAACTGGAAAAGGGGCATTCCTAAGATGTCAAAGAAAGGGAAAAGCAAGTGTGCTCTAGTACAGAATAGAGGAAAATGGCAGGCAAAAGACTGCACAAAGGGCAAAGGTCACTATTATATATGCTCAAGAAGGTTGTAATATATCATATCTATAAGCTATGTACATTTTGTATGAATATTTATTTTTACGCTGATTAAAAAGGTGATTGATGATTTACTTTTTCAAAACTATATAAACTTTCTAAATTCTACTTTTACAAAAGCAGAAACGTTACATCTATTAGGGCTTCCTCACTTTTTCATTATATTATTTTTCATTATATATTAACACACTCATTTCACTTTCAAGAATTGTTTAAACTCTGCCTTGCCCTTCAAAATCTTCAGCACCTTTGATCATCCAACTTGACTGTGTTTTCATTTCTAGTCCTCACTGGTAATTTACCCTTTAATTCTTGTGTGGGGTAATATGTCCAGACAGCATCAGAAAATAGGAGAGATAAGAATAGTTGACAATTCCATACAGGGCACAGCACTGCTAAGGTGAACTATATCTTAACTAATAACATGATTGGTAACAGATCGCTTTTAACATGATTACCACAGAAAATAAAGATAATTCCCCAAGTTAAATTTGCACCAGCTTATAACAGTAAGTGTCAACCAGTGTGTCATGGCACGCTGATTGGATTCAAGCCTTTAAAAAAATTGGCACAAACACATTAACTTAAGGGGACACTATAGTCACCTGAACAACTTTAGCTTAATGAAGCAGTTTTGGTGTATAGAACATGCCCCTGCAGCCTCACTGCTCAATCCTCTGCCATTTAGGAGTTAAATCCCTTTGTTTATGAACCCTAGTCACACCTCCCTGCATGTGACTTGCACAGCCTTCCATAAACACTTCCTGTAAAGAGAGCCCTATTTAGGCTTTCTTTATTGCAAGTTCTGTTTAATTAAGATTTTCTTATCCCCTGCTATGTTAATAGCTTGCTAGACCCTGCAAGAGCCTCCTGTATGTGATTAAAGTTCAATTTAGAGATTGAGATACAATTATTTAAGGTAAATTACATCTGTTTGAAAATGAAACCAGTTTTTTTTTCATGCAGGCTCTGTCAATCATAGCCAGGGGAGGTGTGGCTAGGGCTGCATAAACATAAACAAAGTGATTTAACTCCTAAATGTCAGTGAATTGTGCAGTGAAATGGCAGGGGAATGATCTATACACTAAAACTGCTTTATTTAGCTAAAGTAATATAGGTGACTGTAGTGTTCTTTTAAGGGTTGTACTAAGTGAACGTATCTTCTTTTTTTTTTTTTTTTAAGAATTCTTTATTTTCAAGGTTTCAACTGTTAACGTGGGGTACAGAATAAAGAAAAAAGGGGTATAAGTACAATCCTTATAATCGGGTGAGTTACAGCTTGATTTTACAGGGTTGGGGGTAAAGGGATTGATACCGTTGTGGTTGGCGTGTCGGGTGTCGTTGGTGATACTTTCGTGCGCTGGCGTTGGTTGTTAGTTTCAGGGATGTCAAGGAGGTGGGCTGTGAGTCAGTGGCCTTGTGTATGGGCTAGTGTCTTGTACGTCTGGGGGGTTTGCAGAGGTGGGTAGGGTGGGTGGAAGACGGGGGGGTTACGCTGCCGTTCGTGGATCTCTGTGGTCTCGATGCGGCCTATTCCTTACGGCATGGTGTGGGGTTGGTCGCGGTGGATGGGTTTTAAGCTGTCAGAGTCCGTGGTCTGTGGTGGGCGCTCCGGGTCGGGAGCTTGCCCGGGGAGGTGAGGGCTCTGTGGTGAGGGTTAGGGAGGAAGGAGCGTGGGGATGTTGGCCCTTTGTGGGTTTCTGGTGATGAGGGGTCGGTATTGTGAGGGGGGCCATGATGCCATTGTTTCCAATTGAGTCACCTGTTGTTTGAGGTGGGGGTTTAGGTGTCAGTTTGGATTGGGGATAATATTGATGCTTTGGTTGCCAGTGGTCTGGTGAGGACATTTGGAGGGTTTGGGGGTTAGGGAAGGTCTGAGAGGTGATATCCTGGAGGATACCTGGGGGAGGGGAGCGGGACGGCAGTCTTCAGGATTTGGGAGGATGTAGGGGTGGGTTAGCCTATATATGACCCAGGGGCCCCATATTTTGTTGTGGTGGTGGGTTGTATCGTGAAGTAGGGCCGAGAAATTGTCCATCTCCCTTGCTTCCTCTATTTTCTTGATAGTCGTGTCCAAGGTGGGGATGTGTTTGTTGCCCCATTGTTCTGCGATTGTTGTCGCGTGGCCAAGGCAATTTTAGCGAGTAGTTTGTTTTGTGCCCTAAATAGAGGGGTATGGGGTTTGGATAGTAGCCAGACCCACGGGTCTAGTGGGATCTCCGTGTGGAGGAGAGCTGATGTTAGGTCCGCCACCTTTGTCCAGAGTTGTGTTATGTGTGGGCAGTGCCACCAGGCGTGAATGTAGGTGCCCTGCGACCCACAGCCCTTCCAGCAGTCTGTGGTCGAGCATTTCATCTGCTTCAACCGTAGGGGCGTCAGGTACCATCGGAGGAGCGTTTTATGGTGAGGGAAGCGGTCGCCTCCCATATTGCCGACCAGTCTGACGGGTCTTTGGGGGGCGTATCTTCTTTTTTTAATGTGTCCACATTAAAATTGAAAATACCACCTGGCAAACAACTAGTATGATAATTAATCTAGAGGTATGCATACCTCTCAGTTAAGGCTGCAACTTGATGTACCATTTAGAAGCCACTATTGAAGATTAAAGCAGCTCTGTCACCTTCTGAGATCTTTGAAAATGTTGTAAAGAACCTCCATGGTGACATTGCCACTTGGTGTGCAGTGTCTTGAGGGTGCAGTGGAGGCGAGTTACACTTACCTGGAGCTGGGCCTCTGGGGCATCACCATATTCGATCTTGAACTTCTGGAGCTTCATCCGCCATTAGCTCACATCAGTGCTGTAGTCTTCCACACATGTGAGAGTACAACACCGAATCTATGGAGGATCCTGTGGGAGCTTTCATGGATATCTTGCGATGAGAGAGATAATGCCTAATTCCAACACCCATAGCTAGCAACAGCTGTGGAAAATGACAAAACCTGATGGCGGTAGCTCTGCCATTTGTCAGATTTAGGATTCACCATCAGACAGTAAACAGAAGTATTCCCTACCTTTATCTTACAATATATATTTACTGAGTGGATTTTTAAATCAAATTCCAACACAGTCTTTATGAGCATTTGGTTTTATCTTTATGATGTGCTCACATTTTTTGGAAGGGTGACAGAGTTACATCACTAAAAAAGTAGGTT
Source organism: Pelobates cultripes (assembly GCA_933207985.1). Classification (NCBI taxonomy): domain Eukaryota; kingdom Metazoa; phylum Chordata; class Amphibia; order Anura; family Pelobatidae; genus Pelobates; species Pelobates cultripes. The sequence continues at coordinate 106,763,007 of OW240916.1, forward strand.
CGTCTTTGATTTTATTTTTTTCTTATTGAAGTGTGCCTTATGGTCAATAAAATTAAAACATGCCTAATGCAACATCCTCCATTCACTTGTAAATAGTTCTCATTCATTTTAATGCTTCATACATGATCACCAATTCTTCCACATGCACATGTGGTAGGCTAAGAGTTGGCTGAGAAATTGCAGCTAGTCCCTGATTTCAGTGAAACAGAATACATACACTGTTTGTGAGTTGCTGTCAGTTTGGACAACAACCCCCAGTCACAGAATCCTGGCACCCTTACATCCATTAAATGCTAAGAGATTATTCTTGATTTCAGTAAAACAAGCAACTGTTACATATAACTTTTATACAAATAACTTTTACCATATTTTAAGTGCATTATGCTTATAGCTGATTTACCAATAAATGTTAACAAGTACAACATTCACAGAATGTATACCCTCACATCCATTTCAAAAGGGCATTATTGATGGTACCTGGTTTTTATTCTACTGTATGTTTTGTGTTTCTGTTTCAGCATTATGTTTACAGTGTTGCTATAACTAAAGTAGTTGTCAGAAGAAAATTAGATGTAGTTATCAGAAGAATGATGCATATTAGAATATGTTCTTTTGACAGGATGGTACTTGTATGATATAATGAATCTAATAAACTGTTTTGTTTTGAGATTTTATCAATAAACTGTAAAACAAAAAGTCAGGTTTCAGTAATTGCAGAAACATTGTTTTATACATTGCATTATTAATTTTTAGTTGATGTTTGCAAATGGCTGATAAAATGTAATTTGGTGCTTTGAAAAATATCTTTAAGGTAAATGTACACATCATTTGGAGATAATTGGTTATGTCTGTAGACATTTTTTTAGGTGCTTGAGGATTATTTTAGATTATGCATGATTGTATAAGACATTACTGCATCCAAAGAATCAAACAAGACAAATTAACTGCACACAAGCCTATTATTTTATTACGCAATCTGGGCAGGAATTAAGTGTTTAACCCCATGGCTGCTTAAAATACAAACTTGTCTGGCCCTCCAAGGCATGCATATATTGTTGAACTTATCATTTTTGTAATTTTATGTTTTCATGCGATAGAACATTGGTGGGACACTAGGGTTGGTGGTACATCCTTAGTCATATTTTTAGGACTTATGTGTGGGAGGATGAGGACTGGGCAAATATACCTATAATTATACTATATCGTCCCATAGCTTTGGGGACCATTAAAAGAGTAGGAGGATAAATAGGACATTATTAAGTCCCTGGAGGTTGGGGTGGATAATTGGGGATAGTCATTAGATCCATTTGGGTTTCGTGGGAATATCGGCCATATACTTTCAATTTCTTTATATTGTGTGTGCATGTAACAAAATCAATTTTGACTTGGATGATAAATATTTAGACATTGCTAATATACAAGGCAATATAATAGTATTACAGTGAGACACACAATAAAATACAATAAAAAGTCCTCAAAACACCTTAGTGAGTGTCCCTTCCACCTCACAACAAATACAAATACATACAATATAAGGTGGAGTCTCTTCTTATTATAACAGGTTGTCAGTAATTCTAAAAACAAAAAAACAAAAAAAAATAGAACACATGATGTATCATGTGTTCTATTTTTTTAGAATTATTGACAACCTGTTATAATAAGAAGAGACTCCACCTTATATTGTATGTATTGCTAATATACAAAATGGCTTGGCTGTAAATTGCTCCCAGTAAGGAAATGCAGGATGGGAAAGGCTTAATTGCAAGAAAAACTGGATCAGCCTATACTGCCCCCAAGTATGGGAATGCCTACCGCTCCTATCACACTATCAAAAACACACCAGTGATCCAACATCTTTCTTGTTTAAACACATATATATGAACTTGTCAATGGCTGCTGATATGAGATGTCAACAACATACAGGAAAGATACGTAGCAGGCATATGTCTGATCTACATCCAAGAACCTCCTTTTCAGTGATGGGACCATGCCAGGCAAAAAAATAAAAGTCCACACAAAAGGGGAGATAACACATCAAAAGAGAAAAACTAGAGGAGAAAACAAAGGACATTTTTCAATCATAGTAGTCAAAATTGAGAAATTAAACTCTTTAATATTGATCAGATCAACAGAGTCCACACATTTCCATTTATTCCTATCCACTTACATTCCATATCCTTATCGTTCTTACTTAAAAAAAACAAACCAAAAAACCTTTCCTTTGCTTTAGACTAAATCTCCTTTCTTCCAGGCTAAATGCGTGACCTCTTGTCCTATATATAGTCCTATTTATAAAATAGATTTCCAGAAAATGGTTTGTATTGGCCCCATATATTTTTGTATAATACTATCATATCCCCTCTGAGGCACCATTTTTCCCAACTAAAGAGTTTTACATTTGTTAACCTCTCTTCATAACTAAAATGCTCCATTTATTTTATCAATTTTGTAGCCCGCTTCTTCACTTTTGCTAGTGTCATAATATCCTTTTTTAGAACAGGTGCCAAAAAGGTGTGGTCTTACCAGTGATTTATAAAGAGGCAAAATTATATTTTAATTCCGAGAATCAATGCCCCTATTTATACATGACAATACCTTACTGGCCATTGCAACTGCCAATTGACATTGCATATTATTGCCTAGTTTGTTGTCTATAATAATTCCCAAATCCTTCTCATTTGTTGTTATCCCTAATTCATTACCATTTAGAGTGTACATTGCTTTTGCATTCTTTACCACAAAGTGCTTAACTTTGCATTTTTCCACATTCAATTTAATCTGCCATTTGAGTGCCCAGTCCCACAATCTATATAAATCCCTCTGCAGCAAAGCAATATCCTACACACATTGTATTCTTTTACTGAGTTTTGCGTCATCTGCAAACACTGAAACATGGCTTTCAATGCCTATTTCAAGATCATTTATAAATATGGTAATAGAAGCGGTCCCAGAACAGAACCCTGAGGGACACCACTTACCACTTTTGCCTAGCTTGAAAATGTCCTAATTATCCAAATAAATAGCAAATCCTCAATATGTCACATGAAGTGAGATCCATTGGGTAGAAGGCTTACCATCTCCAGATCTCTGAGACAACCTTCATTAGCCCATAAAGAGGTTCATAGCCATAATCTACTTTACCTGTTGTAATCATCCTTGAACATAAAATAGTTGAGGGATAATAACATTTTTCACTGTAAATTCCAGGGGGGAAAAAAGATTGCAAAACTTAATGCTGGGAGGTAGGATGTAGGGAGGGCTGATGAATGAAGGGTACATTCAAACTCTGTGTGCAAGGGTAGAAGCTGAGCAAATATGCACAGAATTGACATTAGGCAGGCTAGTACAAAGTTCATAGCTGCATAAGTCATGTGTGCCAGTGGTGTAACTGGTCATGGTGGTTGGAATAATCCTTTAATAACAATAAGATAATTTTCTACTTTTTGGAGTGGTAACAATTTTATACTTAAAGGGACACTATAGGCACCCAGACTACATCATGTCATAGAAGTGTTCTAGGTGCACTGTCCCTGTCCTCTTAACCCATTGCAGTTTTAGAGAAATGTTTTCATTCTACCAGAAAGCCACTAAAGGCACTTCCTGCTGTTTTACCTAGCTTAACTCTATTAAATTACGCTGGACAATCTCGCACCTTGCATGAGGACATCCAGCTTCTTCTAAATCCCCAAAAGAAAGCACTGAAGGCCTAATGGGCTAGTGGTGCTTGCCACACATATGCATTAAGTTAACCCTCTCAATGATGTTGGAGAAGGAGGAGAAGAACCCTGCATCGAGGGACCTTGGCGGTGGAATAAGGTGAGTGTTTAAAGGTTTTTTTTTTTAATTGTCACAGGGAGGGGGACAGAGGGAAACATACAACCTTGAATTCCTAAAACTTTAGTGTTCCTTTAAATGGAAGCATTAATGGTGTAGAGTTGTGTTTATTCTGTCATCAAAGCACTTTTATAAATGTCCCCATTATTTATAGTTCATTATGATGTTAGAGCCTACTTCAAGATCCTTTCTCAAGAGACAGCTAGCCTCACTGACCTGCCACTAAAACAAAAAGATAAATAAACAGCGCACTCTTGTGGCAGAAAATGATTCCAATAACACAGCAGCTGTATTTCTGAGCAAATAATTTTGACAACCTAATAACTAAACAGAATGCAACAGTCTACAATACACTATATGGTGAATAAATAAAATCTAAATGCTACATGTAATATTCTCTGATAATAAAAATTCTATTAATTTATAGCTATATACAGGTGATACTCGAAAAATTAGAATATCGTGCAAAAGTTCATTTATTTCAGTAATGCAATGTAAAAGGGGAAACTAATATATGAGATAGACGCATTACATGCAAAGCAAGATAGTTCAAGCCATGATTTGTCATAAGATGCGATGATTATGGCCCATGAAAACCCCCAAATCAATCAATAATGCATGTATACTGAAAGGGTTGGCTGCAGTAGCCTGGAGGCATTTGATATAATATTATGTTATAGACAGCATGATACTGTTGAAGCATGGATTCTCTGTATTATAGACATCTAGACAACCAAGGAAACTGTCCTATGTCTGTACTCTAGAACTCTGTACTAGATTAGACTCTAACATAAAGTGCTCTAACTTTATCTAAGACACATTATTTACAAGAGAGTGTTTGGATTCCTTCTGAACTATGACTACTTCTACTTTCCTTCCCATTCCAAAACCTGGGGTAATAGAGGGAAATTGTATTGAGTTACTGAACGGTATTCCTTAGCCATCCACCTCCCAGATATTTGGGGAGCACAAACCCTGAGCTTTCTTTTCATGTTTCCATAAGTGGAGGATGAGAGGGAAGGAAACACCAGGCTGTAACAGTGGCATCTGTTTGGTGTGAAGAGTGTGTCCTCTTTTTTAATATTACAAACAGTACAGATTTCAATAAAAATTGACTTTAAAAAAAAAAAAAAAAAAAATTCACCTTGCCGTGTTACACAACCTTTCTGCCAATCAGACAACTGATCCTGTTACTTCCTGGTTTGGTTACCTCAGTGGCGCTAAACTCAAGAGGCAGCAATTGCTCAGAGCACCTGCCTTCCAAAGACTTGTCATTGAGCTGCATCGGAAAGTCTGCTATTGGACAGCAACTGAAAGACTGAGTAGGAAAGAAAGAGCTTGCAAAGATTTTAGACAAGAGATTGGCAGATTTTTCAAGCTGGATTTTATACAAACCTTCAAAGAAAAACATTTTTCACTCTACAAGCTGAAAAACTGAGGTAAATGTGATTTTTTATTTTTTTTCAGAATTACTTGCTTCTTCTTTCCTATGCTTTCCACACAACTAACCAATCAGTGTCCTATCCCTAGAAATACTGCAAAAGAGCATAGAGCATGCATAATATATGTATATATGTGCAATTTTAGGAGCTCTTTACCCTGCAACATCCTGACAGGGGGGAAAGAGAGGTATGATACCAGATTTGTGTCATTAGATAATGCAGATGGGTGGGTAAAAGGGAAGGAGAGGAGAGATGTGCCCAATGATACAAGCTGACTACATTTATAAATGTTAATTAAATACTTTTTTGTTTTTCTTGCTTTAATTAAAAAAATAATTGTCAAGTGATGCATGCCCCTTTAAGAGAAAACACATAGTTACATGCCTACTCTGTTCCAGCTATGGTGCCTCAAAAATCATTTTGATAACTCCATATGGAAAGAAACTCATTCTAAATTAACAGAAAACGGTGAAATATGTTTGGAAATATATTTGGGTCTGACAAAAGAAAGCCATTGTGAGCAATTAGTTAGAAAGGTTAATATTATTATTATTATTTTATTATTTATATAGCGCCAACAAATTCCGTAGCGCTGTACAATGGGTGGACTAACAGACACATAATTGAGATCAGACCACTGGATGTACAGGAACAGAGGGGGTTGAGGGCCCTGCTCGATGAGCTTACATGCTAGAGGGAGTGGGGTATAGTGACACAAAGAGTTAAAGTTGGGGAATTAAATAGTTTGTTGGAGAAGGGTTTATGTTTTTTAGGTGCAGCCCTGGAGAAGTCTTGAAGGCGAGCATCAGAGGTGGGGATCCAGGCAGAGGATAGGAGTAGGTTTTGGGCTGAGCGCAGGGGTCTCGACGGGACATACTTGTGTATGAAGGAGGATAGGTATGTTGGAGCAGCATTATGTAGGGATTTGTAAGCAAGCGCCAGAATTTAGAATTGGGCCCTATATCTAACTGGGAGCCAATGCAGGGACTGACAGAGCGTGGAGGCGTGGGAGGAACGACTGGACAGAAAAATAAGCCTCGCCGCCGCATTCATTATAGATTGCAGCGGTGCAAGCTGGGAACATGTAAGACCGGTGAGAAGGGGATTGTAATAGTCAAGGTGAGAGAGAACAACAGCATGAACCAGTACCTTAGCTGCGTCCGGTGTTAGATATGGGCTGATGCGTGCTATGTTCTTGAGTTGGAAGTGACAGGATTTGGCTATCGATTGGACATGAGGAGTAAAAGAGAGGTCAAAATCAAAAAGAACCCCTAGGCAGCGAGCCTGCGAGGTAGAGGTTATAGTAGCGCCCTTGACTTGGATGGAGACAGACACAGGAGTAGCAGCACTTGAGGGAGGAAAAACTATAAGTTCTGTTTTGGACAGGTTGAGTTTAAGGAAGTGAGCAGCCATCCAGTTGGAAATAGCAGAGAGGCAGTCAGAAACACGAGTCAAGGTGGGCGGAGAGAAATCAGGGGAGGACAGGTAGATTTGCGTGTCATCTGCATATAAATGGTATTGGACGCCAAAGGAGCTGATGAGTTTACCAAGGGAGGCAGTATAGTTAGAGAACAGTAGGGGGTCAAGGAGAGAACCTTGGGGGACGCCGACAGAGAGGGGTTGGGGAGAAGAGACAGAGCCAGAGAAAGAAAACACTGAAAGAGCGCTGGGAGAGGTAGGAGGAGCCCCAGGAGAGAGCAGTATCCCGTAGACCAAAGTTATGGAGAATGTAAAGAAGCTGTTGATGATGAACAGTGTCAAAGGTGGCAGAAAGATCAAGGAGGATTAGGATAGAGTATTGACCGCGAGATTTGGTCACAGCAATTTTGACAGAGTGACCAGCGCGGAATCCAGACTGAAGGGGGTCAAGCAGAGAGTTGGATTCGAGAAAGTCTGTCAATCATGCGTACACAACTCTCTAGAGGATCTTGGAGGCAAATGGCAGTAGCGAGATAGGGCGGTAGTTGGACGGGGAGTTGGGATCAAGGTTGGGCTTTTTCAGAATCAGGGTTAAGGTTGCAGGTTTAAACGGTGAGGGAAATGTGCCAGAGGAAAGGGAGAGATTGAAAACGTTAGCGAGAGGAAGAGCAAGAGAGAGAGACATGGTGGCATTAAACCTACTAAAAAATAACCATGCCATTATGGCAGCACTATTGCTATTGCCGAAACTGAAACCCTATTAGGACACCCTACACAGAGAAATGAAATCTTAACAAAATAAAAATGTAGATATTTTTACATTACCATGATATGATCTAATGTTTTCTAATCATTGTTTTGCTGAAATACTATTGCTTTCAATATAAAATTAAACCCAGTGCTACAAAACAGAGTTAATCCACAGCAACACAGAAATATTTTAGTGATTTATGTGATGTCAGTGTAACTAACTCCCATTTGCTTTTTGTAGATATCAAACCTGAAGTATTATGGCTTCAGATAATGTTTCAGTTCTTCAGTTTTAGGTCATACTAGCAGAGTTGGAAAAAAAATCTTGAAAGCTGCACATACAGAATCGAAGAAACATGACCACTTCAAATCACTGAAGTGGTCATGGTGCTTGCAATAACCCTTAAACAAATCTATGTATTTATGTAAAAAGGGAGCTTACATTAATTAAGCTTATATGTATATTAATTTAATAAAATGCTTGTGCCAGAAATGTGAAGAAATGCCAGACATGTGGTGACATAAACATTTATGATTACTTTTTAAGTAAGTAAATGTTCTACAAGATTCCCAGCATACAGTACTTCAGAGGCCTTCTGGTCAGGGCCGGAGTCAGGAAAACAGACACAAACAATTATGGTGTAATTTACCAAATAAAAAATACATTAACTGATGGCATGATAGCATTGTAGCTCATCTTCTAAGAAAATCATGGATTATATTCCTAATGCTTTCTGACGAGGAACCACTGAACCACTATTATCACGTAAAGAAACCACAACAGTTGACAATGGTCTTTACAGACATCTTAAAGCACTCATTAATGGACTTTATTGTGTGTTACATCCATCACTGCCATGCTTTTCTGCAAGTGGTATAAAGCAGCACATAATAACAGGTAATGTCATGTTCTTGTACATAATTTGCAACATAATTGTACATTGTGCACATCGGTGAATACTTGCTTGGACGAAAACAATGCTAAAATGTTTTGCTTGTTCATCTTAAAGGCTTACAAAGAAAGACATTGAGATAAAATCAGGGAGCCATCATTGTATAACATGCTGCTGCTACTGATTATTCTAGGTCTAGGATGAAAGACAAATACCTCTATTTAAGAAAGTCTTATGATTAATCTAAATTGCATTTTTCTTTTGCCAGAATGTGTTCTTTTCTGTCAGAATGACACTTGGAGTGAAATGTATCAAGTTAACACAGGTATTTTGATCCAGAAGACACTGTTTTTGCCTTGATAAATCTCACCCCTAGTATCCGTCTCACATTAGACACATGAACATATATATAGTATTTTTGTTGTGTGTGTGTGTGTCTCTCTCTTACAAAGTAGCTTTAAATAAGTGATTATGGCTTCCACGGACTCTGGAGGATCTAAATAGGAACGATCACAGTAAGAAATCATTAAAGGGAGACTTCAGGCACTCAATGTGTAGATTAGGCTGAAGTTAATTGTTGCTGTTTTTCTTTTTCTTAAATTATTTATTTATTCTCAATTTTTAATAATAGTTTTAGTCCAAATGCTCCAAACCATGCATCCACTTCCTTTAGCCAACAACATTTCAGAATTAACAGTGATTAGTACATTTTTAGAACATGCCATATGAGAGAAAAAGGTTCAAACTTTTTTTCATCTTGGTTTCCTTAGCAAACTAGTCAATGCATAGAAAAACCTCAGCTGCTGCAGAACCTCTTTGAATGTAAAATGAACACAGTTACATATGCTGTATGTAGCAACAATACAATTATAACAAACAGGTTCAGATATCTTTTCTTCTGGTTTTTTTTGGTGGTTTAGGCATAACGGGATTATGTATTTGCCAAGATTTTAACATTTCTTTTGCCTCTTCTGGAGAGTTTAGAACAATATTTTGGCCTTCATATCAGAATGACATTTTTACGGAGAAGCCCCATCGGTACTTTTTATTTCTATCTTGTAACTCTCTGATGAAAAAATAAAACTCCCGTCTCCTATGTAGGGTAGGATTTTTGTTTTCTTCTGACAGGCTGAACCCTTGCCTAATCTCAGCTAAGAAAAACTCCTTGATGTGGTAAAAGTAAACTCTTATCATTGTGTCTCTTGGTGCATCACTTGGAGCTGAATTGGGTTTTAACAGCCAGTGGAATTTGGCAATACTGAGCGAATGACCTTTTTAACATAGATGCTCAATTCACTTGTAGTGATCACTTCAGGAATTCTGCGAATGTGAATGTTATTTCTGCGGCTCCGGTCTTCTAGGTCAGCCATTTTTACAATTACTTCACCCGAATCAGTAGCTCATTATGGGAATCCATGTACTCGCTCTGTGTCCGTTCGACCTCAGTAGTACGGTTCGCCACTTCTGAAATCTCTTTCCTCATGTTAGCAATCTCTTTACGGACCTCTTTTGCGATGTAATTCGAAATATCTTCTCGAAGAGCAGCCAGTTCAATATCCAAAAGAGTAGAAATCTCCAAAGTTAGTTGGGTCACTGAATCACTACTATATGCAGCTGCTTGAGTGACAGACTTCTCAGCCTCCTAAATTTCATGGCCGTGAGGTGAATTAAGCTTACTTGCCTTTCTCAGCCCAGGAGCAGCCTTTACAGACGTTTTTAGCTTCTGCATGTTCACAGTCACTTTAGATCAGGGGTGGGGAACCTTCGGCCCTCAAGATGTTTTGGACTACATCTCCCATAATGCTCTTACAGCCATAATGCGGTCAAAGCATCAATATCGATGTAGTTCAAAACACCTGGAGGGCCAAATGTTCCCCACCCCTGCTTTAGATGATCACATTTTGTCAAATTAAATCAAACAGTGTTGCACTGTATTAAAGTCCAAATCTATGGTGAACTCTTTTACATGGCAGCCCTTTCAGTCAGTAGCCGGGCCACGTACCCTCAAACTTTTGATTTATTCCTTTTGATTATGTTCACAGTCACTTTAGATGATCAGATTTGGTAGAAAGAATTTAAATAAACTTCTTTTTATGCGTTTTTCACTGTCCTAAAGCCCAAATCTGCGGAGAACTCTTTTACATAGCAGCCATTACAGTCAGCAGCCAGGCCACGTCTAATGACAATACTGACTCCGATGTTCATCGCAGTACAGTGTGAAATGCTCATAAGGCGGTTCTGAGAGGCCATTTCCTACGGAAGGCAAGTTTCTTAAAAAAGACTAAATCCAATAATTTAAAAACACTAGGAAAGGAACTTTATAATCTCAATCAGGCTAATAAATTCAGTCCCTCAGGATCAGTTTCGACTATGAAAACAAAATTTATGTTATTCAATTGGAGCATTTGTTTTTGTAATTGAGACCCTTAAAACAAACATCTCATTCTAAGGGTAATAAGGCCTCTTCCCTGCTGGCAGCTAAACTCTGGAAAACAAACCAGCAATCAAGAATTGCATTTTTATATGATGAGCAGAAAAATAAAATTACCCACCCAACTAAAATTAGTAACATGTTTGCCAAATATTATATATCCCTCTATAATTTGGAAAATGATACAGGTATTTCCTAACCTTCATCAGATAAATAAATTTTTTTTTTTTTTTAAATGGTTTTTGGATAAAATTTAATTGACACAAATCCCTGTAGAAAATGTAGAACTTTTATCCAAGGATATCTCGTCTGATGAAATTTTAGAAGCCATTAGAAAAAACCCTAGTGGTAAAGCGCCTGGACCAGACGGCTTTACTTTGCAATATTATAAAAAATTCTCGTCATTCCCATTTGACAAAAGTATTTTGCTATTATTGGCATGCAGGAGTTATGTCAAAAGAGGCCTTAAAAGCCAGAATAATCATTTTGCCAAAGCTGGGAAAGTCACCAGAACAATGTTCTAATTTTCACCCAATATCATTAATGAATAATGATACTAAATTTTATAACATGACAGGAGGCTTCATATTTGCTTAAGTCTCTCTTTACTAGAACTCCACAGCAGCACAGAAAAACAACCAATCAGAAAAAAAGTACTATAAAACTCCCTTCCTCATACATCATTTCCTCTTTGCTGCTCTGCATTCAGTACAGGTCAGAGTACCACTGCCTCCTGCTTCTAGTGGGTGGGTTTGGGATTTTATTATGATTTATGATTTACATTAGTTATATTTAGTTTATTTGGGACTACTACCCTTTTTGATATTTGGTTTTTGCTTTCCCTGCTTGCTTTGGGATAGTTTTGTTTATAGTGTGGTGGTTTTTATGGGGGCTTCCTGGGGTTTCCTTTTCAGTTTACCCTGCCTTTTTGCATTTACCCCCCTCGGCTTAGACCCCTCGGCTACCCCGCTTTCTGGCGCCCCCTTCTGTTACTTTCCCGCCCTTTCCTCATGCGGGCCAAGGGTGCTTCGCCTGGGCTTTCAGGAGGCTAGTCGTTTGGCTGCCTCCTCTGGCTCCCCGAGCTCCAGTGTGAGCCTGCTGGCATCTGGGGTACTTGCGGACGGACGCGACTACCCGGCGGCCGGACCCATTCTCGCATGTGGCTGCCTCGCCGCGGCTGGCTCCCTCAAAGAGCTGCGTGCGTCCGACCGGCTAGAGGAGGGTGCACCTGCTCGCGGCCCCTCCTCCGCCCACGGAGGTCGGATCTCGGGTATATTGTTGTCCCGCTGGCTCTGTAACAGGGCGTATACAGATCCAGTCTGCTGGTTTGCACTAGGGTCTATTTGCTTCTCATTATTTAATGTTCCGATTAGAGTTTGACAGGGGTTCCTTCCAGGCTCAATAGGTGTTTTATTGAGCTGGTAACAAGCTTGAGTGATAGCTCAGTGGTTAGTTTCCAGCTTCTATATCATTCACAACTAAAATGGAAGGTTAAATACCTTGCAGACCTGACTTAGCCTTTCTTTATATTAGCCATTTTCATTGGTTAGCACCTCTTAATGATATATACCACTGGTGCAATGCCCTTCAGGGGGTATCATGAGGTGTAATAAAAATAAGAAATCTCAAACATGACTATCTATACATGTGCAGAGCAATTCACAGTTTAAGGAAAGATTGGTTCAGTACCTCTTGAGTTAATGGACACTATAATCACTGGACCAACTACTGCTTATCCACTACAGCTGGAATACCACTATTTTGCCTGCTGGGCATTAAGGGACAGCCAGTTCCTGTTAAGGTTTATTCAGACAGTATTACACTGTCTAAAGGGGCTGGTGTCTGAGTGTTTTGTATCACAGGATTCCCTGAGGATTTACAGGTAGTCATGGGACTCTTCCCAAACACAGAGGTCCCTTATTACTCTTTAATAGACCACCCATATTTGGCCTGCTCTGTCTGTGCCCATGTGATCGGCCTGCTCTGTCTGTGTCCCTGTGATCGGCCTGCTCTGTCTGTGCCCCTGTGATCGCCCTGCTCTGTCTGTGCCCCTGTGATCGCCCTGCTCTGTCTGTGCCCCTGTGATCGCCCTGCTCTGTCTGTGCCCCTGGTCGGCCTGCTCTGTCTGTACACATTCGATTGGCCCGCTCTGGCTGTGCCATATTTATCGACCGGTGTGGGTCTGAACTCGAACCCCCTTTGGCCGCAGGCCTGGGGGAATATTACTGAGGTATCTCAGTATACACTATTGTCACAGAGACAGGTGTGTGTCCAGGTAGGCACTGCTACCAGACTATCTGAAGGGACACCGGTCTATGTGCACCTAAATATGATTGGAAGGGTGAAGACCCTTCGGTTACGAAATTGATGGTGGACTCAAATGCATAGGTTGACGACAAGGTCACACCACCTGGTGACCTTGGCATGATCGGAGGAGCCATCTTCCACATCAAGGGTCGTGACAGGTTGACAGTTTCCCTCCTGCGGTTCCAGGTCCGTATATGATCTTTGGAAGATAGACCTATAGGAAAATGGTTAATGATTGACTTGGCAGTTCATGGACCGTGCTCCAGGAAACTGATCACTATCCCACGTACAGTGGATATAACAGCGGATTGTGTGTTTTCCGTAATTGGTGGTACATTGACAGTTGACACCTTCAGAGACCGTCTGCTGTCACTTCTCACTATTGGAAGGTCCATTTGGGATTGCTCTAGTCTTCTCCCAGAATCGGTACCAGCGAAACAATCATCGTTGGATTTGTTGGCTGAGCGTTAAAACAGCAAATATGAAGCCTCCTGTCATGTTATAAAATTGTAGATTATGCTAGCTTTAGTGTACCTATAATATAAATTTTATTAATGACAGGAGGCAAATATTTCCCTCCCATTCTTATCCCTCCCTTGTTTAAATTTTATAGTTTGGGTTCATCAGGTAGGTATGCAACTCTGCTTATTGTCTCTGCTACCTGTCACTTGTTCTTATGTCCGTGTTTCCTAAGTAAAGGTTGGGATCTATGCAGGTTATGGTATTTCTGGTTATCTCACTGGGTGCTTACATGTTGTTCAGCGTACATTTCATTGGCTAACCAACCTGTTCGATTCTGTTTTCTCTCGTTTCAGCTTACAGTCCCTCAACGCTAGCTGGTTTGACAGTTCTTCTCGGATGATGGACGTTGTTGTATTCATTGTATCTAGGACTTTGTTTTTTCTCTATTATATTTTCTTCCTTTTGTTCTGTTTTGTCGCAGCTTGAAAGAGGAAATGATGTATGAGGAAGGGAGTTTTATAGTACTTTACTTTTTTCGGATTGGTTGTTTTTTCTGTGCTGCTGTGGAGTTCTAGTAAAGAGAGACTCAAGCAAATATTCGCCTCCTGTCATTAATAAAATTAAGATTATAGGTACACTAAAGCTAGCATAATCTACAATTATATGCTAAAATATCAAACCGATTGGCTTTATGCTTGTGCCCTCGCTTGTTAACAATGACTAGGTGGCATTTGTTATGGGCAGACAAGCACCAGATGGCACCAGAAGATTCATTAATCTGATTCACCAAATTAAAATTGATCAGACACCTTTCCTTCGTCTGTCTTTGGATGCTGAGAAGGCATTTGATAGAATACACTGGGACTATCTGAGAGGGGTGATGGTCAGGATGAATTTGCCTTCCTCTTTTATTGATGCGGTTTTCGCACTGTACTGCAGACCATCAGCAGAAGTATATGCATCAGGCTTTGTTTCTGATACGTTCCTGTTGTCTAATGGTACCAGATAATTGTCACCATTATTGTTCATTTTAGCTATGGAACCATAGACCATACGCAGAGCAACTGAAATTAAGCTAATTAAAATAGGTAATGGTGCCCATAAAGTGGGCCTAATCGCTGATGATGTGATTTTATCTCTTGGAGACCCAGAATCATCTTTGGGCCCATTGATGGACATTTTACTCGAATTCTGGAAAAATATCGTATTATAAAATAAATTCTCATAAAACTCAAGCATTATTATTTCATATTCCAAGGTCTGTGTTGGAAACATTGATGGAGGGATACCAGTTTGATTGGAGAAAGTAATTTATTTCCTATTTAGGAATTAATTTGACCAAGAACCTGTCAAACATGCATTAATTTATCCTCGCCAAGTTGTGGCCAGAATTTAAAAAAAAAGAGTTGGTAGGATGGTCTGACCTTGAGTTATCCTGGTTCAGGAGGATAGTTTCTATCAAAATGAATATTCTCCCTCAAGTCTTATATTTTATAAGATCTATACCCTTAAGTGTTCCCTTTTCTTTTTTTAAGAAGATTCATTTGGATCTTCTTGGATTTATCGCAAGGTCTGAGCGTTGCTGCGGATACCACGGCAATGCTCAGATCTCGCAAGGGTGAACTCTAGCCTGCAGAGTTCACTCTCACCACTAGGACCACCAGGGAAGGCAGTACCCTTCATGGCAGAATAGCTCATAACTTTTTTTTTTTTTATTATTAATAAAAATATATTAAAATAAATTCACTAACAGCCCCCTCAAACAGCACCCCCAGACACACACAGCACCCTCACTCCCACACACATATATATATATACATATATATATATACACACACACATATATATACACACACACATACATACATACATACATACATACATACATACATACATATATATATATATATATATATACATACATATACAGGGCCGCCATCAGGGCATGACAACCGTGACAATTGTCACGGGCCCGGCAGCCCTGGGGGGCCCAGCCGCCCGGGCCCCATGTGGATCAGCAGAACTGCCGCCGGTGTATCTGCATCGGGGCCCATCAGGTGGCCCAAGCATTTAGGGCCATCCAATGGGCCCTATTCTCTTCAGGGGCCCGATCAGCGCTGTAATAACGCGACCGGGCCCCTTTAAAAAAAAAAAAAATGCAGCCGGAAACAAGTGCTGCTGGGAGGAAGTGACGTCCGGTCACTTCCTCCCACTTTACTCCGCACGGGAAGGAGGACGCAGCCTGAGGAGAGGCAGCCGATGCCCATCATCCCCAGCCACCCTCCTGCGACGAAATGGTAAGGAAGAGAGGAGGGTGGCTGGGGATGAGGTGTGTGTATGTATGCCAGTGTATGCGTGTATGCCAGTGTGTGTGTATGCCAGTGTGTGTGTATGCCAGTGTGTGTATGCCAGTGTGTGTGTGTATGTATGCCAGTGTATGTATGCCAGTGTATGTATGCCAGTGTATGTATGTATGCCAGTGTGTGTATGCCAGTGTATGAATGCCAGAGTATGTATGCCAGTGTATGTGTGTATGTATGCCAGTGTGTGTGTATGCCAGTGTGTGTATGCCAGTGTATGTGTATATGTATGCCAGTGTAAGTATGCGTGTATGCCAGTGTATGTATGCGTGTATGCCAGTGTATGTATGCGTGTATGCCAGTGTATGTATGCCAGTGTATGTATGTATGCCAGTGTATGTATGCCAGTGTGTGTATGTGTGTATGCCAGTGAATGAATGCCAATGTATGAATGCCAGTGTACGTGTGTATGTATGCCAGTGTGTATGCCAGTGTGTGTATGCCAGTGTGTGTATGCCAGTGTGTGTATGCCAGTGTGTGTATGCCAGTGTGTGTGTGTATGCCAGTGTATGTATGCCAGTGTGTGTATGTATGTATGCCAGTGTATGTATGTCTGCCAGTGTATGTATGTATGCCAGTGTATGTATGTATGTCTGCCAGTGTATGTATGCCAGTGTGTGTATGCCAGTGTATGCATGCCACTGTATGTGTGTATGTATGCCAGTGCATGTATGCCAGTGTATGTATGCCCATGTATGCCTGTGTATGCCAGTGCATGTATGCCAGTGTATGTGTGTATGTATGCCAGTGCGTGTATGCCAGTGTGTGTCTGTATGTATGTATATATCAGTATGCAGTATGTGTATGTATATGTATGTTTGTCAGTATGTATGTCTGCATGTATATGTGTGTGTGTGTGTCAGTATCTCCCTATGCATGTGTGTATGTCTGTTTCAGTATTTGTATCTGTTAGTGTGTGTGTATTCCTGTGGGCGGGATTTGGAGGCGGGCTTGAAGGGGGGCCCAGACCTTGAGCTGTGTTAGGGGCCCCAGAATTTCTGATGGCTGCCCTGTATATATATATACACACACACACACACACACACACACATATATATCATATATAAAATAACCTCAGTGAGTTAACAGACAAAGAAAATTAGAAACCTAGAATGTGACAGCAGATAAAAACACCCTCACACACAGCACCCCTCTTAGACACACACACACACCTCACACATACAATACGTCCAAATATATATACATACACACACACACACACACACTACAGCACCCCTCACACTGCACCTTACCCTATATGCACTCTTAATCCTCTACACACACACACACACACACACACAATCTTCTATACAAACTCTGGGTCCTTTACACTAGATCTCCTACACACACACACACACTGCACCACCTACACATACACTACATTCCTTGTAAGCAAACACATAAAACTTTCTCTAAACACACCCTCTCTACAACCCCTACACACACTACGGCCAGTGGCGTCTCTAGGATTCATTTTTCGGGGGGGCACATGGAGGGCCAGTGACAAAAGTAGGGGGGCACATTTAACCCCGCCCTCGCCGCAGTTTGACCCCGCCCCTGTCACATGTTAAGCCACGCCCCCGACACAATGTGTTTTGTTTTTTTAATAATACCTGGTGGAGGAATCGTGATTTTCCACCAGGGATTATTAAAAAAACAAACACATTATCCTTGATACAGTGCCATAGTTGCCAACATTTGAAAAAAAAATTTCAAGGACATTTTGCAGCACAGCTATCAATTACTGTCTGGGTATAATATCCCTGGACAGTCAGTGCTCTCTGTATAATACAGGGTTGTGTGTATAATAAATTGGGACACTCAGTGCTCCCTGTATAGTGCTGCTCTCTGTATAATACAGGTCTGTTTGTGTATAATATCCCAAGACAGAGAGCAGCACTATACAGGAAGCACTGACTATCCCGGGATATTTTATACACACAGATCTGTATTATACAGATGGCTGAAGCATATACCCCAATCTCTAGACTACTAGTACCTGTCAACAGCAGCTCCCAGACGCGTGTAACAGGGCTAAAGTGTGCGGCAGCTCACACAGATTATTCAGCGGTAAAGTGCACTCGCTGGCAGAGCCAAACTGGGAATCCCTGGGAATCCAAAGCAGCCCTGGAAAAAAAACGTATGCCATTCCTACAAGTCAAAATATAGGCTTACTGACAGACAAAACTCTCTGACTCACACACAAGCTTACTACAGACACTCACTTGTATAAACAGAAGGCTCACTACAAAGAAGTTCAGGGACACACACACAAGCTCACTAAAGACAAGCTCACTGACACACACATGCTCACTAAATAGAAGCTCACTGACACACACATGCTCACTAAATAGAAGCTCAGTGACACACACAAGCAGTAATCATCACACTGTTTTGAAGCAAATGGCTGCCAAACTAATTGTTGATTGAAATTTCCAATTGATTCAAGCGGTGTGTGGATTACAAATCCTGGCACTGAGCTAGCAATTATTGTCAAACTCAGTCTCGGAAATAGGTATTTCTTTGTATCAGGCTGTCAGGGTTTCTAAGGCTATACTTATAGCTTGAAGCCTTTTTTCATATAAACAGGATATTTAAAATGTTGTCAGCTAAGATTTTTTTTAAAGGAATGTTTAGCTAGTAAAATGGGTTTGCACCGTCCCTAGTTTTAATTGCATTAGCAATTCACATTGTCTTTGGAGTTTCTAAAACACTTTACTCTCACCGCATGTTAAAATAATAAGATCTATATAGAAAAATAAAGGTTTCATGATCCATTTTATAGTTTTATAATTATTAGAAGTAAATGTTACAATGATCTGCAATCTGCATTTACAGAAACATACTAAGTGCCATAACCACTACAAACTACTATAGTAGTTAGTGCCAGCATGTCCCTGGCACTGTGCCCTATACATGTTTACCATGTTTAACGCCTTCAGCCAATGAATGCCATGATATTAGATTATTACTTCTGCCTTTAATAAGCTACATAGAATTTTAGTTTATAGCAGCAATCATTTACACAAAATCTTTTTCTGCATGATATCAAGTTAGTCATACACATCATAAACTCTTGTAACAAAAAAGTAAATTAGAGAGGGTGAGAATTGCAGTCTTCAACTAAAAGGCCATAGAATGGAACACTGACTTAAGGATCTCCAAACAACATTAAAGGACCACTATAGTGCCCCCACTCTCAGGGTCCCCCTCCCGCCAGGCTCTGGGGAGAGGAAGGGGTTAAAGTCTTACCTTTCTCCAGCGACGGGTGGGGAGCTTTCCTCCTCCTCTCCTCCTTCCAAGCAACGCCATCGGCTGAATGCGCATGCGCGGCAGGAGCCACGTGCGCATTCAGCCAGTTCATAGGAAAGCATTTACAATGCTTTCCTATGGACGCTGGCGTCTTCTCACTGTGATTTTCACAGTGAGAAGCACGCAAGCGCCTCTAGCGGCTGTCAATGAGACAGCCACTAGAGGCTGGATTAACCCTCAGTGTAAACATAGCAGTTTCTTTGAAACTGCTATGTTTATAAAAAAAAAAAAAAAGTTAACCCTAGCTGGACCAGGCACCCAGACCACTTCATTAAGCTGAAGTGGTCTGGGTGCCTATAGTGGTCCTTTAACATTGCACAAGCAAATGTGTCATCTGGCTTACACATCCAGTTCTGTCTAGACATATGGTTACACAGTGTATGAATACTCCAAAAACAACTTTGCAATGTGTAAGAAAGCTTGTGGAGGGACACAGCATTGAATCAGACATACCTGATGAGTACTGTTATCTGGAAACTGTCAACATCCATGGGAGATGATTCCTTCTCTGTCCTACACTCAACGAAAGTGCCAGAAATGTACAAAGGGTAGATAGAAATTATACATACATAAGGTGGAGCTGTAGAGATCGATAAATGCTTATGTCTATAATAAGAACACAGAAAAACAAACATAGCGCAATATTGTCTGTTCATGAAAAATTTAGTAATGTATATAATATCACTCACAAGAGCAGAGCCAGAATCATGTGGCTCTCCAGTTTAGTGGGACCATTATCAGGATGTCCCCATCCTTCTTCTCTCTGATTCCTTTTCGGTTGATGCAGGTAATGGAGAATGGACAGGACTCTATCCCAGAAATTTTGATACCAGATTCACTTTGCTGCAAGTGATGGAAAGTAGTCTGGGTTCTGTCTAAAAGCTCCTTTATTCAATTTAAATCAAATTTAAAATCAATAAAATCTATAAAATAATGGTGTATCAATAATAAAAATCTAATGGAAAGTCTAATGTGTTAAAAAAGTCTCTGGCATGTGCCCAGAGACATCTGAAACACATTTTGCCGACTGAGGAAGCCCTATGTAGAGGGCGAAACGCATTTTGGATATCTTTGGGCACATGCCCTATAATGTAAATGTAAAATTCAGCAGGAATCATGAGACTAAACGGGAAGCTTTAACTGATCAGAGTTATTGACTTCACTGGACAACGTATACAGGAGTATAAATCAGATTAGGGCATGTTGCTATACTATACTATGCATCAGATTAATAGGGAGAAAGGCGAAACAGGGATATGTTAAGACAGACATAGTTCCCTAGGAGGTTTTCACAGGCTTGTGTGCTCAGTATGAAAGAGAAGTCTAGGCTAAACAATACTGAAGAGCATTAGGTGTGCCAGAGAGAATTGAACAACTTGCGTTTTTTTTCCTATCTCTTGCGCCGTCCGGGAGCTCATTCAGCCGATTCCTGCTGAGTGTGTATGATAGTTCTACTTCCCAGCGAGGCAGTGCAAGCCTGTGGGCTCAGACGTCGTTGAATGGGGTAGGTCAGCTTGCATGGTCAGGATCAGGCTCAGGACGAGGTGCTGCATACAGCTGACTTGGAAACCTGGCAAGTGGAGTAAGTAGGCTTGTCTGGTCTGATAGTGTTGAATTGTGGCAACCTGATTGGCGCAACCAAAGTAGCACACCACATCGATATATGCCAGTCCAAAGATAACGTGGTGCCTGGGCCTCCATACGGCGAAGAGGTAGGAGAGGCTGCAGGCAGCACATGCGGTACAGAACCGGCTAACCAGACCTAGCAGACATACCCTCGGGCCTATCCAGATGGCTGGCACACGATGCACAACATCGCTTCTCTCTTAGCTCTAAACCGCAGCACCTCCACGGTGGCAATGCGACATTCACCAGCAGGACTGCAGCAGGATGGAACCAAACAGCCAGAGAGTATCGACTGAGGTGAACTCTTTTCCACAGGGGGACTTTCCTGCCTTCAGCCTCTACAAGGTGGACTCTAAGTAGGAATGCCTTTGAGTAACACCATTAGCCTCACTGTATGTGCAAAACCTACCTTATAACCCAACCAGGGGTAATGGTACTCAAATGCTTGCCGGGTGTTTAGGGGTGTTCGTACACTATATGCTTGTTTTTTTCATGATGCCTAACATACAGTTGCAAGAAAAAGTATGTGAACCCTTTGGAATGATATGGATTTCTGCACAAATTGGTCATAAAATGTGATCTGATCATCATCTAAGTCACAACAATAGACAATCACAGTCTGCTTAAACTAATAACACACAAAGAATGAAATGTTGCCATGTTTTGTTGAACACACCATGTAAACATTCACAGTGCAGGTGGAAAAAGTATGTGAACCCCTAGACTAATGACATCTCCAAGAGCTAATTGGAGTGAGATGTCAGCCAACTGGAGTCCAATCAATGAGATGAGATTGGAGGTGTTGGTTACAGCTGCCCTGCCCTATAAAAAACACACACCAGTTCTGGGTTTGCTTTTCACAAGAAGCATTGCCTGATGTGAATGATGCCTCACACAAAAGAGCTCTCAGAAGACCTACGATTAAGAATTGTTGACTTGCATAAAGCTGGAAAAGGTTATAAAAGTATCTCCAAAAGCCTTGCTGTTCATCAGTCCACAGTAAGACAAATTGTCTATAAATGGAGAAAGTTCAGCACTGCTGCTACTCTCCCTAGGAGTGGCCGTTAAAGATGACTGCAAGAGCACAGTGCAGACTGCTCAATGAGGTGAAGAAGAATCCTATAGTGTCAGCTAAAGACTTACAAAAGTCTCTGGCAAATGCTAACATCCCTGTTAGCGAATCTACAATACATAAAGCACTAAACAAGAATGGATTTCATGGGAGGATACCACAGAGGAAGCTACTGGTCCAAACAAAACATTGCTGCACGTTTACAGTTTGCACAAGAGCACCTGGATGTTCCATAGCAGTACTGGCAAAATATTCTGTGGACAGATGAAACCAAAGTTGAGTTTTTGGAAGAAACACACAACACTATGTGTGGCGAAAAAAAGGCACAGCACACCAACATCAAAACCTCATCCCAACTGTGAAGTATGGTGGTGGGGGCATCATGGTTTGGGGCTGCTTTGCTGCGTCAGGGCCTGGACGGATTGCTATCATCGAAGGAAAAATTAATTCCCAAGTTTATCAAGACATTTTGCAGGAGAACTTAAGGCCATCTGTCTACCAGCTGAAGCTCAACAGAAGATGGGTGTTGCAACAGGACAATGACCCAAAGCATAGAAGTAAATCAACAACAGAATGGCTTAAACAGAAGAAAATACGCCTTCTTAAGTGGCCCAGGCAGAGTACTGACCTCTACCCGATTGAGATGCTGTGGCGTGACCTCAAGAAAGCAATTCACACCAGACATCCCAGGAATATTGCTGAACTGAAACAGTTCTGTAAAAAGGAATGGTCAAGAATTACTCCTGACCGTTGTGCACATCTGATCTGCAACTACAGGAAACGTTTAGTTGAAGTTATTGCTGCCAAAGCGTTCACATACTTTTTCCACCTGCACTGTGAATGTTTACATGGTGTTTTCAATGAAAACATGGCAACATTTCATTATTTGTGTGTTATTAGTTTAAGCAGACTG
Source organism: Pelobates cultripes (assembly GCA_933207985.1). Lineage (NCBI taxonomy): Eukaryota > Metazoa > Chordata > Amphibia > Anura > Pelobatidae > Pelobates > Pelobates cultripes. The sequence continues at coordinate 106,785,828 of OW240916.1, forward strand.
TGATTGTCTATTGTTGTGACTTAGATGATGATCAGATCACATTTTATGACCAATTTGTGCAGAAATCCATATCATTCCAAAGGGTTCACATACTTTTTCTTGCATCTGTATATTCCAGTGAATACTCAATCTTAAGCTTGTTCCTACATGCTCTACCACTCTTATGTCAGTATGTTAAACTGCCACAGTACTAAATCAACCTTATACTGTAGCTGACATGTAGATTTAGCTCAGTCCCCATCCCCTTTTTTTGCCACCCGGAAGAACGTCTATTATTGTTGTGACGTCATGGTGAATTGTCTTATTGATAAGCCTTCTATGTGTGACAGTGTCAAAAGCCTTACTGAAAGTAAGAATAGTTGCCCGACTCCTCCCTACTACCTTTCTTGTGAATGGGCACAACATTCGCTAACTTCCAATCTTCTGGGACTACTCCTGTTAACAATGATTGGTTAAATAAATCCGTTAATGGTTTTGCTTTCGGTGTATTATGACTTATTTGTCTTTACTTTTGACAGTTGAAATAGAACTTCTTCCTCTGTAAACTAACATGTAACAAATTACTTATTTGTACTCTTTCCTAACTGTGATCCCTTTCCTTCATTTTCATCTTTAAATATTCATTGAGGCAGTCAGCTAGACCTCTATCCGTTTTTAACCTAACTAATCCTTGTTTTACTTTCCTTTTCTCATTTATGTATCTAAAAAATGTTTTGTTCCACTTTTTTTACTGACTGGGCTATTTTCTCTTCTGTGTGTGGACGCTTAAGTACTAGCTTAAGTACAGGTTCTCTACAATTGGAGGACAAGGCAGAAGGATATTAGTAAAAAAAAGGTTGCTTATCCAAGCAGCTGTTATTATAAAAAGAAAGATCAATGTTATAGTGCTCTGTCAGCCTACTTAGGGAGAGGGAGTGCTACCCCCTAATGACTGTCGGGATAGGTGCTACATACCCCTCTATTAGCAATATATTGTGGCAGCATTGTGCAGCACGTGCTTGTTTCTGCTTATACTTTCATTGAGATCCAACAGAGCATCAGCTGCACACTGTTCATAGGTAGAGAGAAAGGAACATTAGCATTCCTAAACAGATGAATTTTCACTGACATCTTAAATGATTGAAGACTAGAGGAGAGTCTGATGGTGGAAGGCAGGCTGTTCCAGAGGAAAGGAGCTGTCCACGAGAGGTCCTACAAACGCAAATTAGCAGTAAGGGTGTGAGCAGGGGACAGGAGAAGGTCCCGGGCAGAGTGGAGAGACTGAGAAAGTGCATACCTACGAATCAGTAAAGAAATGTAACAGGTGCTAGAGTTGTTTAGAGATTTATATATAAGGTTCAGTATTTTGAATAGACACCTATCTGTGTCATACAGGAAGCCAGTGTATGTTGAGACATAGGCAGTTTCTAGGTACAGTGCCTCCTTACTCCCTTGAATTATTCACATTTACCATAGTGCAGATAAACACATGGCATCACATTCAAGCAAGGAAACTGTTTGCTGTTGTACAGTGGTTAGTGCATGAACCCCCCCACCACCCCTCCAAGTCCACAACAATTTTGTCCCTTAATTTCCCTTGAGTTTCTTACCCCCTATAGTGTTTCTTATTCTTTCTTTTGAATGTTTTATGCCCTTTAATATATCATATCCCTCATTTTCCTTTGTGTGTCTCTTACACCTCCCTTTGTGCGTCTCTTTCTCCCCCCAGCTCCTGTGTGTCTCGTACTTCACTCAGCCCCTTTGTGTGCATCTTTCTTTCCCCAGCTCCTTCTTGCCTTCCCCAGCCTCTCTGTGTGTCTCTCCCCTCTCCCAGCTCCTTTGTGTGTCTCTTTATCCCCTTTCCCAGCATCTCTGTGTGTCTCTTCCCCTCTCCTAGCCCCTTTGTGTGTCTCTTTCTCCCCTTTGCCATACCCTCAGTGTGTTCCTCCCTTCCCCAGGACCTTTTGTGCATCTCTTTTTCCCCTTACACACCTTTTCTCTTTCTTCCCAAAGCCCCTTGTGTGTGTCTCTTTCTCCCCTGCCAAACCCTTATGTGTGCCTCTTTCCCTCAAGCATCTTGTCTCTTTCTCCCACTAGCCCCTCTAATTCTCTTTGTTCCCCCAGGTCCTCTGTGTGTCTCCCCCCAGCTCATGTCTGTCTCTTTTGCCCCTTCCACAGCCCCTGTGTGTCTATTTTGCCCCATCCCCTCTGTGTCTCTTTGTACTCCAGCCCCTCTGTGTAGCTCTTCCCCTCAGCAACTTGTCTCTTTTTCCCCCAGTCCCTATGTGTCTGTTTGTGTCCCCTCCCAGCCCCTCTTTGTCTGCCTGTGTCCCCCAAGACGGTCTGGATGTCTCCTCCCCAAGCAAATGTCTGTCTCTTTTGCCACTTCTCCAGCCCCTCTGTGTTTCTTTGTGTCATGTTGTGTCATCCCCTTGGTGTCTCCCAACCCCCTCCCCCCCCCACCACCCTCCAGCCCTTCTCTGTTTCTTTGTCGTTGTCCCTGCCTCTCCTTTTGAGGTCTCTTCCCCCTGCCAGCTCACCTGTACTGTAGCCGAGCCACAGATAGAGGTAGGAAACAAGCTCCTCTACCCACGGTCCGCGGCTTGGCCACACTACAAGGAAAGACTGGCTGGAGGGGAGCGCTGTGCGTTTCCCTCCTGCCGGTCAGACGGATAATGCTTAATGTGCCCTAAGGCCTTTGGTAACGCAGGCTCTTTCCTGGAACTGCATGTGAAGATGGAGAAACAGGAAATGACTATGCAATAATAATTATGCACTAAAAACGTAATTGTGGGAATTGAAAGTGAATTTAAAATGTTACGCCAAAGCAGCCAAACTGGAAACACAGCATAAACATTTCCAAATCATCTATTATTTCCCTTCACATTTTAATGTTCTGCAATGTGGAGTGAGTAAACACCATGTATGTCCTGACTATTCCAGGAATTGACTAAACTGCGATGTCAAACCTTTAATACATATTTAAGAAAACTGAGTATCGCATGGATATAAGTTATAGGAGATTTTAATGATTATTTATTGTTGCCTGTTCACCAATTTCAAGCCTTTCCCCAATGAAAATAAACCATGTTCTCCTAGAATCACTAATATTCAGGGTGGTCCAAAAGCAGGTATGACATGCTATTCATCACAACAGATCGTATGGACACACATCACACTGACACATAACAAAGTGGCAGTTAAATGTCAGACATTTAATATCAGTGTGACAGACAGGTGGAAAGAATAGCGGAGGGCAAATTAAATAATTATTTTTATTTCTGTGATGAATTTCCTTGATTCAGTTGTATACTTTTGGGTCACTCTGTATATCCAGAGTATACTGGTGTAATTGTCATTACAGGACATTTATTACAGGAGCTAGCCATCCGTCACATTCTATTCATGGAATCATGAAATGAGTCGGCTTCTGCATTCTGCTCCTCAGCCAACGCCATGTGCACACCACGGTGACTAAAGCGGTGTTCAGGAAGGAGTAGTGCTGTGTACACTGGCGGTGTTCAGGAAGGAGCAGTGCTTTGTGAAGCCTGCTCCTGGCATTGCTGTGTTACTGAGGCAAGCTGTGTGTATGTGTGCCGTTGCTAGTCAATGTGGGGCGGTGCATGCTGTGTGCAGCAGGAAGAGGAAGCAGAGGGTGGATCGTAACTAGGAACTGATGAGTGAGCCGGTGATTGTAGGCACACCAGAGAGACAAATAAACCCCCAGCCAGGGTTGGTAACTCGGGCACAGCCCTGCTGCGGGTTAATGTGTAGTCCATGCGGGTTATATGAGCGGTGTGTCAGTTCGGTGAGTTCATTTCCTCCTTGTTATCCCGTGCCCAGATAAATCAGTATGGTACCTGGACCACATGAGTGAAGGGCACACCTCTAACGTGCCCCTGGCAGGCCAGATATCCCGGATAGCCAGAGATAGATACCCTGCTATAGATTGATGAAATGGTCTTGGGGTACGGCCCCCTGTTGCTGCTAGAATGAGACTTATGTCGTAAACTTATAGAACTGACCGGTCAGATTTATCGAGGGTTAACCCTTTACATGATAGGTGTGTCTGGTATGCAGTGGCATCATTATGAGATCTAATGTGTGCTACAGTTCATAGAGATAAGCTTGGAATTTGTGTTTTTTAATAAGCATGGATTTGTAGTCACTAGAAAACCAAATAGCAAAATGTTTAGCCTAAATTTTGCATTTTAGTTTTCAATTCACTGCATTTAGGTGATTACAGGGGCATTTGAAATTTTTATTTTTTATTTTTTTGGAATGCGGAAAGAAGTAAATATAATGTTTTAGGTCAAAGTAGTTAAGCTGGGGGAAAAAAACTAAATCTCCCTGTCAACTATCTTTTTTGGCCTAACATTTAAAACACACTTTGAATTCAAATAACATTTCAAATTCACTCTTTAAAATATAACCCTGTGAATAGGTTGTTCTTTTATTTGTACTGTTTTTGTACTAATTCAGCTCTTTAGAGTGGCACCAATTTAAAGTGTTACTTATACTTAGTTGGATAACATAAATCAGGTCCCAGTTCTGAATGGACTTTGAACAGAAAAATACGCAGATGGTTTAGAACCAGCAAACCATTAAATATTGAAAGTGCAGTCCAGTTTCAAATATTTTCTTAATCTGATGCAGGATTTAATCTATTCATAAGACCGAAGCAACTTTCTAGAAACTAAGGGGGTTACATATAAAAAGCAGTTCTTGGCCAGGGTCCCAAAAGTGGAACAATTGTCTTGTAAGTTAATGAATGCTTCTGCTGATAATTCTTAAAAAAAAAAAAAAGTATATTGTTTATCAACTTTGTAAAAAAAGTTTTACTAACGCAACAACCTCCTTAAAATGTGTCAATCCCTGTCTTCATTGAGAAATCTTGGCTGAAGGCTGTCCAAGCTCTAAGTTCAAACTATGTAACTTTTTAGGTTTTTTTTCCCCCATCTTATTATAAAAGTATCCTATGTTCCATACAGCCATAATATGATACACAGCATACTACAACAATGTAGCCATAAGGTTAAAGCAGTTGTAATACATTGAATACATAGTAGCAATAAGCCATGTAACAGATAAATACAGTAACAGCAGCTATTGCTTACAGACAAAGTGAATGTCTCTTTTGGAACTCGATAGTAATAGGCAAAGCATTTGCGTAGGTGTCCAATTTGAAAAAGATTTGGTTAAAGTAGTGTCCTGAGAATGTATAGAAATGTTAATGAGCTCCTGTGTTGTTGATCTTTAAGATAAAATTGTTTCCAAATGCAAATCCTCTCTCTGACATGAAACCCTTTCTTTAGGGTTTCTAATTGTCACCCGAGATACCGCTCCCTGATAGCTGCCTCAGTGCTAGGGTTTTCCCAGAAATTGGTGGGTGGTCCTTCTAAAGCACGCCCATTTGCTTGTGTTGTAGACACGTTTACATAGTTACATAGCTTAAGAGACTTGCGTCCATCAAGTTCAGCCTACCTCACATTTGTTTTTTGCTGTTGATCCAAAAGAAGGCAAAAAACCCAGTTTGAAGCACAATTTTGCAACAAGCTAGGAAAAAAAATATCCTTCTTGACCCCAGAATGGCAGTCAGATTTATCCTTGGATCAAGCAGTTATTACCCTACATTAAAAGATTATATCCTTGAATATTCTGTTTGTGCAAGTATGCATCTAGTAGCTGTTTGAACATCTGTATGGACTCTGATAAAACCACTTCTTCAGGCAGAGAATTCCACATCCTTATTGTTCTTACAGTAAAAAAACCTTTCCTTTGCCTTAGACAAAATCTTCTTTCTTCCAGTCTAAACGCATGGCCTCATGTCCTATGTAAAGTCCGGTTTGTGAATAGATTTCCACACAATGGTTTGTATTGGCCCCGAATATATTTGTCATTAAAGTGTGAATTCCTAGAAATTCAAAGTGAATTTTACATTTTAGGCTAATCTAGAAGAACTGAAAATTATTCAAATTTTTGTTTGGATATAATGAAAACTGATGGCAGACACAGTCTAACCCACAGACTTCCTAATGCAGCTTAATGAGAAGGCTTTGTAAGTTAGGTGCTCTGGGCAATTGCTGCCTCTTGGGTTTAGCTTGACTAAGCTAAACAACCAGGAACTAACAAGAATGGTTGTATGATTGACAGCCAAGGGGTGTATGAAGGTTAATTGATAGAAGTGCCAGTTTCTATTGAATGTACAATTTTTTTTATATATATATAAAAAATGAGGACACACTCTTCATGCACAAACCATTTCAACCAACTAAAGTGCTTTAGGGGACGACGTTGTCCCTTTAACACCATTTGACTACTTAATCTACACAGTGCTGCTGCTTATGGTGGCTAAACAACCCCTTAAATTTGTATATGTCTCGCTTTGTCATTTGCCATCAGGCATAACTTCTAACCACTGATGTGAAAATGCATCTTATTGAATGTTGCTCAATAGAAACCCATTATATCTCTTTGCATATACACTTTACTGCAAACTTGTACTTCTTTTTGTCTCTTATTTATTTTTTATTTTTTTTGAGTCTATCATCTACAGTTTTTTTTTTCTGGTGGAAACAATGTCTTGTTTTTTGGGTTTTTCCCAAACAATTTAATTTGAGATGCATTTACATTTTCTGTATAAAATGCAGGAAGAAAAAAACTCCAAAACTTAAACATGATTATGCGTATTTACATACTTATTTCTGTGTGTTTAAATGTTTTCCCAACTGAGTCTAAATTGCAGCCAATATTAAATTGTGTAGATATTTAGCATGTGCAAATACTTTTACAGAACAAAATTTTAACATCTGTTTGAACAAAAATACTGTTATCCTTTTTTTTTTTTATTAGAGCATTCCTTTTTTTTTAGGTTTTAATGTCAGTAACAATATTTTATGTTCAGAAGGGGACAACTTTGTAATTTAGCTTCACTTTCCTGTAGTTATACATTGAATCTATGCCTTGTGCTAGTGAATTTGCCAGCAAGTTTATAGATTAAATCTGCAGTGTAATTATTTTTATATATTTTTTAAATAAGGGTCAATTTGGGATGGTGGGGGGAGTATGTTTATATAATGGTATGATGTAAAAATGTCAGAACCCCTTTAAGACGTGTGCATCATTCCCTTACATTCCTACTTGCAGTTTATGCTGAGTTTTATGCAAACTGACTGCTTTTCCAGTTTTGTTAGGTCAGGGGGAAGATGTACCAAATATGTTAGAGAGACTGACATGTAAATTATCTAGTTGAATTGTTTTGCTTTAAGAACGGTTTGTGAGTTGTCAATATATCATTTGCATGTGAAAATAGCTGTTCCTTATCCATCTTCATGATTCTTATAACATTTTATATAAGTGCCATGTTTTGGATGTTCTGGCTTCAGTTGGAATAATAATTACACTATCATCAGAATTGACTATCTCAGCTAATCCAATGCTTTCACTTAGGAAAGAATTGGATTACCGGAAATCGTCAATTCTAATGATCTCAGCCAAGAGGACGGGGCAGAGCCAAGTGCCCTATTGGCCAGTCAGCATCTCCTCACAGAGATACATTGAAAA